>CM045990.1:31831613-33031613 GCA_025175895.1 Wurfbainia villosa | reverse complement strand
AGCAACAAAGTTTGCAATATCTCTCTTCAGACCGTTCCGGCAGTATAAGCATTTCAAATCTCGGCACATCCGAGAACCACCAAGATGTATAGCAAATCTCGAATGATGTGCTTCCTGTAGCAACTCTTCCTTAAACTAATTCAACTCTGGAACCCACTATCAATATCAGAGACGGGGAATGATGCACGTGAACGCGACCTCAAATCTCGCAATGGAGACCGTCGAAGACTCGAAGCGCACGCTCACGCTCAACGCCTGCAAGTGCACGGATGTCGTCAAGTAATAAAAAGATTTATCGATCCCACAGGGAATAAGATTCGAGTACCGATCTATTCGGTGGATGTTATTGTTCGGAAGTCAAATCTAATGTTTGTGATTGCGAGGGTTGTCGGTGGTCCTAACTCAATACGGTGTCACACTAAGAAGAAAAGGCTTGCTGTGAGCCTTTGGAAGGGATTCTAAGATTTCAATTTTGCTTGTGTGTCACAAAACATGCTATCAATTGAGCATTATCTAAACGTCTAACTATGGCCTTGTGGAAGGGACATCATACACTCCCCTGATGAGCCTTGGCATCTATCGGGAGCTATCTCTTCCTTACAAGGACGGGATAGGCAGTACGAGGATGCCAAATCAATCCCTGCGATGAATCATTTCCAATTCTATCACACCCTTCTATCCACAGTTATAGGAGATGAGGCCAACCCCTAGGTTCCTCTTAAATTCCCCTAAGTCTTAGATATGAGGGTTGTCACCCCTCGTATCGGCTAAGCACAGTAGATAGAAAACCAAAACACATAGATATCGGTCTAAAATAAGACCAATTGCAAATACAAACTCAAGTACAGAATTTAATTTGGAATAACATGTTCTACGCACACAAACTACTCCCAAATCCTAGAATCGAAGAAACTACTCCATAAATATGAGAGAAGAAACACAAAGCACGTTCATATTCGAATAAACAATAGATAACATGCAAAGAACAGAAATTACAATGCAATATGATCTTCTCTCCGGTGTAGAAGTGCAGAACTTGGATCTCTGGTGGCCTTCCTCCTCCCCGTTGTGAGTTCCTGAAGCTTTTTAGGGCTTCGGAGTGTCATCCCAGCTGTCGTGCCTCCCTCTAGGATTTGGGCATATCTTTCCTTATATAGATATCACGCCAGATCCTCGCGAAATCTAGAAAAACACTTGGTCGTGTCAAGTTGCCTGGCCATCACACGACCATGTGAAAACACATGGCCAGGGTGTGTGTAAGGCTGTGGAGGCCATTTTCAAACCCTGGACACAGCCATGTGTAGCCACACGTCCAAGCCTTGTCCCACTCTGTGTCCAGCTGCCAAATGCCCCCTTTTTGCTCCGAAAGCACGCCGTTTTCCACATGGAATGCTATCCTACACACAAAAGTACAAAGATCATATCTCCGAACCAGAAAATAGGAAATGCATGCAAAATAAAGTAGAATATGCATGAAACAAACATAAAACGAAATGAGATGTGAGCGAAAACTACTCCTAAAATCCAATATGTTTTGCTCACATCATTTCCCCCAGACTTAGATCTTTGCTTGTCCCCAAGTAAACCTCAGTGCCATCAAATTTTAAAAAGGTATTGTTCCATACTTAGCATGTTAACTAGATTTATCAAGTAGTATTTGCAATCAAAGAAAAATAGATATGTTCTAGAAATTTACTAAGTTAGGTCCTCATGCTCGTGCTAAGCGAATCTTCTTATGGGATACTCATTCCATGGTAAGTTAACTCATTATCCTAAAGCTTTCCTAAGGTCTCCGGCTCTTAGGCACTTACCTCCCCAAAGAAAGGGTCATTCCCTAGATCTAGCACAAAGTCTCAAAGGTGTGCTCGCTATTGAGAGAAATTGGTAGATGTTTCCCCAGTAACCTAACTCGGTCTCAAAGGGACACCTAACCATTTCCACCCACGACAACTATTTTTTTATCCATCATAATTTTTTTTCTTACTCTCTTTTTCTTTCTTTTTTCTTTTTTTCTTATTCAATTTTTTTTTCTACTCTCTCTCTTAGAATTTTGATTTTTCCGAATGGGCTTCTACAATCTGAGCATCTCCAGTAACTAAAATGCTAAATCCAGAGTCTCCTATGAACTCCAAAGTACTAGACTACTGAGATGAATTATAACTAGGTACGTACTAGATTTTCCCTTTCAGAATTTCATCATGTGTAGGTGTAAAAATAAAAGCTAACCAGTGTAAGTCTAGAACAATCATTAGAGTAACTAAAATAAAATACAACTAGGTAAATGAAGTTAAGCTACCCATGGAAACAACTCATGAAGAAAACTTTAAAAATACTACTGAGGCAGATTATAGATAGCAAAAACTAAGTGCTGAAAGAAACTGAACAACCTATGCATGAACAAATGAATGCTAACTAAGATACAAATATCAGGAAAGAAACTACTGCTAGAAACAAAATAAATCAAAACTTGGGGTCCCCCCCAGACTTATATGAGACCGTACCACTAATATGGTGCCCGAGGTGGGAAGTCCGGCAGTCTCGGCATGTTAGGCTCCTAGGAAAACCTGATGCTCAGCTGATGATGCCACATGTACATGTGATCAATCTGAGAGCTGGTGGATGCAGCGGCCGCTCTGTGCTCCTCCTCCTGGCCCCACTGTGCCTACTGGGCATGCATGTGTTGCTGCATCTCCAGGTGGTAGGTGGTCTCATCCTGGAGATGGGCAGCCTCCTCCTAAAAGTAGATGCAGGCGTCATCGTAGAACTCCTCAGCCCACTGGATGTGCTCCCGAAATCCCTGAAACACTACCTACGTGTAAGCGTTCTTCTCTTCCCATCGCTGCCTCTGCCTCTGCTGCTCGACATATATGTCATCGAGGCACGATCGGAAATTCAAAAAATCATAGGCAGCTGTACCTATATCCTGCTCAAAAGTAGAAAAAGGTAGTGGTGCAAGTGTAGGCTCATGTCGATATGGACTAGGTGCGCTCCTATACATGCGTGGACCGGAGGTAGAGTGATGTAAAGGGGGATAGATGGGAGCCGATGTGGATGGTCCCTCTTATGGCGGAGACTCCACTATCAGATCTAAGCGCCAGTTGACGTGTGTGGTGATGGTGGTACGATCAGGGTCGGGGAGCCTAAGGGATGATAGATTTTTCCTTACAAAGCACAAGGAGTGTCCCTCTCTTACAATCATCTTCATGGTCATACACACTCCTAGGTCGATCCTAGGGCTCCCCTCTTTGCTATCTAGTTCGGTGTAGTCGTACCCCATCCTATGGAAAATGTGGGGAAGTAGGCTCCCCACATTAATTTCTCCTCTTGCCGCTTTGCCCATTTTCACTAAGTGTTTAATGAAATGGGACCCTACATCAATGCTACTCCTTTCTTGTAGCATGTCCCATAAGCAAAGAAGCTCACTAGCTCTCACTACACCGTCACACTCCCCACGACCAAAAATGGCACTTGCCATTATTCGATGCAGGTATAGGAAAATGGGGTTTTAGAGGCATGATGCTTTGGCACTAGAAGGGTTGTTAGCGTCCTCTCCTGTCAATTCGGTCCAAAAGATCCGAGACTTAAACCCCAAGAGGGGTTCTTTTCTCTCCCCCACTAGGCAAGCCAAAGCATGTGTTCCAGTGGTGTAGTGTTCATTCATGCTCAATGTTAAATATTCTAAAGGTAATTCTACCCTCTTCGCTCTCTCTTCCCGTTAAGATTTCTGCTTCCAAAGAACTCAAGAATTCTAAAATTATCCTTGGGTATCTGGGGTGTCTTATTCCCATTATCTCTTCCCATCCCATTTTTGCAAATAGAGCTTGAATGTCACCAAACAAACCTAGGGATTCTAAGAGATCTTCATCAAGGTACCTAGTAGCGGTGATTCTTCTAGGGGAGAGCTTATCAAATCTTTCACTATGCTCACTATTGCGAAAGAGAAGGGTTGGAAAGGCGTTACCTTCCTCCGGAGCATGAGGGCCTTCCGTTCTCTTTGTCCTTCACTCCGAAGCTCAGGATCGAGATGCCACTTGCTTGGTCCACCTCATCCTTACTTCTTTTGGGCTCCCTTGAGGGTTGGAAAGGCTTCTAGGTGGTGGGGAAGAAGGATCCACACAACTAGGGCAAGAGAAATCAAAACACATGGTGCATTTGGGGTGGAAACGCACGGCGTGCCCTACTTAACCTCGCGCACCACGGCCATGTGAAAACACACAACTAGGCCATGGGTGCCTCGGGTCGATTGGGCACGGCCGTGTGAAAACACATGGCCAGGTTGTGTGCTCCCTATTTTTCTCCTTTCGTGCACAACGGTCCAAATTTTCTCACACGCCTTGCTATGTAAGCTAAAATTGATTTTTATTTTTACTTAGCAAGTTCTTTCTAGTCTAATGCTAAACGAAATGGAAATCAAAGTTAAAATTAAGCAAGTGAATGCAATAGAATAAAAAGGAAATCGAAAAACTAAACTTGGGTGACCTCCCAAGAAGAGCTTTGTTTAAGGTCTTTCAGCTCGACCACACTCCATTATTAACTTCACTCTGGAGGTTCTATAAACCTCCATTCATTTGTCTTGGGATTGACATCCGGTGGGTTCGGCTTTACCCTACTGAAAGTGAAGCTGTCTAGGAAGGGAGTTCCACACACTGACAGATTGAAGAGGATGATCTCCCCGTCTACCTCTAATGAGATCTTTTGTGCTTTTATGTCTATGCACGCCCCCATAGTCGCCAGAAAGGGCCCTCCCAAGATGATGGCATTCTGGGAATCTGGTCCTGTGTCGAGTATAATAAAATCCATATGTATCACGAAGTTCTCTACGACCACATGCACATATGCTAGCATGTCGACAGGTTTCTTGACTGAGTCATCCCCCATACGAATACCAAGGTTCACTGGTTGGAGCCCATTTAGTCCCATCTGCAAATAGTATGCATAAGGCATCACACTTACTGATGACTCCAAGTCGCACAGTACTTCATCAAAGCTTTCCCCATAAATCGAGCAGGGGATAACAAATTCACCTTGGTCTTCAAGCTGGGGTGGTATTTTATCTTCAATTTCGGCTTGGTCGGGTAGGGTGGAAACCATGGTTGCACACCCCTTGGCAGATATGGTTCTCTGTGCTAATCTCTCACTGAACTCTCCTTCTTCCTTTTCTTGACTCGGCTCGGGTAATGCTGGAGAGCTCTCCATAGGTTGCGATACGGTTTGGGCTATTTGGGCCACCTGTGTCTCCAACATCCTTGTGTGACTTGCAAGACCATCCACGATGTCCTTCAAGTCTCTGAGTGACTCCTCTATTTTCTGATGTTGGTGGCGAAACTCTTCATTGGCCTTAGTTTGGGTAGCAATGAAGTCTTCCATCATCGATTCTAACCTAGACTTCTGTGGTTGCTGCTGCCCATTGCCCTTCTGCTACCCAAACCATCCTAATGGTTGGAAGTTTCCCGAGTTATTCCGATAGGAAAAATTTGGGTGGTTCCTCCATCGGGGATTGTAGGTACTGGAGTATGGGGTGTTGGGCATTTTATTATAATCCCCAACTGCATCGTAATGCTCAATCTGCTCTTCTGAGCCACTGTGCCCTCCATAGTAGTCCTCCCGATACGCTGCTACTCCTTCTCTAAAGTCAATGGTTGCACATACAGATGTAGGATTTATAGAGTTGAACCATCTGCTAAGCACCTCCATCCTCGCTGCTAGGTGGTCCACTGAGTTGACCGCATATCCTCCCGCGGTAGGAGCTGGGTGACTACATTCCGAAGCCCATTGATGGTGGTTATGGGCCACCTCTTCTATCAACTCCTCTGCTTCCTCGATAGTCTTGTTCATAAGTGCTCCTCCTACGGCAGAATCAAGGAACATCTTTGTGGCGTACGCGATCCCATTATAGAAGTTGTGGATCACTAGCCACCTTTCCAATCCATGGTGGGGGCATTGGTAAAGTTGCCCCTTGTAACGATCCCAAGCTTCAAATAGGGACTCCCCTTCCTTCTGACAGAAGCTTGTGATTAGATAGTGCATGTGAGCAGTCTTGCTTGGTGGAAAGTATTTATTCAAGAATTGCTGCTCACATTGCTCCCATGTAGTAATGCTTCCCGAAGGCAAGGAGTGAAGTCATGCCTTAGCCTTATCCTGCAATGAGAACAGGAATAGGCTCGGGCAGATCAAGTCTGCAGGGACTCCATTTATCTTCATCGTCGAGCAGATTTCCAAAAATGTCTCCAGGTGCTGGTTCGGGTCTTCAATCGTAGCTCCCCCAAATTGACTCTGCTGAACGACGTGTATGAGTGTCGGTTTCAGCTCAAAGTTGTTTGCCGAAATAGACAATCTAGCTATGCTCGACCTAAATCCTCTAGTGCTAGGAGCTGCATAATCCCGCAGAGGTCGGCTACCTATATTCACTTCGGATGCAGCTTGGTCCTCCATCCTCTTCTGTTAAGCTCTCCGGCGATGATAGGTTAGTTCGATTTCTAGATCGATCGGAATCATGCCTTCCGATCCTAGACATCTAAGCATACGAAGAACCGAGCCACAAAATTAGGAGTATTTACCTAATGCTTAGAAATAAAAAATAAACTAATCTAGATAACTAAATCAAAGAGCCAATAAGAAAATGTAGAACTACTGCTAAAATAAAATAAAAACTAAATCTAGATATGGAAAATCTAAAACTAAAGTAAATAAAGTAAAATATAAAAAAAGTAACGCAAGTAAATAAATCTAATCCTAAGTCTGATCCAATTATCCACTTCTTGATTCGATATCGAATCAATCAGTCCCCGACAATGGCGCCAACAACTTGATGCACCCGAACGCGACCTCAAATCTCGTGACTAAGACTGTCGAGGACTCGAAGCGAATGCTCGTAGTCAACGCCCGCAAGTGCACGGATGTCATCAAGTATTAAAAAGATTTATCAATCTCACAGAGACTGAGATTCGTGTACCGATCTATTCAGTGGACGTTATTGTTCGGAAGTCAAATCTAATGTTTGTTATTGTGACGGTTGTCGGCGGTCCTAACTCAATACGGTGTCACACGGAAGAAGAAAAGGCTTGTTGCGAGTCTTTTGAAGGGATTCTAGGATTTTGATTTTGCTTGTGTATCACAAAATATGCTATCAATTGAGCATTGTCTAAACATCTAACTATAGCCTTGTGGAAGGGACATCATACACTCCCCCGATGAGCCTTCGCATCTATCGGGGGCTATCTCTACCTTACAAGGATGGGATAGGTTGTACGAGGATGCCGAATCAATCTCTACAATGAATCATTTCCAATTCTATCGCACCCTTCTATCCACAGTTACAGGAGATGAGGTCAACCCCTCGATTCCCTTTTAATTCCCCTAAGTCTTAGATACGAGGGTTGTCACCCCTCGTATCTGCTAAGCACAATAGATAGAAAACCAAAACACATAGATATCGGTCTAAACTAATACCAAATGCAAATACAAACTCAAGAACAGAATTTAATTTGGAATAGCATGTTCTACAGACACAAACTACACCCTAATCCTAGAATCGAAGAAACTACTCCATAAATATGAAAGGAGAAACACAAAGCACGTTCATATTCGAATAAACAATAGATAACATGCAAAGAACAGAAATTACAATGCAATATGGTCTTCTCTCCGGGGTTGAAGTGCAGAACTTGGATCTACGGCAGCCTTCCTCTTCCCCATTGCGAGTTCCCAAAGCTTTTTAGGGCTTCGGAGTGTCATCCCAGCTGTCGTGCTTCCCTCTAGGGTTTTGGCGTTGCTTTCCTTATATAGACATCATTCCGGATCCCCACGAAATCTGGAAAAACCCTTGGTCGTGTCAAGTTGCCTGGCCAGCCCACGGCCATGTGAAAGCACATGGCTAGGTCGTGTGTAATGCTGTGGAGGGCATTTTCAAACCCTGGACACGGTCGTGTGTAGCCACACGTCCTGGCCTTGTCCCACTCTGTGTCCAACTGCCAAATGCCTCCTTTTTGCTCTGAAAGTGCTCTGTTTTCTGCATGTAATGCTATCCTACAAACAAAAGTACAAAGAGCATATCTCCGAACAAGAAAATAGGTAATGCATGCAAAATAAAGTAGAATATACATGAAATAAACATAAAATGAAATGAGATGTGAGCGAAAACTACTCCTAAAACACTATATGTTTTGCTCACATCATTTCTCCCAGACTTAGATCTTTTCTTGTCCCCAAGAAAACCTCAGTGCTATCAAATTTTAAAAAGGTATTGTTCCATACTTAGCATGTTAACTAAATTTATCAAGTAGTATTTGCAATCAAAGCAAAATAGATATGTTCTAGAAATTCACAAAGTTAGCTTCTCGTGCACGTGCTAAGCGAATCTTCTTTTGGGATACTCATTCCATGGTAAGTTAAGTTGTTATCCTATAGTTTTCTTAAGGTCTCCAGCTCTTAGGCACTTACCTGCCCAAAGCGAGGGTCGTTCCCTAGATCTAGCACAAAGTCTCAAAGGTGTGCTCGGTATTGAGAGAAATTGGTAGGTGTTTCCCCAGTAATCTAACTCGGTCTCAAAGGGGCACCTAACCATTTCCACCCATGACAACTTTTTTTTTATTCCTTATAAATTTTTTTCCAATTTTTTTTTCTTTCTCTCATTTTTTTTTCTTCTCTCTCTCTTGGGATTTTGATTTTTTCGAATGGGCTTCCACAATCCGAGCATCTCCAGTAACTAAAATGATAAATCCAGAGTCACCTATGAATTCCAAAGTACTAGACTACTGAGATGAATCATTACTAGGTACATACTAGATTTTCCCTTTCGGAATTTTGTCATGTGTTGGTGTAAAAATAAAAGC
This sequence comes from Wurfbainia villosa, assembly GCA_025175895.1. NCBI lineage: Eukaryota > Viridiplantae > Streptophyta > Magnoliopsida > Zingiberales > Zingiberaceae > Wurfbainia > Wurfbainia villosa. The sequence continues at coordinate 33,022,782 of CM045990.1, read as the reverse complement.
TAACCAGTGTAAGTCTAGAACAATCATTAGAGCAACTAAAATAAAATATCACGAGGTAAATGAAGTAAAGCTACCTATGGAAACAACTCATGAAGAAAATTTTAAAAATACTACTGAGGCATCTTATAGATAGCAAAAAAATTAGGATCCCCCCCAGACTTATATAACACCATACTGCTTATATGGTGGCCGATGTGGGAAGTTCGGCAGTCTCAGCATGTCAATCTCTTAGGAAAACCTGGTGCTCAGCCACTGATGCCACATGTACATGTGGTCGATCTGAGAGCTGGTGGATGCAGCGGCCGCTCTGTGCTCCTCCTTGCGGGCTCACTGTGCCGACTGGGCATGCATGTGTTGCCGCATCTCCTAGCGGTAGGTGGCCTCATCCTGGCGATGGGCAGCCTCCTCCTGGAAGTAGACGCAGGCCTCGTCGTAGAACTGCTCAGCTCGCTGGAAGTGCTCCCGAAAGCCCTGACACCTACATACGTGTAAGCGCTCTTCTCCTCCCATCGCTGCCTCTACATCTGCTGCTCGGCATATATGTTGTTGAGGCGCGATCGAAACTTCGAAAAATCATAGGTAGATGTACCTACATCCTGTTCAAAAGTAGAAAAAGGTGGTGGTGCAAGTGCAGGCTCATGTCGATATGGACTAGGTGGGCTCCTATACATGCGTGGAGTGGAGGGAGAGTGATGTAAAGGGGGATAGATGGGTGTCGATTTGGATGGTCCCCCATATGGCATGCACTCCACTATCAGGTCTAAGCGCAAGTTGGCGCATGTGGTGAAGGTGGTACGATCAGGGTCGGGGAGACTAAGGGATGATAGGTTTTTCCTTACAAAGCACAACGAATGTCTCTCTCTTACAATCATCTTCATGGCCATACACCCTCCTAGGTCGATCCTAGGGCTCCCCTCTATACTAACTAGCACGGTGTAGTCGTACCCCATCCTATGGCAAATGTGGGTAAGTAGGCCCCCACATTAATCTCTCCTCTCGCCGCTTTGACCATTTTCACTAAGTGTCTAATGAAATGGGACCCTACATCAATGCTACTCTGTTCTTGTAGCATGTCCCATAAGCAAAGAAGCTCACTAGCTCTCACTACACTGTCACTCTCTCCACGACCAAAAATGGTACTTGCCATGATTTGACGCAGGTATTGAAAAATGGAGTTTTAGAGGTGTGATGCTTTGGCCCTAGAAGGGTCGTAAGTGTTTTCTCCTATCAATTCGGTCCAAAAGATCCGAGAGTTAAACCCAAGAGGGGTTCTTTTCTCTCCCCCACTAGGCAAGCCAAAGCATATGTTCCATTGGTGTAGTGTCCATTAATGCTCAATGTTAAATATTCTAAAGGTAATCCTACCCTCTTCGCTCCCTCTTCCCGTTAAAATTCCGCTTCCAAAGAACTCAAGAATTCTAAGACTATCCTAGGGTATGTGGGGTGTCTTATTCCCATTATCTCTTCCCACCTTATTTTTGCAAATAGAGCTTGAATGTCACCAAACAAACCTTTGGATTCTAAGAGATCTTCATCAAGGTACCTAGTACTGGTGATTCTTCTAGTAAAGAGCATAACATATCTTTCCCTATGCTCATTATTGCGAAAGAGAAGGGTTGGAAAAGTGTTACCTTCCTCTGGAGCTTGAGGGGCTTCCGTTCTCCTTGTCCTTCACTCCGAAGCTCGGGATCAAGATGCCACTTGCTTGGTCCTTTTAATCCTTACTTCTTTTGGGCTCCCTTGAGAGTTGGAAAGGCTTCTAGGTGGTGGGAAAGAAGGATCCACACAGCTAGGGCAAGAGAAATCAAAACACACGGTGCATTTGGGATGGAAACGCACGGCGTGCCCTACTTAACCTCGCGTGCCACGGCCGTGTGAAAATACACGGCCAAGCCATGGGTGCCTCGGGTCAGTTGAGCACGGCCGTGTGCCCCCTATTTTTCTCCTTTCGTGCACAACGGTCTGAATTTTCTCACACGCCTTGCCGTGTAAGCTAAAATTAATTTTTATTTTTACCTAGCATGTTCTTTCTAGTCCTAATGCTAAACGAAATGGAAATCAAAGTTCAAATTAACCAAATGAATGCAATACAATAAAAAGGAAACCTAAAAACTAAACTTGGGTTGCCTCCCAAGAAGTGCTTTGTTTAAGGTCTTTTAGCTCGACCACACTCCATTATCAACTTGGCTCCGGAGGTTCTGTAAACCTCCATTCATCTATCTCGGGATTGACATCTGGTGGGCTCAGCTTTACCCTGCTGAAAGTGAAGTCGTCTAGGTAGGGAGTTCCACACTCTGACAGATTGAAAAGGATGATCTCCTCATATACCTCTAATAAGATATTGTGTGCTTTTATCTCTATGCACGCCCCACAGTCACCAGAAAGGGCCTTCTTAAGATGATGGCATTCTAGGGATCTGGTCCTGTGTCGAGTATAATAAAATCTGTTTGTATCACGAAGTTCTCGACGACCACAGGCACATGTGCTAGCATGCCAACAGGTTCCTTGACTGAGTCATCCCCCATACGAATACCAAGGTTCGCTGGTTGGAGCCCATTCATTCCCATCTTCAAATAGTATGCGTATGACATCACACTTATTGATGACCCCAAGTCGCACAACACTTCATCGAAGCTTGTCCCATAAATGGAGCAGGGGATAATAAATTCGCCTGGGTCCTCAAGCTGGGGGTGGAATTTTATCTTCAATTCCGGCTTTGTCGGGTAGGGTGGAAACCATGGCTGCACACCCCTTGGCAAATCTGGTTCTCTGTGCTACTCTCTCGCTGCATTATCCTTCTTCCTTATCTTGACTCGACTCGGGTAATGCTGGAGAGTTCTCCATAGGTTGCGACGCAGTTTGGGCTATCTGGGCTACCTGTGTCTCCAACAACCTTGTGTGACTAGCAAGACCGTCAACGGTGGCCTCCAAGTATGTGAGTGACTCCTCTATTTTCTGATGTTGGCGGCGGAACTCTTCATTGGCCTTCGTTTGGGTAGCAATGAAGTCTTCCATCATCGATTCTAACCTAGACTTCTGTGGTTGTTGCTGCCCATTGTCCTACTACTGCCCATACCCTCCTTATGGTTGGAAGTTTTCCAAGTTATTCTGATAGGAAAAATTCGGGTGGTTCCTCCATCCGAGATTGTAGGTACTAGAGTATGGGGTTATGGGCCTTTGGTTATAATCCCCAACCGCATCGCAATGCTCAATCTGCTCTTCTGAGTCACTATGCCCTGCATAGTAGTCCTCCCGATACCCTGCTGCTCCTTCTCCAAAGTCATTGGCTGCACATGCAGATGTATGATTTATAGAGTCGAACCGTCTACTAAGTGCGTATATCTAGGCCATGTGTAAGGCTATGGAGGCCATTTTCGAACCCTGGACACGAGCGTGTGTAGCCACACATCCAAGTCTTGTCCCACTCTGTGTCCAGTTGCCAAATGCCTCCTTTTTGCTTTGAAAGTGCACCGTTTTCCCCATGTAATGCTATCCTACACACAAAAGTACAAGTAGCATATCTCCGAACCAGAAAATAGGAAATGCATGTAAAATGAAGTAGAATATGCATGAAACAAACATAAAATAAAATGAGATGTGAGCAAAAACTACTCCTAAAACCCTATATGTTTTGCTCACATCATTTACCCCAGAAATAGATATTTACTTGTCCCCAAGCAAACCTTAGTGCCATCAAATTTTAAAAAGGTATTATTCCATACTTAGCATGTTAACTAAATTTATCAAGTAGTATTTGCAATCAAAGAAAAATAGATATGTTCTAGAAATTCACTAAGTTAGCTCCTCGTGCTCGTGCTAAGTGAATCTTCTTATGGGATACTCGTTCTATGGTAAGTTAAGTCATTATCCTATAGCTTTCCTAAGGTCTCTTGCTCTTAGGCACTTACCTGCTCAAAGCGAGGGTGGTTCCCTAGATCTAGCATAAAGTCTCAAAGGCGTGCTCGGTATTGAGAAAAGTTGGTAGGTGTTTTCCCAGTAACCTAACTCAGTCTCAAAGGGGCACCTAACGATTTCCACCCACGTCAACTATTTTTTTATTCCTCATAATTGTTTTTTTCAAATTTTTTTTCTTACTCTCTTTTTCTTTCTTTTTTTTCTCTCTCTTGGGATTTTGATTTTTTTGAATGGGCTTCCACAATCCGAGCATCTCCAGTAACTAAAATGCTAAATCCAGAGTCACCTATGAATTCCAAAGTACTAGACTACCGAGATGAATCATAACTAGGTACGTACTAGCTTTTCCCTTTCATAATTTTATCATGTGTAGGTATAAAAATAAAAGCTAACCAGTGTAAGTCTAGAACATTCATTAGAGCAACTAAAATAAAATACCATGAGGTAAATGAAGTTAAGCTACCCATGGAAACAACTCATGAAGAAAACTTTAAAAATACTACTGAGGCAGCTTATAGATATCAAAAACTAAGCGCTAAAAGAAACTGAACAACCTATGCTTAAACAAATGAATGCAAACTAAGATGCAAATATCAGGAAAGAAACTACTGCTAGAAACAAAATAAATCAAAACTTGGGGTCCCCCCAGACTTATATGAGTTCGTACCGCTAATATGGTGGTCGAGGTGAGAAGTCCGACAATCTCGTCATGTCAGGCTCCTGGGAAAACCTGGTGCTCAGCTGCTGATGCCACATGTACATGTGGTCGATCTGAGAGTTGGTGGATGCAGTGGCCGCTCTGTGCTCCTCCTCCCGGGGCCACTGTGCCTGCTGGGTATGCATGTGCTGCCGCATCTCTTGGTGGTAGGTGTCCTCATCCTGGCGATGGGCAGCCTCCTCCTGGAAGTAGACACAGGCCTCGTCGTAGAACTGCTCAGCCCCCTAGAAGTGCTCTCGAAAGCCCTGAAACTCTGCCTGCGTGTAAATGCTCTTCCCCTCCCATCGTTGCCTCTGCATCTGCTACTCGACATATATATCATCGAGGCACGATCGGAACACCGCAAAATCATAGGCATATGTACCTACATCAAGCTCAAAAGTAGAAAAAGATGGTGGTGTAGGTGCAGGCTCATGTCGATATGGACTAGGTGGACTCCTATATATGCATGGACTGGAGGGAGAGTGATGTAAAGGGGGAGAGATGGATGCCGATGTGGATGGTCCCTCAAATGGCGGGGAATCCACTATCAGGTCTAAGCGTTAGTTGGCGGGTGTGGTGATGTTGGTACGATCAGGGTCGGGGAGCCTAAGGGCTGATAGGTTTTTCCTTACAAAGCACAAGGAGTGTCCCTCTCTTACAATCATCTTCATGGTCATACACACTCCTAGGTCGATCCTATGGCTCACCTCAATGCTATCTAGCACGGTGTAGTCGTACCCCATCCTATGGTAAATGTGGGAAACTAGGCCCCCCACATTAATCTCTCCTCTCGTCGCTTTGCCCTTTTTCACTAAATGTCTAATGAAATGAGACCCTATATCAATGCTACTCCTTTATTCTAGCATGTCTCATAAGCAAAGCAGCTCACTAGCTCTCACTACATTGTCACTCTCCCCACGACTAAAAATGGTACTTTCCATGATTCGATGTAGGTATCAAAAAATGGGGTTTTGGAGGCGCGATGCTTTGGCCCTAGAAGGGTCGTAAGCGTGCTCTCCTGTCAATTCGGTCCAAAAGATCCGAGAGTTAAACCCAAGAGGTGTTCTTTTCTCTCCCCCACTAGGCAAGCCAAAGCATGTGTTCCATTGGTGTAGTGTCCATTAATGCTCAATCTTAAATATTCTAAAGGTAATCCTACCCTCTTCGCTCTCTCTTCCCATTAATATTTCCGCTTCCAAAGAACTCAAGAATTCTAAAACTATTCTAGGGTATGTGGGTGTCTTATTCCCATTATCTCTTCCCACTATATTTTTGCAAATAGGGCTTGAATGCCACAAAACAAACCTAGGGATTCTAAGAAATCTTCATCAAGGTACCTATTAGCCGTGATTCTTCTAGTAGAGAGCATATCAAATCTTTCCCTATGCTCATTATTGCGAAAGAGAAGGGTTGGAAAGGTGTTGCCTTCCTCCGAAGCTTGAGGGGCTTCCGTTCTCCTTGTCCTTCACTCCGAAGCTCGGGATCGAGATTCCACTTGCTTGGTCCTCCTCATCCTTACTTCTTTTGGACTCCCTTGAGGGTTGGAAAGGCTTCTAGGTGGTGGGGAAGAAGGATCCACACAACTAGGGCAAGAGAAATCAAAACACACAGTGCATTTGGGGTGGAAATGCACGGTGTGCCCTACTTAACCTCGCGTGCCACGACCATGTGAAAACACACGGCAACGCCATGGGTGCCTCGGGTCAGTCAGGAACGGTCGTGTGAAAACACATGGCGAGGCCGTGTGCCCCCCATTTTTTTCCTTTTTTGCACAATGGTCCGAATTTTCTCACACGCCTTGTCGTGTAAGCTAAAATTGATTTTTATTTTTACCTAGCAAGTGTTTCTAGTCCTAATGCTAAATGAAATGGAAATCAAAGTTCAAATTAACCAAATGAATGCAATACAATAAAAAGGAAACTTAAAAACTAAACTTGGGTTGCCTCCCAAGAACCGCTTTGTTTAAGGTCTTTTAGCTCGACCACACTCCATTATCAACTTGGCTCTGGAGGTTCTGTAAACCACCATTCATCTATCTCGGGATTGACATCCGGAGGGCTCGGTTTTACCCTGCTTAAATTGAAGCCATCTAGGAAGGGAGTTCCACACTCTGACAGATTGAAGAGGATGATCTCCCCGTCTACCTCTAAAGAGATATTGTGCGCTTTTATCTCTATGCACGCCCCCGCAATCGCTAGAAAAAGCCTTCCCAAGATGATGGCATTCTGAAGACCTGGTCCTGTGTCGAGTATAATAAAATTTATATGTATCACGAAGTTCTCGACGACCACAGGCACTTGTGCTAGCATGCCGACAGGTTCCTTGACAGAGTCGTCCCCCATATGAATACCAAGGTTCGCTAGTTGGAGCCCCTTCATTCCCATCTTCAAATAGTATGGGTAGGGTATCACACTTACTGATGACCCCAAGTCGCACAGCGCTTCATCGAAGCTTTCTCGATAAATCGAGCAGGGGATAACAAATTCACCTGGGTTCTCAAGTGTTAGTGAAAGCCCTAGAGTCAATCATATGATGATTGTTGTATGGACTTTATTGTATCAATATTCCTATTTATAAAGGCATGGTTATTATATTTACTTGTATTGGTGCCAAATTGACTAAGTATAATAAAGTCCTTGAGTAGTAGGTTCTTATCTATATCAATCAAATGGTTGAATCGATAATGAGATGATATAGAGAACACTACTCTTAATCATTCCTAGTCAAATATTAACATTCAGGGACAATGTTAATGCGTGGAGACTAGCATGTAGGTCAACACGATGACTTGATCTCACAAGTCATGGATATGAGATATCAAGTTGACACATGGGTATGCATTAGAGAATGTATACTGAATGACCCGCCATGAGAAAGTATCATGGATCGTTATATGAGTGTCATATACTTTCTCATGTGGCTATTAGTATGACTATTAGTCCTTAGACCTGTAGTCACCATGGTTCCCAACATAAGGAGTTGCATACTTTGGCTTCATTAAACGTCACCCGTAAATTGGTGGACTATAAAGGCGATTATTTGGTTTGTAACAAATTATGCGGAGGGATGTGAGTGATGTAGACGGGATCTATTCCTTATATATGACGGGAGTGACATCATTATTCTTGATAGAGTGAGACCACGAAGTGCATGGCCATGCCCAAATGAGTAAATATGAGATATTGAGCTCATTTGATTAGAGTGAGCCTACTTGGAGTTCAAGATATAGATTGTACCGAGGATGCCACAGTCTATGCCTCAATTGGTCAATCTAGATGTCAAGGATAGAAGAACATTGTCACATATTGTGAGAGTCACAATTAGTAGTCACATAGGTGATGTTGGAGCTCAACATTCTTGTAACTTGGGTAGCAATGATGTGTTGCTAGATGTCACTCATTGCTTCTGTTCCTAAATCAGTTTAGGGACATTGCCAACGTTACAAGAACCTATAAGGTCACACACAAAGGGCAATTATATGGAGATTAAGTTCATATGATGAACCATGAGGATTAGGTTCATGGGATGAACCAAATTGGATTAAGAGTAATCCAAATTAAACTAATTGAGTTAGACTCAATTTAATTCAAGTGTTGAATGAGTCTAATTTTAATTTGATTCATTGAGTCAATTTAAATTAATGAATAGAGATTCATTAAATCAAATTGACTTGAATCAAGTGGTTAGATTTGATCAACCATGAGAGATAAGAGGTCAAGTTTGACTTGACTTGAGAGGGAAGATGAATGATCAATTATTACTTGACTAATTGTTATGTCATGGTGACATGGCATGGGGGCCGGCCAATGATGATGCTCCACATCATCATGGACTTATCATGTGGTTCCACTTCATGAGGGAGACCAAGAGCCATTGACTCTTGGAGTTACATGCATGCATGTAACCCCCCAACTTGAAGTGGTCGGCCACTATTCATCATGGTGGAATTCATTTGGTGAGTAACTCCATCTTCTTCTTCCTTGGATCATCTTCCTCTCAAGCTCTCTTTTAATCCACTACTTTGGATGAAACTTCCAAGGGGTGCTAGCACACTCTAGGTTGTTTTTCTCCACCATTTGTCTTTGTGGATACCAATAGAGGAGTGTACGCTTGACACTCTTGAGTTCCGGCAAAGCATTTGGACGAGCAGGATAAGCGAAGGGGGTCGCTACGAGGGTAATTCTCTCATCTTGTAGATATAAGGTAGATCTAGGGTATTTAAACACATACATGTTTTATTTTTTATATCTTCGCACGGATCCGTGGTTGGGCTTCCGAGGTTTCCGCAACACAAAAAGCAGTTTTTGCGGCTCGGAAAGTCCAACAGTGGTATCAGAGTCACGTGCGAAGTATATATGTGTTTCATATTTGTAGTTTTTGTATTATATATAAAAATTACATATTTTTAAGTTTCTATAAATTTCCTATTTTTATAGAATTTTTGGGTATTTTTTCTCGAAGAGTCGAAGCAACAAGTGTTGGGACACTCGTAGGCTTCAACCGTCGAGAAAAACTCTCTGAAATGGTGAGTTCTCGCTTTAGGTTTTTGGGACAGTGACTTAAGTCGCTGTAAGATCTAGTAGGGATACTCGCAAAGTTTATTTTTGCGAGTAGGGGTGCTGCCCCGCGATCGTGCCCGGAAACCACTTAGCGGGACCGTTACGGAGAGGTTACTCTTAAAATTGAAAAATAAAATAGGAAAAATTATAAATTTTTTTGTAAAATACATAATTTAGAATTATGTGATGGTCATGGCCCAATAACCCCAATATGATTGGATGATAATGAGTTGTAATTCATAATGCGACCTGTGTGCCGTTTTTGTGGTTGTGAATGTTGTATAGGGTATGCGACCTGCGCGTCGTGCCTCTTCTTTTAAAATTCTAGTTGTAAATAGTTTTAGACTCGAATGTAACTCGAGTTTCATATTTGTAATGTACAAAATGGAGCAGTGGAAAGTCCACTTGTAGACGAATTTACGAGAAGGGTGTCGATGACACATGGCGGTCAAAGGAGGTGCTTGGAGAAGCTGCTAACCCTAGGTTGGCCGTCCGATCTTCACATTGTCATGAGAAGATCGTAGTAGGGCCATGACCTAATCACAATTGATTTATATATATATATGTGTGTGTGTGTGTGTTGATATATAAATATATTTGTTTTTCTTGTATGTATGTGATGCATGCTAGTAGAATAATGCTTGTATGTATATGATGCATGCTAGGATATTTTTCTTGTATGTATATGATGCATGCTAGAATAATGTTTGTATGTATGTGATGCATGCTAGTGTAGGATAATAAAGGTCTTAATGCGTATATGATATACATTACGATTAGATTAGATCTTAATCGAATTAACTCGAAAAATGCCTACCAAGTCCTTGATACCCATCACTACCTCGATCATTTGTAGTTGTTGAATCTGCCAAAGTAGAGCAATGCATATTATCTTGGTAGGGTGCAGAGGGACAATCTTGGTCCTGCCTATCACAGCTTGGGTTAGAGTAAGCTCAATTAGATTGAGTAAACAAGTTAACTCAATTGGATCGAGTAGAACTAAAGGCATATTCCAACCATTGAAAAGATAGGATAAGATCGCATTTACACTAAATCTTGGGCGATTTAGCCAAAGCTAACTCAAGGTCTTTTGTAAATGTGGGTCTTGATCCTATAAACAAGAGTTGCATAGGGATGTAATCGGTAATGTGTTACCCACCGATCATATTAAGTCTTAGGCGATTTAGCCAAAGCTAACTCAAGACTTAGTATGATGTGGATCTTGTCCCACAAAAATTATAGCATATTTGTATGAATCTAGTAATGTGGTTTGACCACATCCATAACTCGATTCTACAAACACTACAAGAAAAAAGCTAATAGACAACGCTTTTTATCTGTTGTCTACGTGACTGTAAAAGCATTGTTAAAGGCACTGTTGTTAAAAGTCCGACTAATGACAACGGATTAAAAAGCGTTGTCTTTTCTAGCAAAGACAACGCTTTTGCAACAGGGAAAAAGCGTTGTTGTTTTTTACAATGACAATGCTTTTGCAACGGAAAAAAAGCGTTGTTGTTTCTAACAAATACAACGCTTTTGCAACGGAGAAAAAGCATTGTCGTTTTTTGCAATGACAACGTTTTTGCAACGGGGAAAAAGCATTTTCGTTTTTTTCAAGGACAACGCTTTTGCAACAAATCAAAAGTATTGTCCTTGCAACAAAGATAATGTTTCTTCAACGGATAAAAAGTATTTTCATTGTTAGAAACGACAACACTTTTACAACAAATTTAAAGCATTGTCATTTTAGCACAAATAAAAACCGTTGTCTTTTATATCTACAAAAACATCGTCTATTATATTACATTAATAATCTATTTAATTAAACACTTATAATAACACCAATTAAAATATCATTAACAACTAATCAATCTTCTTACAATTGAAACATAAATATTGCATAATCAACAAATAATGAAAAAGAAAAGTATGAAGTCAATCTCCAAGTTAAGTTTACAAAATTAAACAAAAAACCTACATACTCCAAGTTTGTTACAAAATTAAACAAAATCAATCTCCAAGTTAAGTTGAACTGGTATCAAACCCTCGGAAATGCCTAAAGTTGTCGTCAGAAAGATGGAAGCACCTTCGCCCATGTTTGAGGAGATCATGTATCTGTCAATAGAAATGAGATTGATCACAGGTAATATCATAAACAAAAAATAAGGAGGGAATTAGAAATTGAACTAATTAAAATGAGAAATAGATATATTCTGGTAACTTAAGAACATGCATTCATTTTGAGATATTCTAGTAACTTAAGAATAAGCCAACTATATTTTGATAATATTACATAATAGAAATGATAATAATATGCTCAGTACATAGCTGCAAGCTTAGAAATTAATTGATGTTACCATAGATAAAGTTGTTGCCATATTCTCCAACTGAGAATTATCAAAAATCTCAAATCGTCTCCCTAAAAGTAATACAAGATTAAAAAAGTATAGATTGAGTGGAGAACAATATGTTTCAGTACCAGTGATGGACACAACCAGTAAGTCGAGACAGAAGCTTACTAGGCATATTCCAATAGTGTTTCCGGCATATTCCAATATTTTTTGGCCATATTAGGCTTATAAGCGTGTATAACTTAACTGCTTCCAACTTCCTCTGCTCGGCCCATAAACTATCCATCTGAGCAGCACTTTGAATACCTTCCGAAGTACAGCTATCTCCAAATGAAGAACATGGAAAAATTGCTCCAAGAATAATGCTGGCCCGTTGTGTAATATCACTGGTTAAATCATTGTCACAAGTTGAAAGGAAATGTACAAGCTCTACTGAAGGTGTTGAAGGAAGAGGAGATATAACGTTTCGAAGCCACTTTGCCATAGTCATGGCAGAGCTAACTGGCATAACAGGAGCCAATTTACTGCACCCAATAAGACCTTCATTTAAGGGTGAACTAGGAGAACATGGAGGAGACATTGGGCTCGTAATGGACTTTGCCGGTGAAGCAAATATGGCATACTTTCTCTACAAGTGTTAAGGGGAAAAAAAAAAGAGGTAAGCCAATAAATTAAAGCAGGACACAATTACACAACATACCTTTGTTCCACACATGTTAATGATACCTCCAGACAAACTTCCACTGCCAATTAGACTGTCCTCATCATTAACAAACATTCACTCATCTAGTTCTCCTTTAAGGATTGCATCATTGTAATTTTTCTCTAGGATAAGTATATTTGACCGTAGTGAATTTTCCCCCAATAGATCATCAAAATGGGTCAAACCAACTACCAAAAAATAATTAATAAGTATCATCTGAGTATTGGAAGCTATGTAAAGAAGTGAAAAATGTGGATTAAAGGTGGCATAAAACCTGTGTCAATGTAAGCCAAACATTCATTATTTTACATCTGAAGCTGTGCATGGTTTTTTCTTCAAGATATCCACTATCAAGTTATTTGTCATTTCCAACACTCTTCTCAATTCATCCTTTGAAGCATCATATTTGTCACATAGAGAGGCTAAAAGGTTGACACCTTTGTCAGATTTTTAAGCTGAAGTGGGAGACCATGCCAGCAATGAGAACAACTAAGATAGGAAAGAGAATTGGAATATGAACTCACAATGCCAGATACAAGTAAAAAGTTTCAGAAAGTCTACCAAAAATTGGTGAATCTTGAATTCTAAACTTCCTGGCATGGATGGGTGCATGAAGAATAAGTATAGCCTAAAGAACCAGAAAACAAAAACATAAGGAGCTTTAGAGGTAAACCAAATATTTTCATATTCAAAGCACACCAAAATATGAGATAAAATGATGCTGCATGGGCAAACCAGTATTGAATCTAGCTAATCCATTAGTACACGTCACAAGATCCTTGAAGTGACCAAATCCATGCATACGAAGAGCTAAAAATAACAACCATCCAAATTGATGGTAATTAGAAATACATCCCTTTGAACCAGCAGAAATTCTTGAATCATGACCATTGCTTGTATCAGATTGCACGAACAACTCCTGGTATGCCCATTTATAGTACCTGGTGAAGAAGTTCCCAATTCCACCATGATAAAGGTACCAATTCTCATTATAAAATTTGAGCACATGAATTATAATTAGCAGGTGATTCTCAAATGTAACATTTGATCCACATCTAGATTAAATTACCAACATAAAATAAAAATGTATGTATATCGGCATTAGAAAAGTATGCAACTGGACTGATTAGTAAGTTTTATCAAACTCAAGCAGTGTTGTTCACTGTTAATCCGTTCTTTTTCAACCTCCTCTTTTCTTAACCCTGCTTTCATTCTTCTCTTGTCTAGATCTTCCCTCATTATGCTACACACAGTCTTTACTAAAAGAACCACACACACATAGGAACAAAAGATCTCTGAGAAATCTAACAGATGAGAGCATGAAGAGAATCGAGGCACGAGTGGGCTTACCGGGAGTGGTCGATATGTCAGCGAAGTGGCGCGGTCATGCGAGGGAGAGAGCGAGAGAGGTCTTCGTAGGTTAGTAAGGATGGATCGCCGAGAGATTTCAAGGAAGTCGCGGATACGGGGAAAAGAAGAAAGAAGTGGATCCCTAATGCGTGATCGGCGAGAGATTTTAAGGAAAAATTAAATAAGGAAATAAATAAAATAAAATAAATAAATGAAAAAAACCTAACAATAGGGAAATTAAATGAAAAAAATATTAATAAAACAAAGATAATTTTTTTATTTCCTTCATTATTTTAATTAAATAAAAATATATTTTCATTAATTATTTAATTTTTTTATATTTAAAAAAAGTGATCCATTAAATAAATAATCTATATTTTCGTACAGAAATATATATAGAAATTAAATTATATCTACAAAATTTTAAGTGAAGAAATTAAAAATGATTTTTTGACAACGCTTCTTATAAAGCGTTATCTTTTACTAATAAAAACAGGTCAAAGACAACGCTATTTAAAAACCGTTGTCTTTGACCCAAATAAAAAACACTAATACACAACAGTTTTATAAAAACCGTTGTCTATGCTAATTTTAAAAAAAAAAACAACGCTTTTCACTAAAAGCGTTGTTAAACTACAAACAATAACGTTTTTTATAAAAAGCGTTGTCTTTTAAATGTTGTGTATTACGTTTTTTGTTGTAGTGAAAATTTTTATAATTCAGTGGGAGCATCATTTGATTAAAGGCCTAATTAAATGATAAAAAGGAATATGATATTAATTTTCTGCATTGTGTATGTTGTAGATTACTATGTCGACAAACACGAACACTCTCTCCCTGCGTTCTGTCCTTGAGAAGGACAAGCTCAATGGAGCAAATTTCTGGTGATCGCAAAAACACGAGAATCGTTCTCACACCGAAAGGAAAGCATGCGTCTGGAGCGACCCATTCGGAGGCACCTCCGCCCTTTGCCTCGCCGACAAAGATGCTTACAAGAAGCATCAAGATGATGCATTAGATGTGTCATGTCTCATGCTCGCGACCATTAACTCTGAGCTTCAGAAGCAACACGAGTTCATGAATGCTTATGATATGGTTGAACATCTTCGTCAACTATATCAAGGACAAGCAAGGCACGAGAGATATGAGGTCTCTAAGGCATTGTTTCAGTCCAAGATGCAAGATGGGACTCTCGTAGGTCCATATGTACTCAAGATGATTGGGTACGTAGAAAACCTACAGAGATTGGGATTCCCCCTTGGCCAAGAGCTGGCCACTGACTTGATCTTGTAGTCTTTGTCACAAAGCTACAATCAATTTGTCATGAATTACAACATGAATAAAATTGATAAGCCACTACCTGAGATGCTCAGCATGTTGAGAACTACTGAGCTCAACCTTAAGAAGGGAAAATCTGACTCCATTTTGATGGTGCAAAAGAAGAAAGGCAAGGGCAAGCCTAAAGGTAAGGGAAAGTCCCAAGCCAAGGGAAAAGGCAAAGAACTGAAACCCAAAGGAGGGGTGGCCAAAGAAGGGGCTTGCTTCCACTGCAAGGAAGCTGGACACTGGAAGCATAACTGCAAAGCATACCTAGAAGATCTTAAGAAGAAGAGAAGTGAGACTTCTACTTCAGGTATAAATGTTATAGAAGTCAATCTATCTATTTCTTCATCATGGGTATTAGATACCGGATGTGCATCTCACATTTGTACCAATGTGCAGGCGCTAAAAAATAGCAGGGCATTGACAAAGGGCGAGGTGGACCTACGAGTAGGCAATGGAGCAAGGGTTGTTGTTGTTGTTGTAGGAACTTATGATCTATCTCTACCCTCTGGGCTTGTACTAGAATTAGATGAATGTTGTTATGTTCCTGTCTTAACTAAGAACATAATTTCAATTTCTTGTTTGGACAAGAAAGGATTTACATTTATAACAAAGAACAAATGTTGTTCAGTTTATTTAAATGATATGTTTTATTGTAGTGCACCTCTAATGAACGGACTCTACTTTCTAGACTTAGAGAGCTCTATCTATAACATTAGTATCAAAAGGTTCAAGTTAAATGAGTTGAACCAAACCTATCTCTGGCATTGTCACTTAGGTCACATAAATGAGAGTCGCTTATCTCAGCTCCATAAGGATGGACTGCTAGACTCATTTGATTTTGAATCATATGAGACATGCGAGTCTTGCATTTTAGGCAAGTTGACCAAGACTCCCTTTAGTGGACACAGCGAAAGAGCAACGGACTTGTTAGGACTTATACATAGTGATGTATGTAGCCCTTTCAATGTTGCTGCTAGAGGCGGTTATAGGTACTTCATTACATTTACTGATAACTTCAGTAGATATGGTTATGTGTATCTCATGACACATAAATCAGAATCCTTTGAAAAGTTCAAAGAATTCAAGAATGAAGTACAAAACCAGCTTGGCAAGAGTATTAAGATACTTCGATCAGATCGAGGTGGTGAATACCTCAGCCATGAGTTTCGTGACTATCTAGCTGAGTGTGGGATTCTATCCCAACTCACTCCTCCTGGAACACCACAGTGGAATGGTGTGTCTGAAAGGAGGAATCGTACCCTATTAGATTTGGTACGATCTATGATGAGTCACACAGATCTTCCTATATCCTTTTGGGGATATGTTCTAGACACAGCAGCCTTCACCCTTAACCGTGTACCATCAAAGACTGTGATAAAGACACCATATACGATATGGACAGGGAGAAATCCCAAGATGTCTTTCATGAGGATTTGGGGTTGTGAGGCTTACGTTCGACGTCAAGTCTCAGACAAACTGGGACCCAAATCTGATAAGTACTATTTTGTTGGATATCCCAAGGACACGAAGGGATATTACTTCTATATTCCTAATCAGCACAAAGTGTTTGTGGCAAAGACTGGGGTTTTTCTAGAAAGGGATTTTGTTTCTAGAAAAACTAGTGGGAGTATGTTCGATCTTGAAGAAATTCAAGAGAAGGACCATAGCACTGAGGCCTTGATGGAGGTTGAACAAGAACCACAAAGTGTTGTGGGTGATGAGATTATTGCACAAAGAGTTGTGGAACAACCATCTGTTCAAGTAGACTTATCTCTTCGCAGGTCTAATAGGGTACATCGTCAGCCTGAGAGATACTCATTTCTCTTGTCTGACCATGATGACGTTATGCTCATTGAGAATGAGCCTACCTCCTATCAGGAAGCTATGATGAGCGCAGATTCTAAGAAATGGTTAGAGGCCATGAGATCCGAGATGGAATCCATGTACACCAACCAAGTATGGACTTTGGTTGATCCACCTGAAGGCGTCAAACCCATTGGGTGTAAGTGGGTCTTTAAGAGAAAGACTGACATGGATGGACTTACGCATACCTATAAGGGTCGATTGGTGGCTAAAGATTTCAAGCAAATTCATGGTATTAACTATGATGAAACCTTTTCTCCAGTGGCGATGTTTAAGTCCATTCGGATCATGCTTTCTATTGAAGCATACCATAATTATGAGATCTGGCAGATGGATGTCAAAACCGCGTTTTTGAATGGAAACTTGCTCGAGGATGTATACATGACACAACCTAAGGGTTTTGTGGATCCACAGCATACTGGGAAAGTATGCAAGTTGCAAAGGTCCATTTATGGGCTAAAGCAAGCTTCTCGGAGCTGGAATCTTTGATTCGATGATGTGATCAAAGAGTTTGGTTTCGTCAAGAATGAAGATGAACCCTGTATCTACAAGTGGGTTAAAGGGAACACAGTTGTCTTCCTTGTATTGTATGTGGATGACATACTACTCATTGGGAATGACATCTCTTCGCTATAGTCTGTGAAAACTTGGCTGGGGATGTGCTTCTCAATGAAGGACTTAGGTGAAGCAGCCTGTATTCTAGGCATCAAGATCTATAGAGATAGATCTAAGAGATTGCTTGGCCTAAGTTAGAGTACATACATTGACACGGTATTACTACGGTTTGCTATGCAGAATTCCAAGAAGGGACTTCTGCCGATGCCACATGGTGTGAGTCTTTCGAAGACTCAAAGTCCCTCTTCTAGAGAGGAGAGAGATCGCATGGATACGATCCCTTATGCATCTGCTATAGGATCTATCATGTACGCCATGTTGTGTACTCATCATGATGTCTCGTATGCTTTGAGCATGACGAGTAGATACCAGTCAGATCCAGGTGAGCGTCACTGGATAGCAGTCAAGAATATTCTTAAGTACTTGAGAAGGACTAAAGAATATTTCTTGATATTTGGAGGCGATAAAGAGCTAGTTGTAAAGGGTTACAGCGATGCCAGCTTCCAAACTGACCAGGATGATTATAGATCACAGTCAGGGTTCGTGTTTTGCTTGAATGGTGGCATTGTGAGCTGGAAGAATTCGAAGCAGGACACGATTCTGATTCTACGAAGCGAGTATATCGGCGCATCTAAGGCGTGAGGAAGCGATTTGGATCCGCAAGTTCATTACTGAGCTTGGGGTGGTTCCTAGCATAGCAGATCCCATAGAGCTCTATTGTGACAACAATGGAGCGATTGCGCATGCTAAGGAACCTCGCTAACACCAGCGGACCAAACACATACTACGTTGCTTCCATCTCATTCGAGAGATTATCGATAGAGGAGATGTGAAGATTTGCAGAGTACCCACAGAGGCTAACATCGCAGATCCCTTGACCAAGGCTTTGGCACAGAAAAAGGCTAACATCGTAGATCCCTTGACCAAGGCTTTGGCATAGAAAAAGCATGATGGTCATAATAGGTCATTGGGTATTAGATACTATGGTGATTGACACTAGTGCTAGTGGGAGATTGTTAGTGAAAGCCCTAGAGTCAATCATGTGATGATTGTTATATGGACTTTATTGTATTATATTCCTATTTATAAAGGTATGGTTATTATATTTACTTGTATTGGTGCCAAATTAACTAAGTATAATAAAGTCCTTGAGTAGTAGGTTCTTATCTATATCAATCGATTAGTTAAATCGATAATGAGATGATATAGAGAACACTACTCTTAATCATTCCTAGTCAAGTATTAATATTCAGGGACAATATTAATGCATGGAGACTAGCATGTAGGTCAACATGATGACTTGATCTCACAAGTCATGGATATGAGATATCAAATTGACACATGGGTATGCATTGGAGAATGTATACTGAATGACCCGCCATGAGAAAGTATCATGGATCATTATATGAGTGTCACATACTTTCTCATGTGGCTATTAGTATGACTATTAGTCCTTAGACCTGAAGTCACCATGGTTCCCTACATAAGGAGTTGCATACTTTGGCTTCGTCAAATGTCACCCGTAAATGGGTGGACTATAAAGGCAATTACTGGGTATGTAACAAATTATGTGGAGGGATGTGAGTGATGTAGATGGGATCTATCCCTCCTATATGACGGGAGTGACATCGTTATTCTTGATAGAGTGAGACCACGAAGTGCATGGTCATGCCCAAATGAGTCAATATGAGATATTGAGCTCATTTGATTAGAGTGAGTCTACTTGGAGTTCAAGATATAGATTGTATCAAGGACGACATGGTCTATGCCTCAATTGGTCAATCTAGATGTCAAGGATAGAGGGACATTGTCACATATTGTGAGAGTCACAAAGGTGATGTTGGAGCTCAACATTCTTGTAACTTGGGTAGCAATGATGTGTTGCTAGATACCGCTCATTGCTTATGTTCCTAAATCGATTTAGGGACATTGCCAATGTTACAAGAACCTATAGGGTCACACACAAAGGGCAATTAGATGGAGATTAGGTTCATATGATGAACCATGAGGATTAGGTTCATGGGATGAACCAAATTGATTCAAGTGTTGAATTCAAATTAGACTAATTAAGTTAGACTCAATTTAATTCAAGTGTTGAATGAGTCTAATTTAGATTTGATTCATTGAGTCAATTTAAATTAATGAATAGAGATTCATTAAATCAAATTGACTTGAATCAAGTGGTTATATTTGATCAACCATGGGAGATAAGAGGTCAAGTTTGACTTGACTTGAGAGGGAAGATGAATGGTCAATTTTGACTTGACCAATTGCCATGTCATGGTGACATGGCATGGGGGCCGGCCAATGATGATGCTCCACATCATCATGGACTTATCATGTGGTGCCACCTCATGAGGGAGACCAAGAGCCATTGACTTTTGGAGTTACATGCATGCATGTAACCCCCCAACTTGAAGTGGTCGGCCACTATTCATCATGGTGGAATTCATTTGGTGAGTAACTCCATCTTCTTCTTCCTTGGATCATCGTCCTCTCAAGCTCTCTCCCAATCCACTACTTTGGCCGAAACTTCCAGGGGGTGCTAGCACACTCTTGGTTGTTTTTCTCCACCATATGTCCGTGTGGATACCAAAAGAGGAGTGTACACTTGACACTCTTGAGTTCCGGCAAAGCATTTGGACGAGCAGGATAAGCGAAGGGCGTCGCTACGAGGGTAATGTTCTCATCTTGTAGATCTAAGGTAGATCTTGGGGTATTTAAACACATACATGTTTTATTTTTTTTATCTTCACACGGATCCGTGGCCGGGCTTCTGAGGTTTTCGCAACGCAAAAAGCGGTTTTTGCAGCTCGGAAAGTCCAACATCAAGCTGGGGTGAAATTTTATTTTCAATTTCGGCTTGGTCTGGTACGGTGGAAACCATGGCTGCACACCCCTTGGCGAATCTAGTTCTCTGTGCTACTCTCTCGCTGCACTCTCCTTCTTCCTTAGCTTGACTCGGCTCGGGTAATGCTGGAGAGCACTACATAGGTTGCGACATGGTTTGGGATATCTGGCCCACCTGTGTCTCCAACATCCTTGTGTGACTTGCAAGACTATCAACGGTGGCCTTCAAGTCTCTGAGTGACTCCTCTATTTTCTGATGTTGGCGGAGGAACTCTTCATTGGCCTTTGTTTGGGTAGCAATGAAGTCTTCCATCATCGATTCTAACCTAGACTTCTGTAGTTGCTACTGCCCATTGCCCTGCTGCTGCCCATACCCTCCTGATGGTTGGAAGTTTCCCAAGTTATTCCGATAGGAAAAATTCGAGTGGTTCCTCCATCAAAAATTTTAGGTACTGGAGTATGGGGTGTTGGGCCTTTGATTATAAACCCCAACCGCATCGCAATGCTCAATCAGCTCTTCTGAGCCACTGTGCCCTCCATAGTTGTCCTCCCAATACGCTGCTGCTCCTTCTCCAAAGTTAATGGCCACACATGCAGATGTTGGATTTATAGAGTTGAACCGTCTACTAAGCAGGTCAATCCTCACTGCTAGGTGGTCCACTGAGTTGACAGCATATTGTCACGCGGCAGGAGCTGGGTGACTACGTTCGGAAGCCCATTGATGGTGGTTCTGGGCCACCTCTTCTAACAACTCCTCTTCTTTCTCGATAGTCTTGTTCATAAGTGCTCCTCTTGCGGCAAAATCGAGGAACATCTTTGTGGCGTACGCGATCCCATTATAGAAGTTGTGGATCACCAGCCACTTTTCCAATCCATGGTGGGGGCATTGGTAAAGTAGCCCCTTGTAACGATCCCAAGCTTCAAATAGGGACTCCCCTTCCTTCTGACAGAAGCTTGTGATTAGATGGTGCATGTGAGCAGTCTTGCTTAGTGGAAAGTATTTATTCAAGAATTGCTGCTCACATTGCTCCCATGTAGTAATGCTTCCCGAAGGCAAGGAGTGAAGTCATGCCTTAGCCTTATCCCGCAATGAGAACGGGAATAGGCTCGAGCGGATCGAGTCTGCAGGGACTCCATTTATCTTCATCATTGAGCATATTTCCAAAAATGTCTCCAGGTGCCGGTTCGGGTCTTCAGTCATAGCTCCCCCGAATTTACTCTGTTGAAGCATGTGTATGAGTGTCAATTTCAGCTCAAAGTTGTTTACCAAAATAGACGGTCCAGTTATGCTCGGCCTAAATCCTCTAGCGCTTAGGGTTGCATAATCCCACAGAGGTCGACTACCTATATTCACTTTGGATGCAGCTTAGTCCTCCATCCTCTTGTGTTCAGCTCTCCAGCGATGATAGGTTCGTTCGATTTGTAGATCGATCGGAATCAAGCCTTCCGATCCTAGGTGTCTAAGCATACGAAGAACCAAGCCACAAAATTAAAAGTATTTACCTAATGTTTAGAAATAAAAAATAAACTAATCTAGCTAACTAAATCAAAGAGACAATAAGAAAATGTAGAGCTACTACAAAAATAAAATAAAAACTAAATCTAGATATGGAAAATCTAAAACTAAAGTAAATAAAGTAAAAAATAAAAATAAAGCAAGAAAATAAATCTAATCCTAAGTCCGATCCAATTATCCACTTCTTGATTCGATATCGAATCAATTAGTCCCCAACAATGGCGCCAACAACTCGATGCACGCGAATGCGACCTCAAATCTCACGACGGAGACTGTCGAGGACTTGAAGCGAATGCTCACGCTCAACGCCCGCTTGTGCACGGATATCGTCAAGTAATAAAAAGATTTATCGATCCCACAAAGACTGAGATTCGAGTGCCGATCTATTTGGTGGATGTTATTGTTCGGAAGTCAAATCTAATGTTTGTGATTGCGAGGGTTGTCGGCGATCCTAACTCAATATGGAGTCACACGGAAGAAAAAAAAAGCTTGTTGCGAGTCTTTGGAAGGGATTCTAGGATTTCGATTTCGCTTGTGTGTCGCAAAACATGTTATCAATTGAGTATTGTCTAAACGTCTAACTATAGCCTTGTGGAAGGGACATCATACACTCCCCCGATGAGCCTTCACATCTATCGGGAGCTATCTCTGCCTTACAAGGACGGGATAGGCGGTACGAGGATGCCGAATCAATCCCTACGACAAATTGTTTCCAATCCTATCGCACCCTTCTATCCACAGTTACAAGAGATGAGACCAACCCCTAGGTTCCTCTTTAATTCCCCTAAGTCTTAGATACGAGGGTTATCACCCCTCGTATCGGCTAAACATAGGAGATAGAAAACCAAAACATAGATATCAGTCTAAACTAATACGAATTGCAAATACAAACTCAAGAACAGAATTTAATTTGGAATAACATGTTCTTCAGACACAAACTACTCCCTCATCCTAGAATTGAAGAAACTACTCTATATATATGAGAGGAGAAACACAAAGCATGTTCATATTCGAATAAACAATAGATAAAATGCAAAGAACGAAAATTACAATGCAATATGGTCTTCTCTCCGG
This sequence comes from Wurfbainia villosa, assembly GCA_025175895.1. NCBI lineage: Eukaryota > Viridiplantae > Streptophyta > Magnoliopsida > Zingiberales > Zingiberaceae > Wurfbainia > Wurfbainia villosa. Next base: position 32,999,960 of record CM045990.1, on the reverse strand, counting down.
CGTTGAAGTGCAGAACTTGGATCTCCGGTGGCCTTCCTCCTCCTCATTGTGTGTTCCCTAAGCTTTTTAGTGCTTCAGAGTGTCATCCCATCTGTCGTGCCTCCCTCTAGGGTTTGGGCGTAACTTTCCTTATATAGACATCACGTCGGATCCTCACGAAATCTGAAAAAACCTTTGGTCGTGTCAAGTTGCCTGGCCGCCACACATCCATGTGAAAACACATAGCCAGGCCATATGTAAAGGCTGTGGAGGCCATTTTCAAACCCTTGACATGGTCGTGTGTACCCACATGTCCTGAAACCTTGTCCCACTCTGTGTCCAGCTGCCAAATGCCTTTTTTTTACTACAAAAGCATGCAGTTTTCCCCATGTAATGCTATCCTACACACAAAAGTACAAATAGCATATCTACGAACCAAAAAACAAGAAATGCATGCAAAATAAAGTAGAATGTGCATGAAACAAATATAAAACGAAATGAGATGTGAGTGAAAACTACTCCTAAAATCATATATGTTTTGCTCACATCATTTCCCCAAACATAGATCTTTGCTTGTCCCCAAGCAAACCTCAGTGCCATCAAATTTTAAAAAGGTATTGTTAACTAAATTTATCAAGTAGTATTTGCAATCAAAGAAAAATAGATATGTTCTAGAAATTCACTAAGTTAGCTCCTCGTGTTCATGCTAAGAGAATCTTCTTATGGGATACTCGTTCCATGGTAAGTTATGTCGTTATCCTATAGCTTTCCTAAGGTCTCTGGCTCTTAGGCACTTACCTGCCCAAAGCGAGGGTCGTTCCCTAGATCTAGCATAAAGTCTCAAAGATGTGCTCGGTATTGAGAGAAATTAGTAGGTGTTTCCTCAGATACCTAACTCGGTCTCAACGGGGCACCTAACTATTTCCACCCATGACAACTGTTTTTTTATTCCTCATAAAATTTTTTTTTCAACTTTTTTTTCTTACTCTCTTTTTCTTTCTTTTTTTTCTTATTCAATTTTTTTTCTTCTCTCTCTCTTGGGATTTTGATTTTTCCGACTGGGCTTCCACAATCCGAGCATCTCCAATAACTAAAATGTTAAATCCATAGTCACCTATGAATTCCAAAGTACTAGCTACTGAGATGAATCATAACTAGGTACGTACTAGATTTTCCCTTTCATAATTTCATCATGTGTAGGTGTAAAAATAAAAGCTAACCAGTGTAAGTCTAGAACATTCATTAAAGCAACTAAAATAAAATACAACGAGGTAAATGAAGTTAAGCTACCCATGGAAATAACTCATGAAGAAAACTTTAAAAATACTACTGAGACAGCTTATAGATAGCAAAAACTAAGTGCTGAAAGAAACTGAACAACCTATGCTTGAACAAATGAATGCTAAATAAAATGCAAATATCAGGAAAGAAACTACTGCTAGAAACAAAATAAATCAAAACTTGGGGTCCCCCCAGACTTCTATGAGACCGTACCGCTAATATGGTGGCCGAGGTGGGAAGTCTGGCAGTCTCAGCATGTCAGACTCCTGGAAAAACCTGGTCCTCAGCTGCTGATGCCACATGTACATGTGGTCGATCTGAGAGCTGGTGGATGTAGCGGTCGCTCGGTGCTCCTCCTCCCGGGCCCACTGTGCCTGTTGGGCATGCATGTGCTGCCGCATCTCCTGGCGGTAGGTGGCCTCATCCTGTCGATGGGCAGCCTCCTCCTGGAAGTAGATGCATGCCTCGTCGTAGAACTACTCAGCCCGCTGGAAGTGCTCCCCTGAAACTCTGCCTACATGTAAGCCCTCTTCTCCTCCCATCGCTGCCTCTGCATCTGCTACTCGGCATATATGTCATCAAGGCGCGATCATAACTCCGAAAAATCATAGGCAGATGTACCTGCATCCTGCTCAAAAGAAGAAAAAGGTGGTGGTGCAGGTGCAAGCTCATGTCGATATGGACTAGGTGGGCTCCTATACATATGTGGATTGGAGGGAGAGTGATGTAAAGGGGGAGAGATGGGTGCAGATGTGGATGGTCCCTCATATGGCGGGGACTCCACTATCAGGTCTAAGCGCCAGTTGGCGCGTGTGGTGATGGTGGTATGATCATGGTCGGGGAGCCTAAGGGATGATTGGTTTTTCCTTACAAAGCACAAGGAATGTCCCTCTCTTACAATCATCTTCATGGCCATACACACTCCTAGGTCGATCCTCGGGCTCACCTCTATGCTATCTAGCGCAGTGTAGTCGTACCCCATCCTATGGCAAATGTGGGTAAGAAGGCACCTCACATTAATCTCTTTTCTTGCCGCTTTGTCCATTATCACTAAGTGTCTAATGAAATGGGACCCTACATCAATGCTACTCCTTTCTTGTAGCTTGTCCCATAAGCAAAGTAGCTCACTAGCTCTCAATACACCATCACTCTCCCCACGACCAAAAATGGTACTTTCCATGATTCGATGCAGGTATCGAAAAATGAGGTTTTGGAGGCACGATGCTTTGGCCCAAGAAGGGTCATAAGCGTGCTCTCCTGTCAATTCGATCCAAAAGATCCGAGGGTTAAACCCAAGAGGGGTTGTTTTCTCTCCCTCACAAGGCAAGCCAAAGCATGTGTTCCATTGGTGTAGTGTCCATTCATTCTCAATGTTAAATATTCTAAAGGTAATCCTACCCTCTTCACTCCCTCTTCCCATTAAGATTTCCTCTTCCAAAGAACTCAAGAATTCTAAAACTATCCTAGGATATGTGGGGTGTCTTATTCTCATTATCTCTTCCCACCCCATTTTTGCAAATAGGGCTTGAATATCACCAAACAAACCTAGGGATTCTAAAAGATCTTCATCAAGGTACCTAGTAGCGGTGATTCTTCTAGTAGAGAGCATATCAAATCTTTCTCTATGCTCATTATTATGAAAGAGAAGGGTTGGAAAGGCATTACCTTCCTCCGGAGCTTGAGGGGCTTCTGTTCTTCTTGTCCTTAACTCCTAAGCTCGGGATCGAGATGCCACTTGCTTGGTCCTCCTCATCCTTACTTCTTTTGGGCTCCCTTGAGGGATGGAAAGGCTTCTAGGTGGTGGGAAAGAAGGATCCACATAGCTAGGACAAGAGAAATAAAAACACACGGTGCATTTGGGGTGGAAATGCACGGCGTGCCCTACTTAACCTCGTGCACCACGGCCGTGTGAAAATGCACGGCCAGGCCATGGGCGCCTCGGGTCAATCAGGTCGTGTGCCCCCCATTTTTCTCCTTTCATGCACAACGGTCCAATTTTCTCACACGCCTGTCCGTGTAAGCTTAAATTGATTTTTATTTTTACCTAGCAAGTTCTTTCTCGTCCTAATGCTAAACGAAGTGGAAATAAAAGTTAAAAAAATGAATGCAATAAAATAAAAAGGAAACCTAAAAACTAAACTTGGGTTGCCTCACAAGAAGCGCTTTGTTTAAGGTCTTTTAGCTCGACCACACTCCTTTATTAGCTTGGCTCCGGAGGTTCTGTAAACCTCCATTCATCTATCTCGAGATTGACATCCGGTGGGCTCGACTTTACCTTGCTGAAAGTGAAGCCGTCTAGGAAGGGAGTTCCACACTTTGACAAATTGAAGAGGATGATCTCCCTTTCTACCTCTAATGAGATATTGTGCGCTTTTATGTCTATGCACACCCCCGCTGTCACCAGAAAGGGCCTTCCCAAGATGATGGCATTCTGTGGATATGGTCGTGTGTCGAGTATAATAAAATCCGTATGTATTACGAAGTTCTCAACGACCAAAGGCATATGTGCTAGCATGCCGACAGATTCCTTGACTAAGTCGTCCCCCATACGAATACCAAGGTTCACTGGTTGGAGCCAATTCTGTCCCATCTTCAAATAGTATGCGTAGGGCATCACACTTATTGATGACCCCAAGTCGCATAGCGCTTCATCGAAGCTTTCCCTATAAATCAAGCAGGGGATAATAAATTCACCTTGGTCCTCAAGCTGGGGTGGAATTTTATCTTCAATTTCGGCTTGGTCGGGTAGGGTGTAAACCATAGTTGCACACCCCTTGGCTAATCTAGTTCTCTGTGCTACTCTCTCACTGCACTCTCCTTTTTCCTTAACTTGACTCGGATCGGGTAATGCTGAAGAGCTCTCTATAGGTTGCGACACGGTTTGGGCTATTTCGGCCACCTATGTCTCTAACATCCTTGTGTGACTTGCAAGACCGTCAACGGTGGCCATCAAGTCTCTAAGTGAATCCTCTGTTTTTTAATGTTGGTGGAGGAACTCTTCATTAGCCTTCTTTTGGGTAGCAATGAAGTCTTCAATCATCGTTTCTAACCGAGACTTCTGTGGTTGCTGTGTTGGGTTTCCGGCACTGCGGCGAGTGTGTGTTCGAACATGTTTCGTAAACATGTGCACAATAGAAGAAATAAAAATAATAAATCTAATTTATTACAACACACACACCACATGCATTCATAGTACAACATGTGTAGACATAATCGTAGTTTCAAATTTTGCAATAAAAGGAAATTTATTTTACGTATACCTTACGTATCACGTGTAGCGGGAAAGGCATCAACCGGAGCGATCCTCGCTAGAATCGCCTCTATCCATATCCACACTGAGTATCTTCGGGATGACTTCACAAAGTAATGAGCCTCGTCTTCATACGAGTCACTAGCCTTGTGTCGAAGACGATGTGATCGAGAGAAGATCACAATCCGAATCAAAATTCGGATTCAAAACGAGTCCTCAAAAACTCGCTTCTCCGGAGAGGTATTCGCCAACCGTTTAACGAATCCTTCATCCTCCACCTCTGAGGATTACCGAAGATCGAATTCCCGAAAAAGTAGCCATTGTCGGAGCTCCAAACATCGTCCAAACGACGCTCCGACATGAAATAAACATGCTGTCCAGAAAACTGGACAGCTTTGGTGGAGGATTAGCGCCGGCCAAATAAGGAAGCTAGATGCTCACCTTGTCGCCGGAGCCAAGGAAGATCACCGAAGGGTCGCCGGAGGATCGCCGGCTGAAGCTTGGATGCCGGCAAGGATCTTGTACGGTGGCACAAGGGTGGGCGGCGGCTAGGGTATGGGCGCCGACCACAAGAGGAGAAGGAGAGGGTGGGCGGCAACTTTGGGGTTGCTTGGATTAGGTTTTCACAAAACCCTTAAGCCCTATTTTATAGAGAACAAATTCTCCTAATGGTTATCGGATCATAACCAAAAGCCCGTTAACCCGCTCCATTAATTTAAGTTAAAATAAACTAAACCGATTTGGTCTATTTTAAGTTAAAACGAACCAAACCAACTTTGGTTCATTCATTTAAAACAAACCAAACCCCTTTGGTTTATTCTCCACCATTGGATTAGAACAAAATCAATTTGGTTCATCCATTATGTCTTCGTAAGACATGACCCATCCACGCTTCCATTGCGACTGAAACGATCTCATGCTTGCTCCTTGTTTGGTCCAACCAAACCTAGTTTCTCTCGGTCTGAGAATCTCATTCTCAAGCTCATTTTAAATCCTTCGGATTACGCTCGTTGTGCGTGTGACCAAATAGGTTCTCGGTTTATGTTGGCTGTCTATAATTAACCATTAATTATAGAACGATCATGAGTGGCACCTAGAAGTACATCATGATCCCCAATTAATCGAAAAGATCAACGGTTGTGTTGGTGCAGTAGGCACCTAAGTCGAACCTGAGTTTTGATTATAGCAAACGATACAAAGTTAAGCTCATGTCGTTATCTCACGAACTGAATCGAGTGTGCAGAAAATTGTTATAGCTGGAGATGAAGGCTAGCGACACCCGGAGGAAGCCGCGGTGGTCGGGCGACACTCGAGTGACTTCGGAGGGAGCCAAAGGAATCGAGTGGAAGGCCGGAAGCAAAAGCGACATAGTAAGTATCAAGGTAAGCTCGTGTGTGTGCGAGAGTAAGTAAGGTCGTATCCTCTTTACGGGGATGATCATAAGCGTAGATCCGACCAAAGACATCCTATAGATGGTCTAGGTCGAGATCGGACGGTCGACGACTGTCAAAATTATGTTTTTGTTGAGCTAACTTTGACTTACAGTAAGCATTAGTCGACTGCCAGCTTGGAAGACTCGACTGCCGTCAATCAGTCGACTGCCGGAGGTTAGCACTCGACTAATGCTGCCATCAGTCGACTGATGATGGCCATCAGTCGACTGATGGTCAAAGGATCAGCTTCGAGGAGTCAAGGTTTATCACCAAATTTCAAGGGGAGTGGTGCTCAAATATGATTGGCTAGGGTTCCTCTAGAAAAGGGGCTCAAAGGCTATAAAAGGAGGTCCTAACATAGGGTTTCTTCATCAATTCTAAGTGTTCAAAAGCCTCCACAACACTGCGACTCTTCGACGACTCTACAACAACGAAGTGCTACCTACAACCCTAGCTTAAGTTCTTTTTTTTAGTTGTTGGTATAATCTTACTTTGTTATTGCTTTCAATATTGCAATTCTTTTTAATCGAGGTTTTCTATCGTTGCATTTTACTTAAATAGAAGAGAGGGTTTGTCTCTCTATATTTTTTGCTTTGAAGGTTTTTGTAATCGTCAAACTCCTACCTCCAACGAGGAGGAGTGTTTTAGTGAATTGCCCTCCGTACACGGTCTAGGACCGTTAGGGCCTTGGAGTAGTAGCCGAAGGCTACGAACCAAGTAAAAAATATCTTGTCTCTTTTTGTTTCATTTATCTTTCCACTGCACTTAATTGTTTTGATACGAACTCGAGAAAAAAAAGGGTTTTTCGCTATTCACCCCCCCTCTAGCGAACCGCTTCGATCCAACAATTGGTATCAAAGCCGGGGGCGCTTAGATTTTGTGAAACCACCAATCTAGCATTTTTTACAGATTTGTTTTTCGTTCATTTAAATTTTTCTCCCGCACTACTAATCCAAGACGAAGTCTTGGTACTCTTCGTTTGGTTTTGTTTTGCAAGTATTCACTTTTGGAGTAGCCGATGGTAAAACGGGCATAACTTTTCATACAAGTTGACCCACGAAACGGTCTACCTACCAAAACGAAGCTCTCGGAAAGATCTGCACTTCTTATGAGGGTAAACCCTCATAACAAGCTGTATTCATCTCGAAAAACCATCGTTTAGTACCATTTCTGGGACATCGAAGGTTGTAAGTCCTCATCTTTTATTTTAGTTGGTTATTTCTCGTTTATTCCTTTTGTTTCTTTTCATTTACTACATTACTAATCCAAGGCAAAGTCTTGGAACCTTTTTCGTGTTTTTTTTGGTATTTTTTTGTGCAAGGTTTCCCTTCCAAATGGCCCATCTCGTGGGTTTTAGCACCGTCCGACCTCCGTTTTACAACGGAGATGATTTCCGTTACTGGAAAGGACGGATGGAATGCTTTCTCAAAACCCAAATCGAGATGTGGATCATAATCCAAACGGGTTTCACACTTCCGACTAACGAAGTGGGTGAATCCTTGGGTTATGACCAATGGACCATTGCGACAAAACGACAAGTCGAAGCCGACGCCAAGGCAACACAAATCCTCCAATGCGGCTTGTCCAAGGAGGAGTTAAATCGCGTCGGCCCCTTCATCAGCGCAAAGGACCTTTGGACAAAGCTAGTGGAGCTACACGAAGGGACCGATGAAGCCAAGGTATGTAAGCGCGACCTTTTATTTAATAAATTATATAATCTAAAAATGCAAGAACATGAAACAGCGATGCAACTCCACGCCCGCGTCCAGGACATAGTCAACAATCTACACGCAATCGGGCAAAAGGTCGAAAACTGCGACCTTATAAGGTATGTCCTAAACTCCTTTCCGAGGACTACCTTGTGGGCATCCATGGTCGATGCCTACAAGGTCTCCAAGGATCTTTCTAAACTTAGGTTAGATGAACTTTTTTCTGATTTCGAACTTCATGAGCAGTCTAACTCGGAACCCGAGAAAGGTATAGCACTATTTGCAGGTTCAAAGAAGAAAACCGCTAGCAAGCCACCCCCGAAGGAAGAAGAGGATGAGTCGGATTCGGAGGTCGACTCGGAAATGGAGGCCGAACTAGTCAACCTAGTTCGGAGGATAGTCAAGGGCCGAAAATGAACCATCACTTGACCCAACGAAGGTAAGCCTAAAAGTTCAAATATTAGATGTTATAAATGCAACAGGTTTGGACATATCAAGTCCGAATGCCCAAAACTCAAGAGCAAGGCACCGAAACACAAAAAGGCACTCAACGCTACTTGGGAAGAAGCTTCCAAGGAAGAAGACAATGATCGAGTCCTCATGGCTAAACCGGTGGAATCGAAGATGGAGTCAGAACCGGAACTTGAATCGGAAACCGAAGACGAGTCGGACTGCGAAGCACTATTCAAGACAAGCCACGGATACGTATCCGGTTCAAAAGATACACTCAAGGTAAGTCGGTCTCTCATTACTACACTTTATAGTGCAATTAAGTTTTTAAATAGAAAGTTAGCTAAGTCCGAGTCCAAGGTCGAGACCCTGGTTGAGCAAGTTAAACTCCTCAAACACGAGGTCTCCCTAACCTCTTCGACTAGTCGAGTTCAAGAGAAGGACTCAACTCGGGTTGAAAAACTTGAAGTTGAGAACTCACTCTTGAAGTGTCAAGTCGAAGATCTTAGGAATACGTTGAAAAGGTTTACTTTGGGATCCAAAGGACTTGACCTCCTACTTGGATCGCAAAGGGCCGTGTACAACAAGGTCGGGCTAGGGTTTAGCTCAAACACGACCAATAAGTCGTATATGTCGATTGTAAGTCGACATAAAAAATGTGTCCAAGCATGGGTCCTTAAGACCACCTTGATTTCAAACTTAGGATCAAACCAGTACTGGGTTCCCAAGGACCAAATCCACTATGTGGAGAGACCGAATCGATTCAACGGTCCAGGGGGAGCTAGTACGAAATTTGTTTGTGTTTTAACTTAGAAATTGCATGCTTAGGTTTTTATTTAGTTTGATTTTTTTAGAATGGTTAGATAGGACTATAACTCGTCAACACTTGATAACATAGTACCAGGACGCGGCGAGATGATAGTACGCTAGGAAAACGGAGTCTCGTGTATTCGAGCTAGATAAGGCGTATCTAGTTCGGTTCACTTGACCGAGTGGAACTAGTTGAAGCTACCTCGCCATATCCTAGACTAGTTAGACCAGGAAGTGGTCTTAGGTGAGTCAAGTTACTATTTTCTTGAAAATGGCTTTGTCTAAGGAAGTGGTCGTTGTTAGATCAAAGAAGGCCTCTGTGCCTCGCCACGACCTGGAAGCCATGATCTTGAAAAGGTGACTTGATAAGCCTAAGGTCAAATCCGAATCTAACGCAAGGTTGACAAGTGTTTAAGTCATTAAATTTAAATCAAGTAAAATTGGAAGTCATCTCACAAGAACATATAGGGTTAACGTGTTTGATCATGTAGACATGGGTGAGATGATTTAGGTTAATAATTTTCAACCAATCTTTAATAAATCCAATATCCGATCCAACTACCTTGCGTGTAGGATCAATGGATGTTGGGCGATGGTTACTCGACACATGGAGGATCGACTCAAGTTTTGAAGCTTCGATTCAAGCGACAAGGATCGGTAGCCTTTGGAAATAGCGGCAAGCTCAAAATCATCGGATCGGGTGATATTGAGCTTAACTCAAATTTTGTTCATTCAAAGCGTTTTGTAGTAGAAAATTTTCAATATAATCTTCTAGTGTAAGCCAATTGTGTGATAATAACTATAAGGTCATATTTCTAGAAAATGGTCGTAATTAATATACAAACGAAACCTCTAAAACAATTCTTAAGGGAACTAGAAATAACAACATTTACACTATTAACTTAACTAACTCCTCAACTAAGTGTCTTATGACACAAGAGGAATCATGGTTGTGGCAATCGACGACTCACATTACACCCAAGACTCATCCACAAGATGAGTCAGAGTGACTTAGTCAGAGGTTTGCCTAACCTCAATAACTTGGATAATAAAATATGTAATGCTTGTCAACAAGGTAAATAATCTAGGACGCAACATCAACTAACTAATCAAGAACGAACCAAAAGTGTGCTTGAGCTCCTACACATGGATCTATTTGATTCACACGGAGCTAAGTCACTTAACGGAAGTAAATTCTATTTAGTCATAATTGATGACTACTCTAGATTTACTTGGGTTAGGTTCATTAAACACAAAAGTGATACCCTAGATCAATTAATCAATCTATTTAAGTTAATAGAAAAATCAACAAAGCATTAAAATCAAAAGACTTAGGACTGATCGTGGTGGTGAATTCGAAAACCATAGGTTTACAGAATTCTGTAACCTAAATGGATACCACCACGAGTTCTCTTGCCCTAGAACTCCACAACAAAATGGCCTAGTAGAACACAAAAATAGAACCCTACAAGAAGCCTCTAGGACAATGTTAAATGAGTATAACCTACCCGATAGGTTTTGGGCGGAAGCCGTGAGTACGGCATGCTATGTCCAAAATAAAATCCTTATGGTAAAGAGGCACCTTAAGACCTCATACGAGATTTATCACGATAAAATACCTAACATCAAGTACTTTAGGGTATTTGGGTGTAAGGTACATATCCTAAACACTAAGGATTACCTAGGGAAATTTACATCCAAAACCACGACCGGAATCATTCTAGGATACTCGACTACAAGCAGAGCTTATAGAGTATATAACCACGACACCCTTAGAGTCGAGGAGACTATCAATGTAGTATTTGATGAAGGACACGAACCTACAAAACCCCCAACAACCCCAATCAGTGAGACGACTCATACTAGACCTAACTCTGATTCGGAGATCAGGTCTAGTGTTAATCCTAACCTAAGTCAACCAAGTCACTCTATCGACCAAGTGATAGATGACTCCAACCAAACTAGAACTCAAATGAGTCATCCTATGGATCAAGTTGTAGACTCAAACCCAAATCCAACTAGGACTCAAACGAATCATCCTATCGACCAAGTGATAGGTGATCCAAGTCTAGGAGTTCGAACTAGAGCCTCATACAGAAACCTTAGTCAAATATCTTTGATTTCTAAAATTGAACCCAAAACTATTGACCAAGCTCTTCTTGATCCCGATTGGATTATTGCAATGCAAGAAGAGTTGGCTCAATTCACTAGGAACGAAGTATGGGAATTAGTACCACAACCTAAAGATAAAACAATCATTGGAACAAGGTGGGTGTTTAGAAATAAACATGATGATAAAGGTGAAGTGGTTAGAAATAAAGCTAGACTAGTCGCTAAAGGGTTTAGTCAAGTCGAAGGTTTAGATTACGACGAGACCTATGCCCCAGTAGCTAGATTAGAGTCCATTCGAATGCTATTAGCGTGCAAAGACATCGAGGATTTAAGTTATTTCAAATGGATGTGAAATCTGTGTTCTTAAATGGATACATTAAAGAAGAAGTTTATGTTAGTCAACCCCCCGGTTTCGAAAGTTTAGACAAACCCGATCATGTCCTCAGGTTAAAGAAAGCTCTCTATGGACTTAAACAAGCTCCTCGAGCTTGGTACGAGAGACTTTCGATTTATCTTAAGTCCAAAGGTTTTAACCAAGGTGTAGTTGACCCAACTCTTTTCGTAAAAACCTTAGGTAAAGACATATTCATAGCCCAAATCTACGTAGATGATATTATTTTCGGAACCACCAACTCAATCCTACTAAATGAGTTCATTTCACTTATGGAAAGTGAATTTGAAATGAATTTAGTAGGCGAGTTAATCTTCTTTTTAGGTCTACAAATTAAACAAACTAAATATGGAATATACCTACATCAACGCAAATATACTAGGGAATTAATTAAACGCTTTGGAATGCAAGACGCTAAAATTATTAATACCCCAATGGCAACTAATGTGAATATAGAAGAAGATTTAATCGGAAACTCAATTGATTTAAAATACTATAGGAGCATAATAGGGAGTCTCCTTTACTTAACTGCGAGCCGACCTGATATCCTATTTGCAGTAAGTATGTGCGCAAGGTCCCAAACCTGTGCCAAGGAGTCTCACCTAACTCTAGTCAAGCGTATCCTTAGATATCTAAAGGGTACACTTAATGTCGGTATTTGGTACCCTAGATCTACCGAAGTTCAACTAACCCAGGCCATCTGACTGACTATTCGTGTAGTAAGCTCGATAGAAAGAGTACGAGTGGTTGTTGTCAACTTCTACCGAGTCTAGTGAGTTGGTGCAAGAGGAAGCAACACTGTTGCCTTATCTACCACCGGTTTAATACATCGCGATGGGTGAGTGTGTCACTCACCTTCTTTGGATGAAGCACACTCTCGTGACTTTAAGTTAGACTTTACAATACTAAACTTCACGAGATAACATTAGTTCAATTAATCTTACAAAGAATCCGATATGTCACTCTAGGACCAAACATATAGAGGTCAAACACCATTTCATTCGAGAACATGTGGCCAACGGAGCCATACAACTCGAATACGTCGAATCAAAGTCTAACTTAGCAGACCTATTTACTAAACCCCTACCTGAAGTCGAATTTAGTCTATTAAGACGAAAATTGGGCATGTGCGTAGTAGAATAGGAACTTGCAAATTATATTTTCTCACTACTATTTCTTAATTTTCATGGAACTAGAATAGGACATATCTTAGATATCATGCACCTATAGATTTAAGGAGCCAATACATCTCACAACACATAGGACTAATGTGTTTGTGTACTTAGCCACGTAGATGGGCGTGAGATGTTAGGACCTTACTCCTGGTTCCAGATGTAGAGCTAATGCATCGCCATGAACCACGGAGTATAATTATACATATTAACCGACTCTGACCAGGACTTGTTGATCTTTCATATCAATCAAGCCAAATATGAGTCGAACATTTTATAGATGAACTTATTTTCAGTATATTATTTTCAAAATAATGTGGAACATGCTTGGACTTTAAAATTAATACTTATTTTTTATTCCACACACACCCTCACTCTTTTCGATATATGGCAAAAGGGGGAGAAAAAGGCCAAAGTTAAGGGATCAATTTTTTTTTATGGCCAAGACTTACTTAACTTTAAGTTAACAAAATAAGTTAAGAGAATTCTTAACTTAAACACACTTAGTTAACTTGTTAGTGTTAATAAAATGGAAAGGTTTACTTAACTTAAGTTAACTTGTTAACAAAACGGAAGTAAAGGCCAAGGTTAAGAAATCCGTTTTTTGATTTCTTAACTTAAAACTTATTTTAAACACTATGGCCAATATTAAGTAATTGCGGTTACTTAATTCTTTTGTTTAGTAGCAAACATCAAGGGGGAGAGTTAAAACTCTTTCTCAAGTACTCACCCTCGATCAAGGGGGAGGATTCCTCAAGGGGGAGCACTTGAAAGTTTTTATACTCCTGCTCATTCATGCATATCTCTTGCTCATTTTTCTTAATGCACTTAATTTATTTTTCTTAACTTTGTATGTGGGTTTGCCATAAATCAAAAAGGGTGAGATTGTTGGTGCAGTAGGCACCTAAGTCGAACCTGAGTTTTGTTTATAGCAAATGATACAAAGTTAAGCTCATGTCGTTATCTCACGATTTGAATCGAGTGTGTAGAAAATTGCTATAGCTGGAGCTGAAGGCTAGCGACACCCGGAGGAAGCCGCGGTGGTCGGGCGACACTCGAGTGACTTCGGAGGGAGTCAAAGGAATCGAGTGGAAGGCCGGAAGCAAAAGTGACATAGTAAGTATCGAGGTAAGATCGTGTGTGTGCGAGAGTAAATAAGGTCGTATCCTCTTTACGGGGATGATCTTAAGCATAGATCCGACCAAAGACATCCTATAGATGGTCTAGGTCGAGATAGAACGGTCGACGGCTGTCGAAATTATGTTTTTGTTGATCTAACTTTGACTTGCAGCAAGCATCAGTCGACTGCCAGCTTGGAGAACTCGACTGCCGTCAATCAGTCGACTGCCGGAGGTTAGCACTCGACTGATGCTGCCATCAGTCGACTGATGATGGCCATCAGTCGACTCATGGTTAAAGGATCAGCTTCGAGGAGTTAAGGTTTATCACCAAATTTCAAGGGGAGTGGTGCTCAAATATTATTGGCTAGGGTTCCTCTCGAAAAGGGGCTCAAAGGCTATAAAAGGAGGTCCTAACATAGGGTTTCTTCATCAATTCTAAGTGGTCAAAAACCTCCGCAACGCTGCGACACTCCGACGACTCTACAACAACGAAGTGCTGCCAACAACCCTAGCTTAAGTTCTTTTTTTTAGTTGTTGGTATAATCTTACTTTGTTATTGCTTTCAATATTGCAATTCTTTTTAATAGAGGTTTTCTATCGTTGCATTTTACTTAAATAGAAGAGAGGGTTTGTCTCTCTATATTTTTTGCTTCGAAGGTTTTTGTAATCGTCAAACTCCTACCTCCAACGAGGAGGAGTGTTTTAGTGAATTGCCCTCCGTACACGGTCTAGGACCATTAGGGCCTTGGAGTAGTAGCCAAAGGCTACGAACCAAGTAAAAAATATCTTGTCTCTTTTTGTTTCATTTATCTTTCCGCTACACTTAATTGTTTTGATACGAACTCGAGAAAAAAAGGGTTTTTCGCTATTCACCCCCCCTCTAGTGAACCGCTTCGATCCAACAGGTTGATCCAAAACTATTTCTGAAAACCCTTCAGCAACTACAATGAATCGTGCCCCATTCCCTTCACTCATCTTATACCCACTTTGTTCAGGACAAGGTCTATTGTGTCAGTCCCCACTAGGTTGACTACGTCACACCTAGCCCAAGTATCATTTCTTCGTCCTATGGATTCTAGTTACTGCACATGTATCCAAGAGTACCTTACTCTAAAAATGTAATGCTTTGGCCAAAGACTTTAGTAACAATCCGAAGAGAGGCCATGGATATACATCTCCTCGCAAGGAGTGGTGAATCCTTTATAGGCTATTCAAACACCTTCGATCACTTCGACTTATACCCAATCATCCTGGGTCTACATCTCCTTGGAGATGCTTGCTTAAGATGTCAAAGCATAAGTCTTCATGACCAAGATGATTTGAATACCGTAAGTCAAAGGAACATCGCACTTAAGCTGCAGTAAGAACTTCATTGACATATTTATATATGCAGAGAACCATATGAAGTCTTACGGTTGGTCACTCCAATGAACTATTTACCATAACTAGCATCCACGATTAACTCCGGACATCACAATGTCTCCAGCCAATGAGAATTAGCTGCTTGGATACACCAAGGAGTATACCTCGTTCTAGTCTCGACAGATTTGATGGTGTCTGAATCCATCAATTCATCGACTAGGGATAATTTCGATACATCACAATTACACATGTAGAGATACTCACTAGTTGTGATCCAATCACAAATTCTCTAATGTTGTGGATCGTATCGTGGACATTCAGTAAATGAGTTTATGATCTAATCAAATACATGAGAACATATATACTCAAATAATAAATCTTCATTTATCATATAAATGGTTCTAATATAAGGCGATTGTCTTAGGACATCTCTCACATATTACTAACAAACTCCCACTTGGCCTAATATCAATCGCTATGGTATCTAATACCATAGGCTCTAACATGACCCTCAAACTTACTTTGAGGTAATGCCTTAGTCAAAGGATCCGCTAAGTTCCTTTCAGTGGGGATTTTCTCGATTTGTATTTCCTTCCTACTAATGATCTCTCTGATCAGATGATAGTGGCGAAGCACATGTTTGGATCATTGATGAGACCTTGGCTCTTTCGCCTGTGCAATTGCTCCATTGTTGTCGTAGTAGACCGGTATTGCTTCAACAATGGCTGGAACCACACCAAGTTCATAAATGATCTTCTTGATCCAAACCGCTTCCTTTGCTGCTTCCGAAGCTGCAATGTATTCTGCCTCAATGGTAGAATCCGCTACAGTGTCTTGTTTGGAACTTTTCCAACTCGCTACGCCCCCATTCAAGGTGAACACGTATCCAGACTGAGACCTAGAATCATCCTTGTCTGTCTGGAAGCTGGCATCCGTATACCCGCGTATCACCATGTCCCCTTCTCCATATATTAGGAACACATCCTTAGTTTTTCTCAAGTACTTAAGGATTGTCTTAATAGCCGCCCAATGATCCATTCCTGGATCAGACTGGTATCTACTCGTGACACTCAGAGCATACGATACATCGAACTTCATACATAACATAGCATACATGATAGATCCTATTGCGGATGCATAGGGAATCTTACTCATGCAAATCCTCTCGTCTTCTGTGCGCGGACACATAGACTTTGAAAGGTGTATCCCATGCCTGATGGGTAGGAAACCTTTCTTGGATTCTGACATGCTAAACCTCTTTAGCACTCGGTCTATATATGTAAATTACGAAAGACCAAGCAACCTTTTCGATCTATCTCTATAGTTCTTAATCCCGAGGATGTAGGTTTCTTCTCCCAGGTCTTTCATGGAGAATGTCTTGGACAACCAAATCTTAACTGACTGTAAGACTGAAACATCATTTCCTATGAGTAATATGTCATCGACATACAATACTAGAAACACGACTGCACTCCCACTAACCTTCTTGTACACACAAGGTTTGTCTGGATTTTGTGAGAAATCAAACCTTTTGATTGTCTCATCAAAATGGATATTCCAGCTCCTGGATGCTTGCTTCAATCCATATATGGACCATTGCAATTTGCATACCTTGGTTTTTTCAACCAATGTGAAACCCTCAAGCTATATCATATACACGTCCTCAAGTAGGTTTCCATTAAGGAAAGTTGTTTTCATATCCATCTGTCATATCTCATAATCATAATGAGCCGCTATGGCTAGGCGCATCCAAATGGATTTAAGCATAGCAACAGGCGAATAGGTTTCGTCATAATCAACACCTTATTTTTGATGATATCCTTTCGCCACTAATCTAGCCTTATAGGTAATCACATTACCATCCATGTCGGTTTTCTTCTTGAAAACTCACTTGCACCCTATAGGCTTTATGCCTTCAGGTGGGTCAACCAAGTTCCAAACTTGGTTTTCATACATATAATCTATTTCCGACTTCATGGCTTCAAGCCACTTATCCCTTTCTGAACTTGTCAGAACTTCTTCATAACTGGTAGGCTCCTCATCATCAATGAGTAACACGTCGTTCGATTCACTTACGAGGAATCCATATCTCTCAGGAATATTGCATGTTCTACCAAATCTACGAAGATGTGGTGTTTCAATAGGTCCAGCCGATTGCTCATCACTATGAGTTATCGACTGTTGTGCTTCACCAGGTATCTCATCAATGTCTATTTGAGTCTCTCGAGCCTCCTCAAGCTCGATGACACTCCCATTGTTTTCTTGCAAGAGAAACTCTTTCTCTAGAAACACAGCATGCCTTGAAACAAATACCTTTTGTTCCACAGGATGATAGAATTGGTAACCCCTTGTTTCCTTAAGGTATCCAATAAATAGACATTTATCAGACTTAGCATCCAATTTGTCTGATACAGTCCGCTTCACATAAGCAGGACAACCCCATATCTTCAAGTAAGATACATGAGGTTTCTTACTATTCCATATCTCATATGGAGTAGTGGAGACTACCTTGGTTGGCATTTTGTTTAACAAGTAAACAGTTGTCTGAAGCGCATAGCCCCAAAAGGACTTGGGAAGATTCGCATGATTCATCATTGACCTGACCATGTCCAACAAGGTCCGGTTACGCCTCTCAGATACACCATTATGCTATGGTGTATATGGCGGAGTCCATTGAGACAATATATCATTGTCTCTTAGATAATCTAGAAACTCTTGACTTAAGTATTCACCACCTCGATCCGATCGAAGTATTTTAATACTCTTGTCATGTTGTTTCTCTACTTCATTTCTGAATTCTTTGAACCTTTCAAAGGCTTCAGACTTGTGTTTCATCAAAAACACATACCCAAACCGTGAGTGATCATCGGTGAAGGTAATGAAGTGGCTATAGCCTTCTAAATCTTGAGTTGACATAGGTCCACATACATCAATATGTATTAGACCTAGCAACTCTCCCACTCGTTCACCTTTTCTTGTAAAAGGTAACTTAGTCATCTTGACTTTTAAGCATGATTCGCATGTATCATATGAATCCAATTCAAACGATTCCAGAATTCCACATCGGTGTAATTCGGACATGTGTTTCTTGCTTGCATGGCCAAGATGACAATGCCACATGTAGGAGTCTAATTGATTATCCTTTCGTGCATGCTTGTTGCTCACTTCGATATTGAAAATGTCACTGGATACGTCCAACATATAAATACCATTGCTCAAAGTTCCAGTTCCATAAAGTATGTCATTCAAAGTTATATAACAACAATTGTTACTAAATGTCAAATGGTAACCATTTCTATTTAAGCAGGAAATAGAAACAATGTTCTTTATTAGAGAAGGAACACAATAGCAATTGTCCAGTTCTAAGACTAATCCACTAGGGAGCTTCAGCAAATAAGTTCCGATGGAGACCGCAGCAACCATTTCTCCATTGCCAACTCGCAAATTTGACTCCCCTCTGACGAGTCTTCTTCTACTCCTTAGCCCCTGTATGTCATTACATATATGTGAGCCACACCCAGTATCCAATACCCAAGTGTCTAAGGAAATAGAATGACAATCAATAACGAAGATACCTGAAGAGGATGGGGCATCGAATGCCTTCTTCTTCTTCACAGGCTCAAGATAAATCTTGTAGTTTCTTCGCCAGTGGCCTTCCTTGCCACAATGATGTCAAGTGCCCTTTTGTGCTGGTTCTGCCTTCTTAGCCTTCTTGTTCTTCCCTTTCTTCTGTTCCTTTGCCTTCCTCTTAGAACCTTCTTTGAGGAATCAACTAACAGAACCGCCTTCTCCTCATGCTTTATAGAAGACTCCACAATCTTCAGCATATTGAGGAGCTCAGGAATAGTGGATTCTAATTTGTTCATCCGATAGTTCATCATAAATTGTGAGAAACTCTTGGGAAAACAATGCAGAATTAAGTCAATACTTAATTCATGATCCATCACAAACCCGAGGGTGTCCAGCCGATCGATGTACCCGTTCATCTTTAGCACAAACTGCACTACAGACGTACCTTCTTGCATCTTAGAGGTGAAGAGGAGCCTAGAGACTTCGAACCTTTTGAATCTCGCTTGCTCATCAAACAACTCATGAAGATGGAAGACTATGGTATTAGCATCCATATGCTCATGCTGCTTTCGCAGCTCAGGTACCATCGCAGCTAGCATGATGCAACTTGCCAGTTCAGAATCTGCCACATGTTTCTGATAGGCCAACAATTGGTCTGGAGTTGCATCGTCCCTTGGACGGTTGGGAAGAGGCTCTTCAAGGACATACGCTAGCTTTTCCACCTTGAGAAAAATTCTCAAGTTTCTAAGCCAGTCCAAGAAGTTAGGCCCAGTCAATTTGTTTGAATCCAAAATAGTGCGACGTCATGATCAATCGATTAACCTAGAAATACAAAATGAGCATATATGAGAAAATGATTTTTAAAATGCATCGACATACATTTATAAATCTCATTCATTTTTCGAATTTTAAAAACCCCAATATCACTTCGGGAGATCGTAGGTCCATCTCCGAATGGGCTGATATCCAACATAGATATGAAAAACCTTGGAGAGAGTCCAACAAGTCATTCATAACTACAATGGTAGGTATCAAATATACCGATTGCATATCACATATATGCAACTATCACAATATGATATCAACTTATTGAATGTTCACACATACATCGGGTTGTTAACTCATTAACAAGTATGCATTATATGCATAGCACCCAACTTCACCTCCCTTCACATTGACCTTGGAGAGAGTCCAACAAGTCGATGCTCCAGATTAAAGCCAACCCATTAATCGAGAAATAATTTTAATATAGTTAAAGCACATTCAACCAATTAGCCCGGCTTGGAGAGAGTCCAACAACCAAAGCTAAAGATTGACCTTTGACTCTTACCATATTAGTATTAAACTATTCCATGGTTTGAACATGTTCGGGTTCGAGCTGGGCTTGGAGAGAGTCCAACAACCCAAACAAGAAACGGAACTCTAGTTCTAACCATATTAATGGAAGGTGCAGACTTTAATATTGAGTAAGGGTTTTTATGTCTCCTCCTCTTTGCATGCAAATAACTATTATCTACATGGTATGACATACATGGCATACATCTACATGTCACGACACTCATGACATAATGATATGCATCTAATGCCATTACATGGCATACAATTATGACATGTACAAAATTTCCTTATATGCCATAACTATTTATGGAAATAAAATATGTTTGAGATTTGATTCTCCAAATCAAATCAAGATTAAATTAGGAAACAAATTTCCAAATCTAATCACATATTTTATTTATGGAAAGTGTTGATTAAGGAAAGTCAATTTAGGAAACAAATTTCCTAAATCATCAAAACTACTTATGGAAATAAAATATTTTAAGATTTGATTTCCCAAATAAAATCATGATTAAATTAGGAAACAAATTTCCAAATCTAATCAAATATTTTATTTATGGAAAATATCAATTTCCATAAATACTTCTAACTTTCCAAAAGTAGAAGATTTCCATAAATACTTCTAGACTTTCCAAAATTAAAAATTTCCATAAATACTTCTAACTTTCCAAATGTAGAAAATTTCCATAAATACCATTACGACTATTGCAAAATAATTTTACGATTATGTCAAAACACAACCTGGGCTCTGATACAACTGTTGGGTTTCCGGCACCATGGCGAGTGTGTGTTCGAACATGTTTCGTAAACATGTGCACAGCGGAAGAAATAAAAATAATAAATATAATTTATTACAACACACACACCACACGCATGCATAGTACAACATGTGTAGACATAATCGTAGTTTCAAATTTTGCAATAAAAGAAAATTTATTCTATGTATACCTTACGTATCACGTGTAGCGGGAAAGGCATAACCGGAGCAATCCTCGCTAGAATCGCCTCTATCCGTATCCACGCCGAGTATCTTCGGGATGACTTCACAAAGTCATGAGCCTCATCTTTGTACGAGTCACTAGCCTCGTGTCGAAGATGATGTGATCGAGAGAAGATCACAATCCGAATCAAAATTTGGATTCAAAATGAGTCCTAAAAAATTCGCTTCTCCATAGAGGTATTCGCCAAACGTTTGACGAATCTTTCATCCTCCACCTCTGAGGATTACCGGAGATTGAATCCCCGGCAAAGTAGCCGCTGGCGGAGCTCCAAACGTTGTCCAAACGAAGCTCCGACACAAAATAAACAAGCTGTCCAGAAAACTGGACAGCTTTGGTGGAGGATTAGCGTTGGCCAAATAAGGAAGCTAGATGCTCACCTTGTCGTCGGAGCCAAGGAAGATCACCGAAGGGTCGCCAGAGGATCGCTGGCTGAAGCTTGGACGCCGGCAAGGATCTTGGACGGCGGCACAAGGGTGGGCGGCGGCTAGGGTATGGGCGCCGACCACAAGAGGAGAAGGAGAGGGTGGGCGGCAACTTTGGGGTTGCTTGGATTAGGTTTTCACAAAACCCTTAAGCCCTATTTTATAGAGAACAAATTCTCCTAATGGTTATCGGATCATAACCAAAAGCCCGTTAACCCGCTCCATTAATTTAAGTTAAAATAAACCAAACTGATTTGGTCTATTTTAAGTTAAAACGAACCGAACCAACTTTGGTTCATTCGTTTAAAACAAACCAAACCCCTTTGGTTTATTCTCCACCATTGGATTAGAACCAAACCAATTTGGTTCATCCATTGTGTCTTCCTAAGACAAGGCTCATCCATGCTTCCATTGCGACTGAAATGATTTCATGCTTGCTTCTTGTTTTGTCCAACCAAACCTAGTTTCTCTCGGTCTGAGAATCTCATTCTCAAGCTCGTTTTAAATCCTTCGGATTACGCTCGTTGTGCGTGTGACCAAATAGGTTCTCAGTTTATGTTGGTCATCTATAATTAACCATTAATTATAGAATGATCATGAGTGGCACCTAGTAGTACATCATGATCCCCAATTAACTGAAAAGATCAACGGTTGATCCAGAACTATTTCTGAAAACCCTTCAGCATCTACAATGAATCTTGCCCCATTCCCTTCACTCATCTTATACCCACTTGGTTCAGGACATGGTCTATTGTGTCAATCCCCACTAGGTGTACTATGTCACACCTAGCCCAAGTATCATTTCCTTGTCCAACGGATTCTAGTTACTGCACATGTATCCAAGAGTACCTTACTCTAAACATGTAATGCTTTGGCCAAAGACTTTAGTAACAATCCGACGAGAGGCCATGGGTATACATCTCCTCGCAAGGAGTGGTGAATCCTTTATAGGCTATTCAAACACCTTCGATTACTTCGACTTATACCCAATCATCCTGGGTCCACAACTCCTTGGAGATGCTTGCTTAAGATGTCAAAGCATAAGTCATCATGACCAAGAAACTGACAACAAAAGAAAATCTAACATCCTAAATATCTAATCGTCTGCAGGAGGTGGCGGTGGAGGAGGCTGCTGACTCAGGGTCCAGGCACACATCATCTCTAACATATCGAGCTGACGCTCCTCTATCCTATCAAGATGTGCGCCGAGGGATGCCCGCTCGCCAATATCTCGTGATACCGAGTCAATCGACCGATAGTCTCAAATCTGGACTCACCGCCACGACGATCATCCGATGGACCCACACGATGCATCTGCAGTATCCGATCGTCCTCATCGGGCGCTACATCCTCGTAGTCCTCTGCATCTCTGGGCATCGGAGGATGCTCTCTGCGTGCCTCGGGTGGTGGTCGTGGTGCCAACTCCATCCGTCGGCCCCATCCGTAGCTTTTCTAACGAGTTACGAATCGATATACTGATCGTACACCTCCGATAGCGCTCGTGAGAACCCTGTGGATGTTGACGCCTACGGACTCTAACCATGCGGTAATGATATGACCAAAGGCATATGCACTTTCCCTTGTATGCAGGAAAATGAAATGCACAATGCAAAGGAACATGTTTAATGCAAAGTTAATATCTAACCTATGACGCATGGCGTATAGTAGAAAGAGATGGGAAGGCCGAATCTTGGGCAGACCCCGAGTGACAATGGGAAGAAAACACCCAACAATGACCTTGTAAAGGACATTGTCAGGTGCAGACAACTCAGTGATAGGAAATAAGTTTTGGGTCGGTGGACGAGGATAACCAAAAATGTGCTCATGCATGGACTCCATAGAGATATGGGCAAAGGGCTCTGGTAAAGGGAAATCCATGGTAGGGTAACAGATAAAAGTGTCATCTGAGGGCTTACACTCGAAACTCCTGCGATCGCAGAGTGAACTCTAACTCGCATTTTGCAATGCGAGTAATGTAAGTAGGTCCGTCATCCACTTTCTTTAGGTTTTGATAAAATTCCTTAAGAAGGTCGTCGTTAATAGGATGGGTGCATAGGACGACTTTCATGAGACTATAGTATGAAATTAACTCCATGACATCACTACAATGACGGTTGAAAAAATCCCTGTCGATGTACCTAACCAACATCATTGGTTGTACAATCGAGATTCACCTCGTGTGGATCATTCCTACGCTCTCCTATTATGAATGCAATGTATGATATGACATGCAAGGGCAATAATACATGATTAGATAAACCTAAATTGTAACGGAAATGAAAATTAGGGCTTGGGTAAAAAATTGTTACTTAGGCGCCATTTTGAAGGTGTGGCCGAGAGAAAACTCAGATATGTTCTTGGGGTCGGAAAACTCGCCGAGAACTCAGACTCGAACAAAGAAAAATACACCCTAAAACATGTGAACTAGGGCTCAAACAAGTGAAACAAAGAGGAGAGGGTTATCTATCAAACCTAACACTTTGGGCGGTTGCTGCTAGAAAGACTTGGTCGGAAGAAGAGCGAGCGAGGAGAGAAGAAAGAAATCGCGTCGGCGTGAAGACGCCGAACCCTAGCGGTTGGCGTTATAAAATCGCGATCTCGATCGGTGATGTGGAGCATCGATCGGTAATCGCGGTTTATTACGAGTTTACCGAGCCGGATCGGGATCCGGTCTCGGCAATCGATCGGTTGAACCTTACGTGCGCGTTATCATCGATAGCATCGATCGTCGATCGGCCCGATGTGCACATCACGGTGATTAGCCGAGCACTCGGCACTCGATGACCCTCGGCCTCGGGTGAAAGCGATTACCATCGATCGGTGATTTATCTCATCGATCGTATTTCTTCATCTAATTGGTTCCATTTTATCATGTTTATCTTGTATATCGAATGAATTGATGTTATACTTATATTCATATATTTGTTAATGTATTTTTAATGTTTTATTTCATTTTTGCAAACATTAACATTCAATGATTTCCAAATCCTAATATCTCACCCTTTCTAAGTGTTAAAATACACAATCAAGGTAAAAGACTTGTTTTGTGAGATGCAATCCATCCTAAACATTCCTTCCATGCAAACATATGGCAAAACATATGAAGCATGGTGAGTACAAGACATCAAGTTGTGTGACACTTGAGTATCGCTCTTGATGTTACTTTTACACGAACTCTTGAAGTGTGCCAACAATCAAAGTTACACACTATGATCTCTAAATCTAGATTGTGCCAATTTTGATCATTTTATCAAACTTCTCAATTAGCATTGGCACATCCTAAATCCACCTAGCATGAGTCAATCATGCTCTTAGGAACCCAAAACCGATTTGAGCTCCTAGGGTTAATTAGGTATTCCTTAGGGATAACCTCCCTAGATACCTTCCTAATGACTTTCCTAGGCTTATTAGCCTTGGTCATTTTGGTCTTGCCTAGGTTAACCTTAGGAATTGCCTTCCTAACAACCTTTTTAGTGGCCACCCTAGGTTTCTTTGAAACCTTGGCCACTAGGCACAAACCTTGGTCAACTCTAGGGATGACTTCCCCATTGACCTTGGTCTTTCTAGACCTAGTTAATGTTCCATAGTCAAATGGAACACTATGATAAGTCACCTTGGACTTAGGTTTGTGACCCAAACCATTCTTGCCCTTGGTTGACTTTTGACTCTTATGTCCTAGATGTTGACTTTGACTTCTTAACCTAGGAGTTTGACCATTAGACCCTTTAAATTGATTTTGCATAATGTTAAGGGTCTTTTCAAGTTTTTCAAGCCTTGACCTCAAGACTTGATTTTCTTTTTCTAATTGCCCAATTTTAGAATTTTGATTTAAACCATGGGCATTGTACTTTCTAGGCATATGCCTAGTCCATTTAGGGTTAAAACCTAGATGTTCTTGTATTTTCTTAATAGATTCCCTAGGTATGATTTTTCTAGGGACATTAGTCCCAAATTTCTCCTTATTCTTAAGGTGAACATTCTTAGCTTCTAAACAAATATGTTTGTTATTTCTAGCATGCTCTTTATGATACATAGCAAAATTACTAAAATTAGTTCTAGCATGCTTTTTAACGTTTAAATTAGACGGAGCATTATTTAAATGTACCTTAGGGTTTGCCTTAGTGGCTCCCCCTACTTGTGATGCTCCTTCTTTGGTCTTTTTGCTTCCCCTAGGACATTGATTCCTATAATGTCCTTTTGCATTGCATTTGAAGCATATGATGTGCTCCTTACTCTTGATATTTTGGGAACCGGTGTCCGTTGACTTTTGTTGACTCTTAGGCGCCGGAGGAGCTTTCTTAGGCTTCTTTGAGCATTTGCTCTTGTAATGCCCATACTCCCTACACTCAAAGAACATTATATGATTTTTATTTGAAAATAAAGTGTTTGAGTTACCTAGGGTGGTGGTAGGTGCCGGAGTTGAATTTTGAGCTTCCTCATCTTGATCGGATGTTGAAGGCTCTTCTTGAGGTTGCTCCGGTGTAGAGGATGGTCTCTCCTCCTCAATCCTAGAAGTAGATGTTGGATCGAGAAGCGTCGCTAGAGGGGGGGGGGGGGTGAATAGCGATCGTAAAACTTTCGTTTTCGTTCGTTCGATACGCAAAGTAAACGAGTAAACACAGCGGAAAATAAAATGACACGTTTATTTTACTTGGTTCACAACCCAGTGGTTGCTACTCCAAGGCCCTATCGGTCCTTGACCGCGTACGGAGGGCAAAGCACTATAACGTCTCCTCCTCGTTGGAGGTAGGAGACAACGATCACAAAATCCGGAAGTACGAGGATGAGGCAACAAGCCTACCTCACCTCGTTACAAAAAAAACAACGAATACAATAATAAAAAGTATTACTAGATGTCACACGAAGAAGATCTGAGGTTGTTACGTCAAGGCTTGTATGATGTTGAAGCATTTTGTAGGAGCACTTGATGAATAATTGATGTGATTTGGAGTGGAATCCTCCTCCTTTTATAGACTTTGGCCTCAAATTGTCTCCTATTTCTTTGGAACGGATCATGGATTTTTCCAAATTTTATCGCTGGCGGCGCAAACGTTATCCGCTTTGACCTAGCGCAAAAGTGAGTCGCCGCCATCACGATCGATGACATCACCGATCGATGGGCATCACGATCGCTATGTGTCCAGCAATGATCGCCACTTGGCCACTTCCCTGCAGTAAGAGATTAGCTCGGAAAATGATAAATACGACGGTTTCTAACCGTCCGATCTCGACCTAGACCTTCCACAGGAAGTCTTAGTCGAATCGTCGCCTACAGTCGTCCCCGTAAAGAGGACACGACCTTACAATCTCTCACTCACACGAGCTTACCTCGATAGTAGCTCTCGCTTCCGGCCTTCCACTCGATTCCTTCGGCTCCCTCCGAATTCACTCAAGTGTCGCCCGACCACCACGGCTTCCTCCGGGTGTCGCTAGCCTTCAGCTCCAGCTTTAGTACTTTTCTGCACACTTGATTTAGCTCGTGAGATAACAATATAAACTTAACTTTGTGTCTTTGCCATAATCAAAACACAGGTTCGATTATCTAGTGCCCCTGCACCAACAGTAGATGCTTCTTCCACCTCTTCTACTTCTTCTTTCTCCGATCCGGAAGTTGACTCCATCTCAACTTCCGATTCCTCACTTTCACTTGAGGATGAACTCTCCTCATGGAATCTTGCCAATTTTATCCATAGCTCCTTGGCATACATGTAATCCCCTAGCTTGCACAAAACATCATTAGGGATTAAATCTTCCAAAAGTTTCGTTACCTTAACTTCGGTCTTGAGCTTTTGGCGTTGCTCTTGGGTCCACTTTTTCAATTTTAGGACATTCCCCTTCTTATCCCTAGGGGGTTCAAGGCCTTCAACGAGGATGAACCAATCCTCTATGTTCATCATCAAGAATGTTTCCATTCTTGCTCTCCACGCCGAAAAATCTTCTGGATCATATGGAGGTGGAGTATTGATATCCCATCCAAGCTTGTCTTGGAATTCCATCTTCACCCTCTAGCCTTTTGTTTTAGCTCCGGGCGGTTAGTCCGTAGAAGAGCCCCGGGCTCTGATACCACTTGTTAGGAATATTGTAACGGCTAGAGGGGGGTGAATAGCGTCAATGGAATTCTTTCACGTTTGTTTCTACAATTTCGTTAGCGCAGCGGAAATAGAAAAGTAATAACGATAACGAAATGCACAACACGCTAACACAACGATATAACGTGGTTCGGAACCGCACGGTTCCTACTCCACGGATCGGGTTCGTACGAACCCTAGCGATGCCAATCACACACCACTATAATAATAACTCCTTCTCGGAGCAATCCGGAGGCGGAGAAACCTTGTACAATATGATTACAACAATAATCAAGTAGATACAAGCAAAAACAATATGAAATACAAATGCAAGTAAAGGAAAAACACTTTACAAGAGCTTTGGATTGCTTGATCTTTGATTGCCTTGAACTAGCTTTGAAGGACTGGAAAGCACCAACTTCCCTTGATTTCGCTCAAGAAAATCACTGTCTTTTCCTCCATCACGAGCTCCTTATATATAGCTTCAACTGTCTTTGGAAAAGGTCGATCGATCGGTGATCGGGACCATCGGTCGGTGATCACCTGCTATTCTTTGTGAGACAGCGGTGTAATCCATCTTTGGAAAAATCAGCGGCTAGGACATCGGTCGGTGATCGCGACCATCGGTCGGGATGAGCCCATCACATTGCTCGTCTCGATCAGTGAAGACTCCGATACGTGGCCAAATCCGAGCATCGGTCGGCCCGATCATGATCGATCATTGCTCGATCATCGGTGATCGCACCTCCGGCAATGATCGCTAGGCCATAACCCGTCAAACCCTAGTTGATTCGGTCCGCCGATCGCCACATGGCACCGGGCCGACCGCACACCTCAAACATGAGGTTTTAACCCAAGTATGGTTCCCATACTTGCTAGACCACCCTTAGCCTAGACCTAAGCCTTCTAGCCACCTCCATCGCCTCACGCCTGATCCCTCCAAGTCATCCATGACTTGTTCATCCATCAGCCTTCGTGTGTGCTTCCATCGGCTATGTCATGCTAACGGTGTCTACACCGCCAAGGCACATTGGACTTACGCCGCCAAGACTCCGCTGACTTTACGCCGCCAACCATTGACTTATGTCGCCAAGACTCCTCGCTGACCTCAAGCTTGGACTTTTCATGCCAAGACCCATGCTTGGACTTTTCATGTGCCAAGTGTCCCACTTGGACTTTCCATGCCAAGTACTCAAGACTTGGACTTTAACAAATGACAATTAAATTGTCATATGTTTTTGTCGAAACATCAAAACATCACTCGAGTCAAACTCGAGTCCTGGTCAATCGTGATCTGGGTCGATTGCACCAACAGCTTGGTCCTCCATCCTCTTCTATTCAGCTCTTCAGCGATGATAGGTTCATTCGATTTCTATATCGATCGGAATCAGGCCTTCTGATCCAAGGCGTCTAAGCATACGAAGAACCGATCCACAAAATTAGGAGTATTTACCTAATGTTTAGAAACAAAAAATAAACTAATCTAGCTAACTAAATCAAAGAGCAAATAAGAAAATATAGAACTATTGCTAAAATAAAATAAAAACTAAATCTAGATATGGAAAATCTAAAACTCAAGTAAATAAAGTAAAATAAAAAGAAAGAAAAGCAAATAAATAAATCTAATCCTAAGTCTGATCCAATATCCACTTCTTGATTCAATATAGAATCAATCAGTCCCTGGCAATGGCACCAACAACTTGATGCACACGAACGCGACCTCAAATCTCGCGATAGAGACTGTCGAGGACTCGAAGCGAATGCTAGTGCTCAATGCCCGCAAGTACATGGATGTCGTCAAGTAATAAAAAGATTTATCGATCCCACAGGGACTGAGATTCGAGTACCGATCTATTCAATGGACATTATTGTTCGGAAGTTAAATATAATGTTTGTGATTGCGAGGGTTGTCGGCGATCCTAACTCAATACGGTGTCACACGGAAGAAGAAAAGGCTTGTTGCGAGTCTTTGGAAGGGATTCTAGGATTTCGATTTCATTTGTGTGTCGCAAAACATTATATCAATTGAGCATTTCTAAACGTCTAACTATAGCCTTGTGGAAGGGACATCATACACTCCCTCGATGAGCCTTTACATCTATCGGGAGCTATCTCTACCTTACAATGACGGGATAGGCGGTATGAGGATGTCGAATCAATCCCTGCCACGAATCATTTCCAATTCTATCGTACCCTTCTATCCACAGTTACAGGAGATGAGGCCAACCCCTAGGATCCTCTTTAATTCCCCTAAGTCTTAGATATGAGGGTTGTCACCCCTCGTATCGGCTAAGCACAGTAGATAGAAAACCAAAACACATAGATATCGGTCTAAACTAATACCAATTGTAAATACAAACTCAAGAACAGAATTTAATTTGGAATAACATGTTCTACGCACACAAACTACTCCCTAATCCTAGAATCGAAGAAACTACTCCATAAATATGAGAGGAGAAACACAAAGCACGTTCATATTCGAATAAACAATAGATAACATGCAAAGAACGAAAATTACAATGCAATATAGTCTTCTCTCTAGCGTTGAAGTGCAGAACTTGGATCTCCGGTGGCCTTCCTCCTCGTTGCGAGTTCCCAAAGCTTTTTAGGGCTTCGGAGTGTCGTCCCAGCCGTCGTGCCTTCCTCTAGGGTTTGGGCATAGCTTTCCTTATATAGACATCACGCTGGATCCTCGCGAAATCTGGAAAAACCCCTGGTCACGTCAAGTTGCCTGGCCACTACACGGCCATGTGAAAACACACGACCAGGGCGTGTGTAAGGTTGTGGCGGCCATTTTTGAACCCTGGACACTGTCATGTGTAGCCACACGTCCAGGTCGTGTCCCACTCTGTGTCCAACTGCCGAATGCCTCCTTTTTGCTCTGAAAGCACGTCGTTTTTCCCATGGAATGCTATCCTGCACACAAAAGTACAAAGAGCAGATCTCCGAACTAGAAAATAGGAAATGCATGCAAAATAAAGTAGAATATGCATGAAACAAACATAAAACGAAATGAGATGGAGCAAAAACTACTCCTAAAACCCTATATGTTTTGCTCACATCAAGGAATTATCTTCTCACAAGAGAAGCCCATCTACCATCCAAAATCCACTCTACCACATACTCTGTAAGTGCTTGGGAGACTATAGCCACCAATCTCCCTTGTTGCAACTATCCGTGTTCCAGCAACTCTATAGTATCTACCCAGTAGCTAGTCAAAACTCCATGAGCACTTCTGCTCCATACAACTACTACACAAGATCATATCTGCTAAAATCACATCACGTACATAATAGCTTATCTCGTAGTTTCTTAACTAACGTAAGCATAAGATACGACTAATGCAACTGCATCAGAATCACTCCAATCCCTTGAATGATGCATCTGCGTACAATACCCTTCCATCTACACCGAAAGGATTAGCTAACACTGCTGTAAAAGTCAGCAACCATCTAGGCTCTGAAACCTAGTTTCACCAGCTTCCGACCGAGTAAATTCCATTACCCTTTTGGTCAAACAAATCTGTGGAATAGTAACGCTAGAAGCATCCTATCCACATCCGTGAGAATAACCAAATCAATACAAGGAAACCACCAACTACAGTGGCCGAGTGTGCAACCCCAACTACCACCATCAACAGTGGCCAAGTTACTCAACTACAACAATCACAAATGATCCAATCGTGTCCAGAATACACGATTTCTCAAATCCATGGATGACTAACTCGTTAAATACGTCTAACAACCTTATCAACAGCTCATAAAATTCATACTAAGTATGAAATGTCATCCTCCATACACCTGCATCCTTCTTAAATCAAGCTGATGATACATTAATCATCACAGAGACAATGATAATTGTATAACACTAAGTCACTACAATATCAACGCACCAATCTTAAATCATCCCTAGAGTCTACATAGGTGTACTTTAGCTGATCTAAATAGATCATTTATCCACAACGAAGAATATTCATTTCCTTCAACAATATCAGTGTTTAGCAACATTGATACCAATAAAATTATCTCCTGGTAAAATCGTCATTCCAATAAATACCTCCTGTACATCATCAACCCTACCAACTTTGCAAAATCGATCACTGAGGGTATCAAACAACCTGATTAGGCTCATAACCAATGAATGAAATTGCATTTAGTACATCACGAGTTTTAACAACTTTATGTGCTTTACACCAGCCCTCAGTCAATACACCATAAGTAAAGCCATTTGGCTCTAAAATATCATTGCCTCAATCGATAAAGTAATCATCAGAAATTTTCTCCCGAAATGAGGTCTTAAGTATCGAAACTATTTTCGAAATCACTCTGATCGTATACTCCACTTGCTTATGCAATGGCAAGCCTGGGAGTTCATCCGAAACTACATCTAAATACTCTCGGATTATACGCACATCTGAGAAACATATCATACTATAATTTCAACAATTTAACTATCCGTAAGGATAAGTCTACAGTAAAAATATGTCTATCAAAGTCTAAGGGCATCCCTTGACTTCTTGGTTGTTGGTCAACATCTCACATGATGGTAGAGTTACCACCAACCCACAAGTTAATGTATAGGAACTCTTTTAATCCAAACTACGAATGTTCTAGACATAGATACCTGTAAACTATCAGTATCTCTCAATATATCAACCGAGAGGGTAAACTAAAGTAATACTCTGAACAATCAATCCTTCGACCCTCTACATCTCCTCTCGAGTAATCATATAAACTCATCCAACTTCTGCTCTTGGCAACTGAGCTCATGTAGGTGCAAAAGACTCCCATGGAGAAACTAAAGTCAACTGCCAAAACGGAGATGCAAATCGGAATGGCTCATAACCCATGACTCCAATCTTGCTCCTTTTATCCAACATTCGGAGACTTCTTAGTTTAATAATTTGACCTGCAATATCTTCTTATCGGTCTCCAACTCTTAAACACTTGTACGGAGTCATTTCTAAACTCTTGACTCGATCCAATGTCTTCCGACAGGTTCTGGTAGAAGATCCAAACATCCTAATCCAAATGTAAGCCAATAAACTATGGGTGACTTAAAACATTCATTCACATTCTTGAACTATTAGGTGGTCATAACCTCTGCAAGTCTAACGACTCTGCACGGTACTCCCATTACTAACTTATCACCCTACTTGAAGCTCAAGAATTCCCTGACAACAAGTCAAAGGAAATAACACGAGAGAAATACTCTCCCCCAACATCACTATACTGTGACCAAGTGATATCCTATTCCCTGAAGGTTATTTCATACATCTTCCACCAAGTACTGGCTTAATCCCGATAATGGTATGGAACTAACTCTACTTTCTCTGTATAACACGAGTTAAATACTCAAAAGTACCTTCAAAGTTATACAACCTAGCACAAAAAACTCAGGATCAAAATCCCTATGAAACATCGTAAACTAACCCTCCGCTATCTCCATCAACAATGGCCTACTCGTCTTGTCCATTACCCAAAAGGTAATGATCTGACTAACATAATTAGTAAAAATCCCTAAAACTATAATGTCTGATCTCAACAAGAAATGTGACAACCTGACCCCTGCTATCCGACTCAGTATCAGTCTGCTCTCAAAGGTAATTCACCTTTATAAAAATAAGTTCAAGTCTCACAGACTCAACAAGTTGTTCCCATGGTCAACTCCTACCACGGTTACGAATAGTGACTAACACACTACATGTTATTCCCTGTTATAATTACTAAATGCATAGCTAACCAAATCGAGAGTATAAACACTAAAGGCAACTCCGGCTAGTCGCTTTGGTGGACGACCCCTACTACGAGTCTGCACAAGTGTCATAACTCTATCTGTATACACCTGTTGAACAAATTTAGATAAGTATCTTACTAGAATATAAGTATCAGGAATTCTTACTTTATGCTGCTCAGAGCTCATGCCGCTGTCAATCTCATCTCACAAAACCAAAACTGAAATAAATCGACTCCCGAGAATCCAAGACTCAACGAAAACATCATTGTATGACATCGTAAAACCTAGGGCTCTGATACCAATAAAGTTGTCACGCCCCGAGAGTATGTTGAGCCGAAAAAAAAATTGACAGCATCTCCCCTATACGTGACACTATATCCTGTTGATACAAGCCCTTTCGGCCACAATCACAACAACATATATAAATGTATATATAACAAAACACAGCAGAAACTATCACAACGAAATAATAAACTACACGACTGACCACAACATAAAGAAAGCATCGTCAAAACCCGAATCAACAAGTGCGTACATCAACAATGTCTAACACAACATCCACCATATAAATCTGGATCAATATAAGAAACATCCAAAAGTAAAGAAAACATAAATCCAAAGATGAGACCCTCGGAAGTGAGATGAGATGATGCCAGCCAGCATTGCTCGAAGCCCAACACAAAGTCGGCTACCTATTACCTGGGCGACAAGAAACCCAGGGTCTATGGTGGTGAGTACAAACTCAACGGTAATAAGAATAAAAGTACATGCATAATATATACATATATATATCATATGCGAGTCAACAATATACTGATTAAAGATATAACAGATATATATATCAGTATGATAATACAACTGTATAACCAACTGATCAACAATAACAACATAAGGTACTGACATACTTGATGATCGGCAACTATGCAACTCATATAACCTGAGTATAAGTACCATAATACAACACCTATAACATGGTAGAGTAATACTAACTCAATAATCAACAAAAATGCCATACTAATATTCTATGTCAAATTACAACAATGAATGGCGTCCATCCCGTATCACCTCAAGTTACTGGTCAAAAGTATACAACAGTCTGACAAACTCAATACTGGTAATCCATACACAACCATATAAATTATGCAAGTGGAATGCAAGATGATGTACAATCAAATGCAGCAAGCATAGCTCAAACAAATGCAACATCCAACGATTATATATATAGACTTTATCTATATATATTCTCATCACACTCAACTATATATATATATATATATGTAAATGCAAATGCCATCTACCACGGCAATGTAGATGCATGGTCATGCCTGCTCACCCTACTCGCTACCACAACCCCAATGTGGCCTAGGTGGCACGACATGATAACTGTCCCAACTCAACAACAAACACCGCTCTCGAGTGACCGAGTGGGTAGTATGAACAAGTAGCATATAAGCGTAAAGAGATAGCTACACAACGGGGGGCTCTGCTGCTGGCCACTCCGACTGTCACTACCCATGAGTGGTCGAGTGCCATGCACCCAGGACAACTACACGCTACTCCAACAACCACTGTCAATAATGGAGCGAGTGCGGCACAACAAATGCTCTGATCTCACACCAATTACTCCTCCACGAGTAACCTGGGAGGCAGGATGACTAACGACCCTCTCAACCACAAGGGAGACCAAGTCACCAGCATGCATGTAAATGGAATGAATGCACGACAGCACATACATATGTCCACAACACACTCTCTATTCTATAGAGAGGCATATACAGATGACAACAACAAAGCTAGGACCTCCAGTCCGTAGCGACGCTGTATCGACAAATCACACATCCATACACAACTATATGATCCATAGTAGATCTATACACAACATCAGGATATGATATGAAAACTCACTTTACTTCTAGAACATCACCCACCCCTGGATGATTTATCTAAATTGCACAATTCAATTTTACTATCGAATTTAGCTACGTACACATAGGTAAACCACTACAGGTCCACTTACCATAGCATCTATAATTCATAACAATGATGAATGAATCGATAACAACAATGACAGAGCATTTTAAGTGCAAAGGCAAGTATCAAGCAATAGAAAAACTAGAGTGGAGTCAAGGTCAAAGTGACAATAATATGAAATCATATATATCAGGGTTTAGCTACTACCTGACCAGGGTAGGAAATATTATCCACCTGCTATAAAGATCGAAATAATGAAATCTTCACGATCGCGGACCTGTCTTATATCTACGTCCTGCAAATATCATCAACTACAATTAAATTCAAGCACAAGATAACATACTAATTTACTACTACATCATTCCTATATTCGCATCCTTTTATCGAATACGAATTAGAAACCCCCAATCATCCATGGCCTATTCACTATAACCAACCTCCCCATTAAACCCTCAGCTTGTACCATTGACACCATAATTAAACCCACTGTTTCCAAATAGCAAATATGCTAAACAACTACATTCAACTCCATACACCAATTTCTACATTCACAGAATAATTCACAACCCAGACAGCTATTTAACCATTTAAACCACCGATCACAGCCCCACAACGGGACGTAAACATAACATCACTACCAAATCTCCAATTCATACACCAAATTCACATCACACAATAGAACAAAACCCAAATAGTCAACTTAACAACTTGATCCGTCATTCACCGCTCCATTACAGCCCATAGTTACACTTACAAAACACCCAACGTCCCCAAAAAGAGTAGCACAACACCCACAACTCCTCACACAGCAACCTCCAAGCTTACCTCAATGAAATAGCCCCTTCACATCCTAACACAATCACACGGCAGCAAAGAATTTCAGCAGCACCATGATTAAACCCGCGTCTCACCTCCAGCCTAGCCCACCGCTCCAATCACATTGTTCACCCGACAGTCCAACGGGAAACAAAATGTCGATGCCCTATCACCACCCAGATCTTTGGAAATAGGATGGATCGAATAGGTAAGACCACTAGACACCCAAAAATGAAGCTACGATGACGGCATACTCACCTGTGACAAACACAACTATCGACCCATCCGCTGGAACCCCGTGTTTCGGCTGAGAAGAGAGGAATTTGTCAGCACTCTTCCCAGAAATCCAAAGATCCTTCAAGCCTACTGTGGTTATCGAAAAAATGAAGGAAAAGCTCAAAATCAATGACAAGGTAACCTATGGAAACACCGCTCAATCGCGGCAACAACCCCACCGATCTGCTTGGACAAAAAGAAAATTGTCAGAACCCTTGAAGAACAGAGTAAACTACCCTGTGGTCGGCCGTTCAGCCATAGCAGCAACTTCATCGTCCACTTGCGTAGAGAAGCCAACGAGATCTGGGATGGGCAGAAATCAAAGAGGTCAGTGATGCAGAGAGATCACTCGCTGAGGAAGAGAAAAGCCACGTGTGAGAAAAGGAGTTGTCTCGAATGGGGGGAAACGCTCAAAATAAAGAGGTTCGATGGAGAGGAAATGTTGGACGATAGAATCGGTGACGAGTGAGGAACGCGGCGTGCTGAGAACTGCACGCGCGGAGAAAGGCGTTCGGCGGTGAGGAACGGAAGTGGTTGGGGGTTAAGGGAAAGAAGCTGATCGGATTTACTAATGGGTTGGTTTAAACCCCTATAAGACAAGCCTAGATCCACTTATACCCCTTTATCATTTAAGCCAAGGTTTGGTTCAGTTAAATCTCTCATCATGCTAAATTGTTTTTTTTTAATTATTTTTTTTTCCAATAATAATATTACTCCTTTATCCATCTATTTGCGGTATTTTATATTAATCCTCTAAGGCAACCTTGCTCTGATACTACTTGTGAGGACCGTGGCGAGCTAGAGGGGGAGTGAATAGCTTCAATTCGTGTCACTTGAGAGATGTGCACAACATAATGTTTAGCATGAAGAAGCAATTACACAACAATATTAACACAGTTTGTTTAATTAGTTCACCGTCTCCCTAAACGGCTACTCTAAGGCCTAGCCCTAGCCATCTATCACCACTACAAAATTTCCTCCTTCTTAGACCAAATCCGAAAATGGACAAACCTCTTACAATAATATTTCAAGTAGATAATACTTTTAGTAAATATGAACAAGAGAAGAGACAAGATGGATTACACTTTTTCTCAAAGACAATCATCCTCTTTTTGCTAGCAGATTGCTGAGAATGAAGTTTGGAATATTGTACTTCTCTATGAGTTTGTATCCAGATTGTTATCTAAGAAGAATTGTTGAAGCTTTTTTTAAACCCTTCTAGTTCATCTTGCTTACTGCCTCTTTTTTCCCCACCAATCGACTGGCATATTCTAGCAGTCGACTACTAGAGAGTTTGACCTTTGTTTTTGTCATTGAACTGTCACTGACTTTGCTAATATCATCTTGTTTTTTGAATACCAGTCGATTGATCAATATCACCAGTCGATTGGTGAGCTCTAATCAGAATGAACAACCGAGTTTGAAACATTCTATTTGCCCCAATTTACCTACCAATTTATTGCTACAATTAGTAGTCGATTGGTGTTCTCCAGTCGAACTGGATAGGTGAGTTGGAAACATTCTATTTGCCCCAAATTACCAACCAGTCGATTGCTACAATTAGTAGTCGACTGATGTTCTCTAGTTGAACTAGATAAGCGTGTTGGAAACATTCTGTTTGCCCCCAAATTGCCAACCAGTCGATTGCTGCAAATATCAGTTGACTAGTATTCACCAGTCGATTGATTGTTTTATTAATCGATTTTAAAGGGATAAACCCTCCGTAAAGGTTTGAGGTTTAGTTATTAGTCAATTGCTACAATTAGCAGTCGATTGGTGATCATTGGGTCAAACTAGCTGGATGATTTGGAAACATTCTATTTGCTCCGAATAATTCACTAGTCGATTGATAGCTCCTGACAATCGACTGACAAGCCCTATTTAAGGGGTTTCAATCTTAGACCTCAATCATATAATCTCATTTATCCTTTGTAATGTATCAGTCAATTTGTAGAATCTAACAATTGACTAATACATCATTTTCAGCCATTCTAATGGCCGACAAATGCCTACTTCACTATCCTCGTCCCACGAGTACCTCATGCTAGATAACATCCTATTTTCTAGACTTTAGTGCCTGGAAATTCCTTATCTCCGGGTCTTCCGACCAACAAGGACTCCTTGCCAAGAATCTAGCCCTCGACCTTCTTGGACTTTTTTACACCTTGCATTTGGTCTTCTGACCTGCAGGGACTTCTCCTTGCCAAGAATCTAGCCCTTGGCCTTCTTGGACTTTTTACACCTTGCATCTGATCTTCTGACCTGCAGGGACTTCTCCTTGCCTGAAATCCAACCCTTGTCCTTCTTGGACTTCTCTTGCCTTGCATTTAGTCTCCAAACATGCGAGGACTTTCCTGTACACTTGTCACATAAGTGATATCTATATATTTGTCTAAACTTAGCTATTCGTCAAACATCAATACTCATATCCAAGGCATGATTGCACCATCAATACTCATATCCTCTCTTTAAATATATTTTGTTACTTATATTAACTTGTACGATTTAATCCTATGAGTCACACATATTTTTTCTTCTATTAATAATATTATATTTACGGTGCATATCCAACACTATCAATCTATGTTAAATAGCTAGATTTTATCCAGGAATAATTTTACAATCTTTACAAATCTTTCTATTATTCTTTCTCACAATAAGAAAGTCAATTTGTGATTTATTATTCTCATTTTTAAACATAAACAATTATTCTTCTCTTTTCTTAAAAAAATATATTAACTAATATAAGTTCATATACTATTGTAAAATTCAATATATATATATATATATATATATATATATATATATATATATATATATATATATATGTTAGGGCAATCAACCCATGTATGATGTGGTTTTGATGTGTGTGGAAAAGGTTAAATTCAGGATGTTTATGGATTTGATATGTGTGTTGAAGTCATGCAGGACCTAGTAATTCACACATGGTTAGCTTGACAAAGCATTGG
This sequence comes from Wurfbainia villosa, assembly GCA_025175895.1. Taxonomy (NCBI): domain Eukaryota; kingdom Viridiplantae; phylum Streptophyta; class Magnoliopsida; order Zingiberales; family Zingiberaceae; genus Wurfbainia; species Wurfbainia villosa. Next base: position 32,960,723 of record CM045990.1, on the reverse strand, counting down.
CAAGATCACCATTTCATGACTCGATCCTTAAATTGGTGAAGGACGACATTGGGAAGTTGTGCGCTTGATGCATCCGAGGGACCGACAAACGAGAAGCATTGGTGTGAAGCCAAGGAAGCAAACTTCAGGGCGAGACGCGAAAGATGGCATTGTGAAGCCGTGTGCTTGGTGCATCCGAGGGATGTGGCCAAACGAAGAGAGCTTCAAGGCGAAGGACTCCATGGGAGATGAGAGTGAGCGATTGTAACCCGGGATGGGGTAGCTCATAGGTGAACTTGGCCAAATGGCTAAGTGTCGGATGCTCAACCAAGGTTGGTTTGAAGTTTTACCCGACACTAGTCGACTGCCATAGATGGCAGTCGACTGATTTAGGTCGATGGACTTGATCGGTGTTCGATTGAACCGTTTCTGGCCCAACAGTCAACTGATAGGGTTTGACAGTCGACCATCAGTCGACTGCCAAGGGACGGCAGTCAACTAATCGAGGCAAGTTCGGGCACAGAAGGTTTTTCAGTCGAGTGATGGCTCCATCAGTCGACTGATGGGAATGATCAGTTGACTGATGTGGGAATCGTTGGTTGGAATCCAACGTGGATGAAACCGTTGCGAGGCAACGGCTACAACAGCAGTCGACTAATGGCTACATCAGTCAACTGCTAGCTGCCCAACGGGAAGAATGACCTCTTCCCTATAAGAAGAGGCCTTGGGTCACTTTGGAAGGTTAATGCTTAACCTCTAAACATCTCCCAAGTGCTCAATACAATTTCTACTCCTCTTCCTTGTGTTTAATTCAATCTTATTGTAAGAGGAGTGTTTTTGTAAGAAAGGTTTACCTCCACCTTGAAGGAGAGAGCTAGTGGATTTGGTTAGGCGTGATTCACCTGGAACGAATCGGGTCGTGGACTAGCGGCAAGGGTCGTGAACTACGTTACACACTTGTGTTCACGTTTGCCTTCTCTTTACTTTGTATTAAGCTTAATTGTCTTGTATTAGCATATTCCGCTATGCTAACTTTGCTTGTAGACGGTTAAGAGATATCGACTTCCATCATACGCGATAAAGGGCTATTCACCCCTCTAGTCGGCCACTGATCCTCCAACAAGTGGTATCATAGAGAGGAGTTTTTCGAGGACTAATCGCCAACACAAGCACAATAAGAGATGGCCGGCTCCAACATTTATCCGCCTATGTTCGAAGGAGACTCCACATGGTGGAATAAGAGAATGGAGGTTTTCTTTGAAACCGATTTTGAAATTATGTTAATAATGGAAAATGGTTTCAAGATATCTAGGGATGAAGAAGGGAGGTTAATTGAGAAGTCAAGGTAGACAAAGAAGCAAAGAGAGAAACACTTGGCAAATTCAAAGGCCAAGCACCACCTATATAATGTGATTCCTCAACAAGAAATCAACCGAATTTGGGAGTGTGATAGTGCCAAGGATATGTAGGAGAAGCTAGTGTGTAGGGAGTTGCTTCGGAGGCTCATTGGCTCCCATGTCCCCGGATTAAAATTTTCACTAATGAAAGAATTAATCCGGATGGGATGAGTTTCCTTAGCACAACCTATTCGTCGTCGTGCTAACAACTTGAGTGGTCGCTTGAACAAACTAGTTGTTCAAGCAACACAACTCTTCTAGTTGGTTAGCCGCGGAAGAGACAACGTACGGATCGCCGGTTTTTGTGTTTGTCTTCGGGGTCCATGATTATACAAAATATATACATATGCATAATTGTATAACCAACAATTAAAATAACATTCTCAGATCTGAAAATAAAGTTGTAAAACTTTATACCTTACGATCTTCTACCGTATGTCCTATCCTTCTCGTGGACAACGTGTGGGCGAAGATTCTCCACGAGTAGAAGACTTCTAGATCGCGTTCTTCCCTTCCTTGTCCGCTGCGAACAAAGAGAAGAACCAACAAAACCTTTCATTTCTAGAACAGGCCACAAAGCAAGAGACTTTGATGCAACCGCCGGCCAAGGAACGAATGGATGAAGCGCCGGCCACCAATGCAAAGGGAACCGCCGGCCACCTTGGAGATTGGAGAAGTGCCGGCCACCAAGGAGAAAGGGAGGAGGAAGAGCGCCAGCCTAGGAATAGAGGAGGAAGATAGATAGGTGCCGCCAACCTTAGAAAGAAGAAGGGTTCTTCTTCTCTTGATGCCGCCCAAGCTCCTTCCAAAACCTAGCCGCCCAAGCCCTTGTTCTCCTAGGGTTTCTTGCCGCCCAAGATTGGAGAGGCAAAACCCTAATTTTTCCTTGAACCAAATCTACTTGCCGCCTAACCTAAGCTTTCCTTTTATAGAGTTAGGCTTAGGACTCCTTTAATCTCCACCGTCGGATCTAGGGATTTAATCTCCACCATCAGATCTAGGGTTTTATACCAACCGTCGGATCTAGGGTTTCATCCTAACCATCGGATCTAGGATTTCATCCCAACCGTCGGATCTAGGATTTCATTCCAACCATCGGATCTAGGATTTCATCCCAACCGTCAGATCTAGGGATTTAATCCCAACCGTCGATTCTAGGGTTTCATCCTAACCATCGGATCGAGGGATTTAATCCCAACTGTTGGTTCTAGGGTTTTGTTTTACATCCTTGGATCTAGACTTCACGTGGATTATATTAGGCTACGATAGGGACCATAAGGAGGAGTTGGATCTTGGCCACCCGATGGATCGGAACCACACAAACTTGATCCATCAATGATGTTCCATTCCACTAGAGGATCATCATTGAACTACCTCACCAACCCCCATAAATTAATATGGGCTCCATATATTATTTGTACATCCATCTCCCCGTGTTTAAGATATCGAATGTCCGTCAATTAATTGATTTACTGACCATCAATTAATTAACATCTAATTCCTCGAGTAGTACCACTCAACCTTATCATCATGTTGACTAAATCAACCAGCTGGGTTTACATGATGAACCTTATGAGCTCCTCAAGGGGACATCATCAACCAAATATATAGGACACGGTTTCCTTCTATAATCAACGGCACACCATGTAAATAATATTATTTCCCAACTTACCGGCATATTGATTTAATCCATCTAAATCTCACCCCCTGGTAAATCAAAGAAATAAATACTAAGTACATGTGCCCGTTATTATATCGGGATTAAGAGCATGTACAATATAATATCCGAGGTCCGATTCAATTATGTAGTCAGCAATTAATTGAATCACCTCTATGTCGGTCCTACTCAATACACCTAAGTGTACTAGTGTAACTCTATGTTCAAGACAAAATAATACCAAGCTACACTACAACCATGCCAATAGTTTGTCCAAAACCATCTTGGTCGTGAGCCTCTACTTATATTTTACAAGGGACTGATAACATGATCTTCTATGCCACACCAAGCACCATGTTATCTACAATGTAAAATATTAGACAATATGCACACATATATAATAAATATATAAAGTGCAAACAATGATCATATGATTCTTATTCCAAAATAAAATGTTCATAAAAAAAAGAGCTAGGCTTTCAGTATACATTCCAACAATCTCCCACTTATACTAAAAGACTATGCCATCATCACACTGCCATACATCTGATCCCCATGTCCTCCACATGCCTATCAAACGCTTTCGCTGGAAGGGCCTTAGTGAATGGATCCTCCAGGTTATCCTCTGATGCAATCTTGGCGACAACAACTTCTCCTCGCTTTACGATCTCTCGTATAAGGTGGTACTTGCGCTCTATGTGTTTACTCGCCTTATAGGCCCGTGGTTCCTTCGAGTTTGCAACTGCACCACTGTTATCACAATAAATTGTGATAGATCTGGGCAAACCAGGAATCACATCCAAGTCCATCAAGAAGTTCCTGAGCCATACAGCTTCCTTGGCTGCCTCAGAGGCTGCCACATACTCAGCTTCCATGGTAGAGTCCGCCACGCATTTCTGCTTGACACTCCTCCATACTATGGCTCCACCTTCAAAAGTAAACACAAACCTCGAGGTAGACTTACTCTTGTCCCTATATGATTGGAAATCTGAATCCGTGTAACCCACAGGGACTAATTGATCTGCCCGGTAAACCAGCATATAATTTCTAGTCCTTCTCAGGTACTTCAATATATGTTTTACCGTAGTCCAATGTCCCTGTCCAGGATTACTCTGATATCTGCTAACCATGCCCACGGCAAAGCAGATATCCGGTCTCGTACATAGCATAGCATACATAAGGCTTCCTACTGCCGAAGCATAAGGAACCGCCTTCATGTCCTCTATCTCCTTTGATGTTTTGGGACACATCTCTTTAGATAAAGGAACTCCATGCCTAAAAGTGTAGGGAATTCTTTATGCCAAATAGCATATGCGCAACGGAAAAATTAGGATCTCTTCCTAGTGATCCTTGCGAAAGAAAACCTCGTACAAAATAAATTTCTCTAAAACCAAACCTATCTTATAGGAGAGGATTACCTTTGTTGCGTGCCCTTGTTAATCCCTCTTTTCCTTTTGGTTTGTTGGATCTTTAGCACGTTCAAATGTCCGTGCCTCTATATGTATCCACACGAGCAAGCTCTTGTCTCACAAAAGAAACTAGAAGAGCTCTCCTTTCCTTCTTGCTAGAGAAGTCCCTAAAGGAGAGGAAGCTAGGGAAAAAGAGAAAGGAAGAAGAAGACTATTCTTCTTGCTAGCCTACACTCACAAAACCACACAACAAAGCTTCCACCAAGCTCTCAAGCTTCACACAACAACCAAAAATCTTCCTTTGGCCGGCCACTCCATGGAGTCTTTTATAGGGTTGGAAAAACCCTTTCACCTCCTAACATTCAATGCAATCCATTGCATTGAGACACAATCAAACAAGGAGTTGGCTTCCTTGTTTGGTCGGCCACTTAAGGAGACAAAAACCACTTTGTCTCCTTCCACCTCATCTAGCTTAGGTGGCATGCTTATGTGGCATGCTTGTGTGGCATTCATGCATGTTGAATTAATCTTATTAATTCAATAAGCTTATGTTATCATATTGAATTAATCTCATTAAATCAATAAGGTAACATATTGAATTAATCTCATTAAATCAATAAGCTAAAATTCTCATTAAGCTTAAAGTCCAAAAACCATTTTGTACTTAAGCTTATTCCCAAATTATTCTAGTCAAACTAGAATGCACTAATTCTTCTAATCATCATGCTCTTTGTGTGTGACCCTAGGCTCTCATAACGCTGGCGCAAGTGGATCTAAACTCTTTTAGATACACAAGCAATGAGCGGCATCTAGCAATACATCATTGCTACCCAAGTTACGAAATAAGTCAAGATCCGACTAACCTTTCCGTGACTACTATAATGTATTACCGTGTCCTTCTATCCTTGATATCAGATTGACCAATGAGGCATAGACCGTGTCATCCTCGATCAATCTATGTGTTTCTTGATCCCTGAGTAAACTAACTCAAACAAATGAGCTCAATATCTCATATTGACTCATTTGAGCATGGCCAGGCGTTTTAGTAGTTCTACTCAATCAAGGGGCCCACCGATATCACTCTCGTCATATGAGAGGGATAGATCCCATCTACATCACTCACATCCCTCCGCATAATTTGTTATATACCCAATAATCGCTTTATGGTCCACCTCACATGGGTGACGCTGACGATACCAAAGTACATAATTCCTTATGTAGGGAACCGTAGTGACTTGTGTTCGAGGACTATTCATACCAATAGTCACATGAGAAAGTTTATGACACTCATATAACGATCCATGAAACTTTCTCATGGTGGGTCAGTTCAGTATATATTCTCTAATATATACCCATGTGTCAACTTGATATCATATATCCATGACTTGTGAGATCAAGTCATCAATCGACCTACATGCTAGTCTTTATGTATTAATATTGCCCTTGCATATTAATACTTGACTAGGAACATTTAGGAAAGTATTCTCTACAGCCTCTCATAATCAATTCTGCCAATTGATGTGCTGTAGATAAGAACCTACTTTTCTAGGGCATTATTATATTTAATTTATCTGGCACAAGCAAGATGTAAATATAATAACCAATCCTTTGCCTTTATTGAATATGATACAAAATGTTCCCTATTCAACCATCACATGATTGGTTCTTAGGGCTATAACTAACAATCTCCCACTAGCACTAGTACCAATCACTATGATATCTAATACCTAGTGACCTAGTGTGACCATCATGCTTCCTCCGCGTACAAAGCCTTGGTCAATGGATCCGCGATGTTAGCTTCGCATCGGTACTGATATCCTCACATCTCCTCTATCGATGATCTCTCGAATGAGATGGAAGCCGCAAAGATGTGTTTGGTCCGCCGATGTGATCGAGGTTCCTTAGCTCGCAATAGCCCCATTGTTGTCACAATAGAGGTCTATTGGATCCAGCAATGCTAGGAACTACCCCAAGTTCATCGATGAACTCAGAGCCAAACCTCCTTTACGTGCATCGACGCACGCAGAATATACTCGGCTGCTGTAGAATCAAGAATCGTGGTCCTCGCTTTGAACTCTTCCACCACACCTCCACCATTCAGGCAAAACACGTACCCCGATTGCGATCTATAGTCATCCTTGTCTGTTTGGAAGCTTGCATCATCAGAACCCTTTACAACTAGCTCTCATTGCCTCCAAATATCGTGAAATATTCTTTCGCTCTTCGTAAGTATTTAAGAATATTTTTGATCGCTATCCGCTGACTTTCACCTGGATCCGACTGGTATCTACTCGTCATGCTCAAAGCATACGAGACGTCAGGACGAGTACAAAGCATGGCGTACATGATAGACCCTATGGCAGATGCATAAGGGATCTTATCCATGCGATCTCTCTCCTCCTTAGAAGAGGGACATTGAGTCTTCGAAAGACTCACACCATGTGATAAAGGCAGAAATCCTTTCTTGGAATTTTGCATAGCAAAATGATCTAGCACTTTATCAATGTATGTACTCTGACTTAGGCCAAGTAATCTTTTAGATCTATCTCTATAGATCTTGATGCCTAGAATATAGGCAGCTTCACCTAAGTCTTTCATCGAGAAACAATTCCCTAACCACATCTTCACAGACTGGAGTGAGGGAATATCATTTCCGATGAGAAGTATGTCATCTACATACAAGACAAGAAATACAACCTTCTACTATTTCTCTTGTAGACACAAGGTTCATCTTCATTCTTGATGAAACCAAACTCCTTGATTGCATCATCGAATCAAGATTCCAAATTTCGAGAGGCTTGCTTTAGTCCATAAATGGACCTTTGCGCTTGCATACCTTTCCAGATGCTTTGATCTTCAAAACCTCAGCCGTGTCATGTACACATCTCGAGTAGCTTTCATTCGTAAAAGCGGTTTTGACATCCATCCGCCAGATCTCATAATCGTGGTAGGTCGCAATAGCAAGTATGATCCGAATGGATTTAAGCATCGCAATCGGTGAAAAGGTTTCATCATAGTCAATACCATGAATTTGTTTGAACTTTAGCCACCAATCTACCTTTATAGGTATGCTTATTACCATCCATGTCAGTCTTTACTTTAAAGACCAACTTACACCCAATGGGTTTTACCCCTTCAGGTGGATCAACCAAAGTCCATACTTGGTTAGTGTACATGGATTCCATTTCGGATCTCATGGCCTCTAGCCATTTCTCGAACTGGCTCATCATAGCTTCTTGATAGGATGTAGGCTCATCAAGATCGACAAGCAATACGTCACCGCTGTCACCAAGAGAAAAGAATATCTCTCGTCGACGACGGATCCTATCGATCTACGAAGAGGTTGGTCTACTTGAATGTGTTTGCTCCACAACTCTTTGGGCAACAATTTCCTCATCCACAACACTTTGTGGTTCCTGCTCATTTTCCATCGGCCTTAGTGTTATCATCATCTTGAACTTCTTCAAGATGAATTTTACTCCCACTAGTTTTTCTAGAAATAAATTCTCTTCTAGAAAGACAAAGATTTCGCAACAAACACCTTGCCATGTGTGGATTGTAAAAGTAATATCCCTTAGTTTCCTGGGATATCCTACAAAATAACACTTATCCGATTTGGGTCCTAGTTTATCCGAGACTTGACGCCTAACATAAGCTTCACAACCCCAAATCTTTATAAAAGACATTTTGGGACTCTTCCTACCCATATCAGATATGGTGTCTTTTCTACGCTGATGGGACGCGATTAAGTGTGAAAGCTACCGCCTCTAGAGCTAGTCCCCAAAAGGAAGTAGGTAGATCACCTGCTCATCATCGATCGTACTACATATCTAATAGAGTACGATTTCTCCTCTCGATACACCATTCCATTGTGGTGTTCCAGGGAGTGAGTTGGGATATTATCCCACACTCACCAGTGATCACGAAACTCGACTAAGGTATTCACCACCTCGATCCGATCAAGTAGCTTAATACGCTACCAAGTTGGTTTTGTACTTCATTCTTGAATTCTTTGAACTTTTCAAAGGATTCGACTTATGTCTCATCAAATATAAGTAGCCAAATCTACTCATATCATCGCGAAAGTAATAAAGGTACTTATAGCCTCCTCTCGCTTCGACATTGAAAGGGCCACATACATCAGTATGTATGAGTCCTAACAAGTCCGTCGCTCTCTCGCCATGTCCACTAAATAGAGTTTTAGTCATCTTTCCTAAAAGACAAGATTCGCATACCTCATATGATTCAAAATCAAATGAGTCCAATAATCCATCTTTACGGAGTCAGATATGCATTTTCATTTATGTGACCTAGGCGCATGAGATATGTTTGGTTCAAATCATTCGATTTGAACCGCTTGGTATTTACGTTATATATTGGGTTTTCTAAATCTAGAACATAGAGACCATTCATAAGTGGTGCATTACAATAGAACATTGATTCAAATAAATGGAACAACATTTGTCCTTTATTATAAAAGAAAAGTTTTTCTTGTCTAAACAAGATACGTAAATTATGTTCTTTGTCAATGCAGTACATATAAGCACTCCTCTAGTTCTAAGATAAGCCCAGTGGGCAAAGACAAAGAATATGTTCCTACAAATACAAGAAAGAACTTTCGCCATTGCCTACTCAGTAGGTCCACTTCGCCTTTTGCCATTAGTCTACTATTTCTCAATCCGCACATTAGTACAAATGTGAGATGCATCCGATCTAATACCCATGTAGAAGAAATAGATAGATTAACTTCTATAACGTATACCGAGGCGTAAGTCCCACTTCTTTTCTTCTTTACTTCCTCAAGGTAGATTCATAGCCCGCCTAAAGGTCCACCTCACCGCAACGGAAGCAAACCCTTCCTTAGGTACTTTACCTTACCCTTTGAAGTGGATGAATTGGCCTTGCCTTTGGCTTGGTCTTACCCTTGCCTTTGGCTACCTTGCCCTTCTTGACCATTAGTACATTGTTACTTTCTTCTTGAGATTCGGTTCTAGCTTCTAACATGCCGAGAATCTCAGCAAAGGTTTATCAATTTCATTCATGTTATAATTCATGATTTAATTGATTATATGCTTCCTAAGAACGATTGCAGGATAAATATCGATTGCCAATTCTTGGTTCGATGGAAAACCTAGTCTTTCAAGGTTCTCAACGTACCCAATCATTTTAAATCGTGAGTTCCTACAGTGTTCCTTCTTGCATCTTGCAAAAAGAGCCTTAGACACTTCAAAACGCTCGTGCTTGGCTTGTCCTTGATATAGTTGTTTCAAATGCTCAACCATATCATAGGCATCCATGTTCTCATGTTGCTTCTGAAGCTCAGAGTTCATGGTTGCAAGCATAAGGCATGACACATCTAATGCGTCATCTTGATGCTTCTTATAAGCATCCTTTTGCCGCAGTGGTAGCGAAGCGGGTATTTCAGGTAGACTGCTCTAGGACATACAGTTTGCGTTCTTGCTTGAGGATAATCCTCAAGTTCCTATACCAGTCAAGAAAGTTCGCTCCATTGAGCTTGTCCTTCTCAAGGACAGATCGCAAGTTGAGGGGGTGTGTCGTGTTAGATGACATGGTGATCTACAACAATAAAATGCAAAATTAAGTATCATACCTAAGTCATTTAATTAGGCCTTTAATTAAATGAGGCTCCCACTAAATTCTCATAGCTTTGATATGAGCTAATCATTGATGTAGGCAAACACTTTTCGCTTACATCATTAGCTACTATTTAGCTATAAATTTATATGGGATAAAGATCCACATCATAATTCGTCTTGAGTTAGCTTTGGCTAATCGCCCAAGACATAGTATGATTAGGTAGGCAATCTTTTGCCAATTACATCTGATGTAACTCTTTAATAGCTTTGGTTAAGTTTAGATTAGTTTAGTGCTTATTCCTAAACCAGCTTCCAGGCTGTGGCGAGGCACAGAGGCCTTCTTGGATATCGGAGCAACGACCACTTCTAAGACAAAGGCCGATGTTGGAAATCACACAAAACTAATTTTAAAACTTATGTTCAAAGCTAATATATGCCTCTACTTTCTTAACTAATTAAGAAAAACTTAATTAAGTCTTAACCAAGTTTGATAGCGGGACATCACGATTGTCCACTCGCACCCTTCCAAGATAAAATGCATTGCTTTGCTTTGGCAAACCCAATAACAAATGATCGAGGAAGTAGTGAGTACCAAACTTTGGTAGGCATATCGTATTTGACTTATTAAGATATAAAAACATGCATCATATACATATTAGCATACATCACATATAAGCTAAACTAACATGCATCACATACATATTAAACTAAGCGTGTCATGGTTATGGCCCTTATTCTACAATCTTCTCAAGCCAATGAAAAGATTGATTGGTCAACCTAGGGATAGTATCTTCTCCCAAGTGCTTCCTTTTGGTTGTCTTGTGTGTTGACTTCCTCCTTGTAACCTCATCATCCAATGGACCCTCCATCTTTGTTTTGTATATTACAAAAGGAGAAATACTCGAGTTACATTCGAGTCTAAAACTAATTTTACAACAAGAATTTTAGGAGAAAGGCCACGACACGCAGCCGTATTAAGAATTACAACACACAATCACAAACTTTTGGGACTAGGCCATAACCATGCACCATGTCAATTTTAACTTTTAAAAGACATCGGATATTTTTATTATGTTTGAAAAATTGCTAATGTAATTATCAACTCATAATAAAATTTATCCTACTTCTATATCATATATAAAATAGAGAAAAAATATTTTTATACGATATTTTGCAAGGGGCTCGATACTAATCAGTAGGGATTCTTTATGCCAAATAGCATATGCGCAACGGAAAAATTAGGATCCCTTCCTAGTGATCCTTGCGAAAGAAAACCTCGTACAAAATAAATTTCTCTAAAACCAAACCTATCTTATAGGAGAGGATTACCTTTGTTGCGTGCCCTTGTTAATCCCGCTTTTCCTTTTGGTTTGTTGGATCTTTAGCACGTTCAAATGTCCGTGCCTCTATATGTATCCACACGAGCAAGCTCTTGTCTCACAAAAGAAACTAGAAGAGCTCTCCTTTCCTTCTTGCTAGAGAAGTCCCTAAAGGAGAGGAAGCTAGGGAAAAAGAGAAAGGAAGAAGAAGACTATTCTTCTTGCTAGCCTACACTCACAAAACCACACAACAAAGCTTCCACCAAGCTCTCAAGCTTCACACAACAACCAAAAATCTTCCTTTGGCCGACCACTCCATGGAGTCTTTTATAGGGTTGGAAAAACCCTTTCACCTCCTAACATTCAATGCAATCCATTGCATTGAGACACAATCAAACAAGGAGTTGGCTTCCTTGTTTGGCCGACCACTTAAGGAGACAAAAACCACTTTGTCTCCTTCCACCTCATCTAGCTTAGGTGGCATGCTTATGTGGCATGCTTGTGTGGCATTCATGCATGTTGAATTAATCTTATTAATTCAATAAGCTTATGTTATCATATTGAATTAATCTCATTAAATCAATAAGGTAACATATTGAATTAATCTCATTAAATCAATAAGCTAAAATTCTCATTAAGCTTAAAGTCCAAAACCATTTTGTACTTAAGCTTATTCCCAAATTATTCTAGTCAAACTAGAATGCACTAATTCTTCTAATCATCATGCTCTTTGTGTGTGACCCTATAGGCTCTCATAATGTTGGCAGTGGATCTAAACTCTTTTAGATACACAAGCAATGAGCGGCATCTAGCAATACATCATTGCTACCCAAGTTACGAAATAAGTCAAGATCCGACTAACCTTTCCGTGACTACTATAATGTATAACCGTGTCCTTCTATCCTTGATATCAGATTGACCAATGAGGCATAGACCGTGTCATCCTCGATCAATCTATGTGTTTCTTGATCCCTGAGTAAACTAACTCAAACAAATGAGCTCAATATCTCATATTGACTCATTTGAGCATGGCCATGCGTTTTAGTAGTTCTACTCAATCAAGGGGCCCACCGATATCACTCTCGTCATATGAGAGGGATAGATCCCATCTACATCACTCACATCCCTCCGCATAATTTGTTATATACCCAGTAATCGCCTTTATGGTCCACCCTGTTACGGGTGACGTTTGACGATACCAAAGTACATAATTCCTTATGTAGGGAACCGTAGTGACTTCAGGTTCGAGGACTATTCATACCAATAGTCACATGAGAAAGTTTATGACACTCATATAACGATCCATGAAACTTTCTCATGGCGGGTCAGTTCAGTATATATTCTCTAATATATACCCATGTGTCAACTTGATATCATATATCCATGACTTGTGAGATCAAGTCATCAATCGACCTACATGCTAGTCTTTATGTATTAATATTGCCCTTGCATATTAATACTTGACTAGGAACATTTAGGAAAGTATTCTCTACAGCCTCTCATAATCAATTCTGCCAATTGATGTGCTGTAGATAAGAACCTACTTTTCTAGGGCATTATTATATTTAATTTAGCTGGCACAAGCAAGATGTAAATATAATAACCAATCCTTTGTCTTTATTGAATATGATACAAAATGTTCCCTTTTCAACCATCACATGATTGGCTCTAGGGCTATAACTAACAAAAAGGTAGAAAACCTTTCTTGGAGTTCTGCATGCTAAAACGAGCAAGGATAGTGTCAATGTATGAAGCTTGAGATAAGCACAACATCCTTTTCTTGCGATCCCTTATAACTTTGATCCCAAGGATGTGTCCCACTTCTCCCAAGTCCTTCATGTCAAACTGTTTGGACAACCATACCCTTACGTCTGATAACACTTTGATATTGTTGCCAACTAACAAAATGTCATCTACGTATAGTACAAGAAATACCACTATGTTTCCATCACATCTCTTGTATACACAAGGCTCATCCGGACTTTGAATAAATCCATATGACTAGATTACCTCATCAAAGTGGATGTTCCAAGATCTAGAAGCTTGCTTCAATCCATAAATGGACCGATTAAGCTTACATACAAGATGCTCTTTGCCTTTAGCAATGAATCTCTCTAGTTGCCGCATATAGATGTTCTCCTCAAGACTTCTATTAAGGAAAGCTGTCTTGACATCCATCTACCAAATCTCATAATCCATATGAGCAGTTATAGATAAGAGAATCCGGATAGACTTAAGCATAGCTACCGGCGAAAAGGTCTCCTCATAATCGATACCCTCTTTCTGAGTATACCCTTTCGCAACAAGCCTAGCTTTGAAGGTCTCAACCTTCCCGTCCACTCCTCTCTTTCTCTTGTAGATCCACTTGCATCCAATGGCTTTTACACCATTAGGTGGCTCTACTAGCTCCCAGACTTGATTAGAATCCATAGATTCTATCTCTGAATTCATCACACTTTGCCAAGATACCGCATCTCTATCTTGGAGTGCCTCGTCATATGTCCAGGGATCCGATTCATGTTCACCAGGGACTAAGTCCGAAGACTCTCCCAAAAACATGAATCTCTCGGGTTGTCTAACAACCCTCCCACTACGACGAGGTGCCTCTTGTGTATACTCTGTGACACGCGGTACAGTGACTTGTGGCATCTCCTCTTGTAATGTGGTACCAAGTGAGACTTCATTAACTCCTCAAGAATAATCCTACTCGTGGGCTTGTGGTTCATCACATAGTCCTCCTCTAGAAATCTGGCATTCGTACTCACGATCACCTTCTGATCTCTTGGACTATAGAATAAACCACCCTTCGTTCCCTTAGGGTAGCCAACAAACAAGCGTACTTCTGTACGAGATTCCAACTTACCAGCATCTCCCTTCAGTACATGTGCTGGACTACCCCAAATCCGAATATGTCTTAGACTAGGCTTTCGCCCAGTCCACAACTCTGTGGGAGTAGAGGGTACTGACTTAGATGGAACCAAGTTCAGAATGTGTGCTGCTGTTTCTAGAGCAAACCCCCAAAACGAATCAGGTAACTCAGAATAACTCATCATAGATCTGACCATCTCCATAAGAGTCCTGTTCCTTCGCTCCGCCACACCATTCTACTGGGGTGTGCCCGGTGCGGACAATTGGGATTGAATCCCAGCTTCTGATAAGTAACTCCTAAACTCTCTCAAGAGGTACTCGCCACCACGATCAGATCGTAATGTCTTGATACTTTTATGTTGACGGTTCTCCACATCAGCCTTGAATTCTTTGAACCTGTCAAAGCATTCAAACTTGCGGCGCATCAAGTAAATGTATCCATACCTTGAATAATCGTCTATAAAAGAGACGAAGTATTCAAAGCCACCTCTAGCTTGGATAGTCATAGGACCGCACAGATCAGAATGAACCAATTCTAACACATCTTTGGCTCTATACCCCTTGGCCTTAAAAGGCCTTTTGGTCATTTTACCTTCCAAGCAAGATTCGCAGGTTGAGAGATCCTCCACCACTAATGAACCTAAAGGTCCATCAGCTATCAACCTTTGAATTCTGCTTAGGTTAATATGACCAAGCCTTAGATGCCAAAGATATGTTTGGTTCATTTGCGAAGGTTCTTTTCTCTTATTAGACTTAGAAGATGAGTTATTGATTTCTATATGCATCGTGGGAATTTTCGGTTCTAGAGTATATAAATTACCAACCAATGTACCAGAACAGATAATCTCCCTATTCCTTTTTATAACTACTTTGTCATTAAAAGAAACAGAATATCCATCCAAAAACAATTTAGAAATTGAAATTAAGTTCTTTCTAAAAGTAGGTACATAAAGACAATTTCTCAAAACCAAAAATTTATTCCTATCAAAAGATAAATAAACGTCTCCCACTGCAATAGCCGCCACCTTTGAAGCATTGCCCATGAAGACGATAATCTCTCCCTCAGCTAGTCATCGGGTTTCCTGGAACCCCTGCAAAGTATTGCAGACATGATCAGTGGCTCCTGTATCTACACACCAGGCACTGGTAGATAACACCGCTAAACATGTTTCAACAACTAAACAAGAAGATATACCTTTGTTCTTTCGGCGAGGATAGTCCGCCTTCCAATGTCCAGTCTGCTTGCAAGTGAAGCACTTGTCTTTTGGCTTCTTCACTCCTGCCTGAGGTCCCACTGCCACCTTCTTTGCCCCACCTTGCTTCTTCTTCTTCTTACCTTTCGGTTTAGAGGAAGAAACCTTTTGAGCGACCATGGCTTGAGCACTTTGTGAAAAGCCCTCTGCTGGAGTTACATCGAAGCTCCGCCAACGAATACAACCTCTTGTTCATGTTGTAGTTGAGGCGGAACTGCTCAAAACTCCTAGGCAGAGACTGGAGAATGATATCGACCTGGGTTTCCCCATCGATCTCAGCTCCGAGGACTTCCATCTCATTAAGATGAGCCATCATCTTGAGAACATGATCCCTAATGGGTGTTCCCTCGATCATGGTGGTCGTCATCAAGTTTCTCATCACCTCCTGTCTAGCCACCCTACTCTGATGTCCGAAAAGTTCCTTGAGATTGAACATCATGTCATAAGTTGTGGCTATGGCCTGATGCTGATGTTGCAGCACATTTGACATAGATGCCAAAATGTAACACCGCGTCATCTCATCTGCCTTGACCCATTTCATATAACGTTCTTTCTCCTTTTCATCAGAGTCATCGGATGGCTTAGGAGGACAGACCTCGAAGAGTACAAATTTGTACTCCTCCGCAGTTAAGACAATATCCAGATTTCTTTTCCAATCAATGTAGTTTGGTCCAGTAAGCTTATTTTCTTTTAAAATCACAGCAAGTGGGTTGAAAGCCATTTGAAAATCCTAAAAATCACAATGATCAAAATATTAGATTTCAAATATTATTGATTCCTCAAAACAATAAAATCCCAAAATCAACCAACACCTCAAAACACCGAGAATATCGCATGCCACGATAGTGTGGACATATACGAATTCTACATTTGTAAGAGGAGGTTTTACCCATTAATTTTATTATCTTGTCAACCTTACTTTTTGACAAATAAAATTAATAGTTGGTTCCTCTTTAGCCCTACAAATAAAAGTAGTGACTCCGATGGGGAGGATACTTTTATTTGCATCTAAGTGTGCACCATTACACGATACTAAGGGAATTATTTCGGATTATGTGCCTTACCGATGGGGAAGTACACACGCTCCTAAATAATTTCCTATAACCATTATTTGACCTAGTGATCCGCAAACAAACCCATCCGATGGGGAGGAAGGCACTCAGAGCCAACGCGCAAGTTTGTTGCATCACAAGTCAAATTGTAATGGAGGTCGCGGGAATTAATTAAAATATCCCTCTCCCACTTAGTAAATTAAAATTGAGGAATTTTAAAGCATACACAACATGCATATAAAACAAATAAGCAATAGATATGGAAAAAACAGAATTTTTCCAACTATTATGGCATTGTCCTCCAATACGCATCCCGTCGTGTCGCCACCTTGTCCGCTCCATCTTTTCCCGTGCACAAGTCACCAAAGAGATCCGAGCCGAGATAAACTATTTTAATTTACATCCATCGATCCTATACTCCACGAAGGAGTGTACAAATAATCTAGATCGAAAGTAAACTAAAATGAGCGGCCAAACAATGCCGTATTTAATTATAAAAATTAAATATTAATCTAGCCTCGTCAACCCCGAGGATTCAAATAATATACATACAATCACACACAAAACAATCACATACAACCAAATAGCCATAATAGTCGGATCTTATGCCTGCAACAAAAAAGTTAGCCTACGCACATCCTACTATTATCCGACATACTCAATATATGATATGTGCATGAAAGTAACCGAATCCAAAACACACAAAACCGGAAACCGTGGCTTTGATACCAATTATAGGGAGTTGCTTCGGAGGCTCATTGGCTCTCATGTCCCCGGATTAAAATTTTTACTAATGAAAGAATTAATCCGGATGGGATGAGTTTCCTTAGCACAACCTATTCGTCGTCGTGCTAAAAACTTGAGTGGTCGCTTGAACAAACTAGTTGTTCAAGCAACACAACTCTTCTAGTTGGTTAGCCGCGGAAGAGACGACGTACGGATCGCCGATTTTTGTGTTTGTCTTCGGGGTCCATGATTATACAAAATATATACATATGCATAATTGTATAATCAACAATTAAAATAACATTCTCAGATCTGAAAATAAAGTTGTAATATTGTATACCTTACGATCTTCTACCGTATGTCCTATCCTTCTCGTGGACAACGTGTGGGCGAAGATCCTCCACGAGTAGAAGCCTTCTAGATCGCGTTCTTCCCTTCCTTGTCCTCTGCGAACAAAGAGAAGAACCAACAAAACCTTTCCTTTCTAGAACCGGCCACCAAGCAAGAGACTTTGATGCAACCACCGGCCAAGGAACGAATGGATGAAGCGCCGGCCACCAATGCAAAGGGAACCGCCGGCCACCTTGGAGATTGGAGAAGTGCCGGCCACCAAGGAGAAAGGGAGGAGGAAGAGCGCCGGCCTAGGAATAGAGGAGGAAGATAGATAGGTGCCGCCAACCTTAGGCAGAAGAAGGGTTCTTCTTCTCTTGATGCCGCCCAAGCTCCTTCCAAAACCTAGCCGCCCAAGCCCTTGTTCTCCTAGGGTTTCTTGCCGCCCAAGATTGGAAAGGCAAAACCCTAATTTTTCCTTGAACCAAATCTACTTGCCGCCCAACCTAAGCTTTCCTTTTATAGAGTTAGGCTTAGGACTCCTTTAATCTCCACCGTCGGATCTAGGGATTTAATCTCCACCGTCGGATCTAGGGTTTCATCCCAACCGTCGGATCTAGGATTTCATCCCAACCGTCGGATCTAGGATTTCATCCCAACCGTCGGATCTAGGGATTTAATCCCAACCGTCGATTCTAGGGTTTCATCCTAACCATCGGATCTAGGGATTTATCTCAACCGTTGGTTCTAGGGTTTTGTTTTACATCCTTGGATCTAGACTTCACGAGGATTATATTAGGCTACAATAGGGACCATAAGGAGGAGTTGGATCTTGGCCACCCGATGGATCGGAACCACACAAACTTGATCCATCAATGATGTTCCATTCCACTAGAGGATCATCATTGAACTACCTCACCAACCCCCATAAATTAATATGGGCTCCATATATTATTTGTACATTCATCTCCCCGTGTTTAAGATATCGATTGTCCATCAATTAATTAACATCTAATTCCTCGAGTAGTACCACTCAACCTTATCATCATATTGACTAAGTCAACCAGCTGGGTTTACATGATGAACCTTATGAGCTCCTCAAGGGGACATCATCAACCTAATATATAGGACACGGTTTCCTCCTATAATCAATGGCACACCATGTAAATAATATTATTTCCCAACTTACTGGGCATATTGGTTTAATCCATCTAAATCTCACCCCCTGGTAAATCAAAGAAATAAATACTAAGTACATGTGTCCGTTATTATATCGGGATTAAGAGCATGTACAATATAATATCTGAGGTCCGATTCAATTATGTAGTCAGCAATTAATTGAATCACCTCTATGTCGGTCCTACTCAATACACCTAAGTATACTAGTGTAACTCTATGTTCAAGACAAAACAATACCAAGCTGTTGGAATGTATACTGAAAGCCTAACTCTTTTTGTATGAACATTTTATTTTGGAATAAGAATCACATGATCATTGTTTGCACTTTATATATTTACTATATATGTGTGCATATTGTCTAATATTTTACATTGTAGATAACATGGTGCTTGGTGTGGCACAGAAGATCATGTTATCAGTCCCTTGTAAAATATAAGTAGAGGCTCACGACCAAGATGGTTTTGGACAAACCATTGGCATGGTTGTAGTGTAGCTTGGTATTGTTTTGTCTTGAACATAAAGTTACACTAGTACACTTAGGTGTATTGAGCAGGACCGACATAGAGGTGATTCAATTTAGTACTGACTACATAATTGAATCAGACCTCGGATATTATGTTGTACATGCTCTTAATCCAGATATAATAACGGGCACATGTAGTTAGTATTTATTTCTTTGATTTACCAGAGGGTGAGATTTAGATGGATTAAATCAATATGCCCAGTAAGTTGGGAAATGATATTATTTACATGGTGTGCCGTTGATTATAGGAGGAAACCGTGTCCTATATATTAGGTTGATGATGTCCCCTTGAGGAGCTCATAAGGTTCATCATGTAAACCCAACTGGTTGACTTAGTCAACATGATGATAAGGTTGAGTGGTACTACTCGAGGAATTAGATGTTAATTAATTGATGGTCAGTAAATCAATTAATTGACGGACATTCGATATCTTAAACACGGGGAGATTAATGTACGAATAATATATGGAGCTCATATTAATTTATGGGGGTTGGTGAGGTAGTTCAATGATGATTCTCTAGTGGAATGGAACATCATTGATGGATCAAGTTTGTGTGGTTCCGATCCATCGGGTGGCCAAGATCTAACTCCTCCTTATGGTCCCTATCGTAGCCTAATATAATCCTTGTGAAGTCTAGATCCAAGAATGTAAAACAAAACCTAGAACCAACGGTTGGGATTAAATCCCTAGATCCGATGGTTAGGATGAAACCCTAGAACCAACGGTTGGGATTAAAATCCCTAGATCCGATGGTTAGGATGAATCCCTAGAATCGACGGTTGGGATTAAATCCCTAGATCCGACGATTGGTATAAAACCCTAGATCCGACGGTTGGGATGAAACCCTAGATCCGACGGTTGGGATGAAATCCTAGATCCGACAGTTGGGATGAAACCCTAGATCCGACGGTTGGGATAAAACCCTAGATCCAACGGTGGAGATTAAATCCCTAGATCCGACGGTGGAGATTAAAGGAGGCTTAAGGCCAATTCTATAAATAGGGGGCTTAGGCTTGGGCGGCAAGAATTAATTGGATTGGAATTAGGGTTTGGCTCATCTCAAAGTGGGCGGCTAGGGTTTGGAGAAAAAGTGGGCGGCAACCATCTTCCTTCTCCTTGTTGCCGGCGCCCATCTTCCTCCATCAAGACTTGGCCGGCGCCCATTCTCAAGGCCTCTCTCTCTTATTCCTTGGACGGCGGTTCTCCTTCCATTGGTGGCCGGTGCTCTTCCTCCTCCCTTTCTCCTTGGTGGCCGGCGGCAACCCCTCTTCAAGTTGGCCGGCGCTTCATCCACTTGCTCCTTGGCCGGCGGTTGCACCAAATTCCCTAATTTGGTGGCCGGTTCTAGAAAGGATAGGTATTTGTTGGTTCTTCTCTTTGTTCGCAGCGGACAAGGAAGGGAAGAACGCGATCTAGAAGGCTTCTACTCGTGGAGGATCTTCGTCCACACGTCGTCCACGAGAAGGATAGGACATACGGTAGAAGATGATAAGGTATAAAGTTTTTTTTAACTTTATTTACAGATCTGATCATGTTCTTTTATGTTTTGATTATACATGTATGTGTATGAATATATATTGTATAATCATGGACCCCGAAGACAAACACAAAAATCGGCTATCCGTCCGTCGTCTCTTCCGCGGCTAACCAACTAGAAGAGTTGTGTTGCTTGAACAACTAGTTTGTTCAAGCGACCACTCAAGTTGTTAGCACGACGACGAAATGGTTGTGCTAAGGAAGCTCATCCCATCCGGATTAATTCTTTCATTAGTGAAAATTTTAATCCGGGGATATGGGAGCCAATGAGCCTCTGAAGCAACGACCTACACAAGCTACACTACAACCATGCCAATGGTTTGTCCAAAACCATCTTGGTCGTGAGCCTCTACTTATATTTTATAAGGGACTGATAACATGATCTTCTGTGCCACACCAAGCACCATGTTATCTACAATGTAAAATATTAGACAATATGCACACATATATAATAAATATATAAAGTGCAAACAATGATTATGTGATTCTTATTCCAAAATAAAATGTTCATACAAAAAAGAGCTAGGCTTTCAGTATACACAATTGGTATCAGAGCTAGGTTCCATGTCAAGCTATGAATCTCGAACAAAAAAAAGGGGAGCTCCTATGTCTGGATCAAGAGAACCACATTAAGTCCTGGTGGGTTAAGGATCAGATGTCAAGCGAAGGAAGTCCTTCGAGGACATATAGGCTTGAGGGGGGGCTCATTATGGTCCTTCGTTTGAGAGGGGGATTGTTGGAGTATGGAGAATACAATCAAAGTCCCACATTGGCAAAACATGGAAAAGATCATGTGCTTATAAGATCAAAAGATATCTCAATTTAAATGAGGCCTTTTGGGTGAAGCACAAAAACAAAACTATGAGGGCTTAGACCCAAAGTGGACAATATCATACCATAGTGGAGATATATACGGGATCTTATAAGTACTTACAATTAATTTATGGGGGTTGGTGAGGTAGTTCAATGATGATCCTCTAGTGGAATGGAACATCATTGATGGATCAAGTTTGTGTGATTCTGATCCATCGGGTGGCCAAGATCCAACTCCTCCTTATGGTCCCTATCGTGTGCCAAGGATATGTGGGAGAAGCTAGTGGAGCTTCATGAAAGCACCTCAGAAGCCAAATTAGCAAGAAGAGATCTCCTTCGCTCTCAATTGAACAACATCAAACTCGATAAAGGGGAGAAGGTATTATCTCTTCATTCACGCTTTAAAGAGATTATTAATGGCCTAACAAGTGTAGGGGAGAAGCTCTCCAATAGAGACAAGATCATAAAAGTCATAGACGCCATCCCCCAGTCATCAAATTGGAGCTCCATGGTGGACTATTTTTACATTTCAAAGAATCTAGAGGTAAGTACTCTAGATGAATTTTTCTCTACTATGGAGCTTCACGAAACTAGACTTGAAGGTATAGTAGAAGAACCAAAGAGCCAACTAAGGGGATTGTCACTAGTAGCAAACAAGGGGAAGAAGAAGAAGGAGATTACACCTTCCTCATCAGATGAAGAATCATCCTCCTCCTCCTCTATGGATAGCAATGAAGAAGCTACATGGTAAGGAAGGTAAGATGTGCTTTGAAAAATTTTACGTTTAACAAATCTAATGATAGGAGAAGAAGGCCAAAAAGAAAGTTAATATGCTACAATTTCCAAGGAGAGGGATACATAAGGGATGATTGTCCCCTCTTGAACAAAAGCAAGGAAGAGAGAAGGAAGAAAGAAGACAAAAAGAAGGGGAGCAAAAAGAAGGAAGAAGAAAGAAAAACTAAAGAAAAAGGGACGGTCAAGGCACACAAAGCCACGTGGGATGATCCTTCATCATCATTAAAAGGAGAACAAGCATTCACAAGCCTTGCCCTAATGGAAATAGAAGACTTGGACTCCACCTCCTCCAAAAAAGAAGAAACAAGCTCAAGTGATAAGAGCTCAAGTGAAGGGGGAGCTTCATTTTCATCCTCATCGGCGTCACAAGAAGGAGATTGGGTAAGTGAGGTAACAAATCTCCGTCCCAAAAAGATTATGTCTATGATTTCTAGTTTAACTAAGGAACTATTTAGGGCTAAAAAGAAAAACAAATGTATGCAAAATGAAATTAAGGCCCTAGAAGAAAAACTAGCAATTGCATGCTCACATGATGATTGTATTTCTTCTAGTACTAATGATGAATGTGTAGAAGAAAATAGGATCTTAAGGGAAAAGGTAGAATTCCTAACTAAGGCCCTAGAAAAATTTGGCATAGGCTCCAACACCCTAAACATGATTATTGGGAGCCAAAGGACTAATTTCAAAAAGAAGGGCCTAGGATATAAGGGATCCAAAAATGAAAAGGTCTATCATTGTTTGATTGTTAGGGGACAAACAAAAACCACAATGATAGCTAGGAAATGGATCCCTAAGGAGTATTTGGTGAACCCTATTGGAAAGAATCTATATTGGGTTCCCAAGTCCATCCTTAAGGGTTAGGAAAACCCTAGGATAGTCAACCATGAGTGGACTTATTTTATATCATGTAAAATGGTTGACTTATAAGGAGGTGGGTGATGATTTTTGATTTAGTGTTGGGTGATGATAATGTGTAACCCATAAATTGAATGCTTAAATTATGATTTATGCTTGATTTTATACTTAATAAATAATCATGATTTGTAATTTGGATGATAATATTTGGTGTATGATCATAATATGCAAATTAAATGATAATATTGTGTTATGATCATAATGGGGGTTTATGCATGATACTTAACCTTTAGTAGAATTGCATGAAATTTTAGTTAAGTATAAATACCTTTTGGTACATCTCACACTCACTATAGGCTAACTTGTTTGAAAACATAGCATGGGTGAGATGTTACGATGATACAAATGACTCACTTATGATTATAACATTTTGATGAGTCATTATAGGTATCATGATAGCAATAATAGACCAATCATGGGGAAAGCATATGTTTAATTCATAGATATATTGCCCAAAGATCATTGTTGCATATTTCAAATGTTTTGCAAACATTTCTTATTTCATAATTTATGAGTTCATGTTTTAAAAAGTTTCTAAGGCAAAATTAGCTTTCAAGTTGATATAAAATTGAGACTTTTTGCAACTTTTGAGTTTTTGCCTAATTTTCAAAAATGAAATGATTTTTCATGAAAAACTATTTTCACTAATAAATGGACTTACAAGAAATATGTTCCCTAAAATTTCACGATTTTTCAAATTTTTTAGAATTTTTAATGCATTTCTGAAGTTGGACTTCGGAAATTAGAAATTCTGAAATATAGGTGTTAGTCGACTGATGCTCTGATTCAATCGACTGATGTTCTGTCCACAAGCACAGTAAGCTATTTTAAGTGGATTTTCAAGCTGATTTGGTAGTTTCTTTCCCTAGACTTGATGTCATGCTTATACAATATATGTTAAATGTTTTTGATGGTGTCAAAGGGGGAGAAATATGAGGGTTTAAGTTAATCATGCTAGAGGGAATTAGCATGTGTTAAGGGGGAGTTGATATTCATGTTTGATTTCCATATTTTACATGCTTTCCTTCCTTATGTTTTTATGTTAATGTTTTACCTAACTTAAACATGGTTGACACACATCAAAAATGGGGAGATTGTTAGGGCAATCAACCCATGTATGATGTGGTTTTGATGTGTGTGACAAAGGTTTAAGTTAGGATGTTTATGGATTTGATATATGTGTTGAAGTCGTGCAAGACTTAGTAATTCACACATGGTTAGCTTGACAAAGCATTGACAAGATCATCATCTCATGACTCGGTCCTTAAATCGGTGAAGGACGACATTGCAAAGTCGTGCGCTTGATGCATCTGAGGGACCGCCGGACGAGGAGCATTGGAGTGAAGCCAAGGAAGCAGACAACAGGGCGAGACGCGAAGAATAGCATTGCGAAGCCGTGCGCTTGGTGCATACGAGGGACGTGGCCGGACAAAGAGAGCTTCAAGGCGAAGGACTCCAAGGGAGATGAGAGTGAGCAATTGTAACCCGGGACGGGATAGCTCATAGGTGAACTTGACCAAAATGACTAAGTGTCGGATACTCAACCAAGGTTAGTTTGAGGTTTTACCCGACACCAGTCGATTGCCATAGATGGCAGTAGACTGCTCTAAGTCGATGGACTCGATCGGTGTTCGACTGAACCGTTTCTGGCCCAACAGTCAACTGCTCAACCATCAGTCGACTGATCGAGGCAAGTTTGGGCACAGAAGGTTTTTCAGTCGAGTGATCGCGTCGACCACTCGACTGATGGCTCCATCAGTCGACTGATGGGGATGATCAGTCGACTGATGTGGGAGCCGTTGGTTGGAATCCAACGTGGATGAAGCCGTTGCGAGGCAACGGCTACAACAGCAGTCGACTAATGGTTGCATCAGTCGACTGTTAGCTGCCCAACGGTAAGAATGGTCTCTTCCCTATAAGAAGAGGCCTTGGGTTACTTTGGGAGGTTAAAGCTTAACCTCTAAACGTCTCCCAAGTGCCCAATATGATTTCTACTCCTCTTCCTTGTGTTTAATTCAATCTTATTATAAGAGGAGTGTTTTTGTAAGAAAAGTTTACCTCTACCTTGAAGGAGAGAGCTAGTGGATTTGGTTAGGCGTGATTCATCTAGAACGAATCGGGTTGTGGACTAGCGGCAAGAGTCGTGAACCACGTTACACACTTATGTTCGTGTTTGCCTTCTCTTTACTTTGTATTTAGCTTAATTGTCTTATATTAGCATATTCCACTGCGCTAACTTTGCTTGTAGACGATTAAGAGAGATCGACTTCCATCGTACGTGATAAAGGGTTAATAACCCCCCTCTAGTCGGCCACCAATCTTCCAACATATATATATATATACTTTATTTCCAAAAAATAAAAATAAAAATTGATCAGGCACACAAACTATAATATTTTATCTTTCAAAGAATAAAAATAAAGGAAAAAAGTAATTCAAAAAGAATCAAAATAAAAATAACAAAATTCATCTTCCATCGAGAAAATAAATTAATCTTTTAAGATAGAATAATTTATTGTATACTCCAATAAATATTTTGAATAAATATATATAAAATAATAATACGTTATGATAAAACTCATCTACTTAAATTTATAGATTTTATAAATACTTTTAAAAGAATATTAAAAATAATAATAATGACAGCATCGAGCACGGGTGGTCGGTGCAAAGACTAAGACTTCATCATTTATTAAAGGACGTATCCAAAGTTTTATAATTCTCAAAAAGTGTATTATAATTTATTTTTTTATCAAAAGACATACTTATTCCAAAAATACCTCTTCCATTAATAATGATATTTATTTATTTTCTTATGAAGATTTTTCATATTAATTTTTAAAAATTGTGATGTGGATTTTCAAAATCAATATTAAAGTTATGTTTGTAATAACCCGAAAAAAATTAAATTAAAATAATATAATAATAATAATATAATTAAAATAAATAAAAAAAATTATTAAATTATATTAAAATGGAATTTAGTTATTAATATTTATTAGAAAATTATGGGATAATTTTAATAGGCTTTGATTAAGTCAAATTGATATTATTCAATCGTAGGAGTTGATTGTTTCAATCAATTTTAACTTATAAATAAAACCGTGGAAATTAAAACATAAGTTTTTTTTATTTCCTTTTTTCCTTTTGCCCAATCTCCACGTCGTCGCACACACGGACTAGCTACCTCTGAGTCGGATTCGTCGCCGGACAACCTCGCCTTAGGCCGACCTCTGCGCCACTGGCCGCCCTACACTGCAACACCCTCCTCCCTCCCGATGCCACCGGCACACAACCACACCGCGCCGCAATAATCCGGTGCCCTGTTGACTTCGCTTCAACCCCGTTGCCAGCCTCTACTCAGTCGCGATCAGAGTTCGACGACTCTCGTCGATCGTAGATTTGTTCTGGCAACGAAGGAGGTAAGGGAAAAATCGATTGTTTGATTAATCAAGGTTGTTACTTCACGTTAATTAATCTGTTTAGCTAATTAGTACTAATTTGGCTAATCAAAGTAAGGGAGTAATCAGTTAAAACAATGGAGTTAATTTGATTAACCTGTTATTAAGAGTAATTAGATGAGTTTAGATTTAATTAATATGTTTACTCAAATAGTATGTTTTGGGTTTTTGGGGTAAACTGATTTATTAATATTTAATTAAGTGGTAATTAATCTGATTGAGTTGAGCTAGAATAATTGAATGGATATTTTTATTGATTAATTAGGGTTGGATTAATATATTAATTGGGTTAAATTAAGTTAATTAGTTTGGGATTAATCGGTACATTAATTAATTAGATTAGAATAGTTTATTTGATTAGTTAAGTTAATTAAATTTGGATCGACAATTTATCAAAGGGCGCACCTCAAGTTTGGAATTGTCAAAATATAGTCTCATAGTTTCATATTTACCAAAGGGTGCACCTCATTCCTTTTTTATTCCTCCTGTCAAACGTGAATACTAAGCTGGCCGAAAAAAATATGGTGCTGAGAATTTAAATCTCAGGTCCACTGTGTTCTTGGGAATATAATTTTCAGCACCACCTTTTTTTTACCAGTTGATATTGTACGTGGTGCTGGAAATTTAAATCCCAGCACCACTGTGTTCCTGGAAATATAATTTCCAGCACCATTTTTTTTCTGGAGCAGCTTGATATTGTATGTGGTGCTGAGAATTTAAATATCAAGACCACTATATTTTTGTGAATTTAAATCCCATGACCACTGTGTTACTAGGAATATAATTTTCAGCACAATCTTTTTTTAGACGAGCTTGATATTCTACGTGGTACTGGGAATTCAAATACCAAGACCACTGTGTTCCTGGGAATATAATTCTCAGCACCATATTTTTTTAATCAGCTTGATATTCACGTTTGACGAGAGGGGTAAAAAAGGAATGAGGTGTGCCCTTTGGTAAATATGAAATTATGGAACTAGCCCCAGGGCAACGACGCGATGGTAACTCACGAGGCTCCTCTCTGCGCTTCCAGGGGTCGATTCCGCCCTGGCACCGCGCGCTATGCGGGTGGAGGTGCACGACCATGTGTAGCATGAGTTCAAACGTGCTCTGACCATCCGTCATCCTAATTTACCCTTGTTGACCGGTGGAGACTCTAGTTGAAGGCCGTGGGGCAGGATCGGTCAGCCATCAGGACTAGTAAGAAAGAGAAATCGTACCTGATACCTGATGTAAATCAAAAAAAAAAAATTATGGAACTATATTTGAGCAATTCTAAACTTAAATTGAAGTTAATTAGATACTTAATTAAAGTAATCTGTTGATTAATTAATTAATAAATTTGATTAATATAATTAATCTGATTAATTAGCTTGGAATTAATATTAATTAATTAATTAAATTGGTATAATTAATTATGTTGATTAAATAGGTTGGAGTAATCTCTTAATTAGATTAATTTCTTAATTAGATAATTGACCTAATTAATTAGGTAAATGGATTAATTAATTGATCTTGCATGTTTAGTTAACTTATACGTAGAATTTATCATTAATTGAAATAAGTGAATAATTAGGTTAAGTGTTAATTGAACCAATTATAAGAAGATACATAGATTGATTAGATAATCAACTTAGAGATTTCTTGAGTTATTAGATAGTTAAATTAATGGTAGATTAATTATAACAGCGTTAGGAGTCAAAGCAACTCTTCGGATTGAAAGATAGGTAGGACGCTCTACAGTCCGAGGTGAGTGGTTCCTTCTTTGGCCTCTTTAAATCTTTTGATCTTATTGCATGATTATTTTTGTCACGTTGTTTACTTAGGTTATATTATCTTTCCACTCTATATTCTTTCTAGTATTGCTTTAACCTTATATTTGTTTGACATTTTTATACTCTATTTGACTTATGGGTTATTTGATTTCCATTAGCATCTGAATGTTTATGCTATTATTTAATGGATATTATTATTATATGTGCTTATTTGTTTATTTACTGTTTTGGTTGATACCATGATTGAACTCATAGAAATAGTATAATTTAGACGAGATTATTGTTTAGAAGTGAATCTAAGGAATGAAACAATATCAATGGAACCCTAGGTGTTGGAACCCTAGGCTTAATAACCGTGACGTGCTTATTAGTAGATTGATTGTTTTATTGGCCTTGATAGACATTTCATGCTATATGCGTTGGAACCCTAGGCTTAATAACCCTGACATACTTATTAGTAGATTGGTTATTTTACCGCCCTTGATAGGCATTTCATGCTAGATGTGTTGGAACCCTAGGCATAACAAACTAGGATAGTCGACTTCCCACTAGACCCATTCTTGGTAGTATGTAGTTGTGTGAAGTTGATAGATAGATAGTTATACACTCTGTCTGCCCATGAGATCTATTCGTGGTAGTATGTTATTGCTCGAAGACATTAAGTCTTTATATTACCTGACTTGTAAAATACCGGAAAAAAAAAATTATATCCCTTGCTAATTGGGAATTATCTTGTGAAATTTTTCAGAATTTTTCAAAAATTAAAAAGGAATTTGCATGACCATTTGAAGGAAGGTCAAAGTCTAAATGGGTGTTGAGTCAAGTTGGATTAGCTCGGATTTGACCTAGGCTAACCCAACCACTTAGCGTTAAAAACCCACTCGTCTTCTCCTTTAACGCACGTCGATTTATTTCCTTCGGTTTCTTCCCCTTTCGTGACTTCTCCTCATTTCCCCGATCGCGTCGACTTCCTTCTTCCTCCCAACTTCTCACGTGCAGCCGCAAATCTTCCGTCGTCGCTCCACTCGCCTGATCTCTACCCTACCTTTGCCTGAGCCAGCGATCTCCATCCTATCTTCGTCGGAGGCAGTTGATCTTTTCCCTACCTTTGCCTGAGCCAGCGATCTCCATCCTATCTTCGTCGGAGGTAGTTGATCTCTGCCCTACCTTCGCCTGAGCCAGCGATCTCCATCCTATCTTCGTCGGAGGCAGTTGATCTCTGCCCTACCTCGTCTGAGCGATCTTTGTCCTATCTTCGTCGGAGGCGATCGATCTCCGCCCGAGCCCGTTGCGCCAGCGATGGCCACCTCCTCGGTGCGTCGCACACCCTACCGCCGCCGTCCGTGCCGATCATCATCGACCACCGCTTGTTCTCGAATCGCTCGTCGCCGGTTGTTGTGCCGTCTCCGGCCAAGCGGCTACTCTTTTCTTTTCGATCAAGTGCCCTACCTCCTCGCGCGCCCGTGGCGCCAATGCCGACGCCGAAGCCTTTACTCCTCTGTTCGGCCGTCGTCCCTACGTTACGCCGATCGGCATCATCATCAGAATTTGGTAACCTCATCGTGAGTTTACCCTTTTCTCTGTGCTTTTGATCGCGAGTTGCATCGATTTCTCCTAGCTAAATTTGGATTGCCTCCATTGAAGGTCTTCGTGTCCTGCCACCAGAGCGTCCTTGTCGTCAACCACATCGACTTGATCCGATCCGGCGGTGAAGGATAGGTAAGTGCTTGATCCATTCCTAGATGAGTGGACTTAATGGGCGGCTTGGTGTCACTAAGGATTTTGATTTGTAGGTAAGAAGGGCAATCAAGCACGGGTTGTGACTGAATAAGTTCGACTATTCCAAAATTGGACACTTCCAATTTTGGAATCCAAAAGCTGTGTAATTGAGATTTAAGAAAGGTGAGTTGGTTCTAGGTAATTGATGAATTTATGCTAGTTACATTTGATTTGTTTAGATGATCAGTATTAGTTGTGGAACAAGAGGTTATGCCATGTGGGATTTGGTTAATTAATCGGGGATTAAGATTGGTTTAGATTCTTATTCCTACAATTTGATTATGCTAGCATGTGGTTATATTGGATTCTACCGTTTCAGATATTGGATTCGAGGTAGAGATCTTGGAGGCGGAGACCGTCAACATGAGCTTCCTAGCAGGTGGGTAATTTCCTACCTGGTCCGGGTAGTTGTTTTTCATTCAGATTTAGTCATTGATATGAGCATGTTAGGTGTTCATATTACCTTGATCATGTTCTTTTTATCGTATGCTTGATCTTCTACCATCGGCTATTAACTCCATTGTTGATATCATGTTTATTTTATCATGATTAGGAGTATATATATAGGTGATGTAAGTAACTTAGAATTTGTTTAAATTAAGTGCAAGTAGTAAAGTCCGGATGACAACCTGATTGTACATTGGGCAAAAAGGTCATCCGTAGGTAAATAATGTCTTTAACCTAGGGTTAGTTCTAGTACCCTTAGGTTGTATGTTACCACCGAACATGTGTTGTGTAAATGGTCAGAGGAATGATACTTAGGGTATCGCTACGGACCGGTGGTCCTAGCTTATTATAATCAGATGAGTACGACTCTCTACAGGATAGAGAGTGTGTCCCTCAGTCGAGTCCGACTCTCTTCAGGATGGAGAGTGCGTCGATTAGATTGGTATGACTCTCTACAGGATAGAGAGTATCATGATCAGTTGAGTACGACTCTCTGCAGGATAGAGAGTGCGTTGATCTGGCTAGTATGATTCTCTGTAGAATAGAGAGTCTATGGTGGATGTCTGTATGGGAGACATTGCATTCATGCATTTACATGCACGCTGGCGACGAGGTCTCCCTTGTGGTTGAGAGGGTCGCCAGTCATCCTGCCTCCACGGTTACTCATAGGAGGAGTAACCGGTGTGAGGGCAGAGCATTGAGGTGCCGCACTCTACCACTATAGACGGTGGTAGTTGGATTTGCGTGTCGTAGTCCTGTGTGTGTGGTACTCGACCACTCATGGGTAGTGACTGTCGGAGTGACCAACAGCAGGGACCCCCATCGTGTAGCTTGCTCTTTACGCTTATATGCTACTCGATCATACTGCCCACTCGGCCACTCGAGAGTAGTGGTTGGTGTTGAGTTGGGACAGTTGTCATGCTCGAGCCACCGAGGCCACACTGGGGTCGTGGTAGCTTTAGGGTGAGCCGACATGACCATGCATGCTGCATAGCCGTATCTGATGGCGTTTTGCATATTACCATATATATATACATATATGCATGTATATATATATATATATGGATGGTTGAGATTAATATATATATATGATTATTGTGATGTTGCATTTGTTTGTACTATGCTTGCTGCATTTGGGTGGACATCATATTCATGCATGTTTCTTGCATATGTTATACAGTTGTGTCAGATATTGATATGTGTTGGATAGACCATAGATACCTTGACCTGTAGCTAGAGTATATTTTGAGTTGATCTACTATTCCTGTTATATATATATATATGTTGGATATATGTTCAGGTTGGATCAGAGTAGCGTAGCAGACTTCAGGTATGTCTGCATTTTATGTTGTTCATTCAGTTAGACGGTATATGCTTGTATTTATATACTATGCTGATATACCTATTGTACATCTAGATTATGTTGTCGAAATACATGTGATATTACATATATACATGTTTTCTATTACCTGCTGAGTTTTACTCACCACCCCCGCGGACTCGGGTTTTTCACGCCTGTAATGTAGCCGACTTCGTGATGGACTTGGAGCACCGCTGGCTGGCATCATCTCATCTCAACTCCGAGAGTCCGGATTTTTGGTGTTATCATTTGTATTCCGTTATGGATTTGTGTTATGTGATGTACGCACATGTTGGTGCGGGTTTTGACGAGGCTTCTTTATGTTCTGGTGTTAGTCATACCGGTATGCACTCTGTGGGATTGTATTGTTGTCGTGTTGTTTCCGCTGTGTCTTGTGTAGTTTTTGTTTTTATACATATATATTGTTGTTATTGTGGGCCTACGGGCCTTGTATTAACCCAAAATGTTGCCACGTACAGGGGAGGTGCCGTCCGTTTGATTTTCGGTTCGGCATGCTCTCGGGGCGTGACAACTTTAGTGGTATCAGAGCCCAAGGTTCTGTGATGCCATATAATATTATTTTTGAGTCGAGTCTTGGATTCTCGGGAGTCGATTTATCCGGTTTTGGTTTTTGAGATGAGATGGACAGCGGCCTGAGCTCCAAGCAACACGAGGTAAGAATTCCTGAAAACTTATGGTTTAGTAGATATTTATCTAAACTAGATTAGTAGTTGTATACAGTATAGTTATGATACCTGTACAGACTTGTAGTAGGGGTCGTCCATCGAGGCGACCAACCGGAGTTACCTTAGTGTTTATACTGTTGGGTTTCCGGCACCGCGGCGTGTGTGTGTTCGATCATGTTTCGTAAACATGAGCACAGCGGAAGCAATAAAAATAATAAATACTCCTATTTATTACAACACACACAACACACGCATGCTATTACAACAAGTGTAGACATAACCGTAAATTAAAATTTGCAATAAAAGGAAATTAAACTACGTTATACCTTCCGTATGACGTGTAGCGGGAACGGCATCAACCGGAACGATCCTCGTAAGAATCGTCTCTATCCGTATCCACGCCGAGCTCCTCGGGATGACTTCGCTAAGTCACGAGCTTCGTCTTCGTACGGGTTACTAGCCTCGTGTTGAAGACGACGTGATCGAGAGATGATCACGATCCGAATCCAAATTCGGATCCAAAACGAGTTCTCAAAACTCGCTTCTCCGGAGAGGTATTCGTCAACCGTTTGACAAATCCTTCGTCCTCCACCTCAGAGGATTACCGAAGATCAAATCCCCGGTATGTTAGCCGCTGTCGGAGCACTAACCGTCGTCCAAACGACGCTCCGACGAGAGGAGGAGAAGCTGTCCAGAAAACTGGACAGCTTGGTGGAGGAGTAGGCGCCGGCCAACACAAGGAGAGAAAAGGCTCACCTTGATGCCGAACCTATAGGAGATCACCGGAGGGTCGCCGGAGGTTCACCGGCTGGAGCTTGGACGCCGGCAAGGAGCTGGACGGCGCCACCATAAGCTGGGCGGCAACAATGTGTTGGGCGGCAACAATGTGTTGGGCGGCAACAACATGTTGGGCGGCTAGGGTTTGGATGATTAGTTAGGGTTTAACAATCCCTTAAGCCCACTTTTATAGAGAACTAATTCTCTTAATGGTTAATGGATCATATCCATAAAGCCCGTTAACCCGCTCCATTAAGATAAGTTAAAATAAACCAAACCATGATGGTTTATTTTAAGTTAAAATGAACCGAACCAACTTTTGGTTCATTCGTTTAAAATAGACCAAACCCTTTGGTTTATTCTTATCCATTGGATTAGAACCAAACCATTTTGGTCCATCCATTACGTCTTCATAAGACGCAGCCCATCCACGCTTCCATTGCGACTGAAACAATTTCATGCTCACTTTATGTTTGGTCCAACCAAACATAGTTTCTCTCGGTCTGAGAATCTCATTCTCAAGCTCATTTTAAATCCTTTAGATTACACTCGTTGTGCGTGTGACCAAATAGGTTCTCGGTTTATGTTGGCCGTCTATAATTAACCATTAATTATAGAACGATCATGAGTGGCACCTAGTAGTACATCATGATCCCCAATTAACCGAAAAGATCAAGGTTGATCCGTAACTATTTCTCAAACCCTTCAAGAGCTCGAATGAATCGCGGCCCCATTCCCTTCACTCATCTTATACCCACTTGGTTCAGACATGGTCTATTGTGTCGGTCCCCACTAGGTCGACTACGTCACACCTAGCCCAAGTATCATTTCCTCGTCCTACGGATTCTAGTTACTCCACATGTATCGAAGAGTACCTTACTCTAAACATGTAATGCTTTGGCCAAAGACTTTAGTAACAACCCGACGAGAGGCCATGGGTATACATCTCCTCGCAAGGAGTGGTGAATCCTTTATAGGCTATTCAAACACCTTCGATCACTTCGACTTATACCCAATCATCCCGGGTCCACATCTCCTTAGAGATGTTTGCTTAAGATGTCAAAGCATAAGTCTCCATGATCAAGATGACTTGAATACCGCAAGTCAAAGGAACATCGCACTTAAGCCATAGTAAGAACTTCATTGACATATCTATATATGTAGAGAACCATATGAAGTCTTACGGCTGGTTTGATCTCTTTGCTCGACACTTCATGAGTTTGTTGCAAAAGTGAGACTCTTGATCGCTAATGATCGCCCTAGGAACTCAAAATCTGTAAAATATGTGAGACCTAACAAAATCCACAACTAGAGAATCATGAGTCCTGGTGGGGATGGCCTCCACCCATTTAGAAACATAATCATATGCCAAAAGAATATATGAAAATCCAAAAGATACAGGACACTGACCCAAAATCAATACCCCAAATATCGAAAATCTCACAGAATAACAAAAGTTGTTGAGGCATTTCATTTCTACGTCCTATGTTCCCTGTTCGTTGACCCAATGGGTTTTACCCCTTCAGGTGGATCAACCAAAGTCCATACTTGGTTAGTGTACATAGATTCCATTTCGGATCTCATGGCTACGTTGACCCAATGGGTTTTACCCCTTCAGGTGGATCAACCAAAGTCCATACTTGGTTAGTGTACATAGATTCCATTTCGGATCTCATGGCTTCTAGCCATTTCTCGGAATCTGGGCTCTTCATAGCTTCTTGATAGGATGTAGGCTCGTCAAGATCGACAAGCAATACGTCACTGTTGTCAGTCAAGAGAAAAGAATATCTCTCGGGTTGACGACGGATCCTATTAGATCTATGAAGAGGTTGGTCTACTTGAACAGGTGTTTTCTCCATAACTCTTTGGGCAAATATTTCCTCATCCACAACACTTTGTGGTTCCTGTTCATTTTCCATCGAAGCCTTAGTGTTATCGTCATCTTGAACTTCTTCAAGATGAATTTTACTCCCACTAATTTTTCTAGAAATAAATTCTCTTTCTAGAAAGACAGCATTTCTGGAAACAAACACCTTGCCAAGTGTGGGATTGTAAAAGTAATATCCCTTAGTTTCCTTGGGATATCCTACAAAATAACACTTATCTGATTTGGGTCCTAGTTTATCTGAAACTTGACGTCTAACATAAGCTTCACAACCCCAAATCTTTATAAAAGACATTTTGGGACTCTTCCCAGTCCATATCGTATATGGTGTCTTTTCTACGGCTTTTGATGGGACACGATTAAGTGTGAAAGCGGCTGTCTCTAGAGCTAGTCCCCAAAAGGAAGTAGGTAGATCAGTCTGGCTCATCATTGATCGTACCATATCTAATAGAGTACGATTTCTCCTCTCAGATACACCATTCCATTGTGGTGTTCCAGGGGGAGTGAGTTGGGATATTATCCCACACTCAGCCAGGTGATCACGAAACTCTTGACTAAGGTATTCACCACCTCGATCTGATCGAAGTAGCTTATCTTACCAAGTTGGTTTTGTACTTCATTCTTGAATTCTTTGAACTTTTCAAAGGATTCTGACTTATGTCTCATCAAATATAAGTAGCCAAATCTACTCATATCATCAGTGAAAGTAATAAAGTACTTATAGTCTCCTCTGGCTTCGACATTGAAAGGGCCACATACATCAGTATGTATGAGTCCTAACAAGTCTGTCGCTCTCTCGCCATGTCCACTAAATGGAGTTTTAGTCATCTTTCCTAAAAGACAAGATTCGCATACCTCATATGATTCAAAATCAAATGAGTCCAATAATCCATCTTTATGGAGTTGGGATATGCGTTTTTCATTTATGTGACCTAGGCGACAGTGCCAGAGATATGTTTGGTTCAAATCATTCGATTTGAACCGTTTGGTATTTACGTTATAAATTGGGTTTTCTAAATCTAGAACATAGAGACCATTCATAAGTGGTGCATTACAATAGAACATTTCATTCAAATAAATGGAACAACATTTGTCCTTTATTATAAAAGAAAAGTTTTTCTTGTCTAAACAAGACACAGAAATTATGTTCTTTGTCAATGCAGGTACATATAAGCACTCCTCTAGTTCTAAGATGAGCCCAGTGGGCAAAGACAAAGAATATGTTCCTACAGCTACAGCAGCAACTTTTGCGCCATTGCCTACTCGTAGGTCCACTTCGCCCTTTGCCATTTGTCTACTATTTCTCAGTCCCTGCACATTAGTACAAATGTGAGATGCACATCCGGTATCTAATACCCATGTAGAAGAAATAGATAGATTAACTTCTATAACGTGTATACCTGAGGCAGAAGTCCCACTTCTTTTATTCTTTACTTCCTCAAGGTAGACTTTGCAGTTCCGCTTCCAGTGTCCAGTCTCACCGCAATGGAAACAGTCTCCTTCCTTAGGTACTTTACCTTTACCCTTTGAAGTGGATGAATTGGCCTTGCCTTTGGCTTGGGTCTTACCCTTGCCTTTGCGCTTACCTTTGCCCTTCTTGACCATTAGTACGTTACTAACTTTCTTGTTGAGATTCGGTTCAGCAGTTCTCAACATGCTGAGAATCTCAGGCAAAGGCTTATCAATTTCATTCATGTTATAATTCATGACGAATTGATTATATGTGTCAAGTCTAAAAAAAAAAAAAAAAAAAACCTAAACCCTAATTAACTGGTCGAACCCTATATATATATATTTCCTTTTCTGTTTTTTTTTATTTTTTATTTTCCTTCTTTTTCCCTTCGCCTCCGTTCGCGCGACCCCCTTTCTGCCCGCGAGCCGCCGCAACCGACGAAAAGCGATCGCCGAATCGCTGTCGCCGGAGTCGACGCCCACCTGCCGGAGCTACACCGACCTTCCTCCTCCCTCGTCACGGTAAGTAAATCTTTGGCTAGGGGCTAGCGAGGCGGAGGGTTTAGCAAGTCGTACGGGGCTCTAGCGGCGGGACGAAGTCGGGAATTAGGGATTGAGTTTGGGTTTCCGGCGTGAGTTCTAGCAGGCGTCACGGATGGATTTCTGGTATTTGGAATGGATTTAGATAAGGTATCCGGTGGAGCTGGGGTTCGCGTCGGCAGGGAGGAGGTGATGGAGTCGGGACGTTGGGATTGAATTGGGCCTGAGCCTTGGGTTTCCGACGTAAGTTCTAGCAGGGGATTTCGGTAGGCTTGGATTGGACGGGGCTGGAGAAACCGATGGAGCTTGGATCCCATCGACGGGATGGAGGCGAGGAGCTGGGGTGTCGGAATTTAATCGGGTTTCTGGGATTTAAGCAGCGGGATTGAGTTCGGGATTTCAATTTTGATCGTGGTTACGCGCTGGGTTCTATGATTGAGTTCCAGCAGAGTTCGTGGTTGTTGTTTTTTTTCGGGATGTTAGGAATGGATCAAGCTGTGGGAATCGGCTGAGCTTCGTTACCTTCGGATTAGAGGATTTGCATAACAGGAGAGATGTTCGGACCATTTGATTTAGGGTTTCCAGTAGGTTAGGGATTCAATCGGTTGATATGTAATAACGGATAATATACATGATGGGGTCCTTATGAAATTGGAAATGCTGAGTTATGCATATGAGGTTCAAATGTCTAGTTAATAGCCAGATAAATATTTCATAGAAGAGATGAGCAGTTAGTTGAAAGGAATCAGCATGCTAGGTGGATGTAAATTAGTGTGTACTTGAGCATTATGTCAGTAGATGTTTTCCGTTATATCGGTTATCAGTTAACATGCTTAGTTAATATTTCATAAGTTTCTTTCTTTATACTGTAAATGATATGTAATATGTGATAACTATCATCTACCTGTGTATGAGGTCAGATGCTAAATATATATATACATATATATATGTAGTTTAGTTATCATCTACCTGTGTATGAGGTTGGATGCTATACGTATATGTGTGTACTTACCATCTACCTGTGTGTGAGGCTAGATGCTATATATATAGATAATATATATAATTGTCCACCCATGATGATGTCTGTTATTATTTTTAGTTAAATTGTTTATCCAAATCTTTCCTGTGCACTGATGTTATGTAAATAAGTTATACGATTATCTACCTGTGTATGAGGTTAGATGCTATATATTTAGTTATAAATGTTCACCCATGATGTTTTATGTTATCCTTCTGTGACTGAGTATGATAGAAAATGACAGAAATTCTTAGATAGCTAACTGTATGTACATGAACATTAGTGGTGCCTGGACGGGTTGGGCTCCCCGGGTTGAGCTCCGGGGAGGGCCCACCCAAATTGACAGATTGACTGATGACTGATGACTGATTCCCTTAGTTTCTTCCTAGAGGTACCTCAGGATTGCACAAGAAAGTAAGGGTATTTGACTGGCTCAGCATTTTAAATGCACAATGTGAGGTACCACGAGTGTTTATGTTTAGTGATCGGTAATGTGAAAGGCATGATTGGGTTCGCTGTACTTCTTTTAATGATATGTTGATTAAAAGTATTGGTTATGTTTCATATTGACTTACAGAAAGTGTAACCGAAAATGTATGTTGAGCTACAGTAGTTTACATTTACAGTTGTAGAGTTATATGTTTCCTTTTGAATTTCTCCTTCCTGCGTTATATCTCTGTCATTGATCTACTTACTGGGATGTGAACTCATGATGTCACATAACAATTTCAGGTAGGAAACATGATACCCAGATCGAGATACCCGAAGCGGAGGTGGTGTAACTGAGGAGATGATGATGAGCATGGCACACATTGTCCGGGGGATCTACAAAATAGGGTTCCCAGTTTGAGTGGAGATGACTTGATGTTCTATTTTTATTCAGGTTCTGAGAGTTAAGTGTGTAGTTGAGACTGCAAAACTGGATGGAATAAAACTAAATTGTGTCAGGCATGTTGATCTGGTATATAATGGGTAATATTGATGTGTGATTAGGGATTTAGTATGTGCATACTGGGTTAGGTCTTTTCAGTTGGTATCAGAGCCAACGATCCTAAAGGACAGTGTGTGCATGCAATCTCATCGAGGACTCGGATACATCCATCTTCGCGTTTGTAAGCTTTAAATTTACTTTTCAAATAGTAGTCTTAATGAAATCATGTTTAGGGTTATGTATAAATTAGAGATAACGATGCAGTTATCGGGTTTTATAGGAGAATGGCGGGCCGAAGAAACAATGGTGAAGGGGGGCAGAATAGTCAGTTTCTCGCTGAGCTTGCAGCAATTATGAAGGAACAGAGTCGGGTTCAGGGAGAACAGATCCAACAGCTGTTGAGAGCCAGGGAGCATGGAAACACCCACAGTGGTCCCACAGCCAGTGTGAACCCAGTTTACAAGCAGTTCAGGGATCTTGGACCGACAGAGTTTAAGGGAAGCTCAGACCCGATTGTGGCAGAAGGATGGATTCGATCATTGGAGACGATATATGACTTTATGTAGCTTACTGATGCTGACAAGGTGAGGTGCGCCATATTCATGTTGCGGGGCGATGCTCGGATATGGTGGGAGGGTGCACGATCAGCGGTGGATTTAGCTACAGCTACTTGGGTTGAATTCAAGGAGGTATTTTATGGTAAATACTTTACTGCTGACACCAGAACCCAAATGGCCAGGGAATTCCTAGAGCTTCGCCAAGGGGACCGACGATGGTAGTATGTTAAGGAATTCGAGAAGGGGCAATATTTTGTACCTATGATTGCCAGTCAACCAGTAGAGGAGCTGAAACATTTCACCGAGGGATTGAGGGCAGCCATCCGTCATGATGTCAGGGTGAGTCGAGTTACCACCTTCAGAGAGGCGGTGGATCAGGCTCTGATGGCAGAGAGGGACAGGAATGACATGATAAAGGAAGTACAGACTAAGAGGTCTAGTTACCAGGGAAGGGAACCTCCTGCGTCGAGTTAGAAGAAGTTTGTCAGAGCGGTTTAGGCAAACAACCCGCATTTGACGCACCACGGCGGAACCCGAGGCCAGACGATCGACCATCTCTCAAGGTGAAAGCAAAACTCCGTGTCCCAAGTGCAATAAGACTCATGCAGGCCAGTGTTTG
Organism: Wurfbainia villosa; assembly: GCA_025175895.1. Taxonomy (NCBI): domain Eukaryota; kingdom Viridiplantae; phylum Streptophyta; class Magnoliopsida; order Zingiberales; family Zingiberaceae; genus Wurfbainia; species Wurfbainia villosa. Next base: position 32,920,086 of record CM045990.1, on the reverse strand, counting down.
GTGGGTACAGATGTGTGCTACAAGTGCAAGAAGTCTGGGCACTTTGCTATGAACTGCCCTCAGCTCAAAGAGCCAACTAGAGGAAGGGTGTATGCTATGATACAGGAGCAGGTGGATTCGGATTCGGCCATTATCACAGGTAGAATTTCTATTGTCAACCTACCTGCTCATGCCTTAATAGATTCTGGAGCTACACACTCTTTCATATCGGTGGCCTACGCTGAAAAACTAGGTATTTCATGTGATTGGATGGCTACTGGCTATAACGTGTCCTTACCTTCGGGGGAAGAACTGACCAGCAATAGAATAGTGAGGAACTGTCCGATAAGGATACAGAACTATACCGTGTACGCCGAACTTATTGTATTAGAGATGGTGGACTTTGATGTAATTCTGGGTATGGATTGGTTGACCGTCGAGGCCATTATTATTTGTAAACAAAGGGACTGGTTAAATCAAACTACAAAATGATGGGTTTGTCATCTTCAATGCAACCTCCACGTTGAGTCACCTACCTATTATATCAGCATGTAGAGCACAGAAAATGTTAAGTAAGGGGTGTAACGGATTTCTAGTCAACATAATGGGAAGTTCTGAGACTTTTAAACCAAGTCTGGAGGAAGTAGAGGTAGTCCGGGATTTCCCTGATGTATTTCCAGAGGATATTATGGATTACCTGTCGGGAGGTTGAGTTTGGAATAGAATTAATATCGGAACCACCCCCGTGTCTAGAGCACCGTACCGCCTGGCACCCACCGAAATGAAGGAACGGAAGGAGCAACTACAAGAACTACTGGATAAGGGTTTCATCCGACCCGAGTGTCACCACAGGGAGCGCCCGGTGTTGTTTCGTAAGAAAGACGGTTCAATGCGGTTGTGCATTGACTAAAGTTGAAGATTCTGATCAGAACAAGTACCGTTGCCTAGAATCGATGATCTTTCGATCAACTACGAGAACAGCGGTGTTCTCAAAATTGACTTAAGGTCGGGTACCACCAATTGAGGGTGAAAGGAGAAGATGTCCATAAAGCGCCTTGACTCGATATGGTCATTATGAGTTTCTAGTTATGCCGTTTGGACTCACTAATGCCCCCGCAGCCTTTATGGATTTGATGAACCGGATTTTCCAGCCATACTTGGATCAGTTTGTGATTGTCTTCATCGATGATATACTAATTTACTCTCAGAGTCGCGAAGAGCACCAACAACATCTGACGCTGGTACTGCAGACTCTGAAGGATAAGCGGTTATACGCTAAGTTCAGCAAATGCGAGTTTTGGCTAAGACAAATAGCATTTTTAGGACATATAGTCTCGAAGAGGGGGATAGAGGTGGATCCAGTCAAAGTGGAGGCAATCCAGAGTTGGGCTACTCCGAGGAATGTTACAGAAATTCGAAGTTTTCTGGGACTAGCAGGGTATTATCGCAGATTTATTCAGAATTTTTCACGAATTGCGCTACCCCTGACTTCGTTGACCAAGAAGGGGGTGAGGTATGAATGGACTACTCAGTGTGAGAAGAGTTTTACGGAGCTAAAGGAAAGGCTGATGATAGCACCTGTGCTTGCAGTTCCAGACACTTCTGGGCAATTTGTGGTGTACACTGATGCCTCCAAAACTGGTCTAGGGGCTGTATTGATGCAGAAGGGGAGGGTCATTGCCTATGCATCACGTCAGTTGAAGGTGCATGAGCAGAATTATCCTACACACGACCTGGAATTAGCAGCTGTCGTTTTCGCTTTGAAGATCTGGCGACACTATCTTTACGGAGAACGATGCGAGATCTACACAGATCATAAAAGTTTGAAATATTTCTTTACTCAAAAGGAACTGAATATGCGGCAGAGACGATGGTTGGAGTTGGTAAAAGATTATGACTGCAGTATTAATTATCACCCGGGTAAAGCTAATGTGGTGGCGGATGCGCTGAGTCGCAAGACGGCGACGCTATTACAGTTGACCACCCAACAAAGATTGATATCAGAAATTCAACAGATAAGAGTGGAGGTGATAGCACCAGGTGAGCAGGTTAGGTTGGCGGCACTGACGGTTACATCGAACTTGCGGGATCAGATCCGGGCAGAACAAGCCTCGGACCAACAGTTAATGGAATGGAAACGCAAAGATGAAGCAAAGGGAAACACCATCTACTCAGTAATTGATGGCATAGTGCGATACAAGGGCCGCATATGGGTGCCTAAGGGTGGATCCCTGAGGGAGAATCTCATGAGAGAAGCTCACACTACCCCGTACTCTATCCACCCTGGCAGCACAAAGATGTATAAGGATATGCGGCTATTATATTGGTGGCCGGGCATGAAGAGAGACATAAGCAGGATGGTCCATGAGTGCCTTACCTGTCAACAGGTGAAAGTTGAGCACCAAAGGCCCGCGGATCGCCGAACCGCTCGATACATGCCTCGAAGTGGAAAACGTTGCCATGGATTTTGTGGTAGGACTACTGATCTCGACTAAGGGATCAAATGCAGTGTGGGTTATTGTGGATCGATTGACGAAGTCAGCCCACTTTTTGCCAGTGAAAACCACTTTCACTATGATACAATATGCAGAGTTGTACATACGGGAAATAGTAAGGTTACATGGAATTCCGGATCAGTTAGTCGAGATAGAGACCCAAAATTTACATCCGGTTCGAAGAGTTTGTGAGGATTGGGTACAAAACTTGCTTTCAGATCGCTTTCCATCCTGCAGATCCCAGTCAATCTGAGCGAGTAATTCAAATTTTGGAAGATATGTTACGAGCTTGCATTATAGACTTCAAAGGGAGTTGTGAGTCCAAACTGCCCTTGGTAGAGTTCACCTATAATAATAGTTATCAATCCACCATCGGTATGGCTCCCTATGAAGCGCTATACGGAAGAAGGTGTAGAACCCCACTACACTTAGAAGAGGTAGGAGAAAGGGCAGTTCTGGGTCCAGAGATTGTGACACAAACTGTGGAACTAGTAGCAAAGATCCGGGATAGAATGCAGTCGGCACAGAGTCGCCAAAAGAGTTATGTTGATCATCGAAGGAGGGACCTAGAGTTCACAGTGGGAGACCATGTATTTCTCAAAGTGTCACCCATGAAGGGAGTACTGAGGTTCGGAAGGAAGGGCAAACCAAACTCGGTAGGTATATTGGGCCTTTTGAGATTCTCGACCGGATTGGGACACGAGCATACCGAGTTACTCTACCACCAAACCTGGCGGGAGTTCATAATGTGTTTCACGTATCCATGCTCAGGAGGTACCTTTCCAATCCTGCACATGTGATTGAGTATGAAGCCATACAGTGGACCCCAGATCTATCCTACGAGGTAATACCAGAACAAATATTAGATCGTCAAGTGCGGAAGCTGAGAAATAAGGAAATCAGAATGGTGAAAGTTTTATGGGGAAATCAACAGATAGAGGAAGCTACCTGGGAGACCGAGAGGGATATGCGTGACCGATACCCTGAACTATTTGGTAAGTCAAATTTCGAGGACGAAATTTTTTTTTTTTTAGGGGGGGAGAGTTGTCAAGTCTCAAAAAAAAAAAAAAAAAAAAAAAAAAAAAAACCTAAACCCTAATTAACCGGCCGAACCCTATATATATATATTTCCTTTTCTGTTTTTTTTTATTTTTTATTTTCCTTCTTTTTCCCTTCGCCTCTGCGACCCCTTCTACGCCCATGAGCCGTGCGGCAGCGATCGCCGAATCGCATCGTCGAGTCGCCCTGCCGGAGCTACACCGACCTTCCTCCTCCCTCGTCACGGTAAGTAAATCTTTGGCTAGGGGCTAGCGAGGCGGAGGGTTTAGCAAGTCGTACGGGGCTCTAGCGGCGGGACGAAGTCGGGAATTAGGGATTGAGTTTGGGTTTCCGGCGTGAGTTCTAGCAGGCGTCACGGATGGATTTCTGGTATTTGGAATGGATTTAGATAAGGTATCCGGTGGAGCTGGGGTTCGCGTCGGCAGGGAGGAGGTGATGGAGTCGGGACGTTGGGATTGAATTGGGCCTGAGCCTTGGGTTTCCGACGTAAGTTCTAGCAGGGGATTTCGGTAGGCTTGGATTGGACGGGGCTGGAGAAACCGATGGAGCTTGGATCCCGTCGACAGGATGGAGGCGAGGAGCTGGGGTGTCGGAATTTAATCGGGTTTCTAGGATTTAAGCAGCGGGATTGAGTTCGGGATTTCGGTTTTGATCGTGGTTACGCGCTGGGTTCTATGATTGGGTTCCAGCAGAGTTCGTGGTTGTTGTTTTTTTTCGGGATGTTAGGAATGGATCAAGCTGTGGGAATCGGCTGAGCTTCGTTACCTTCGGATTAGAGGATTTGCAGAACAGGAGAGATGTTCGGACCATTTGATTTAGGGTTTCCAGTAGGTTAGGGATTCAATCGGTTGATATGTAATAACGGATAATATACATGATGGGGTCCTTATGAAATTGGAAATGCTGAGTTATGCATATGAGGTTCAAATGTCTAGTTAATAGCCAGATAAATATTTCATAGAAGAGATGAGCAGTTAGTTGAAAGGAATCAGCATGCTAGGTGGATGTAAATTAGTGTGTACTTGAGCATTATGTCAGTAGATGTTTTCCGTTATATCGGTTATCAGTTAACATGCTTAGTTAATATTTCATAAGTTTCTTTCTTTATACTGTAAATGATATGTAATATGTGATAACTATCATCTACCTGTGTATGAGGTCAGATGCTAAATATATATATACATATATATATGTAGTTTAGTTATCATCTACCTGTGTATGAGGTTGGATGCTATACGTATATGTGTGTACTTACCATCTACCTGTGTGTGAGGCTAGATGCTATATATATAGATAATATATATAATTGTCCACCCATGATGATGTCTGTTATTATTTTTAGTTAAATTGTTTATCCAAATCTTTCCTGTGCACTGATGTTATGTAAATAAGTTATACGATTATCTACCTGTGTATGAGGTTAGATGCTATATATTTAGTTATAAATGTTCACCCATGATGTTTTATGTTATCCTTCCTGGATCGAGTATGATAGAAAATGATGTAAATTCTTAGATAGCTAATCGTATGTACATGAACATTAGTGGTGCTCGGACGGGTTGGGCTCCGGGTTGAGCTCGGAGGGCCCACCCAAATTAATGATTATTGATGGTGATGGTTTCTTCCTAGAGGTACCTCAAGATTGCACAAGAAAGTAAGGGTATTTGACTGGCTCAGCATTTTAAATGCACAATGTGAGGTACCACGAGTGTTTATGTTTAGGTGCAGTCAGCGTAACAGAAAGGCATGATTGGGTTCGCTGTACTTCTTTTAATGATATGTTGATTAAAAGTATTGGTTATGTTTCATATTGACTTACAGAAAGTGTAACCGAAAATGTATGTTGAGCTACAGTAGTTTACATTTACAGTTGTAGAGTTATATGTTTCCTTTTGAATTTCTCCTTCCTGCGTTATATCTCTGTCATTGATCTACTTACTGGGCTGTGAACTCATGATGTCACATAACAATTTCAGGTAGGGAACATGATACCCAGATCGAGATACCCGAAGCGGAGGTGGTGTAATTGAGGAGATGATGATGAGCATGGCACACATTGTCCGGGGGATCTACAAAATAGGGTTCCCAGTTTGAGTGGAGATGACTTGATGTTCTATTTTTATTCAGGTTCTGAGAGTTAAGTGTGTAGTTGAGACTGCAAAACTGGATGGAATAAAACTAAATTGTGTCGGGCATGTTGATCTGATATATAATGGGTAATATTGATGTGTGATTAGGGATTTAGTATGTGCATACTGGGTTAGGTCTTTTCAATATGCTTCCGGCAACGATTGCAGGATAACATCGGTTGCCAATTCTTGGCTCAGTGGAAAACCTAGTCTTTCAAGGTTCTCAACGTACCCTATCATTTTAAGTACATGAGTTCCTACAGGTGTTCCTTCTTGCATCTTGCATGCAAATAGAGCCTTAGACACTTCAAAACGCTCGTGCCTAGCTTGTCCTTGATATAGTTGTTTCAAATGCTCAACCATATCATAGGCATCCATGTTCTCATGTTGCTTCTGAAGCTCAGAGTTCATGGTGGCAAGCATAAGACATGACACATCTAATGCGTCATCTTGATGCTTCTTATAATCATCTTTTCAAAGTACGTGCATGGGTGTTTCAGGGGTAGACTGCTCTAGGACATACAGTTTACGTTCTTGCTTGAGGATGATCCTCAAGTTCCTATACCAGTCTAGAAAGTTAGCTCCATTGAGCTTGTCTTTCTCAAGGACAGATCGCAAGTTGAGGGGGTGTGTCGTGTTAGATGACATGGTGATCTACAACAATAAAATGCAAAATTAAGTATCATACCTAAGTCATTTAATTAGGCCTTTAATTAAATGAGGCTCCCACTAAATTCTCATAGCTTTGATATGAGCTAATCATTGATGTAGGCAAACACATTTTGCTTACATCATTAGCTTCTATTTAGCTATAAATTTATATGGGATAAAGATCCACATCATAATTCATCTTGAGTTAGCTTTGGCTAATCGCCCAAGACGTAGTATGGTTAGGTAGGCAACCTTTTGCCAATTACATCTGATGTAACTCTTTAATAGCTTTGGTTAAGTTTAGATTAGTTTAGTGCTTATTCCTAAACCAGCTTCCAGGCTGTGGCGAGGCACAGGGGCCTTCTTGGATATCGGAGCAACGACCACTTCTAAGACAAAGCTGATGTTCGGAAATCACATAAAACTAATTTTGAAACTTATGTTCAAAGCTAATATATGCCTCTACTTTCTTAACTAATTAAGAAAAACTTAATTAAGTCTTAACCAAGTTTGATAGCGGGACATCACGATTGTCCACTCGCACTCTTCCAAGATAAAATGCATTGCTTTGCTTTGGCAAACCCAATAACAAATGATCGAGGAAGTAGTGAGTACCAAACTTTGGTAGGCATATCGTTTAGACTTATTAAGAGATAAACTTAAACATGCATCATATACATATTAGCATACATCACATATAAGCTAAATTAACATGCATCACATACAAGCTAAATTATCATGCATCACATACATATTAAACTAAGTGTGTCATGGTTATGGCCCTTATTCTACAATCTTCTCAAGCCAATGAAAAGATTGATTGGTCAACCTAGGGATAGCATCTTCTCCCAAGTGCTTCCTTTTGGTTGTCTTGTGTGTTGACTTCCTCCTTGTAACGTCATCTTCCAATGGACCCTCCATCTTTATTTTGTATATTACAAAAGAAGAAATACTCGAGTTACATTCGAGTCTAAAACTAATTTTATAACAAGAATTTTAGGAGAAAGGCACGACACGCAGGCCGTATTAAGAATTACAACACACAATCACAAACTTTTTGGGACAAGGCCATAACCATGCACCATGTCAATTTTAACTTTTAAAAGACATCGGATATTTTATTATGTTTGAAAATTTGCTAATGCAATTATCAACTCATAATAAAATTCATCCTACTTCTATATCATATATAAAATAGAGAAAAACTATTTTTATACGATCTTTCGCAAGTGGCTCTGATACCACTGTAGGGAATTCTTTATGCCAAATAGCATATGCGCAACGGAAAAATTAGGATCCCTTCCAAGTGATCCTTGCGAAAGAAAACCTCGTATGAAAATAAATTTCTCTAAAACCAAACCTATCTTATAGGAGAGTTCTACCTTTGTTGCATGCCCTTTGCAATCCCGCTTTTCCTTGGATGTGTTGGATCTTTTAGCACGTTCAAATGTCCGTGCCTCTATATGTATCCACACGAGCAAGCTCTTGTCTCACAAAAGAAAAATAGAAGATCTCTCCTTTACTTCTTGCTAGAGAAGTCCCTAAAGGAGAGGAAGGTAGAGAAGAAGAGAAATGAAGAAGAAGACTACTCTTCTTGCTAGCTTACACTCACAAAACCACACAACAAAAGCCTCTCCCACCAAGCTCTCACCAAGCCTTAAGCTCCAACTCTACTCCTTTGGCCGGCCACCACATGGGGTGTTTTATAGGATTTGAAAAACCTTTCATCTCCTATCTCATTCAATGCAATCAATGGCATTGAAAGATAATTAAACAAGGAGTTATCCTCCTTGTTTTGGCCGGCCACATGTGGAGGAAATCCAAGGGTCAAAACCCTTTGTTTCCTTCCAACTCATCAAGCTTAGGTGGCATGCTTATGTGGCATTCATGGATGTTGAATTAATCTTATTAATTCAATAAGCTTATGTTATCATATCGAATTAATCTCATTAAATCAATAAGGTAACATATTGAATTAATCTTATTAAATCAATTAAGCTTAGCATATTGAATTAATCTCATTAAATCAATAAGCTAAAATTCTCATTAGGCTTAAAGTCCAAAAACCATTTTGTACTTAAGCTTATTCCAAAATAATTCTAGTCAAACTAGAATGCACTAATTCTTCTAATCATCATGCTCTTTGTGTGTGACCCTATAGGCTCTCATAACGTTGGCAGTGGATCTAAACTCTTTTAGATACACAAGCAATGAGCGGCATCTAGCAATACATCATTGCTACCCAAGTTACGAGATAAGTCAAGATCCGACTAACCTTTCCGTGACTACTATAATGTATGACCGTGTCCTTCTATCCTTGATATCAGATTGACCAATGAGGCATAGACCGTGTCATCCTCGATCAATCTATGTGTTTCTTGATCCCTGAGTAAACTAACTCAAACAAATGAGCTCAATATCTCATATTGACTCATTCGAGCATGGCCATGCGTTTTAGTAGTTCTACTCAATCAAGGGGCCCACAGATATCACTCCCGTCATATGGGAGGGATAGATCCCATCTACATCACTCACATCCCTCCGCATAATTTATTATATACCCAGTAATCGCCTTTATGGTCCACCTTGTTACGGGTGACGTTTGACGATACCAAAGTACATAACTCCTTATGTAGGGAACCGTAGTGACTTCAGGTTCGAGGACTATTCATACCAATAGTCACATGAGAAAGTTTATGACACTCATATAACGATCCATGAAACTTTCTCATGGCGGGTCAGTTCAGTATATATTCTCTAATATATACCCATGTGTCAACTTGATATCATATATCCATGACTTGTGAGATTAAGTCATCAATCGACCTACATGCTAGTCTTTATGTATTAATATTGCCCTTGCATATTAATACTTGACTAGGAACATTTAGGAAAGTGTTTTCTACAGCCTCTCATAATCAATTCTGCCAATTGATGTGCTGTAGATAAGAACCTACTTTTCTAGGGCATTATTATATTTAATTTAGCTGGCATAAGCAAGATGTAAATATAATAACCAATCCTTTTCCTTTATTGAATATGATACAAAATGTTCCCTTTTCAACCATCACATGATTGGCTCTAGGGCTATAACTAACAATCTCCCACTAGCACTAGTACCAATCACTATGATATCTAATACCTAGTGACCTAGTGTGACCATCATGCTTCCTCTGTGCCAAAGCCTTGGTCAATGGATCTGCGATGTTAGCTTCATCGTTACTCTGCATATCCTCACATCTCCTCTATCGATGATCTCTCGAATGAGATGGAAGCGCCGCAGTATGTGTTTGGTCCGCTGATGTGATCGAGGTTCCTTAGCCTGTGCAATAGCCCCATTGTTGTCACTATAGAGGTCTATTGGATCTGAAATTCTATGAACTACACCAAGTTCACTAATGAACTTGCGAGCCAAATGACCTCCTTCTTTGCATTAGACGCAGAATATACTCGCATTGTAGAATCAGCAATCGTGTCCTGCTTTGAACTCTTCGGCTCACGGCTCCACCATTCGTGCAAAACACGTACCCGATTGCGATCTATAGTCATCCTTGTGCTTGGAAGCTTGCATCACTTTGTAACCCTTTCTGACTAGCTCCTCATTGCCTCCAAATATCGGAAATATTCTTTCGTTCTTCGTAAGTATTTAAGAATATTTTTATTTGCTATCCGATGACTTTCACCGATCCGGTAGTATCTACTCGTCATGCTCAAAGCATACGAGGCGTCAGATGAGTACAAAGCATGGCGTACATGATAGACCCTATGGCGACGCATAAGGGATCTTATCCATGCGATCTCTCCTCCTTAGAAGAGGACATTGAGTCTTGAAAGACTCACACCATGTGATAAAGGTAGAAATCCTTTCTTGGAATTTTGCATAGCAAAGCGATCTAGCACTTTATCAATGTATGTACTCGACTTAGGCCAAGTAATCTTTTAGATCTCTCTATAGATCTTGATGCCTAGAATATAGGCAGCTTCACCTAAGTCTTTCATCGAGAATCAATTCCCTAACCACATCTTCACAGACTGGAGTGAGGGAATATCATTTCCGATGAGAAGTATGTCATCTACATACAAGACAAGAAATACAATTGTGCTCCCACTATTTCTCTTGTAGACACAAGGTTCATCTTCATTCTTGATGAAACCAAACTCCTTGATTGCATCATCGAATCGAAGATTCCAGCTTCGAGAGGCTTGCTTTAGTCCATAAATGGACCTTTGTAGTTTGCATACCTTTCCAGGATGCTTTGGATCTTCAAAACCCTCAGGCTGTGTCATGTACACATCCTCGAGTAGCTTTCCATTCAGAAAAGCGGTTTTGACATCCATCTGCCAGATCTCATAATCGTGGTAGGCTGCAATAGCAAGTATGATCCGAATGGATTTAAGCATCGCAACTGGTGAAAAGGTTTCATCATAGTCAATACCATGAATTTGTTTGAATCCTTTAGCCACCAATCTACCTTTATAGGTATGCTTATTACCATCCATGTCAGTCTTTACTTTAAAGACCCACTTACACCCAATGGGTTTTACCCCTTCAGGTGGATCAACCAAAGTCCATACTTGGTTAGTGTACATGGATTCCATTTCGGATCTCATGGCTTCTAGCCATTTCTCGGAATCTGGGCTCTTCATAGCTTCTTGATAGGATGTAGGATCGTCAAGATCGACAAGCAATACGTCACCGTTGTCAGTCAAGAGAAAAGAATATCTCTCGGGTTGACGACGGATCCTATTAGATCTACGAAGAGGTTGGTCTACTTGAACAGGTGTTTGCTCCATAACTCTTTGGGCAACAATTTCCTCATCCACAACACTTTGTGGTTCCTGTTCATTTTCCATCGAAGCCTTAGTGTTATCGTCATCTTGAACTTCTTCAAGATGAATTTTACTCCCACTAGTTTTTCTAGAAATAAATTCTCTTTCTAGAAAGACAGCATTTCTGGCAACAAACACCTTGCCAAGTGTGGGATTGTAAAAGTAATATCCCTTAGTTTCCTTGGGATATCCTACAAAATAACACTTATCTGATTTGGGTCCTAGTTTATCTGAAACTTGACGTCTAACATAAGCTTCACAACCCTAAATCTTTATAAAAGACATTTTGGGACTCTTCCCAGTCCATATCGTATATGGTGTCTTTTCTACGGCTTTTGATGGGACACGATTAAGTGTGAAAGCGGTCTCTAGAGCTAGTCCCCAAAGGAAGTAGGTAGATCGATCGGCTCATCATTGATCGTACCATATCTAATAGAGTACGATTTCTCCTCTCGGATACACCATTCCATTGTGGTGTTCCAGGGGAGTGAGTTGGGATATTATCCCACACTCACCAGTGATCACGAAACTCTTGACTAAGGTATTCACCACCTCGATCGATCAAGTAGCTTAATACGCTTACCAAGTTGGTTTTGTACTTCATTCTTGAATTCTTTGAACTTTTCAAAGGATTCTGACTTATGTCTCATCAAATATAAGTAGCCAAATCTACTCATATCATCAGTGAAAGTAATAAAGTACTTATAGTCTCCTCGGCCGACATTGAAAGGGCCACATACATCGGTATGTATGAGTCCTAACAAGTCCGTCGCTCTCGCCATGTCCACTAAATAGAGTTTTAGTCATCTTTCTAAAAGACAAGATTCGCATACCTCATATGATTCAAAATCAAATGAGTCAATAATCCATCTTTATGGAGTTGGGATATCGTTTTCATTTATGTGACCTAAGGCGGCAGAGATATGTTTGGTTCAAATCATTCGATTTGAACCGTTGGTATTTACGTTATAAATTGGGTTTTCTAAATCTAGAACATAGAGACCATTCATAAGTGGTGCATTACAATAGAACATTTCATTCAAATAAATGGAACAACATTTGTCCTTTATTATAAAAGAAAAGTTTTTCTTGTCTAAACAAGACACGAAATTATGTTCTTTGTCAATGCAGTACATATAAGCACTCCTCTAGTTCTAAGATGAGCCCGGTGGGCAAAGACAAAGAATATGTTCCTACTCTGGCCTGACAACTTTTGCGCATTGCCTACTCGTAGGTCCACTTAGCCCTTTGCCATTTGTCTACTATTTCTCGATCCACACATTAGTACAAATGTGAGATGCACATCCGGTATCTAATACCCATGTAGAAGAAATAGATAGATTAACTTCTATAACGTGTATACGAGGCGAAGTCCCACTTCTTTTATTCTTTACTTCCTCAAGGTAGACTTTGCGATTACGCTTCCGGTGTCGATCTCACCGCAATGGAAGCGATCCCTTCCTTAGGTACTTTACCTTTACCCTTTGAAGTGGATGAATTGGCCTTGCCTTTGGCTTAGGTCTTACCCTTGCCTTCTTGACCATTAGTACGTTACTAACTTTCTTGTTGAGATTGTTCGTGATTCTCAACATGCCTTTGAGAATCTCGAGGCAAAGGCTTATCAATTTCATTCATGTTATAATTCATGGAATTGATTATATGCTTAAACAGCGATTGCGGGATAACATCGGTTGCCAATTCTTGGCTCGATGGAAAACCTAGTCTTTGAGGTTCTCAGCGTACCCTATCATTTTAAGTACGTGAGTTCCTACAGGTGTTCCTTCTTGCATCTTGCATGCAAATAGAGCCTTAGACACTTCAAAACGCTCGTGCCTAGCTTGTCCTTGATATAGTTGTTTCAAATGCTCAACCATATCATAGGCATCCATGTTCTCATGTTGCTTCTGAAGCTCAGAGTTCATGGTGGCAAGCATAAGACATGACACATCTAATGCGTCATCTTGATGCTTCTTATAAGCATCTTTTACAGTGGCCGTGATGGTAGTGTTTTCAGGGTAGCGCTCTAGGACATATAGTTTCGTTCTTGCTTGAGGATGATCCTCAAGTTCCTATACCGATCTAGAAAGTTAGCTCCATTGAGCTTGTCTTTCTCAAGGGCAGAATCGCAAGTTGAGGGTGTGTCGTGTTAGATGACATGGTGATCTACAACAATAAAATGCAAAATTAAGTATCATACCTAAGTCATTTAATTAGGCCTTTAATTAAATGAGGCTCCCACTAAATTCTCATAGCTTTGATATGAGCTAATCATTGATGTAGGCAAACACATTTTGCTTACATCATTAGCTTCTATTTAGCTATAAATTTATATGGGATAAAGATCCACATCATAATTCATCTTGAGTTAGCTTTGGCTAATCGCCCAAGACGTAGTATGGTTAGGTAGGCAACCTTTTGCCAATTACATCTGATGTAACTCTTTAATAGCTTTGGTTAAGTTTAGATTAGTTTAGTGCTTATTCCTAAACCAGCTTCCAGGCTGTGGCGAGGCACAGGGGCCTTCTTGGATATCGGAGCAACGACCACTTCTAAGACAAAGCTGATGTTCGGAAATCACATAAAACTAATTTTGAAACTTATGTTCAAAGCTAATATATGCCTCTACTTTCTTAACTAATTAAGAAAAACTTAATTAAGTCTTAACCAAGTTTGATAGCGGGACATCACGATTGTCCACTCGCACTCTTCCAAGATAAAATGCATTGCTTTGCTTTGGCAAACCCAATAACAAATGATCGAGGAAGTAGTGAGTACCAAACTTTGGTAGGCATATCGTTTAGACTTATTAAGAGATAAACTTAAACATGCATCATATACATATTAGCATACATCACATATAAGCTAAATTAACATGCATCACATACAAGCTAAATTATCATGCATCACATACATATTAAACTAAGCATGTCATGGTTATGGCCCTTATTCTACAATCTTCTCAAGCCAATGAAAAGATTGATTGGTCAACCTAGGGATAGCATCTTCTCCCAAGTGCTTCCTTTTGGTTGTCTTGTGTGTTGACTTCCTCCTTGTAACGTCATCTTCCAATGGACCCTCCATCTTTATTTTGTATATTACAAAAGGAGAAATACTCGAGTTACATTCGAGTCTAAAACTAATTTTACAACAAGAATTTTAGGAGAAAGGCACGACACGCAGGCCGTATTAAGAATTACAACACACAATCACAAACTTTTTGGGACTAGGCCATAACCATGCACCATGTCAATTTTAACTTTTAAAAGACATCGGATATTTTATTATGTTTGAAAATTTGCTAATGCAATTATCAACTCATAATAAAATTCATCCTACTTCTATATCATATATAAAATAGAGAAAAACTATTTTTATACGATCTTTCGCAAGTGGCTCTGATACCACTGTAGGGAATTCTTTATGCCAAATAGCATATGCGCAACGGAAAATTAGGATCCCTTCCAAGTGATCCTTGCGAAAGAAAACCTCGTATGAAAATAAATTTCTCTAAAACCAAACCTATCTTATAGGAGAGTTCTACCTTTGTTGCGTGCCCTTTGCAATCCCGCTTTTCCTTGGATGTGTTGGATCTTTTAGCACGTTCAAATGTCCGTGCCTCTATATGTATCCACACGAGCAAGCTCTTGTCTCACAAAAGAAAACTAGAAGATCTCTCCTTTACTTCTTGCTAGAGAAGTCCCTAAAGGAGAGGAAGGTAGGGAAGAAGAGAAAGGAAGAAGAAGACTACTCTTCTTGCTAGCTTACACTCACAAAACCACACAACAAAAGCCTCTCCCACCAAGCTCTCACCAAGCCTTAAGCTCCAACTCTACTCCTTTGGCCGGCCACCACATGGGGTGTTTTATAGGATTTGAAAAACCTTTCATCTCCTATCTCATTCAATGCAATCAATGGCATTGAAAGATAATTAAACAAGGAGTTATCCTCCTTGTTTTGGCCGGCCACATGTGGAGGAAATCCAAGGGTCAAAACCCTTTGTTTCCTTCCAACTCATCAAGCTTAGGTGGCATGCTTAGGTGGCATGCTTATGTGGCATTCATGGATGTTGAATTAATCTTATTAATTCAATAAGCTTATGTTATCATATCGAATTAATCTCATTAAATCAATAAGGTAACATATTGAATTAATCTTATTAAATCAATTAAGCTTAGCATATTAAATTAATCTCATTAAATCAATAAGCTAAAATTCTCATTAGGCTTAAAGTCCAAAAACCATTTTGTACTTAAGCTTATTCCCAAATAATTCTAGTCAAACTAGAATGCACTAATTCTTCTAATCATCATGCTCTTTGTGTGTGACCCTATAGGCTCTCATAACGTTGGCAGTGGATCTAAACTCTTTTAGATACACAAGCAATGAGCGGCATCTAGCAATACATCATTGCTACCCAAGTTACGAGATAAGTCAAGATCCGACTAACCTTTCCGTGACTACTATAATGTATGACCGTGTCCTTCTATCCTTGATATCGATTGACCAATGAGGCATAGACCGTGTCATCCTCGATCAATCTATGTGTTTCTTGATCCTCGAGTAAACTAACTCAAACAAATGAGCTCAATATCTCATATTGACTCATTCGAGCATGGCCATGCGTTTTAGTAGTTCTACTCAATCAAGGGCCCACAGATATCACTCCGTCATATGGGAGGGATAGATCCCATCTACATCACTCACATCCTCCGCATAATTTGTTATATACCCGAATGTCGCTTTATGGTCCACCTGTTATGGGTGACGTTTGACGATACCAAAGTACATAACTCCTTATGTAGGGAACCGTAGTGACTTCAGGTTCGAGGACTATTCATACCAATAGTCACATGAGAAAGTTTATGACACTCATATAACGATCCATGAAACTTTCTCATGGCGGGTCAGTTCAGTATATATTCTCTAATATATACCCATGTGTCAACTTGATATCATATATCCATGACTTGTGAGATCAAGTCATCAATCGACCTACATGCTAGTCTTTATGTATTAATATTGCCCTTGCATATTAATACTTGACTAGGAACATTTAGGAAAGTGTTCTCTACAGCCTCTCATAATCAATTCTGCCAATTGATGTGCTGTAGATAAGAACCTACTTTTCTAGGGCATTATTATATTTAATTTAGCTGGCACAAGCAAGATGTAAATATAATAACCAATCCTTTGCCTTTATTGAATATGATACAAAATGTTCCCTTTTCAACCATCACATGATTGGCTCTAGGGCTATAACTAACATTCTTCTAGCCTTGATGATGCATGCTTACATGACTATATGTCATTTGATGTTAATGATGCATGTATGGATGAAAATAGGGCTTTAAGAGAGAAAGTAGATCATTTAACCAAGGCCCTAGAAAAATTCACCATAGGCTCCAACACTCTTAATATGATCATAGGGAGTCAAAGAGCAAACTTCAATAAGAAAGGCCTAGGATATAAGGAAAATAAAAATGAAAAGGCCTATAAATGTTTAATTGCTAGGGGTCAAGATAAAAAGAAAACAATAGCTAGAAAATGGATCCCTAAGAAATTTTTAGTGAACCCCATAGGAAAAACTTGTATTGGGTTCCTAAATCCATCCTTAAGGGTTAGGAAAACCCTAGAATAGTCAACCATAAGAATTTCACCTATATCTTATATTTTGGTTGACTTAGGATGGCGGGACTTAATTTTAGAAATAGTGTTGGGTGATGATAATGCACCCATAGATAGTTTAAATCATGCTCAACACTTAGTGTTATTTGATACTCATGACCTATACATGTTTAGCATAGTGTTGGGTGATGATAATGTACCCATAAATTAATAATAATGCTTAAATCATGATAGTTAATGTAATTGTTATACATGTTTGCAATCATGATTTATTATCTTGATATTTGACATATAGTCATGGGCATTAAGGTTTAAATCAAGCTCTAGGTGATATTTGACTTTTTATCATGATTACATACCTAATGCATGATTATAAATTGATAAATACATTTGTTTCATGATCATAATGTGGAAACAATTAATATATGTCTTTATGATCATGTGCGTTGTTAGGATGATACTTAACCTTGTATAGAATTGCATGAAATTAATAGTTAAGTATATACAAATACCTTTAGGATACATCTCACACTCACTATAGGCTACCTTGATTGAAAACTTAGCATGAGTGAGATGATAGGATGATACAAATGGTCCACTAATGCCTATGACATTTAGATGGTCATTTAAAATGTCAAAATAGCAATAATAGACCAATCATGGGGAAGACTTTTGTTTAATTGATAGACATATTACCCAAAGATCATGGTTGGATATTTCATATGTTTTCAAAATATTTTCTTACTTTAAAATCTGTGTGTTCATGTTTTGAAACAATCCAAAGCAAAACTAGGTGTTAAAATTGATACAAACTTGATCAAAAACCTAATTGATTTTGAAACTTTTGGATTTTTGGCAAAATCTTGAAAATATAAGTATTTTTCATAAAAAAAACTATTTTTCACTGATAAAGGACCTTAAAATAAATGTGTTCCCCAAATTTCATGATTTTTCGAATTTTATAGAATTTTTAATGCATTTCTGAAATTCACCCTGAAAATCAGAAAAAACCGAAATTAGAGTGTCAGTCGACTGGTAGTCTGAACCAGTCGACTGATCGACTGATAACATGCCCAGTAACTTTTTTTTATCAGATTTAAGGCATGTTTTGGTAAATTTTTTTCCCTAGAATTGATGTCATGCTTATATAAACCTTGTTTAATATTTTTGATGGTGTCAAAAGGGGAGAAATATGCATGTTTAAGTAAGGGGAGAATTGCATTTAGGGGGAGTTTCATGTATTAAGGGGGAGAGTTGATAATCATGTTTATTTACATGATTTCTTACCTTAATATTTTTATCAAATGTTTACCTAACTTAAACGGATTATCACACATCAAAAATGGGGAGATTGTTAGGACAATCAACCCGTGATATAGTTTTGATGTGTGTGGAAAAGGGTTTAAGTTAGGATGTGTGGATTTGATATGTGTGTTGGAGTCTTGCAGACCTTAGTAATTTGCACATGGAGCATTAGCGAGTTTCACCTCTCATGACTCGGTCTTTGAGTCAGTGAAGGATGGCTTTGCGAAAGCCGTGCGCTTGGAGCATCCGAGGGACCGCCAGACGAGGAGATTGGAGTGAAGGCGAAGGAAGTAGACTTCAGGGCGAGACACGAAGGATGGAGCTGCAGAGCCGTGTGCTTGGCGCATCCGAGGGACGTGGCCGGATGAAGACAACTTCAAAGGCGAGGGACTCCAAGGGAAGAGAGTGAGCGAATGTAACCCGAGAAGGGGTAATGCACTTAGGTGGAACTTGGCCAATTGGCTAAGTGTCGGATGAGATTTTCCGATACCAATCGACTGCCATGTAATGGTAGTCGACTACTCTAAGTCGACTGTGACTTGACTAGTGTTCGAGTCCGGTTCATGTGTCAACAGTCGACTGCCATGGATTGGCAGTCGACTGCGAGACCACCAGTCGACTGATGAAGGCATCAGTCGACTGGTTGCAAGGGTTTCGGGCACAGAATGGAGTGTTCGCTTCCGGCACTCGACTGATAACTCCATCAGTCGACTGGTGGTGAGATCAGTCGACTGATGTGGGAGCCATTGGGTGGAATCCAACGTGGAAGCAGCCATTATTGGGCAACGACTACGGGATCAGTCGACTGATCCTGTGTCAACGGGAAGAAACCCTCTTCCTTTATAAAGAGGAGGGGTGAGGGCCTTTGGGAGGCTAATGTTCATGCTCTAAACTCTCCTAAAGTTCCTGAAAGGTTTTCCATCCTCTTACTTGAGTTTATTTACATCATAATTGTAAGAGGAGTAATTCTTGTGTAAAGAGGTTACCTCCACCTAGCTTGGTGCAAAGGAGAGAATAGTGAAAGCTTGAGGCGTGATTCACCTTGGACGAATCGGACCGTGGATTAGTGGCGAAGCCATGAACCACGTTACATTGTGGTGTTAGCGTTTGTGTTTGTATTCTTCCTTTGCTTTGTCTTTAATTGTCTATATTAGTATATTCCGCTTGCGCTAATAGTGTTTGTAGACGAGCAACGAACGAACGACTTCCACCGTCTACGATAAAGGCTATTCACCCCCCTCTAGCCGGCCACCATCGACCCTACAGTTTTTATTTTTTATGATTTTGTGACGAAAATTATTTTCATCGCAGATTTGACGACAAAAAATATTTTTCATCACAAAATTATGAAATTTTGTAACGAAAATATTTTTCGTCGGAGAAGTTGAATTTTTGACTAGCCGTAGTGCTCATTGTTGTGTCGCGAGAAATATAATCGAGCTTTTGCAACGAATATTATTTTCGTCGTAGATATTTACGGTGAAATTAAAATTCATCGTAAATATTTGCGATGAAAATATATGCTTGTCACAAAAATTTGCAACGAATTAGTATTTCATCGCAGATATTTGCAACAAAACTAATTTTTGTTGCAAATATTTTGCAATGAAAATTAGTTTCGTCGCAAATATCTGCGATGAAAATTATTTTTCGTCACAGAATCAACGACAAAATACTAATTTGCCGTAAATTTTGCAACAAATCTATATTCATTGCAAAATTAATCGCTAATTAGCAATGAATTTTGCAACGAATTTCTTTTTGTCGTCGCAAAATTTTGCGACGATTTATTTGCAACGAAAATATTTTCGTTGTAAATTTCATCGTAAAATATTTTTGCAATGAATTTATATTCAAAATTTGTCGCAAAATTAATTATTTTTTATAGCATACGAATTAATAATTAGTCGCTATTTTAATGATTTGGTTAAAATAGTTAGGTTAATGTTATTGTAAATGCAGTGGTTGAAAAAGTTAGTTTAATGTTTTTTTTATTAACACCGGGCACTACAAAAATTATAAGATTTAGCGACGAATTTTACAATAAATTTTGAATAAAAATTCTTTGCAAAATTCTGTTGTAACGAATTTTTTTTCGTTACAAATAATTCGTCGCTATATTCTGCAACGAAAAAAAAATTCATCGCCAAAATTGCAATGAATAAAATTTTCGTTGCAAAATTCGTTGCCAAATTTGATGATGAAAATAATTAATCGTCGCCAAATTTGATGACGAAACATAGTTCGTCACCAAATCTGCGATGAAAAAATAGTTCGTTGTAAAAATTTGGCGACGAAAATAACTATTCGTCGCCAATTTTAGAGACGAAAATAACTATTCGTCGCCAAATCTGCGACGAAAATACAGTTCATCGCAAAAGTCTAATAAATATATTTTCATGAATAAAAATAAATTTGAGACGAAAAATATTCGTCGCTAAATCTGCAACAAAAAAAAATTCATTACAAAATATTCAAGGCTAGTCAACTGAAGGATACCATCAGTCGACTGGTGCTTGAACAATTCGACTGGTTAGTCGGCTATCAAACGTTCTGTAAGGTGCTACAATAATAGCAGTCGACTGATCATGTTGATCAGTCGACTGATAAGGATAATCTGCGATAAAAAAAATTTCGATGCTATTTCTGAGACAAAAAAAAAATTCGTCGCAAATTCTCATGTATCAGTCAACTGGTGGTGGAGAAGCTGATCAGAGAACCTTTTTAGCTGACTTTCCACTCGACTGATAGTATATCAGTTGACTGGACACATGCGTTAGTCGACTAGTGCTTCATTTTTTGCAACGAAATTTTTTTTGTTGTTGCCAATTCTGCGATGAAAGATGATTTTTCGTTGCAAATTTGCGACAAAATTTTTTTTCATTGCTAATCTCGAAAAATTAAAAATATATATATTATGATAGATTATACTATTTTCCATGTTTTACAATGAACACATATAACAATATAAATTAATTCACACATCAAACTTCAATACCAAATCAATATATACATAACAAACATAAACATAGCTTACAATGCATAGATATCGTATGTGATAAGTCAAGAAACATTTAAATACAACAAATAAATTCAAATGTAACCACCATCATCACCACCATCCTCATCAAAAAATACATCATCATCGTCATTATTACAGGGATCAGGAAGAGGACCAGATCGAGAAGGAGGAAGTTGACTTAAACTAGACGTTAATTGAAGATGTTGCATAATGAACATCTGTTGCCTTCGAAATTCACTCATCTGTTCATTTAATTCTCTTACTTCCTGATCTCTTTGTGTAAAATACAAAAAAAAAATTATATGGATTAAACCCTTTAATTAATTGAGATTAATTAGGGGATTAACTGGGTTTAATTAGTGGGATGAAATTGGGCTAAATCTAATGGGCTGAATCCATTGGGCTGGAAATGGGTTTGAACTGGATTGGGTCAAAAACAGATTGGGTTGAACTTGAGTTAGACTTGGACAAGGCTGGCTCAACCCAAATGGAACGGCTGTTATAAACTCCCGTCTAACCCGATCCCGCGATTCCCTATTTCTTTCTCGCCGCGACTTCCCCATTTCTCGCTCGCGATTTCCGCTTCACCTGCCTCTCGTCTCTTCCGAATCATCGCGGCTGCCGGCGATTTTTCTCCCCGGTGCTCAGTCGCCGATGCCTCTCCCTCCCGATCCCGGTGGCAGCGAGCTTCTCCGGCCATCGAGGTTGCTCCGCCCCATTGGACGACCACTACGACCACCGAGTCAGTTCGTCGCCGTCCCTTTTGTTCTGCCCGATAGTGGATCTCGCCGTTGCTCGAGCTCAGAGGGTTGCCTTTCGCATGAGCTTAGATCATCGCCGTCGCACGAGCTCAGATCGTCGCCGACCTTCTGTTCTGTTGATAGTTGATCTCGCCGCCCACATACAACATTCAACCGACCTCGATTTGGTCGGGTTGTCATCATTTCCTTTGCTGGGAGCTAGGGGTTGGCGGGAGGGGGTGCTATCAGGTCTCCGATCGTGAGCTGGGTTTCGTGAATTCTGCCGTCACCGAATCTCCTTGTGCAAGGTAAGTTGATCTAGATGTTGTTTGGATTGTAGTAGGTTTCAATCGCTGATTCCTTTAGATTTTGCTGTGGATTCACCGATTTAGTGTCAATTTATGGTATCGGCTGTGTGTTGAGCTCAGATTTCTCGTCGGTGAACAGGGGACGGTGAAGGGGATGGCTGCCGGTAGTGATTTGGTTCGGTAAGCCTTGATACCCTCTTTTAGTTTCAATGTTAATTGCTGATTTTGCCGATGGATTGTGGTTTGATCAGTGTGTGGAGTTGGGATTACTTCGGTGAACAGGGAAGGTGGCTGTCAGTGAAGATTTGGTCGGTAAGTGTATTTATCCTTTTTGTTTCATCTGTAAATTGATGTGAATTTGGGTTGTGTGTTGATGGTTAGAAATCGCAGCTGTGATTTGGAAATTGACTTGTGATTTAAGTGATATTGTGATTGGTGCGGATCTATATTCTGTCGATAGCTTGGATTGGTGGTATGGAACAGTGAGTTAATCTTTTGTTGTGAGATGTGCTCAGTCAAGCTTGATCGAGAATGTTAATGGTAATACTATGTCTGTGCCGATTGTGGAAATTGCATGGGATTTAGTATGTTGTATGGATTAATGATCTGAGTTATGTTTTGCTTTTGATTTGGTTGGTTAATGCAGATCTAATACCTATACTTGGAATTGGGCAGCTGTGATTGAAGTTGCACTAGTTGAGCTACGGTTGGAGGTATTGACAATAAGGTATTGTGAATTGGTGTATTGATGAGATGTGAGCTCAGTTATGGGAATTGACACACGATTGTGTGGGAGCAGAGATTTCCTTGTGGATCTAATTCGGAAATGCAAGGTATGTCCGATTGGTATATTTATAGTTAATATTGTAGACTGATTGGTTAATATGAATTCATTCATCCTGTAGTATTAGATTGTTCGATTAATGAATCGAGCTAGGTAAGTTCGATTTGGGATTTGATACCATCATTAGACTTATAATAGACTTTGTCAATGTTTGCGTGTTGATTACAGGATTTTGATACGGGGCAGATTCACGGATGCGGATACGAGCTTCGTATCAGGTGGGTAATATCTACCTGGTCCGGTAGTTTGATCAATTCCAGTGCATGATCTTGGATTTATGTTTATACCTGTTTACCTTAAATCCACTCTTATTTAATCGTATGCTTGTACTGCCTTGACCTTTGAGATATAAACTCTGGTACTTCATTGATTATCTAGCTCGGATAGGAACTATAAACCCTATTATGTATTAGCTGATAGATGTTCAGTAAGTACATGTGGTTAGGGTTATCTTTGTGACTTCAGATTGGTTTACTGTATTACATCACTAGGGTTAGGTGATGGTTTGGATTATGGAGTCGTTTGTTATATCATATCCGTATTAGTGGTGTATTTATGATGGATTTAGTTGTCTGTGCATAGATAATTGTATTGTTGTCAGTATGTGACTAGGGACTAGAGGTCCTAACGTGATGGTATATCCATTATGGATTGTCTGCCTGTGTATGGTTATATGGACGGTCGATTGTGTATCGCTACTGACTAGAGGTCTCAGTGTGGTTGACTGTCAGATGAGTATGACTCTTTGTATAATAGAGAGAGTCTTGTGGATTGTAGTCCTTGCATTGTTTGACTTTTGGTTGACCAGGACTCCCCGTGAGATAGGGAGTGTGGCGAGGATACATGTATGGAGCTATGCATCATCACATATTCATGCATGCTATTGACTGAGTCTCCCTTGTGGATGAGACGGGTCGTCAGTCATCCTGCCTCCCCGGCCACTCGGGGTAGTGGTAGCAGGGTTGAGGGCAGAGCATTAGATGTGTTGCGCTCGACCACTATGGATGGTGGTAGCTGGAGATGCGCAGATCTTTGTCGTGCAGAGTGGTGTTAGCACTCGCCCACTATAGACGGTGGTTGTGTGACGTGCAGTTGTCCTGTGTGCGGCGTTTGTCTACTCATGGGTAGGGACAGCGTGGCTTGCAGCAGGGGCCCCTAGGAGTAGTTAGCTTTTTACGCTTATACGCTACTCAGTCATACTACCCAACTCGGCCACTCGAGAGTGGTGGCAGCTGGAGTCGGGCTAGTTGTCATTTGTCGTGCCACCCTGGCCACTCTGGGGTCGTGGTTGGACGGGTCATGACAAATGACCATGCATATGCATTCTTGATATATATATATGTATGCATGTATTTGATATATGTTTTACATATGCCCGTGAGATCTTGCATTTGATTGAGCTATGATCTACATGGTTGTTCATCATGATACATGCCATCTGCATTTTATTTACTGCTATGTGTTGAGCATGATACATGCGTTGATTCAGACTGTTATATGCATTTGATTAGCATCATGTCATTGTGTGGTACGGACCGAGTTATTATACAGGTGATCATATACTGTTCATATGTCTGAGTATTGGTCAGGTATGGGATTGACCTGGTACGTTATATGGTTATGTTATAGTATACCTGTTCAGGATGATCTATCATATGGAGGACAGACCGTCAGGTACGTACATTACTTTATGTCAGTTGATCAGTTCAGTTTATGCTATGAGTAGGACATATCTGTGATTACTGATTACTATGCTTAGGACTGTATGTCTATTGGACTCATGCTGTATACCTGTAGATCTTCACATGTATACTTGTAGATCTATCCTTATATGTTGTTCATGCACTTCTATATATTACCCCTGAGTTTATACTCACCACCCCTGGACCCTGGGTTTTCTGTCGCCCAGATAACAGGTAGAAGATTCCTTGGACGTTTGGAGCTCCGCCAGCTGATCCCATCTCACACCGAACATTTGGGGTTTCCCACGTATTTACTTCCGCTGTTATTTTGTATTTTGGCCATGTATAATCAGTGTTGTATCTTGCTGTGGATTTGTACGTTGTTTTGTGTAGTATGTTAGAGTCGCACCGGTGCGCACCTCTTGTGTTGTTGTGGATATGTTGTTTGGTATTGTCCATTTATATATTGTTGTTGTGGGCCTACGGGCCTTGTATTAACCCGATATGTTGCCACGTACAGGGGAGATGTCGTCCGTTTGCTTTTCGGCACGGCATACTCTTGGGGCGTGACAATTTTATTGGTATCAGAGCCCTAGGTTGCGAAGTCCATTTTCGGATTTGATTTCGTTCGGACATCGAGTTTTGCTTTACTCGGTTTTGGTTTGTGAGTTCTGGGATCTGGCTGTTGCGGACATCTCCGAGCTACAAGGTTTAAGGTATGTTAATTGTTATTACATATCCTTCTATTGGTTATGCATTTAATTTGCTTATAACTGGGATGACTTGTAGGATATTGGTTAGTATTCGCAATCGTGGTTTGAGTTGACCACGGGAACGATATATTGAGGTTATTAGACATGTACCTGCTATCGAAGAGGTAATTACCTTTGAGAGCTGACTGATACCGAGTCGGAAAGCATGGATTAGGTAGTCACATCTCTTGTGAAGATCAAGGATTACGATCCTAAGAATTTTCACTAATTATGTTAGTCAGATCATTACCCATGGGGTAATGGACAAGCGAGTATACTATTACTGATTCAGATAGTAGTGTTAGTTGAATACCATTATCCGGATTTAGCCGGTACTGGGTGTAAGTTATAGGAAATAACCTACGGAAAATAACGTATCATTTAGTCACAGTTCAGTGATGTTGTGAGATAGTATTTTCCCACGTCATTTTCTTTGACTCATTGTCAAGGAATTCTTGGGCTTTAGGTCGAGTGATCGTTTGGTAATGGAAGTACTATGCAGGGTCATTAGACTTGCGAAAGTTACGACCATTTAATAGCCCAAGAATGTGATTGGGTTGGTTTTGGCCACCCACGGGTTATCGGTTGACATCTTGATCAGGATGTTTGGATCTCCTACTAGATTCTACCGAAAGTGCATAGACCGAGTCATGTGTATAGAAATGACTCCGTAGCAAGTGTTTTAAAGAATCGGAGATTTGATAAGCAGATATTGCAAGTCAAATTATTGGAATTAGAAGTCTCCGAATGTTGGATAAAAGGTGCAAGATTAAAGTCATGAGTCACGAGCGACTATTGGAGAGTTTTCCGATCATAGAAGACCGATTGCAGATTGTCAGCAGTTTCTCATGTTTATCAGCGAACTCAGAGGAAAGACTCCGAAGGGAGATTATGTGTCTGCAATGCGGGTTACGATGAGACACAGAGTCAGATTATCCGATGGACCATTGTATCTGTTTCTACTATCAGCAGCCGGTATTTACGAGGAGAGTATGTACTTTGAAGACTCAGTTGAAGACCATGGATGATGCTTTCGAGCGGACGATCCACAACCTCGAAAGTTGAGATCATTACAGAAGAATGGATTATCACATCAGCAGCGATCTACAACCTCAGATATAGTTGAAGCTCTATGATACTTTCAACCGAGAGAAGCGAGTTACCCAACACTATCAGCAGAGGACATCTCAGAAGACTCAGACGTTCAGACAACAACGGTTACTTATCCAGATGCCAGCAACTGTTACCTTTCTAGACGACGACAACTGTTACTTTTCCAGACATAGTTATGTTTTATACAGAGGAGAGATTTTACAATAATGGTCGTATCTACGCAGTATTCTCCAGTTGCAGCGATACCTTTCACAGAGATGGAGCGTGCTACGATGTTGGCAGTTCTTGATATTACTCTGGTAGGATGTGTACCTGCTAGTACAATGTTTACCATCTCTAGTCGATTGTTTGATTTGTACCTGATTCCCAGTGATTGACTTCAGTTCTCCATAATAGTCTTTGCGTCTACATGAGCTCAGCCGTCCAGAACAGATGTCGGACAAGTTTACATGATTACTCGAGAAGAAGTATAGAAGACCGAAGGATCGGTCCTTCGGGGTATTACTTTAGGTTATCCTATTTGCGGATATATCGAGAGATACTGGTAGTTTACAGGTATCTTTGTCTAGAACATTCTTGGATAGGGTTCGAAGGGTTCCTATCGACTGGTGGTTGGTGATTTTCTCTACCGTTTGGTGAGATGTTGATCAACAACCAAGAAGACAAGGGATACCCTTAGCCTTTGCTAGACATACCTCCACTATAGACATATCCTTACGGATAGTTGGATTGTTGGAGCGTTGGTATACTAGGACTCTCGGATGTACGTATAATCTGAGAGTATTCGGATGTAGTTACGGATGAACTCTCGGGCTGGTCACTGCATGGGCAAGTGGAATATGCGATTGAGGTGATTTCGGGAATAGTCCTGATATTGGGGACCTCATACCGGGAGATGATTTTATGGGTATCAGTGTTGCTAAACACTATGGGAGATTTATCTGCCTCAGTGTTTCTTCTTGAGAAGACTTGTAACTCTTTGTTAGAAGAGAGTCGGACCTTGAGGTTATGCATCGATTATCGATGATTTGAAATGCATTAGTTGAGAATGAGTATCCTTCGTTAGGGATAGATGATTTGTTTAGATCAGCTAAATGACACCTGGGTATATCCTAGGGTTGGTCTACGACTGGAGGTTTGATATTGTAGTGACTTAGTGTCATACAATTATCATTGTCGGTGTGATGATTGAGCTATCAGTAGCTTAGAGTAAAAAGGGATACAGGTGTGTAGAAGATGATATTTCATACTTGGTATGAATTTTAGGAGATGTTGATAATGTTGTTAGACTTATCGACGATTTAGTCGTTCATGGATTTGAGGAATCAAGTACTCTTGGAGTATTTGAGATCGATTGTCATCATATCTGTGGAGGATATATTTATGGATATATTCCCAATCTTGAAGGAAGTTGTGGTTTCTTTAGATTGATTTGGTATTTACCATAGATGAGAATAGCATGTTCTAGCGATACTATATCGTCGACTTGTTGGACCAAGAAGGTGATGGGAATCACCTGGTCGGAAGTGTGTGAAGCTAGGTTTCAGGGCCTAGACGGTGACTGACTTTCGCGTCAGTGTTAGTTAATCCGTTCGATATGGATGGAAGGGTATTGTATGCAGGGGTATCATTTCAGGGAATAGGAGCGATCCCGATGTAGTTGAATGAGACGTATATTATGTGTATGCTAGTTGAGAAACTAGCGAGATTAATCATTATAGTCTTCTAGTTACTTTCAGTTCTGGGTGACATAGTGAATTTTGGACAGTAGATTAATTTCTCTTGTGAGAATAAATCTCCGTCTCTGGGAAGGATGGTGGTTCCCAGAGTTGCATTCGATTTAGGAAGAGTTGTTCAGGAGACTCTTCATTCGAGAGTGATGATTTTTTCGGAGTGTATCCAAAAATAGTGAGTATTGAGACGTTCCAGTTGGTGGAACGATATATGGGACACGGTTGATTTCGCCAACAAGCAAAGGTGGAATATTGTGATCGGTAGGGTTACGTACCGTAATGAAGTGGGAGCCTAGTACGTTAGACTGTGTTAGGAGATTATCTAGAATTTGGAAAGGACTTGATAGGATTTAGGTAATCGATGATCGATTAGCTAGGTTCGCTCATTTTCTTCCGAGCCGTAAGATTGACTCCGTTGGATTGCTTGATGGAATTATATCCATGGAGTATCCTTAGGTATCATTTCTGATAGTGATTCATGATTCATCTTACGATTCTGGCAAAGTTTCCCATCGGTTACGAGCATAGAGCTCCACTTTTGTATAATTATTACCTTTTAATAGGTTAATTGAGAGTGTATATATGAGCTGGAATATAATATTCGAGCTCGGTACCCCACTTAGTCACTTGAGGTATGACTTTGCTCCGGATACTTGAGATGGTTATTGTGACATCTTGTACTCGTACATGAGTCGGAAATTTGGGGACCAAATTTTTATAAGTGGGGGAGAATGTAAAATACGAAAAAAAAAATTATATGGATTAAACCCTTTAATTAATTGAGATTAATTAGGAGATTAATTGGGTTTAATTAGTCAAATTGGGCTAAATTGGAATTGGGTTTGAATCGGATTGGGTCATGATTAGGTTGAACTTGAGTTAGACTTGGACAAGTGGCTCAACCCAAATGGAAGCACTGTTATAAACTCGCCTAACCCGATCCCGCGATTCCCTATTTCTTTCTCGCGACTTCCCCATTTCGCTCGCGATTTCGCTTCACTTGCCTCGTCTCTTCCGAATCATCGCGGCGATTTTTCTCCCGGTGCTCGATCGCCGCCGATGCTCCCTCCCGATCCGTGGCGGCCAGCTTCTCGGCCATCGAGGTTGCTCCGCCCCATTGGACGACCACCGAGTCAGTTCGTCGCCGTCCCTTTTGTTCTGCCCGATAGTGGATCTCGCCATTGCTCGAGCTCAGAGGGTTGCCGTCGCATGAGCTTAGATCATCGTCGTCGCACGAGCTCAGATCGTCGCCGACCTTCTGTTCTGTTGAAAGTTGATCTCGCCGCCCACATACAGCATTCAACCGACCTCGATTTGGTCGGGTTGTCATCGTTCCTTTCTTTGGGAGCTAGGGGTTGGCGGGAGGGGGTGCTATTAGGTCTCCGATCGTGAGCTGGGTTTCGTGAATTCTGCCGTCACCGAATCTCCTTGTGCAAGGTAAGTTGATCTAGATGTTGTTTGGATTGTAGTAGGTTTCAATCGCTGATTCCTTTAGATTTTGCTGTGGATTCACCGATTTAGTGTCAATTTATGGTATCGACTGTGTGTTGAGCTCAGATTTCTCGGTGAGCGAACAGGGACGATGAAGGGATGGTCGCGTAGTGATTTGGTTCGAAGCCTTGATACCCTCTTTAGTTTCAATGTTAATTGCTGATTTTCCGATGGATTGTGGTTTGATCGTGTGTGGAGTTGGGATTACCGGTGAATGCAGGAAGGTGGTTCGGTGAAGATTTGGTCGGTAAGTGTATTTATCCTTTTTGTTTCATCTGTAAATTGATGTGAATTTGGGTTGTGTGTTGATGGTTAGAAATCGCAGCTGTGATTTGGAAATTGACTTGTGATTTAAGTGATATTGTGATTGGTGCGGATCTATGTTCTGTCGATAGCTTGGATTGGTGGTATGGAACAGTGAGTTAATCTTTTGTTGTGAGATGTGCTCAGTCAAGCTTGATCGAGAATGTTAATGGTAATACTATGTCTGTGCCGATTGTGGAAATTGCATGGGATTTAGTATGTTGTATGGATTAATGATCTGAGTTATGTTTTGCTTTTGATTTGGTTGGTTAATGCAGATCTAATACCTATACTTGGAATTGGGCAGCTGTGATTGAAGTTGCACTAGTTGAGCTACGGTTGGAGGTATTGACAATAAGGTATTGTGAATTGGTGTATTGATGAGATGTGAGCTCTTGTAATTGACACGATTGTGTGGGAGCAGAGATTTCCTTGTGGATCTAATTCGGAAATGCAAGGTATGTCCGATTGGTATATTTATAGTTAATATTGTAGACTGATTGGTTAATATGAATTCATTCATCCTGTAGTATTAGATTGTTCGATTAATGAATCGAGCTAGGTAAGTTCGATTTGGGATTTGATACCATCATTAGACTTATAATAGACTTTGTCAATGTTTGCGTGTTGATTACAGGATTTTGATACGGGGCAGATTCACGGATGCGGATACGAGCTTCGTATCAGGTGGGTAATATCTACCTGGTCCGGTAGTTTGATCAATTCCAGTGCATGATCTTGGATTTATGTTTATACCTGTTTACCTTAAATCCACTCTTATTTAATCGTATGCTTGTACTGCCTTGACCTTTGAGATATAAACTCTGGTACTTCATTGATTATCTAGCTTGGATAGGAACTATAAACCCTATTATGTATTAGCTGATAGATGTTCAGTAAGTACATGTGGTTAGGGTTATCTTTGTGACTTCAGATTGGTTTACTGTATTACATCACTAGGGTTAGGTGATGGTTTGGATTATGGAGTCGTTTGTTATATCATATCCGTATTAGTTGTGTATTTATGATGGATTTAGTTGTCTGTGCATAGATAATTGTATTGTTGTCAGTATGTGACTAGGGACTAGAGGTCTTAGCGTGATGGTATATCCATTATGGATTGTCTGCCTGTGTATGGTTATATGGACGGTCGATTGTGTATCGCTACTGACTAGAGGTCTCAGTGTGGTTGACTGTCAGATGAGTATGACTCTTTGTATAATAGAGAGAGTCTTGTGGATTGTAGTCCTTGCATTGTTTGACTTTTGGTTGACCAGGACTCCCCGTGAGATAGGGAGTGTGCGAGGATACATGTATGGAGCTATGCATCATCACATATTGCATGCATGCCGACGATCGGGTCTCCTTGTGGATGAGACGGGTCGTCAGTCATCCTGCCTCCCCGGCCACTCGGGGTAGTGGTAGCAGGGTTGAGGGCAGAGCATTAGATGTGCCGCGCTCGACCACTATGGATGGTGGTAGCTGGAGATGCGCACCTAGCCACTGTGCAAAGTGGTGTTAGCACTCGCCCACTATAGACGGTGGTTGTGTGAGGTGCTGTTGTCCTGTGTGCGGCATTTGTCTACTCATGGGTAGGGACAGCGTGGCTTGCAGCAGGGGCCCCTAGGAGTAGTTAGCTTTTTACGCTTATACACTACTCAGTCATACTACCCAACTCGGCCACTCGAGAGTGGTGGCAGCTGGAGTCGGGCTAGTTGTCATTTGTCGTGCCACCCTGGCCACTCTGGGGTCATGGTTGGATGGGTCCATGACAAAGGACCATGCATATGCATTCGATATATATGTATGCATGTATTTGATATATGTTTTACATATGCCCGTGAGATCTTTGCATTTGATTGAGCTATGATCTTGCATATGGTTGTTCATCATGATACATGCCATCTGCATTTTATTTCTTGCTATGTGTTGGAGCATGATACATGCGTTGATTGATTATTATATGCATTTGATTAGCATCATGTCATTGTGTGGTACAGATAGGAGTTATTATACAGGTGATCATATACTGTTCATATGTCTGAGTATTGGTCAAGTATGGGATTGACCTGGTACGTTATATGGTTATGTTATAGTATACCTGTTCAGGATGATCTATCATATGGAGGACAGACCATCAGGTACGTACATTACTTTATGTCAGTTGATCAGTTCAGTTTATGCTATGAGTAGGACATATCTGTGATTACTGATTACTATGCTTAGGACTGTATGTCTATTGGACTCATGTTGTATACATGTAGATCTTCACATGTATACTTGTAGATCTATCCTTATATGTTGTTCATGCACTTCTATATATTACCCCTGAGTTTATACTCACCACCCCTGGACCCTGGGTTTTCTATCGCCCAGATAACAGGTAGAAGATTCCTTGGACGTTTGGAGCTCTGCCAGCTGATCCCATCTCACACCGAACATTTGGGGTTTCCCACATATTTGCTTCCGCTGTTATTTTGTATTTTGGCCATGTATAATCAGTGTTGTATCTGGCTATGGATTTGTACGTTGTTTTGTGTAGTATGTTAGAGTCGCACCGGTGCGCACCTCTTGTGTTGTTGTGGATATGTTGTTTGGTATTGTCCATTTATATATTGTTGTTGTGGGCCTACGGGCCTTGTATTAACCCGATATGTTGCCACGTACAGGGGAGATGCCGTCCGTTTGCTTTTCGGCACGGCATACTCTTGGGGCGTGACACTTTGTCTCAATTCATTTTCCTTCTGCGCTAGTAACTCCCTCAAATGAATAACCTCTTCGGTTAATTGATTTATTTCTGCTCTTGATGCCGAGGAGGATGAAGAAGAAGCACTAGGGACTTTATAGGATCGACTCAAAGAACCGAGTCCAATTATTCTTCCACTTTTCGCCCCTCTAGTTGCTTCGAGTCATAAATTAATATTGCTAACAGAAGACTCAGATTCGACTGCATCATCACTTGCACTCGAATTTCTCTGTATTTCTCTTGTTTTGTAAGAAAAAAAGTTAAATACTAACATAAGAATTTATTTTTTTTAATTACAAACTGTCATTGTTCTAGCTCTCTCCCCACTCCACGTCTTATTTTTCTTTTGGAATGTACGGGTGAAAGTGTTTATGAATAATGGCTTAGTCCCCGTCTCCTGGGCCTAAACAAACAGTGTTATAATTTATAAATTACTGAGTATTAGATTACAAAATTATGATTTGAAAAAACTCACCAAACGATTTCTATGTTTATCGATATTGATTAAGCCTCCCACATACGTGGTAGATATAGCGCCGAAATTACAATGTTGATTTTTCTTATTCTACTTACTCCTCCGTTTGCTATCCTCATATCCCCAATATGCAACAATTTTATTCCAATTCTCTTCGGTTATACAGTGTGACTTTTTATTTCTGGTTTTCCCATGACTGAGTATGTTTCTGATATAGTCGCCACACTTTTTCTTGAAAATCCTCCTAATTTCTAGTGTTTCACTCTCCTCCCAAGTAAATAACCGCTGCAGTAGAGAAAAATTGAATTGATTATATTAACTTCAATTTTATATACAAAATGATTTAAATAACTTACTGTGAACTCATTCCACCATAAAATTTTTATTTCTTCCGGCGTGCTCGTATAAGTCATAGAAGCTCCACCCCAATGGTTATTCACTATTTTATTCACCTCGTGAATAACATGTACATAATTTGTAAATCTAACATAAAATAAAAACA
Source organism: Wurfbainia villosa (assembly GCA_025175895.1). Lineage (NCBI taxonomy): Eukaryota > Viridiplantae > Streptophyta > Magnoliopsida > Zingiberales > Zingiberaceae > Wurfbainia > Wurfbainia villosa. The sequence continues at coordinate 32,886,302 of CM045990.1, read as the reverse complement.
AACCATGTTAGATACTTATAAAAATACATATTGTATTAAAAACATAGATAATTTAAAACTTGAATACTTACGAATCTCATGAGGAGATATATGAACTATCGCGTATCTTCCCTCTCAATGAGTGATTGTTGTACTGGGGAAGATACATTAGCAGATATCTGTTGAGAACTAGAAGATCCTGCAACTGGAGAAGAGGTGGAGGGCACATTTTCTGCAAGAGCATCGATCAGGCAGGTCGTGATCTTTCATCACTACTCCGTCTATGATCGCCACGTCGAAACTAACAATCATAATTATTAAAAGAATATGACAGTAAAAAAAGAATTAAATTTGTATATTGAATTTATAATATTAAAAAATTATCATATTCATAGCAACTGGATAACTTACAAAAAAAGACAGTTCATTAATATATCAAATATATGAAATTTAGAATTAGATAGTAAATTGAAACATAATTAGTACTCAATAAAAGTTACCCATAATTATATATCGAAGTCCGCATTGTGATTTCATCTTGGTCATACGTCTATTTGATATCATCATCGTCATAAATCGCATCGTCATACTCTAAATTAAATTCTTCGTCTTCATCTTGATTCATTTCACTTGCATCAACGGCTATTACTACGCCACTGGGATCTCGTAATGTTGAAATATTATATTCTTCGATATGAAATATATTGAAAACTTCATTTTGTTGATATGCTATATCTTCTCAATGTTCCGTAATTTTTTACTTACTTTTTTTTTACAAACAGCTCACCAATCACTTTTGTCTCATCTCAGACTAGGATATGAAGCATAAACTACATGAATCACTTGTTGTGCTAACACAAATGATTCATACCTCTTGTATAATTTTTTATAATTTATTTCAATCAAATTAAATTGTGGATGCACCCTCATGCCTTTGATAAGGTCAAACCAACGACACATAAATAAAATAACTCGCAAATCTAAGCTTGGGTACGCTACCTCTAAAATTTCATCTAGCAAGCCATAAAAATCATTCCTTGCACCTCCATCATTAGATGACTGAACACAAACTCCACTTTTCATTGTAGCTTTCTCAGTTTCATATTTTTGAGTATGAAAATTATATCGCTTATGAAATATATTTGACAAGTTTACTGCATTTGAATTTGGATCCCATGAGATGCTTTACTAGTTATTGCTCAATGTGAGCGTGATTATCAAGAACCTAAAGTCAAATAAGTATGTGTTAAAGTCAAGATTTATCAAATTTATTATAATAGACTACTTACATATTTTTTTGGACCATGGTGCAAATTCTTCATCGCATAAACGATCAAACTCATGCTCCGAAAGCTCAGAATATAGGATTTGAAAATTTCTACTATAAAATTAAATATAACACGAACAATAATTTACGATATATAAAATATATAATATAATATTTATATACTCACTCAAAATATGGCATTACTTCTGGAGAGTTCACTAAAATATATGTATGGGTTGCTCGTTGCTCTTGACCAGTTAAGTATCTACTTGTACAATATTCACTCGGTCGACCAAGGTAATTAAAAATTGAGAATGACTTCAAATTGGGATCAATAGGACCCTCATCATTTCTTCTGGCTCTATGACTTTTGCATTGAATATGAGGTTCAAAATAATATGATGCAAAAGGTATAACTTCCTCCATAATATATGCATTAACAATAGAAGTCTCAACATGAGCCTTATTTTTCACCCTTTTTTTCAAGTGATAAAGGAATCTAATAATAATAAAAAAATGTATTAGAAATTAATTTATACTAAATTTATCAATGCACTAACAATGATAAAAAAAAATCACCTTTCAAACGGATGCATCCATCGAAATTGAAAAGGACCTCCAACTTTAGCCTCATATGGCAAGTGAACCAAAAGATGTTCTATGGAATCAAAAAATGCCGATGGAAATATTCTTTCTAAGTTACACAAAATGACCAGAAAGTCTCTCTCTAATGTCTCCATGTGTGAATGACTCAATACTGTCGAGCAAATATCATGAAGGAAAATGCTTAATTTCGTAATTGCACCCCATATAAAATTTGGTAACAGTTCCTTAAAAGCAATAGGAATTAGTCTTTCCATGAATATATAATAGTCATGACTTTTCAAACCAAACAATTTGTATTCCTTCAAATCGACGCATCTGCCAAGATTAGAGATATAACCATCAGGAAATCTCAATGATTTCAACCATTCAAAAATAATCCATCTTTCATCCTTATTCAATATATAAATTGGTTTTGGTTTTGGTCCCCTACTATTTTTATCAACATCAAGGGTGGGTTGTTTACAGATGAGACGGATATCTTTTCTTACATTCAAATTATCTTTTATTTTTCCAGTAATATCCATCACCGTATTTATCAGATTATCAAAAACATTCTTCTCAATATGCCTTACATCAAGATTGTAATGAATCAAATTACTCTGTCAATACGGTAAATCCCAAAATATACTCCGTTTAGTCCATTTATGCGTAATTTCATAGTCGTATGTTATAACATTTGGTTCTTCAATAACAGATGGAAAGTTAAGCACTCTATGCCATAAGAATTGATCGGTGAATCTCAATGGTGGAGGTGTTCTTTCAATTCTATTCTTAGTGAATTCTTCTTTATTTCTTCTGAATTTATGATTTGGCGGTAAAAATTATCTATGACAATCAAAATAATTCGGTTTCTTTCAATGTTTCAATCTGAATGACTTTGATCTCTCCATACATAATGGACATCCTAAAATCCCCGCGGTACTCCATCCCGATAATATACCATAAGCAGGAAAATCATTGACGGTCCAAAGAAGCGCAACTCTCATTGTGAACATCTGATTAGTATGGACATCATATATAGAAACACCCTCATCCCATAGTTGTTTCAGCTTGGCAATCAGTGGTTGCATGTAAATATCCATTAACTTCTTGGGATTATGAGGGTCAGGCACAATCAATGTTAAAAACATATACAGTGTTTTCATACACATACCAGGTGGAAGATTATATGGAGTTACGATAATTGGCCAGCAAGAATATGTTCTTCCTGATTTGCTAAATGGAGAAAATCCATCATCACATAGACCCAACCGATGTTTCGAGTCTCATTCGCAAACTCAGGATATTTTCTATCAAAAATTTTTCACACCTCTGCATCTGATGGATGACACATTAGCCCCTCCTCTGTTTCATGATTTGCATGTCAAGTCATGTGTTCAGCAGTGACTTTTGATGCATAAAGCCTTTGCAATCTAGGAGCTAAAGGTAAATAAAATATTTGTTTGAATGATTTACATTGCTTATTATGATTCGATCTCGTGGTACTCTTGTACCTACATTGATTACAGAATTTACAAGTCCCTAAATCTGCATTATCTTCTCAATATAGCAAACAATCATCTCTGCAAACATCAATTCTTTGTACCGAAAGACTAAAATCTTTCACAAGTTTTTTCATATTGTACAAATTGTTCGACATTATGTGATCACGCGGCAATACTTCTCCAATAACTTGAACAAAATCATTAAAACAATCTTCGGACATATTATGCTCAGCTTTAACATTCAACAATCTAGCGGTGAGAAATAATTTAGTATGACTGTCACAACCAGACCATACAGGTTCATCTGTAGCTCTCAACACTTCTTGAAATTTAAGATATGGTTCATTGTATACATTTTCATGAACACCAGTTACTTCTACCTCCTCCAATGGCGATGAATAACTAGTATACATGTGTTCAAATGTTTGAGGACAACTAGAACTTGCAACGTTTGATTCGGTATTCAAATTATGACCAACTGTATCAACTATCATCCTATGATATGGATTGAATTGATCATAATATCTTTGATCTCCACTAACTGTCCTTTGTATGTTTCGTCCAACCTCTTCATCGGATATGAACGTTTCACCATGACATGTTCAATTATAATAATTTGGAGTAAAACCAAATCTATAAAGATGTTCTCGAACTTTATCACACTAGAAAAATGTACCATTATGATATTTTTTGCATGGACACCTTAATTTATTCTCATCCATAAACTCAATATTCCTACTAGCAAAGTTCAAAAATTGTTTCAGCCCAAAAATAAATTCATCGGTTAAACCACGACGTTCGAGTAAATTCTTTTTATACATCCAACTTCTTTCTCTCTCCATTTGTCCTATTTCCAAATTTATATCAAGGATTAATTCTATTTTTTTTTCATATTTCATCCATATTAATCTAATAATAAATTTATACTCAAAATAAATCTTCTAGTTCTTACTGTGCTTTTGTTTGATATTGAATTGCAAACTATAATATATCGAACAAATATTATATATTTATAGTAAAAAATTTATTTAAAATCAAACATTAATTATATATATTATAAAATGATAATGCTATAAATTTATGAATATACACTATATATACATGCCCTGGTAGAAGCAACGGATGAGCTCACAACTGAAGACTTCACAAACACACAAATCACCTGAAGGATGAAGTACGATAAACTTATGAAAAATAAAACATTAGTTTTGTATTTAAATTACACATTACTAATTTAATTTGAATAAGATGTTGACTCTACTGTGACCGAGTACATGATGCAGAGGGACGGGGTCGCCACAATAGTTGTACGCGATCCAAGGGCGGCGATGAACGACCCAACTGGGTCGTGCAGATCCTGAAACAAATTAAATTAAATGCTCCAGCTGGAGCGGCGATGAACCACCCAGGTGCACGATCCAGGGGTGGCGATGAAACCCCCCCCTACCATGTCGTCGTGCTCCTACGACGTGCGCTCGCGATAATCGGCGGCAGTGCAGCTACCGGTAGGCCGCTTCTAATCGTAGTTGTCGCAAGGCTGCGACAGCTGCTGCGCGAGCTCGCGATAGCAGTGTCGCTGTTGCGAGCTCCCGACAGCGACGTCGCTGCTCCGACGATGGATGAGGGGAAGAGAGGAGGAGGCGTACCGACAGATCGAGTGGCGAGGACGAGCGCGTGAGGAGGGAGGAAAGGAGGAGAGAATGCTAATTAGGGGGAAATCGACGATGATTTCTAATTCTTTGGAATATTTGTCACCAACTAAAATTACCAACGAAAAAAAATTTCGTCGCTAAATTTATCGCAAAATTTATAATGAATTATTAAATCGTTACAAAGTTTGCGACGAATTTACGTTTCGTCGCAAAATTCTGCAATGAAATTTATTTTTCGTTGCAAAATTGGTGACAAAAATTAAATTCGTCGCCAAATTAGCGACGAATATTAAATTCATCGTAAATTTCTTATTTCCTCTGTTGGTTTTTTTCCCAAATAATTGAAAATATTCGATGAAAATATTTCATCACCAAATTTGTCGCAGAATTTATAATGAATTATATTTTCATTATAGAATTTGCAATGAATTATGAATTCGTTGCAAAATTCTGTGACGAATTTATATTTAGTTGCTAAATTTTGCAACAAAATTGATTTTTCATCGCAAATTTGTGATGAAAAATAAAATTCATTGCAAAACTGCGACGAAATTTGCAACAAAATTTAATTTGTTGCAAATGTAACTAAGTTTGCAACAAAAAAATTTTTGTTGGAAATTTCGTTACTAATTTGCGACGAAATTTGTAATTCGTTGCAAATTTTGTTGCAGATGTGCAACAAATTATTTTTGTTGTTAAATTTCGTCGCTATTTTGATGTATTTTTGCAGTGAGATAAGGTCGTTGGCCCGACTGTCACGCCCCAGGGGCATCCTCGTCATCGAATGACGAAGGAGCCTTAGTGACAATTATTCCGATATACATCAGGAACCAAATCGATATTTTTTGAAATAATATAGAAATATAAGTATTTTATTAACCGCATGCATGCACGACTAAAATATAAATAAATTAAAAGTAAATTAATTTTATGACACCAAATCAAACTGCGACCAAAATCTAAAGTACATAAACAAAATGCAATAACAAAAATTAAATAAAACGGCATCTCGATGATGCAGTGGGACCAGCATGGCAAGGGACTCTCTGAGCGACGCGAAGGTAAGCCAATTGGACACGTCCTCTACTAGCTAACCTGGAGGATAAAAGAAGAGGGGGTGAGTACAACCACTTAGTGGGTGGATAGAAAATAGTGCATAATCATAATGGATATAATGGACATAATGGAAGTCAAAGGAAACAAACTAGAGTAACTCAAACCTCAGAGTACCAATATCAGTCTGCAACTAACCTGATCAACAATATAATAAATAGACCTACAACATATACAACCAACTGAAATCTACAAGCAATACATACCAAGATACCGCGACAAAGCCTCGTGGCTCTCGAGGTAATACAAAGACACTATCTACATGCAACCACATGCTACCACGACCGGGGCTCATGGGCAGATAGACAATAAAAGACTCCATGTCTACGCAACGCGACATGCTACCATGATCTAGTCTCGTGGACAGACAGAGTATATAGCTATCTAGCTATGGACTGCACGCAACAACATGATACCACGACCGGGTCTCGTGGGCAATCAAGATGTAAGGTAGGTATCTAGCTACAGACGATACACGAATCCAACTATCACTAACTCCGAACAAGTAGTCCAAGAGTATAACTCCGCAGTAGATCCTCTCAACCACGAATGGGAGACATAATCAACCACATATATACAAAGCAATCATAGTTCAAAAGTAGAGAACCTCTACTGCAGACCCTCTCAACCACGAATGGGAGACATAGCTAGCAGCCGAGATAAAAGAAAAGTTATAAATCCTCTACTGCAGACCCTCTCAACCACGAATGGGAGACATAGCTAGCAGACGAGATAGAAGAAAAGTTATAAATCCTCTACTGCTGACCCTCTCAACCACGAATGGGAGACATAGCTGGCAGTCGAGACAGGAGAAAAGTTATATATCCTCTACTGCAGACCCTCTCAACCATGAATGGGAGACATAATTGGCAGCCGAGATAGGAAAAAAGTTATATATTCTCTATCAATTAATCTTATCTTAACTATACTATTTCACTAGTCCAATCATAATACCAATCCAACAAATAATAGGTAAGAATCTACCAACAATATCTACCTATTTATATCTCAGCTAATAGGCACATATAACAGTAATATCAATCAATAACTACATGTTAATGATGAGCAAGCAACTTAAAATCCAAGGGTTCAGCGAATATAGTATCAAAGCAATTCTAGCAATAACATCAGTAAACCACATAACTAATAAAATCATGCACTAAATTCTAAAGATGTAAAAGATCCACCCACCTGATCTGTAGCCCGTGCTAACTATCTTCCCGTTAGAGAGTCTATCACAATCAAAGTCCTCACACTGATTTAACCTCCTCTTCTTCTTGCTTTTTCAACTGAAACACACGGATTGAGATCTCTTAAAGGCTCGCAACACACTTCAGAAAGGGATCTACCACCATGTACATAACTATCCCGAGGAATCAAAAAATTTGCTTAAAGTATATCTTCTGTCACTAAGGGGTCATCCTTCACTGACAGATTTCCTACACTAGCCAAAACAATGTTCTTGCAGAACTCAATTGATGTGCCATTTAATCCGACAAGTATCGAGGCCTTGCTTAATCCTTTCTGTCCATCAACACCCAACACTATGTTGTTTCTTGTGTAGTAAGCTCCTCTCGATCCATTTTAATGTGTTACCTAGCAGTTAAGGGGGTCGGTGGGGTTGCTCATCTCTTCCCCAGCTTCGGGCGACAGCAGTCGCATGACCAAAGTAAGAGGGAGAAATCGAGAAGAGGAAAAACTCACGATCAGAATTGTACGACGCACAATCTGGAAAGGCAGGCGGCGGTGGATGAGGAGGAGAAGCGGTTATGCAGCTCCGGTGATTTGGGAAAACATGGGAGAGAGAGCAAGTAACGGCGAAGACGGCGGCGACTGGCCGGAAGGCGACGACTGGCTGGAAGGCGACCGCATGGGTGTTGTCACGTCTTGTGGCGTGCACAAAAGGCGATAAGCGGAAAGGGTCCTGCTGGCGGGTGCGTGCTGGGAGTTAGCGGCAGACAGCGTCGCGTGAGGGCGGCGGGAGGGGCGTGCAATGGCGGCAGTGCAGGAAGGAGGCGGTGGCGGCGGCGGTGCTTGGCGCCGACCCAGCGTCTGCGAGCAGCGGTGGAGAGAGGCGCAGAGAAGAAGGCGCTTGGGAATAAAAACAGGAAAGGAGAAATTTCAAGGGTTATTTATAACTTAAGGTTTTATTGAATTAATCAACCTTGATTAATTCAATTAACCAAAGTCCTAAAAATTGTATCCCAAAATGCTTACCTTTCGGATAAAATAAATAGACTATCTCAAAATCTAATAAAATTATCTGGAGTTTTTCTATTAAATATCCATAACTAAATCTCCGCTTTTGAAATATTCAACTTTATTATTAGATAAGGCCAATTAGACTTAGTCCAATCTGATAAAAGCTTATCTCAAAATTATCAACTAAAATACTAATAAATAACTAATTTCCATTTAATAAAATAAATTTATTTTATTTATCTCATTTTTAAATTATATTATTATTATATTATATTATTTTAATTTTTGTTTAATTTGTTTTTTTTCGATATATTACATTCTCCCCCACTAATAAAAATTTGGTCCCCAAATTTCCTACTTGATATACCCTAATAAATGTATCATATCTACATGTCGTTCTTCTACTCTAATTAGTTTCTTTATTAGAATCTCGTTACCGTCCAACTTTTATCCAGCAGATGACCTTGCTTCATCTTAATCAATCTTCGCACCTGGAATAATCTGGAACTTCAACTATATCCTTCACAACATAAATAAGTTAAGTACATACTCTCATATTAACAAAATATGAAAGTCCTTATGTACTTTCATGGTTAGTTAATCCCTAATTCTTATGTTACTCTTTTAGCACATTCTAAACCTTCACATTCCTATTGTCAGCTCATAAACTTCTCGGTGGGTTATGAGCCCACCATGCTTCCGTTGCGCAACTCTGATCCATATCCCAAATTGGTTTCTAGTCTTCTCATCTTCAGCAAGTGTGAGATCTAGTGCATTTGTACTGAGTTGTATGTCAAGTCTCGTACTCCAAGTTATGGGTAGTCTAATTTCAAATCAAGGTATGCCTATCAAAATCCAAGGGTTACTCCTTTACTTCGTAATGGGACGTTAAAGTCTTCCTTTATTATAACTAATCTACAAAGGCAAGGTATCGTAATTCTACTAATTTTTCCCTAAGTATTATCGGGATATCAAGGAATGTGAGCTATCAATATATCAACTAGAATAGGGTAAAGCGGAACGATTCCTCGTATACCAGACCCATCGGCTCGCTGAGTCATCTCGATCAGTATGACTCGGTCTAACACTATTCAATAAGTACCTATGAGGAATTCAAATATTCTAACTTAGATATAGGTTATAAAATCTTGGACGAAGTGAAGCATACGATCATAGTCCTGGGCTCCCAAGTAGGGTAACATTCTATAAGTCGACTAAATTCTACATTGTAATCCATGATGCTTCGATCGCCTTGAGTAAGATTCAGAAACTCCTAGCGACAACTTATACGGAAAGAGACAAGGAAAATATTGTCTCTCCAAGGCCTCTCGAAATAGTTCCCAAATGACACTCTGCTCCCCGAAATCCTCCGCTGTATTTTCCACCATGTGAGGGTCTGACCTCGTAAGTGATACACCACAAGCTCTATCTTCCCTGCATCCATGCAAGTTATGCATCCAAGTGAGTCTTTTACATTGTTCATCCATGCATGAGCAATCCATGGACCGGTATCCCCTAAAATAAGGTAAAACGATCCTTCATCGTCTTGACCAGTGTAGGTATACACGCCTTATCTATGATCAAATCACTAGTAGTAGGGATTGATACTCTCTAAGGGGTTACTCCTTGACTTCCAAATGGGTGGCTAGTAGGCCTAATCCTAGCTTCCTAATTCGACACCAGTCGACACCCCAAAAGAGTTTACATTTTCAACCTTGAGGGTAGGCCCCACAACATCAATAGGTCGTTTTCGAGGTCGACCTCATCCACGACCATGTGTAGGGCAATTTTACTAGGTAACATTTCCTACAATGAGCAAATATGTAAGTATCTAACAAAAATATAATGATAACTTCCTATTACATAAGGAAAATACAGTGACCACTAAAGACAACAACTTTTTCTATAGCTCAGAGATGTCCTTCTGCTTGCTTGGTCCCAAAACACAAAAATCCAAAAACGAAGAATAAGAAAATGTCGAAACACAAAACCCATAAATCGAAATCGCAAACCCAGGCTCTGATACCAATAAAATTGTCACGCCCCAGGGGCATCCTCATCATCCAAATGACGGAGGAGCCCCTTAGTGACAATTATTCCGATATACATCGCTGGAACCAAATCAGATATTTTTTTTGAAATAATATAGAAATATAAGTATTTTATTAACCGCATGCATGCACGACTAAAATATAAATCAATTAAAAGTAAATTAATTTTATGACACCAAATCAAACTGCGACCAAAATCTAAAGTACATAAACAAAATGCAATAACAAAAATTAAATAAAACGGCATCTCGATGATGCAGTGGGACCAGCACGGCAAGGGACTCTCTGAGCGACACGAAGGTAAGCCAATTGGACACGTCCTCTACTAGCTAACCTGGAGGATAAAAGAAGAGGGGGTGAGTACAACCACTCAGTGGGTGGATAGAAAATAGTGCATAATTATAATGGATATAATGGACATAATGGAAGTCAAAGGAAACAAACTAGAGTAACTCAAACCTCAGAGTATCAATATCAGTCTGCAACTAACCTGATCAACAATATAACAAATACACCTACAACATATACAACCAACTGAAATCTACAAGCAATACATACCAAGATACCGCGACAAATCCTCGTGGCTCTCGAGGTAATACAAAGACACTATTTGCGTGCAACCACATGCTATCACGACCGGGGCTCATGGGCAGATAGACAATAAAAGACTCCATGTCTGCGGGCAACGACATGCTACACCGATCTGGTCTTGTGGGCAGACAAAGTATATAGCTATCTAGCTATGGACTGCACGCAACAACATGCTACCACAACCGGGTCTCGTGGGCAATCAAGATGTAAGGTAGCTATCTAGCTACAGACGATACACGAATTCAACTATCACTAACTCCGAACAAGTAGTCCAAGAGTATAACTCCGCAGTAGATCCTCTCAACCACGAATGGGAGACATAATCGGCCACAGATATACAAAGCAATCATAGTTCAAAAGTAGAGAACCTCTACTGCAGACCCTCTCAACCACGAATGGGAGATATAGCTAGCAGCCGAGATAGAAGAAAAGTTATAAATCCTCTACTGCAGACCCTCTCAACCACGAATGGGAGACATAGCTAGCAGCCGAGATAAAAGAAAAGTTATAAATCCTCTACTGCTGACCCTCTCAACCACGAATGGGAGACATAGCTGGCAGTCGAGACAGGAGGCAGCAGTCGACTGGACAGTCGACTACGGAGGCAGCAGTCGACTGATGAGGTCCATCAGTCGACTGCCAAGAGTTCCGTTGGACTACAACGGTCGGGATCCGATGTGTTCGGAGGCCGTTGTAGTGACGGCAGTCGACTGCCATGGGCAGCAGTCGACTGATGGCGGCCAACGGGAAGAAAATAGCCCTCTCTATAAAAAGGGAGGGTGTGAGCCTTTAAGAGGCTAATGCTTATACTCCAAATGATCTTCCTAGTGCCCCACAAGCTCTAAACTCTTCTTACTTGCTTTTACTTCATTCTATTTGTAAGAAGAGTGATCTTGATTGTAAAGGTTACCTCCACCTAGCTTGGTGCAAAGGAGAGACCATTTAGTGGATTGGTTTAGCGGAGTGATTCACCGAGGACGAATCGGGGACCGTGGATTAGCGGCGTAGCCGTGAACCACGTTACATTCTTTATTAGCGTTTGTTTTCTCGTATTTCTATTTGCTTGTCTTTATTAGTCTTCCGCTTGCACTAATTAGTTTTGTAGACAAGTAAATACCGGCATCCAAACGAAAAGGGCTATTCACCCCCCTCTAGCCGGCCATCCGATCCCCTACAAGTGGTATCAGAGCCAAGGAAAGCTTGTCGAGGACTAACCGCCACAACAAGCAATTTTTAAAATGGCCGGCTCCAACATCCATCCTCCGAAGTTTGAAGGAGAATTTGCTTGGTGGAAGAAGCGAATGGAGGTATTTTTCGAAACGGATTTTGATATAATTATTACAATGGAATCCAGTTTCGTTTTGCCTAGGGATGAAGAAGGGAAGCCAATAGAGAAATCTAGGTGGACCAAGAGGCAAAGAGAGGAGCACCTTGCAAACTCCAAAGCCAAGCACCATCTCTATAATGTGCTTCCTCAACAAGAGATCAACCGAATAGGAGAATGCCTAAGCGCCAAGGAAATGTGGGAGAAGCTAATTGAGCTTCATGAAGGCACATCCGAGGTGAAGCTAGCAAGGAGAGACCTCCTCCGCTCCCAACTATCCAACATTAAATTAGAAAAGGGGGAAAAGGTAATCTCTTTGCATTCTAGATTCAAAGAAATTTTAAATGGACTAACAAGTGTAGGAGAAAGGCTCTCCAATCGCGATATGATAATGAAGGCCATAGATGCTTTCCCCCGATCATCCAAGTGGAGTTCAATGGTGGACTCATTTTATATTTCAAAGAATCTAGAGGTAAGTACTCTAGATGAATTTTTCTCCACTATGGAATTACATGAATCTAGGCTTGAAGGAATACAAGAAGAGCTAAAAATACAACCTTCAAGGGGAGTAGCATTGATGGCCAACAAAGGGAAGAAGAATATAGAGATCTCCTCCTCCTCCGATGATGAAGCGTCTTCCTCCTCCATGGATAGCATGGAAGAAGCCTACATGGTAAGGAAGGTAAGACGTGCATTTAAGAATTTTAGATTTGATAAATCTCGTGATAGGAATAGAAGACCAAGGGGAAAGGTTATATGCTACAATTGTCAAGGAGAAGGGCACATAAGGGACAATTGTCCTCTCCTAAACAAGAGCAAGGAAGAAAAGAAAAAGAAGGAAGAAAAGAAGAAGAAAAAGGGGAGCAAGAAAAGGAAGGAAGAGGAGAAGAAGACAAAAGAAAAGGGGAAGACCAAAGCTCTAAAGGCAAGGACTTGGGATGACCCATCCTCATCCTCCTCCTCATCATCGGAAGAGGAGAATGCCTTTGTCACCAACTTGGCCTTAATGGCCTTTGATGACTTGGATTGCTCTTCCTCCGAAAATGAAGGATCAAGCTCAAGAGGAGAGAGCTCAAGTGAAGGGGGAGCTTCTACATCCTCCTCATCCGAAGAAGAAGAAGAAGATATGGAAACTATGGTAACGAAAGCTTCTCCTAGTAAAATAGTTTCCATAATTTCTAGTTTAACTAAGGACTTATTTGGAATGAAAAAGAAAAATAAATGCATGCTTGAACAAATTAAGGACTTAGAAAATAAGTTAGAAAATGCATGCTTAAATGATAATATTTCTTCTTGCCATGATGATGCATGCTCACATGATCTTTATGTGCCATTAGATGTAAATGATGCATGCATAGAAGAAAATAGGGCATTAAGGGAAAAGGTAGACTACTTAACAAAAGCCCTAGGAAAATTCACTATAGGCTCCAACACATTGAACATGATTTTAGGGAGCCAAAGAGCTAGCTTCAATAAGAAAGGCCTAGGATACAAAGAAAAGAAAAATGAAAAGGCCTATAAATGCCTAATAGCTAGGGGACAAGATAAAAAGAAGGTAATAGCTAGGAAATGGATCCCCAAGGAATACTTAGTGAACCCAATAGGAAAGAATTTGTTTTGGGTTCCAAAATCCATCCTTAAGGGTTAGAAAACCCCTAGGGTAGTCAACCATATGGATTTAACCTATATCATATTTTGGTTGACTTAGGATGACGGGACAACATTTTTAGATAGTGTTGGGTGATGATAACGTGCCCATAAATAGATAATAATGCTTAAATCATGATGATTAATGTAATTCCTATGTATGTTTGCAATCATGATTTATGATTTTGAAATTGGGCACATAATCATGAGAAATAGGATTTAAATCATGCCTTAGGTAATATTTGAATTTTTATCACAAGTAATACCTAATGCATGGTTATAAATTGATGAAAACATGTATTTCATGATCATAATGTGAAATTAAATCATATATGTTATTATGATCATGTAGGTTGTTAGGTTGATACTTAACCATGATAGAATTGCATGAATATATTGGTTAAGTATATACAAATAACCCCTAGGATGCATCTCACACTCACCATAGGCTACCTTGATTGAAAACTTAGCATGGGTGAGATGTTAGGATGATACAAATGTCCACTAGTGCCTATGGCATTTAGATGGTCATTTAGAGTATCAAAATAACAATAATAGACCAATCATGGGGAAGGCTTATGTTTAATTAATAGACATATTGCCCAAAGATCATGGTTGGATATTTCATATGTTTTCAAAACAATTTTTTACCTTAAAATACATGTATTCATGTTTTGAAACAATTGGATGCAAAACTAGGTAGCTAACTTGATACTAGAATGATCAAAAACCTAGTGGTTTTTAGAGCTTTTGGATTTTTGGCAAAAACAAGAAAATATAATGAGTTCTCATGAAAAACTATTTTTCATTGATAGATATACTTGAAAGAAATATGTTCCTCAAATTTCATGATTTTTAAAATTTTCTGGAATTTTTAATGCATTTCTGAAATTCATCCAGAAAATTAGAAATTCGGATTCCTTTGTGCCAGTCGACTGCCATACTGATAGCAGTCGACTGATGGCCTGAAAATTGGAATAGTGAAGGCCGAATTCAGTTTTTAAACCAACGAGTGGTATCCAATCTTAAATTAATTTATGGTATTTCCCTTCATTATACTTGATGCCATGAGTTTATAACTGAGTTTTAATCTTTTTGATGGTGTCAAAGGGGGAGAAATAATTATGTTTAAGTTAATCATTTTAGGGGGAGAAATATATGATAGGGGAGAAAATTTGCATAGAGAGTTTCATGGATTAAGGGGGAGTTGCATGTTGTTATATCATGTTTATGTTTACATGCTTTCTTACCTTAGAAACTTATATCAAATGTTTTTACCTAACTTAAACGGATTGCCACACATCAAAAAGGGAGAGATTGTTAGGGCAATCTTTTGTCGTGATATGGTTTTGATGGTGTGGCAAAGGGTTTAAGTTAGTGTGTTATGTTAATTTGATATGTGCATTGAAGTCGTGCAAGACTTAGTAATTCGCACATGGAGCCATGGCGAGTTTCACATCTCATGACTCGTGCCTTGATTCGGTGAAGGATAGCTCGCTTGGAGCATCAGAGGGCTTGACGAAGCTTGGAGTGAAGCCGGAGGAAGTAGACCGAGGCAAGAGGCGCGAAGGAGCATTGCGAGCCGTGCGCTGATCTTCTTAGGGACGTGGCGAGCGAAGAGAACTTCAAGGCGAGGGACTCAGAGATGAGAGTGAGCAATGTAACCGGGAGGTAGCTCTTAGGTGAAACTTGGCCATTTGGCCAAGTGTCGGATGGGTTTCGACACCGCCGATCATGCCATGGCGATCGCCTCAGTCGAGTGAGTTCGACCGTATACGATCGATTGGCTGGAATGTAGCGTGATCGCGCCATACATGGGCGGTCATTGCCAAGACAGCGATGATGACCGAGCGGCTGATCGGCGGTCAATAGGGTTTTAGCCGACAGAACCGTAGTGGCCGATCGAGCGATTAAGGCGGAAGCAATGATCGTGATGAGGTCCATCGATCCGACCGCCAAGAGTTCCGTTGGACTACAACCGGGATCCGAGTTCGAGGTCGGAGCCGTTGGTAGCAATGATCGCGCCATGGGCAAGCGTGATCGACTGATGGCGGCCAACGGGAAGAAAACAGCTCTCTCAATAAAAAGGGAGGGTGTGAGCCTTTGAGAGGCTAATGCTTATACTCCAAACGATCTTCCTAGTGCCCCACAAGCTCTAAACTCTTCTTACTTGCTTTTACTCCATTCTATTTGTAAGAAGAGTGATCTTGATTGTAAAGGTTACCTCCACCTAGCTTGGTGCTAAGGAGAGACCATTTAGTGGATTGGTTTAGCGGAGTGATTCACCGAGGATGAATCGGGGACCGTGGATTAGCGGCGTAGTCGTGAACCACGTTACATTCTTTGTTAGCGTTTGTTTTCTCGTATTTCTATTTGCTTGTCTTTATTAGTCTTCTGCTTGCGCTAATTAGTTTTGTAGACGAGTAAATACCGGCATCCAAACGAAAAGGGCTATTCACCCCCCTCTAGCCCATCCGATCCCTACACATATACTTGATAATATCAATCAATAACTACATGTTAATGATGAGCAAGCAACTTAAAATCCAAGGGTTCGGCGAATATAATATCAAAGCAATTCTAGCAATAACATCAGTAAACCACATAACCAATAAAATCATGCACTAAATTCTAAAGATGTAAAAGATCCACCCACCTGATCTGTAGCCCATGCTAACTGTCTTCCCGTCAGAGAGTCTATCACAATCAAAGTCCTCACACTGATTTAACCTTCTCTTCTTCTTGCTTTTTCAACTGAAACACACGGATTGAGATCTCTTAAAGGCTCGCAACACACTTCAGAAAGGGATCTACCACCATGTACATAACTATCCCGAGGAATCAAAAAATTTGCTTGAAGTATATCTTCTGTCACTAAGGGGTCATCCTTCACTGACAGATTTCCTACACCAACCAAAACAATGTTCTTGCAGAACTCAATTGATGTGCCATTTAATCCGACAAGTATCGAGGCCTTGCTTAATCCTTTCTGTCCATCAACACCCAACACTATGTTGTTTCTTGTGTAGTAAGCTCCTCTCGATCCATTTTAATGTGGTCGGTGGGGTTGCTCATCTCTTCCCGACTCAGGCGACGATCGCATGACCAAAGTAAGAGGGAGAAATCGAGAAGAGGAAAAACTCACGATCAGAATTGTACGACGCACAATCTAGAAAGGCAGGCGGCGGTGGATGAGGAGGAGAAGCGGTTATGCAGCTCCGGTGATTTGGGAAAACATGGGAAAGGGTCTGCTGCGGTGCGGCGTGTCTGCGAGTTAAGCGGCGGCGACGCGCGGCGGAGGGGCGGCAGCGATCTGGCAGCGGCAGTGCGAGGAAGGAGGCGGCGGTGCGGCGGTGGCCACCGGCAGCGTACGGCTTCAGCGGCAGCGGCAGAGAGAGGCGCGGAGAAGAAGGCGCTCGGGAATAAAAACAGGAAAGGAGAAATTTCAAGGGTTATTTATAACTTAAGGTTTTATTGAATTAATCAACCTTGATTAATTCAATTAACCAAAGTCCTAAAAATTGTATCCCAAAATGCTTACCTTTGGAATAAAATAAATAGACTATCTCAAAATCTAATAAAATTATTTGGAGATTTTCTTTTAAATATCCATAACTAAATCTCCTCTTTTGAAATATTCAACTTTATTATTGGATAAAGCCAATTAGACTTAGTCCAATCTGATAAAAGCTTATCTCAAAATTATCAACTAAAATACTAATAAATAACTAATTTTCATTTAATAAAATAAATTTATTTTATTTATCTCGTTTTTAAATTATATTATTATTATATTATATTATTTTAATTTTTGTTTAATTTGTTTTTTTTTCGATATATTACATTCTCCCCCACTAATAAAAATTTGGTCCCCAAATTTCCTACTTGATATACCCTAATAAATGTATCATATCTACATGTCGTTCTTCTATTCTAATTAGTTTCTTTATTAGAATCTCGTTACCGTCCAACTTTTATCCAGCAGATGACCTTGTTTCATCTTAATCATTCTTCGCACCTGGAATAATATGGAACTTCAACTATATCCTTCACAACATAAATAAGTTAAGTACATACTCTCATATTAACAAAATATGAAAGTCCTTATGTACTTTCATGGTTAGTTAATCCCTAATTCTTATGTTACTCTTTTAGCACATTCTAAACCTTCACATTATTGTCATAAACTTCTCGGTGAGTTATGAGCCCACCATCTTCCGTTCTTGAACTCGATCCATATCCCAAATTGGTTGCTAGTTTTCTCATCTTCAGCAAGTGTGAGATCTAGTGCATTTGTACTGAGTTGTATGTCAAGTCTCGTACTCCAAGTTATGGGTAGTCTAATTTCAAATCAAGGTATGCCTATCAAAATCCAAGGGTTACTCCTTTACTTCGTAATGGGACGTTAAAGTCTTCCTTTATTATAATTAATGTACAAAGGCAAGGTATTGTAATTCTACTAATTTTTCCCTAAGTATTATCGGGATATCAAGGAATGTGAGCTATCAATATATCAACTAGAATAGGGTAAAGCGGAACGATTCCTCGTATACCAGACCCATCGACTCGCTGAGTCATCTCGATCAGTATGACTCGGTCTAACACTATTCAATAAGTACCTATGAGGAATTCAAACATTCTAACTTAGATATAGGTTATAAAATCTTGGACGAAGTGAAGCATACGATCATAGTCCTGGGCTCCCAAGTAGGGTAACATTCTATAAGTCGACTAAATTCTACATTGTAATCCATGATTCTTCGATCGCCTTGAGTAAGATTCAGAAACTCCTAGCGACAACTTATACGGAAAGAGACAGGGAAATACTGTCTCTCCAAGGCCTCTCGAAATAGTTCCCAAATGACACTCTGCTCCCCGAAATCCACTGCTGTATTTTCCACCATGTGAGGGTCTTACCTCGTAAGTGATACACCACAAGCTCAATCTTCCCTGCATCCATGCAAGTTATGCATCCAAGTGAGTCTTTTACATTGTTCATCCATGCATGAGCAATCCATGGACCGGTATCCCCTAAAATAAGGTAAAACGATCCTTCATCGTCTTGACTAGTGTAGGTATACACGCCTTATCTATGATCAAATCACTAGTAATAGGGATTGATACTCTCTAAGGGGTTACTCCTTGACTTCCAAATGGGTGGCTAGTAGGTCTAATCCTAGCTTCCTAATTCGACACCAGTCGACACCCCAAAAGAGTTTACATTTTCAACCTTGAGGGTAGGCCCCACAACATCAATAGGTCGTTTTCGAGGTCGACCTCATCCACGACCATGTGTAGGGCAATTTTACTAGGTAACATTTCCTACAATGAGCAAATATGTAAGTATCTAACAAAAATATAATGATAACTTCCTATTACATAAGGAAAATACAGTGACCACTAAAGACAACAACTTTTTCTATAGCTCAGAGATGTCCTTCTGCTTGCTTGGTCCCAAAACACAAAAGTCCAAAAACGAAGAATAAGAAAATGTCGAAACACAAAACCCATAAATTGAAATCGCAAACCTAGGCTCTGATACCAATAAAATTGTCACGCCCCAGGGGCATCCTCGTCATCCAAATGACGGAGGAGCCCCTTAGTGACAATTATTCCGATATACATCGCTGGAACCAAATCAGATAAATTTTTTGAAATAATATAGAAATATAAGTATTTTATTAACCGCATGCATGCACGACTAAAATATAAATCAATTAAAAGTAAATTAATTTTATGACACCAAATCAAACTGCGACCAAAATCTAAAGTACATAAACAAAATGCAATAACAAAAATTAAATAAAACGGCATCTCGATGATGCAGTGGGACCAGCACGGCAAGGGACTCTCTGAGCGACGCAAAGGTAAGCCAATTGGACACGTCCTCTACTAGCTAACCTGGAGGATAAAAGAAGAGGGGGTGAGTACAACCACTCAGTGGGTGGATAGAAAATAGTGCATAATTATAATGGATATAATGGACATAATGGAAGTCAAAGGAAACAAACTAGAGTAACTCAAACCTCAGAGTATCAATATAAGTCTGCAACTAACCTGATCAACAATATAACAAATACACCTACAACATATACAACCAACTGAAATCTACAAGCAATACATACCAAGATACCGCGACAAATCCTCGTGGCTCTCGAGGTAATACAAAGACATTATTTGCGTGCAACCACATGCTATCACGACCGGGGCTCGTGGGTAGATAGACAATAAAAGACTCCATGTCTGCGGGCAACAACATGCTACCACGATCTGGTCTTGTGGGCAGACAAAGTATATAGCTATCTAGCTATGGACTGCACGCAACAACATGCTACCACGACCGGGTCTCGTGGGCAATCAAGATGTAAGGTAGCTATCTAGCTACAGACGATACACGAATTCAACTATCACTAACTCCGAACAAGTAGTCCAAGAGTATAACTCCGCAGTAGATCCTCTCAACCACGAATGGGAGACATAATCGGCCACAGATATACAAAGCAATCATAGTTCAAAAGTAGAGAACCTCTACTGCAGACCCTCTCAACCACGAATGGGAGATATAGCTAGCAGCCGAGATAGAAGAAAAGTTATAAATCCTCTACTGCAGACCCTCTCAACCACGAATGGGAGACATAGCTAGCAGCCGAGATAAAAGAAAAGTTATAAATCCTCTACTGCTGACCCTCTCAACCACGAATGGGAGACATATCAATGAGACAGGAGAAAAGTTATATATCCTCTACTGCAGACCCTCTCAACCATGAATGGGAGACATAATTGGCAGTCGAGATAGGAGAAAAGTTATATATTTTCTATCAATTAATCTTATCTTAACTATACTATTTCACTAGTCCAATCATAATACCAATCCAACAAATAATAGGTAAGAATCTACCAGCAATATCTACCTATTTATATCTCAGCTAATAGGCACATATAACAGTAATATCAATCAATAACTACATGTTAATGATGAGTAAGCAACTTTAAATCCAAGGGTTCGGCGAATATAATATCAAAGCAATTCTAGCAATAACATCAGTAAACCACATAACCAATAAAATCATGCACTAAATTCTAAAGATGTAAAAGATCCACCCACCTGATCTGTAGCCCATGCTAACTGTCTTCCCGTCAGAGAGTCTATCACAATCAAAGTCCTCACACTGATTTAACCTCCTCTTCTTCTTGCTTTTTCAACTGAAACACACGGATTGAGATCTCTTAAAGGCTCGCAACACACTTTAGAAAGGGATCTACCACCATGTACATAACTATCCCGAGGAATCAAAAAATTTGCTTGAAGTATATCTTCTGTCACTAAGGGGTCATCCTTCACTGACAGATTTCCTACACCAGCCAAAACAATGTTCTTGCAGAACTCAATTGATGTGCCATTTAATCCGACAAGTATCGAGGCCTTGCTTAATCCTTTCTGTCCATCAACACCCAACACTATGTTGTTTCTTGTGTAGTAAGCTCCTCTCGATCCATTTTAATGTGTTACCTAGCAGTTAAGGGGGTCGGTGGGGTTGCTCATCTCTTCCCCAGCTTCGGGCGACAGCAGTCGCATGACCAAAGTAAGAGGGAGAAATCAAGAAGAGGAAAAACTCATGATCAGAATTGTACGACGCACAATCTGGAAAGGCAGGCGGCGGTGGATGAGGAGGAGAAGCGGTTATGCAGCTCCGGTGATTTGGGAAAACATGGGAGAGAGAGCAAGTACAAAAGGCGGCAACGGAAAGGTCTATTGCGAGTGCGCGTGTGCGGAGTTAAGCGGCGGCCAGCGTGCGGCGGGGAAGCGGCGGCGCTGGCGGCAGTGCGAGGAAGGAAGGCGGTGGCGGCGGCGGCGTGGCCTTCGCGGCAGCGTGCGGCTTCGAGCGGCGGCGAGCGGAGAGAGGCACGGAGAAGAAGGCGCTCGGGAATAAAAACAGGAAAGGAGAAATTTCAAGGGTTATTTATAACTTAAGGTTTTATTGAATTAATCAACCTTGATTAATTCAATTAACCAAAGTCCTAAAAATTGTATCCCAAAATGCTTACCTTTCGAATAAAATAAATAGACTATCTCAAAATCTAATAAAATTATCTGGAGCTTTTCTATTAAATATCCATAACTAAATCTCCTCTTTTGAAATATTCAACTTTATTATTGGATAAAGCCAATTAGACTTAGTCCAATCTGATAAAAGCTTATCTCAAAATTATCAACTAAAATACTAATAAATAACTAATTTCCATTTAATAAAATAAATTTATTTTATTTATCTCGTTTTTAAATTATATTATTATTATATTATATTATTTTAATTTTTGTTTAATTTGTTTAATTTGTTTTTTTCGATATATTACACCGACTAATCCTAGAAATGATCGGCCTTGCTCCATAGATCTATAACGGGGCACTAAGTAATCCATAAGTAAGATATGCTCCACTGACCATCAAGATAAATCAGAAAGTATTCGTGTAGATAATCTCAGCAGCTGCAACGCCCTTGATTTGTCACTTTCATTTGGAGGAAAAATCCTATAAATGCGCCATGACTGGAGATGGAATTATAGGTACCTAAGAGTTGAGCTAGATGCCTTACTACTTTACCTTAGTCCTGGGGACGAAAAGTTAGGTTAATGTTGATTGTGCATTTAGTAGATAGAGAAGTCTAATAGGCATTGAATTTGATAGATGGGAAAGTTCAAATAATTCAAGGTTATCGATTACTTAGTGGATGAAAATTGCAAATAAGAGTGAATCAAGATTGACCCTATATCTAGAAGATGAAAAAAAGTCTTGGAGAAGAGACTCCTAGTAGTTGGAAAGAAGACCTAGAATAACACTCCTAGCATGTGAGGTTAGAGATTACGAGAGAAACTATAATTTGGAATTTTGGGTACTCTTTTATTTAGCTGTTGTTAGATCAAGAAATAAGTTGTTTTTGAGTTGTAATTAATATTGATAAGAAGATTTAGTTAACTGTGGGTCAAGTTTAGTTAACTAAACAATCAAGTCACTGAGGATGTTCTTCTTGCAAATAATATCTTTTTTTAGCTAGTCAATTGAAGTGTAATTCAATCAATTGAAATGAGTTGCGTTGACGGATGGAAACAATTTGTTCTTTATTTATTTTGAGTTGATTGGGCAACTAAAAGGATTATTTGTGATGTGGATATAACTTAGTCTATGGAACCTAAAGAGTAGGTAAAGACAGGGGTAGACCCCTCACCGTTGAGCTAGGTACCGAGTCGGGAGTAGGGTGACTCAAGAGGGATAGAAGGCAAAAATAAGTCGAGTCGGGAGGGGTGCGCTCGGGAAGGGCAGAAGGCAGAAGTAAGCCGATTCAAGAGTGGAGTGACTCGGGAAGAGCATAAGAGCATAAGACAGAAGCAAGTCGAGTCGGGAGTGGAGTGACTCGGGAATGGCAGAAGGGTCGAAGGCAAAAGTAAGTCGAGTCGGGAGTAGAGCAATTTGGGAAGGGTTGAAGGTAGAAGTAAGCCGAGTTAGGAGTGGAGTGACTCGGGAAGGGTAGAAGGGTCGAAGGCAAAAGTAAACTAAGTCGGGAGTGGAGCAACTCGGGAAGGATAGAAGGGTCAAAGGCAGAAGTAAGTCGAGTCGAGAGTGGAGCGACTCGGGAAGGGTAGAAGGGTTGAAGGGTTGAAGGTAAAAGTAAGTTGAGTCGGGAGTAAAATGACTCAGGAAGGACAGAAGGCAGAAGCAAGCCGAGTCAGAGGTGGAGCGATTCGGGAAGGGCAGAAGGCAGAAGCAAGCCAAGGCGGGAGTAAAGCAACTCGAGAAGGGCAGAGGGCATAAGTAAGTCGAGTCAAAAATCATAACAACTCGAGAGACGGGGACTGCGAGGGAGATTCTTTGTTTGTGCAGAGTATACTTAGTGCCCTAATGACCTCTTCTAATAATAATGGCTCTTATACATGTAGCACGCTATGTGGAGATTCCTTGTAGAGGTTGTCCACTAACAACCTTATAGGCTACATTCCTATCGGATAACCTCGATGTACAAAGAACCTCAAGGATGCTATATAAAGGCAGGTTAAGGTAAAGAGAGGGGAGCTTCTTTCTCTGACTCATTGGTTGTCCTTTTCTTGAAGGCACTTACACTGCTATTATCTTCATCTTCCCTATCTAATTTAAGCATCAAAGAGTCATAAGTCGGGAGCCTCATCGGCGATCAATTGACATATGTTGATTTTAGCAGGGATACTATTGTGGGCATAAGAACCCCACCTCTCCTGAGAGATCGGCGAAAGGTATCTAAAAAAGAGGCCATATTAGTTGGTGTTGTATGCGGGAAGATTTCTTGAGAAAAGACGTAGAGACGATGTCACATAAGATTCCCATTTCAGCCTCCGTTCTGGAGGAGGCTGCCATAACACTCACTCATTGCCAGCTAAAGGAACTCATTCATATAGCTATGGTGAAGGTCTTGGCAGAAGAGCGGGGAAGGGGTAGCCAACTTCCCCCCAACCTGCAATGGGAGGGAGGAGCTTCTACCCCTCCTATTCCTGATATTCGAAGAGGGAAGGAGGTGCAAGAAGATCATCCCTTCATGAAGGACCACGCATCTGCGAGGACACCTCCCCGTATCACCCATGAGGAATAAGGGGAGAGTTATCTGACCACGTACCTCGCCCCAAGGAAGCAATCTCCCTTTGTGGAGAAGATCTTGTTGGAAAACCGTCCAATTTTTTGTCCCCTCACATTAGGGAATATGACGGTAGTACTAATCCGGAAGAGCATCTTTGCAAGTTTGAGAATGCAAAGTCCTACATTGGTACTCCGACGCTGCCAAGTGTCGAATATTCATCATCACCTTAGTGGGCATAACACAGAAGTGGTTTCAACTCCTTCATCCTAGGTTCTTGACCAGCTTTGGTGATCTTTGTAAAGTGTTCCTGAAGAACTTTGCTAGCTACAAGAGGTATCAACCCACTACTTCTAGTTTGTTTAATGTGAAACACGAACCAGACGAAACCCTCCAGATCATACATACAAAGGTTTACCCGAGCTACCCTCGAAGTTCCTATGGAGAATCCAGAGGTCTTGATGGCAACCATTACTCAAGGATTGCGCGATGGGGCCTTCTTTGTTATTCTATCAAAGAAGCCCCTGAGGGAGTATGAAGAATTGTTGGAGCGGGCAGAGAAATATATTAACATAGAAGAAGCTCGGAAGGTTCGTTAAGTCGTTAAAGGTGCCACAGGGGGACCTAACTTGGGGGAGAAGACCAAGGAACCCCGCCTGACTCCTACCAAGAATGAAAAGTATCATCCTTTCCCAGTCCATGTGCCGAATAAGCCATTGGATATAATGGTGGTTGACTTCCCTCATAGGCCCCACACTACTCGGGAGAGAGATATAATAATCTATGATCATCATCAAGTCCTCTGCCGATCGATTGGTTATACTGGAAGACCTCGCAATCCCCCATCACCATATTTCTACGCCTATCATGGAGAGGTATGAAATGCAGCAGTAATTTCCCTTCAACTTTCTGAAGAAACGCTAGCTTCAACCCTCCTTCTCAAGCTCCTTATAAAGTTGTAACTCAGGTTGATTTTTGCCTTTTAGTCGACTGCTCTTACCCAGTAGTCGACTGGCCTCAATGTCGTTGTCTCACAACCACTCCATCCAAGTTGGAATCTGTCCAACGGATACCCTAGCAGTCGACTGTTGGGTTTCCGGCATTACGGCGAGTGTGTTCGAACATGTTTCTTAAACATGTGCACAGCGGAAGAATTAAAAAGCAATAAATCTAATTTATTACAACACACACACCACATGCATGAATAGTATAACATGTGTAGACATAATGGCAGTTTCAAATTTTGCAATAAAAGGAAATTACGCTAGTTATACTTGACGTATCACGTGCAGCGGGAATGGTATCAACCGGAGCAACTCTCGCTAGAATTGCCTCTATCCATATCCATGCCGAGTACCATCGGGATAGCTTCGCCAAGCTACGAGCCTCGTCTTCATAGGAGTCACTAGCCTCGTGTCGAAGACGATGTGATCGAGAGAAGATCACAATCCGAATCAAAATTCGGATTCAAAAATGAGTCCCCAAAACTCGCTTCTCCGGAGAGGTATTCGTCAACCGATTGACGAATCCTTGGTCCTCCACCTATGAGGATTACCAGAGATCCAATCCCCGACAATAAAGTCACTATCGGAGCTCCAAACGTTGTTCAAACGATACTCCGACAAGAAATAAACAAGCTGTCCAAAAATTGGACAGCTTGGTGGAGGACTTGGCGCCGGCCAAAGGAGATGGCCGGCTAATCCTTGGTCCCTAGAACCAAGGTGGCGGCCGGTGGGCCGTGACTAGGGTGGATGGTGGCACAAAAGGGCTGGGTGGCGTGGACTCCTTGGGCGGCGGCAAAGAGAAGAGAGGGAGAGGAGAGGAAGAGTATTTCCAAAAATAAACTTCGGGCTCTCCAAACCTCTAATCGAGTTTTTATAGAGCATGTGTTTCTTAACCATCAAGAAACCTTCTCCTTAGAGTTATTGGTTCATAACCAAAACCCATTAACCCGCTCCAATAACTTAAGTTAAGATAAACCGAACCGAGTTGGTCTATTTTAAGTTAAAACGAACCGAACCAACTTTGGTTCATTCGTTTAAAACAAACCAAACTCCTTTGGTTTATTCTCCACCATTGGATTAGAACCAAACCATTGTGGTTCATCCATCATATCTTCATAAGACTCGACCCATCCATGCTTCCATTGCGACCGAAACAATTTCATGCTCGCTCCTTGTTTGGTCCAACCAAAACTAGTTTCTCTCGATCTGAGAATCTCATTCTCAAGCTCGTTTTAAATCCTTCGAATTACGCTCGTTGAGCGTGTGACCAAATGGGTTCTCGGTTTATGTTGGTCGTCTATAATTAACCATTAATTATAGAATGATCATGAGTGGCACCTAGTAGTACATCATGATCCCCAATTAATCGAAAAATCAATGGTTGATCCAGAACCATTTCTGAAATCCTTCAGCAGCTATAATGAATCGTGCCCCGTTCCCTTCACGCATCTTATACCCACTTTGTTCAGGACATGGTCTATAGTGTCAGTCCCCACTAGGCTGATTACGTCACACCTAGCTCAAGTATTATTTCCTCCTCCTACGGATTCTAGTTACTGCACATGTATCCAAGAGTACCTTACTCTAAACATGTAATACTTTGGCCAAAGACTTTAGTAACAATCTGACGAGAGACCATGGGTATACATCTCCTCGCAAGGAGTGATGAATCCTTTATAGGCTATTCAAACACCTTCGGCCACTTCGACTTATACCCAATCATCCCGGGTCCACATCTCCTCCGAGATGCTTGCTTAAGATGTCAAAGCATAAGTCTTCATGACCAAGATGACTTGAATACCGTAAGTCAAAGGAACATCGCACTTAAGCTGTAGTAAGAACTTCATTGACATATCCATATATGCAGAGAACCATATGAAGTCTTACAGCTGGTCACTCCAATGAACTAGTTACCATAACTAGCATCCACGATTAACTCCGAACATCACAATGTCTCCAGCCAGAGAGAATTAGCTGCTTGGTTACACCAAAGAGTATACCTCGTGCTAGTCTCGACAGAATTGATGGTGTCCAAATCCATCAATTCATCGACTAGGGATAATTCCAATACATCACAATTACACATGTAGAGATACTCACTAGTTGTGATCCAATCACAAATTCTCTCATGTTGTGAATCGTATTGCGGGCATTCAGTAAATGAGTTTAAGATCTAATCAAATACATGAAAAACATGAATACTCAAATAGTGAATCTTCATTTATCAAATAAATGGTACAACCATAAGGCGATTGCCTTAGGACACCTCTCATATATTACTAACATCGACTGCCCTTGCCAACAATCGACTGTTGGCCTATAGTCTACTATGCAACAATCTATAGACTGCTACAGTGCCATCAGTAGACTACCCATATATGGCAGTCAACTGCCACAGCCTAAACTGAGCAGTTGAGCCTCAATCGACTCCTCGACCAATTGACTGGTTATAATGTCAGTCGACTGCTCGAGTCAAACAAGACTCTTCTGAGTGTCAAACACTCAACCAGTCGACTGATCTATAAACCCAATCAATTGGTAAACCTCAATCATGAGGTTTAACCCAAGTATGATCTCCTTATACTTGATACTCACCCATAGCCTAGACCTAAGTCTTCTGTCACCTCCATCAACCTCACGCCTCTCAGATCCCTCGAGTCGGCGACTCTTCATTCTTTGCATTATCTTTCAGGTGCTTCCATAAGCTATGTCATGCTAATCTGGTCCTTTTCCAAGTTTCATTTGGACTTATGCTACAAAGACTACATGCTCGAACTTTATGCTGCCAAAACCTTACCCTTGGATTTCCTTGCCAAGATCTATTTGGACTTACGTTTCCAAGACTACATGATTGGACTTTACGTTGCCAAAACTGTACCTTTGGACTTTCTATTGCTATGCCTCAATGCTTGGACTTTCACCGCCAAGACTATACACTTAGACTTACGTGGCCATGATCATTCTTGAACTTTCCAATTGTCAAGCATCCATACTTAAATTTTCCATTGCCAAGATCATTCTTGGACTTTCCATGCCAAGTATCCAAACTTGGACTTCCGAGATTGATTGCTCCAATAATGTCCCCCAAATAATCTCCCCCATATGACTTTGGATATCCCAATCATCCACTAGTAATTGTAGGGGATTGTATGTCGCTAGAAGGGTGAATAGCATAATCGTCGCTTTGATCGATTTCATTTGTGTTTGTCTACAAGTCTTGTTAGTGCAGCGGAAATAATAATAACAAGAAGAAAAACATGACAAACACTCACAATATACAACAATATACGTGGTTCGGAACCTTAGGATTCCTACTCCATGGGGCGAGCTCAATGAGCTCTAGTGATGCACACACCACTAATAAATCTCCTTCTCCGTGATACACCGGAGGTGGAGAAACCTCGTACAAGTGAATTACAACAGTAATGAAAGAATACAAGCAAATATAACAAACTATGTGATGTGAGCAAAACATATAGGGCTTTAGAAGTAGTTTTCGCTCACATCTCATTACATTTTATGTTAGTTTCATGCATATGTCACTTTGTTTTGAATGCATTTCCTATTTTCTGGTTCGGATATCTACTATTTTGTACTTTTGCATACAAGGCAGCATTTCGTGGGAAAAAGGTGCACTTTCGGAGCAAAATAAGGGAATTTTGCAGCTAAACGCAGAAGGGGACACGACCAAGGCGTGTGGCTACACACGGCCATGTCTAAGGGGCAAAATCGGCCACCCCAGGGCCACACACGGCCCAGCAGATTGACACAACTAGGGGTTTTTTCGGATTTTTCAGCGATCCGGTGTGATGTTTATATAAGGAGAGCTCCTCCCAAACCCTAGGGGGGAGGCAAGATGGCTTGGATGGCACACCGAAGCCCTAAAAAGCTTCGGGAACTCGCAACAGGGAAGAAGAACACCGCCAAAGATCCAAGTTCTGCACTTCAACGCTAGAGAGAAGGCCACATTAGCATTGTAAATTCCTGTTCTTGCACTTTATCTACTATGTATTCGAACATGAACATGCCTTGTGTTTCTTCTTTCCTATCTATGGAGTAGTTTCTTTGATTCTAGGATTATGGAGTAGCTTGTGTGCGTATGACATGCTGCTTCAAATTAAATTCTGTTATTGAGTTTGAATTTGCAATTGGAATTTGTTTAGATCGATATCTATGTATATTTTGTTTTCTATTTACAGTGCTTAATCGATACGAGGGGTGACAACCCTCATATCTAAGATTTAGGGGATTTATACGAGGAACCTAGGGGTTAGCCTCATCTCCTGTAACCATGGGTAGAAGGATGCGATAGAACTGGAAACAGTTCGTCGTGTAGAGGAAATGTTGACCGCTAGAGGGGGGTGAATAGTGTCGTGCTAGTACGTTGATGGAAATTGTTCGCATTTGTCTCTACACAATCGTTAGTATGCAGCAGAATATATAATTACAATATAAAGACAAATACGAATACACAATCACAAGACAAAGATGTAACGTTGTTCAGAACCTCAAGGTTCCTACTCTACGGATCGGGCTCAAACGAGCCCTAATGATGCCAATCACACACCACTAATAAACACTCCTTCTCGGAACAATCCGAAGGCGGAGAAACCTCGTACAATAGTTTACAATAATAAACTAAATACAACAAGCAAATACAATATGAAATACAACAAGAGATGCAAAGAAAACTTTCCACAAAACTCTTTTGAATGCTCACTTGTTTGATCGCTTGAATCGTGGTTGAAGACCCTGATTTACAGCAGCAAATCGCCTCAATAAAGCTCAAGAAATCGCTGCCAAAAACCCCTTTCCGAGCTGCTTTTATAACCTGCAATCAGGCTGGATTTTTGCCTTCACGATCGATCGAGACCATCGATCGATGACACTATTCTTTGTGAGGCAACGGTGCAATCCACGCTGGAAAAATCCAACGGAGAGGACATCAGTCAACTGATCATGTCCATCAGTCGACTGATTAAGCCTTCACTCGACTGCTAATCCCGAGGTTGAGTCGGACTCTATTTTGTGCGAAATCTGAGCACCGGTCGGTCGATCACAAGATCAATCGACTTCGGCCAATCAATCGATCGCGCCACCTGCAATGATCGCTAGACACTTCACTTCATGATTAAACCCTAGTTGACTCACACCATTCGACTGTCATATGGCACCAGTCGACTGTCATACCTCAAACATGAGGTTCTAACCCAAGTATGGTGCCCCCATACTTGCTAGACCACCCTTAGCCTAGACCTAAGCCTTCTAGCCACCTCCATCAGCCTCGCGCCTCTCAGATCCCTCCAAGTCATCCATGACTTGTTCATCCATTGCGCTAGCCTTCAAGTGCTTCCATCGACTATGTCATGCTAACGGTGTCTACACTGCCAAGGCACATTGAACTTACGCTACCAAGACTCCACTTGGACTTTACGCCGCCAACCATTGGACTTATGCTGCCAAGACTCTTGCTTGGACTTTGCGCCACCAACCATTGGACTTATGCTGTCAAGACTCCCACTTGGACTTTACGCCGCCAATATCAAACCCCTTGGACTTTCCAAATGCCAAGACTCGAGCTTGGATTTTCCCTTGCCAACCCATGTTGGACTTTCCATGCCAAGACCCATGCTTGGACTTTTCTTTGCCAAGACCCATGCTTGGACTTTTCCTTGCCAAGACCCATGCTTAGACTTTATATGCCAAGTACTCAAGACTTGGACTCTACATAACATGGTCAACTCTAGTCAACCATCAAAATCCCCCTCGAGTCAAACTCGAGTCTGGTAAATCATGACCTGGTTCGATTGTGCCAACAATCTCCCCAAACTTCCATGTCAAACATCAAAACATCGCTCGAGTTAAACTCGAGTCCGGTCAATCGTAAGCTGGGCCGATTGCACCAACATGTAATCTCCCCCTTTTTGATGTTTGACAAAAACACATACCTTTGAGTTAGAACACTAACTCAATTCTTCTTACCAATTATCCCAAATTGGTAATCCCAAACATTCTCCCCAATTCTCCAAATTGATAATTGATAACATCAATTGATAACACTCTCGATAACATTCTTCCCCAAAATATTCTTCCTCTTTTTGACTAACATCAAAAAGGTTTTCTCTCCAAGGAGGTCAATGTCTCATGTCCCAATGAGATCTTACAATCTCCCCCTTGGTCTAAAAATACCTAGGATGTCTACCATCTTCCTAGTGATAAGTCTCATATCACTCAAGAGAGGCAATCCTATACACTCTCCCAATTTCCAAATTGGGTATCTCAAAATTACATTTTCCTCCTCATAAGGAAAAATATCATCCATCATCCCATGATGGATACCTCCCCCTAAAGGCTTGCTCCCCCTTGACCATTGCACAAACAATTTCCTTGGGAAGTCCCTAAGATAATAGAAACTTTAAACCATCAAAATTAAGGACTAAAGTTCAACATTGAACTTTTCCTCACCTTAAAATTGATACAAACCCTAAACAACTCTCCTAATCCATATCCAATGGATTTTCACTCTTTCTAATGCTTCCCAAAATATATCCTAGGGTTAGGAGTGGTTAGGAAACTTTACCATAGTGAAATGGGGTTAAACATCGTACCCATGATCGGCCGCGCGACCGATCATCGCACCCTGAGCGATTAGTTAGGGCACTTCGCGCAGCGATTTTCGCCAGCGATTTTCGTGGCGATTTTCACGGCGTGCAGCCGTGCGCCAAGGTGCGAGGTGGTTCGCCAGGCGGTTTACGCCAGGCAATTTTGCCAGGTGATTTTGTTGCGTGGTGATTTTCACGAGGCGATTGCCACTAGGGAAGCTGCCCCATCGATCGATCGGCCAAAGCAGTGGCGGTCGATTGATCAAAACTCGATTTTCAATTATCAGAATCAGATTTTGAAAAATCATAAGTAATCATACATAGCTTTAAAAATCACAAAATTTCATATGTATAATACTTATAATACATACAATTGGTGAAAAATATTGGAAAAATATTTTACCCATTGAAATAGGAGATTGATATAAAGTTCAAAAACCATTAAAACTTCAATGTTTTTTATCTACTTTGTATCAACTTCTTCAATGGTGATTGCTATCAAAAGATAGACTTCACATGTACAATGTGCCTATTAGATCCCTCTAAGTCATCGATGACTTGTTCATCCATACTCTAGCTTTCAGGTGCTTCCATTGGCTATTGTCATGCTAACTGAGTCTACACCACCAAGGCACATTGGGCTTACGCTACCAAGACCGACGCTTGGACTTTACGCTGCCAACTATTGGACTTATGTTGCCAAGACTACCGCTTGGACTTTACGTCGCCAATATCATACCCTTGGACTTCCCAATTGTCAAGTACCAATGACTTAGACTTTCACCGCCAAGACTACACAGTTGGGCTTGCGTGGCCAAGACTACACCCTTGGACTTTCCAAGCCAACTCCATGTTGGACTTTCCAATTGCCAAGACTCAAGCTTGGACTTTCTCTTTCCAAGACCTATGCTTGGACTTTCCATGCCAAGTACACAAAACTTGGACTTTACCATTGCCAAGTACCCATGACTTGGACTTTCCATGTCAAGCATCAATGACTTGGATTTTCCATGCCAAGTACCCATGACTTGGACTTTCCATGCTAAGTGTTCCACTTGGACTTCTCCATCATATGGTGAGCCCCATGTCAACCATATTGTCAACCCATTGTCAAACAATGGTCAACTTATTGTCAAACATCAAAATACTACTCGAGTCCGGTCAATCATGACTGCCAATTGTGCACCAATAGTCATTGGTCAACATATGGTCAAACCATATCCAACCGTATTGACAAATATCAAAACTTTACTCGAGTCAAACTCGAGTCTGGTTAATCATGACCTGGGTCGATTACACCAACAACCTCCCCCTTTTTGAAGTTTGACAATACCTTTAAGTTAGGCTAACAATAACCCAACTTGACTCTTCTAATGCAGAAGCATAGTGAAGGTTTACCTAACTTAAACCTCACTTCTTCCCCTTTAGCATACATCAAAAAGTCAACCAAGGTTTTCAATGTTTCATCTCTTATGAGATCATACATTCTCCCCCTTAGTCCAAAAACATCTTGGATGTATTCATTCTTCCTAGTGATAAATCTCATATCACTAGGTGAGAGACAATCCATAATGAAGGTACCTAAACCCTCATTTCTTCCCCTTTGTATTCAAAATTGCATTCATTATCCCTTGATGAACACACTCCCCCTAAAGGCTTGGTTACCCTTGACCATTGTACCAACAATATTCTTGGAGATTTCCTAAGCCTATAGGAAATTTAACCCATTGAAAATAACCTCCCTTAAAATTCAATAGTCCACTCTAAATAACTCCCCTAATCATTTTCAATGATAATTTCACCTTTTCAATGCTTTCAAAAGTATATCATAAGGTTAGAAGATGTTAGGGTAGCCTAACATTGTTGATAAATGGATAAACAAATCTTGTTCAGTCGAAATCAGACATGATAGTCAACTGAAATAGAAATAAGTCTACTGGGTTCTACAAAATGCAGAAATCAGCTTTCAGATTTGAGTTTTGGAAATTCATAAGTAATTATATGAAATTCTAAAAATCTTGAAATTTTATACGTACATTACTTACATGAAATAAAATGGGTGAAAATTAATTTTATATAAAAATATTCATTAAATTTCAAAATTAATACAAAGTTCAAAACCATTGAAAACTTTAATATTTTTGCCTAACTTTGTGTCAACTTGTTCAATGGTGATTATTGTCAAAAGATAGGCTTCACTAAGGTTTTTTAAAATGATTTTAAAATTTTTTTAAAACCTTATATTGAACCATGATCTATAGACTAAATGCACATGATTTGTACATTATCTTTTCTCATTATTCTTCAATGTCATATTATGAGTTTGAGTTCATCTAGATGCAATATCTATACACCTTGAACTTAACTCATTTTTCTAACATCTCACATGTATCTAGGTGTATCAATACACACATATGTTATCCTTATAGTTCTTATGAGATATGAGTTTTGTTCTTACCTAATCTAAGGGTTCATGTATTTTACCTAGACAACTCTATTTGATTCCCTTATCATGGGACTTCAAATCATGTCATTATCCTTAATTTCATTTTAATTATCCTAAATGCATGAATAATGATCATGACATAAATGATAGCATATATTAAAGAATGTATCAATAATCATGGTGTCATGATATTAAAAATCAAACCTAAGCATAAACATGACATAATTAAATCTAAGTATTATCATGACATTTAAAATAATCATATGAAGCATGATGTCATGACATGTCAAGGAAAACAAAGCATGACAAATATATAAAATACAAAGGTATAGAATACCTAAGTTTAAAAACAAATTTGTCATTTTCTAGAATTATGTCAATTTTGCCATAATAAATCAATTTTCAAAGTGTGCTAAAAACCCAAAATGACACACCATTAGCTCAAACCTAATTTGTGTCAATTTTGATTGACTTTTTGAACTTCTCAAATTTTATTAGAACATCCTAAAATCTTTTAGGATTAAAATCTAAATTCATTTTCAATGTATCACATAACCTTGAAAATGTCCTAAAGTGTCAACTCCACTATGGTTAGGTTAACTACCCATCCATTTAGGGTTGACACACCTAAACCCATTTAGCATGATGGAATCACGCTCCTAAAAACCCAAAATCTATTTGAGCTCATTGGGTTAACAAGGTACTCACTAGGGATAACTTCCCTTGCTACCCTCCTAATGACCTTTCTAGACTTTAAAGCCTTGGTCATTTGGGTCTTCTCAAGGTTAACTCTAAGGGTAACTCGTCTTGCAACTTTGCTAGTGACTTTCCTAGGTTTCTTCGAAACCTTAGCCACCAGAACTTACCACGGTCAACTCTAGGGATGACTTCTCTTGTGACCTTTGTTCCATAGTTAAATGGAACATTATGGTAGGTAGGCTTGTCTACCTTGGACTTAGGCTTGTGACCCAAGCCTTTCTTGTCCTTAGACAATGCTTGCCAACTAGATCCTAAATTTTGACTCTTATACCCTTTAATTGAATTTGTCATAATTTGAAGGGGTCTTTTCTAATTTTTCAAGCCTTGACCTCAAGGCTTAGTTTTTATGTTCTAATATCTTAATTTTTGAATTTCCATTATTTCTTGAGATATTCTTCTTCCTATGTCTGTGTCTAGATTTCTTGGGATTAATGCCTAGGTCCTTGTTATCTACCTTCCTATCCTTAGGTAAGGTTGATCTAGCATTGTCCTTAAGTAAATTGACATGTTTAACACCTACGCAATAATATTTATTTTTAGCATGTTTTGTATCATGGATAGTTGCAAGTAAATTTCTAGCATGCCTCCTATCATTACTAAAAGAATGAGCATTATTAAATGATACGTTGGGGCTTGCCTTAGCTCCCCTTACTTGTGAGCTACCGACTTTGTCCTTCTTGGAGTGAATCCCCCTAGGATATTGGCCGGTAATGTCCCCTTTGTTGGCGATTAAAGCACACAATATGCTCCTTGCCTTTGTGTGCTGGGGCTCCAGCTTCTTTGATTTGTCCTTGACTTTAGGTGTCATGGGAACCTTCTTCTTAATCAATTTTGGACATTTACTCTTGTAATACACATATTCCCTACACTCAAAGTACATTATATGCCTTTTATTTTTCATATGCTTGAGTTATCTAGAAAAGAATCTTGAATTTGTTCTTCATTTTATCCAGGAGGTAGATGTTTCTGTTGGTGCAAGAGGCACCTAAGTTGAACTCAGGTTTTGGTTATAGCAAACGATACAAAGTTAAGCTCATATCGTTATCTCACGAGCTGAATCGAGTGTGCAGAAGATTGATATAGCTGGAGCTGAAGGCTAGCGACACCCGGAGGAAGCCGCGGTGGTCGAGCGACACTCGAGTGACTTCGGAGGGAGCCGAAGGAATCGAGTGGAAGGCCGAAAGCAAAAGCAACACGTAAGTATCGAGGTAAGCTCGTGTGTGCAAGCGTAAGTGAGGTCATATCCTCCCTACGGGGATGATCTTAAGCGTAGATCCGACCAAAGACATCCCATCGATGGTCTAGGTCGAGATCGGACGATCGAAGGCCGTCAAAATAATGTTTTCTTTGAGCTAACCTTGCCTTGCAGCTAGCATCGATCGCCCGGCTTGGAGGACTCATGCTGGTCAACGATCGATCGGCTGAAGGTCAAGACTCGACCGATCTTTACCATCGATCCGATCGATGATGGCCATCGATCGTGATGGTCAATGATCGATTCGAGTCAAGGCTTATCACCTCATTTCAAAGAGATTGGTGCTCAATTTTGATTGGCTAGGGTTCCTCTCGAAAAGGGGCTCAAAGGCTATAAAAGGAGGGCTTGTCTTAGGGTTTTGCATCAATTAAAAAGCTTCCAAGTGCTTCCGATACGCTCTGACTCTCCGACATCCCTACGACGAAGCGCTGCCGAGACGACGACTAGAGCTTCAACCTCCATCCTTTGAAGTCGTCGGTAACGAAAGTTTGAATCATATTTCAGTTTATAAGTTGTTCTCATTTCGATCTTTAAGTTATATCAAGGAGAGGGGGAGTGTCCCTCTACCTTAAGCTTTTATCATCTTTGTGTATCCGTCTAACTCCTTCCTCCAACGAGGAGGAGTTTATTAATAGTTTGCCCTCCGTACGTGGTCAAGGACCACTAGGGCCTTGGAGTAGTAGCCTTCGGCTACGAACCAAGTAAATCTCTTGTGTCTATTGTCTCCTTTTTTTTATCTTTCCGCTGCATATAAGTTTTCTTTTAAAACGAATTCGTACGAAAAATTTCTATCGCTATTCACCCCCCCCCTCTAGCGATCCGATCGATCCAATAGTTTCTTCTTGTTCTTGCTCCGATGTTAAAGACCTATGCTTCCCCTCAATTCTAGAAGTGGAGACTTTCATGGTTTCCACCTCTTCTTTTCCGGATGTTGATTCCCTCTCAACCTCCAAATCCTTAAGCTCTTTGGAGGATGAGCATTCCTTTTCTTCGGGCTTCTTCTCTACTTGTGCTAGTGAGGACTTTTTATGGAAATTGACTAGATTGTTCCACAATTATCTTGCATCCCTAAATTCTCCTAACCTAAACAAGTTATCATTAAGAATCAAAATAGCATATTTGTTACCTTGTCGTTAGTTTTGGATTTTTGGACTTGCTCCTCCGTCCACTTCTTTTTCTTAAGAATTTTTCCTTTCTTGTCCAGAGGAGCCTCGAAACCCTGCATTAACACCATCCAATTCTCTATTTCACACATTAGGAAAAATTTCATCCTACTTTTCCAATATGCAAAGTCTTCGCGGTCGAAGGTGGGTGGAATTGTAATGTTGTAGCCCAATCCATCATTGGATAACTTCATATTCCTCTAGAGCTTTTCTCCCTCGGTTGTTAATCCAGTGAAGAGCGCCCTACTGATACCACTTGTAGGGTGGATAATCAGGGCGACTTGTTCTTCTAAGTGCACCGGACTTTGATACCACTTGTTGGGATTGATTGTCATGCTAGAGGGGGGTGAATAGTAATTTTTTCTTATCTTCGATGGATTGCATGCTCATCTACAATTTGTTAGTAATATGTAGCTGAATAATAAAGTAAAACAACAAATACAAGCACACACCACAAGACAAGAGTATTTACGCGGTTCGGAACTAGGATTCCTACTCCACGGGTCGAGCTCTAGCGTCACACACTACCACTATCAAACTTCTCCTTCTCGGTATGACATTGGAGATAAGAAACCTCTTATAAGATATTTACAATAGTAAACAATAAGATACAAACAAATACAACAAGCAAATACAAACAAGAAGTGAAAACAATGTGAGCTTTTGAATGTTTGATTTTTGATTGCTTTTGGAATGCCTTGAAGGTTTAGAATGCAGTAGTAATTCTCCTTCAACTTCCTCAAAACCCTAGCTTCAACCCTCCTTCTCGAGCTCCTTATAAAGTGTCAACTCGGGCTGGTTTTTGCCTTTAAATTGACTACTCTTACCCAGCAGTCGACTGGCCTCAATGTCGTTATCTCACAACGACTTCATCCACATTGAAATCTGCCCAATAGATACCCGATGAGTCGCCCTTACGATGAGTTGATCCCTTATCGCCGATCATTTGCTAGCACAGTAGTCAACTAGTCAATTGACTATGCAATAATATGTGGACTACTACAGTATCATCAGTCGACTATCCAAAGCCAATCGACTGCCACAATCTTAATCGAGCAGCCGAGCCTCAGTGGACTCCTCGACCAGTTGATTGGTCATAATCTCAGTCGATTGCTCGAGTCAAGCTAGGCCCTTCCGAGTGTCAAACACTCGACCAGTCGACTGGTCTATAACCCCAGTCGACTGATAAACCTCAATCATGAGGTTTAACCCAAGTATGATCCCCTCATACTTGATACTCACCCATAGCCGAGACCTAAGCTTTCTAGCCACCTCCATCAACCTCACATCTTTCGGATCCCTCGAGTCTACGACTCTTTATCCTTCGTGTTAGCCTTCAGGTGTTTTCATCGGCTATGTCATGCTAATCGGATCCTTTGCCAAGGTTCATTTGGGCTTATTCTGCCAAGACTACATGCTTGGACTTTACACTTCCAAAAACTCACCCTTGGAATTCCTTGCTAAGATTCATTTGGACTTACGCTGCTAAGACTATATACT
This sequence comes from Wurfbainia villosa, assembly GCA_025175895.1. NCBI lineage: Eukaryota > Viridiplantae > Streptophyta > Magnoliopsida > Zingiberales > Zingiberaceae > Wurfbainia > Wurfbainia villosa. The sequence goes on along the minus strand of CM045990.1, from coordinate 32,847,059 downwards.
TGGATTTTATGTTGCTAAAACTACACCTTTAGACTTCCCATTGTCAAACTTCAATGCATGGACTTTCAGCGTCATGACTACACACTTGGACTTACGTGACCAAGACCATTCTTGGACTTTTCAATTGTCAAGCATTCATACTTGGACTTTCCATTGCCAAAATCATTCTTGGATTTTCCATACTAAATATCCAAACTTGGACTTGCGAGGTTGATTGCTCCAACAATCTCCTCTAAATAATGTTCTCCATATGACTATGGATATCTCAATCATCCACTAGTCATATGATCAACATATGATCAAACTATATCCATCCGTATTGACAAACATCAAAACTCTACTCGAGTCTGATCAATCGTGATCTGGGTCGATTGTACAAACAGATTGTCTCGGTAGAGTCTCCAAGAGACTCCTGGACCAAAAATGAAGATGCAAATCTCAACCATGAAGCAAATCGAGTGGAGCGGTGTAAGGGGACAAGGCGAGAAATAGAAGGGGGAGGACTAGAGGGCTCAGGGTCCCTTCCATAGAGAAGGCCATAGCCTCAAGAGAAAGGTGGAAGGGAGGCATCCGAATATAGCCAAAGAACACATCGACAGATGAAAGAAGAGGATTTTTCCCTATACATTCTATTTATGATCCGACTTGGGTAATGTCATCGGAGATGGGAAATAGAGAAAGTAGGGCACATTTTTTGAGGAAGAAATTATGAGAAATGATTGACTTTTTAAAATATTAAGCTCACTGAAGATAATAGTTACATTAATAGATAGGAATCCTGTGATCAACATTTTAATTGACTAATAAAAAATTTTATATCAAAGGGCACAATTGACTGCGTTTCAAATACTATAAATATAGGATAAGAGAAGCTCATCCAACAAAAGAAAATTATTATTTTATTGTAATTTTACTTCTTCAATTGTCTTTATTTTTGTTTTATAGTCTTTTATTTTGTCTGAGTTTGAATTTTTTTACACACGTTTTCTTATGCTTTATTATTTTTAACTTATTGTAAAAGTTTTTTATATGGGATTTTTGAAGATATCTAACATTTTCACCGCGTTGGAACTTAGATTCCGAACGCTACTGCGTTAAAGAAAATCTCAATAGCATTGTTTATTTCGTCTCCCTCGGACCAACCAAACAAAGATGCATGGTGTCGATTGAGAGGTCACAATTCAATTTTTAATTAGAGCACAAGTCAATTGAATTTAATGAAAAATTGATATTTGACAGCTTCAATCAAAATATCCACGTGCAAAAAGATAATAGAATACTCGATTCAACATTAGACGACTTTTATAATGACGACACAACAATGTAAATTAGTCGTCGATGTATTATTATTGTATTTTTAGATATATCCGATGAATGAATTAGATAGAAGAGTACTCGTTCACTTTCAAAAATAATTAAGTAAAATTTGAATACTTAGACTATCAATAATGTAATTGCTCGGGCAGTGTTGCAGCGCGTGCACACATTTTGTAATGTGTGCGCGTTGCACGCACGAAGTGCGCAACTGCACTTCGTGCAGCATAGCCGCAAGTAACACCCCCTTTATAAGGGGGCGTGCTGCGTCCAAAGAGAAAGAGAGAGAATAGAGATTAACGTCGAAAGGCTACTTCGGCGGAGAGTTGTCGAGAGAGAACAGGAACACCAAGGCACGGTCGGGACTTGGCTTGTGAAGAAGTAGGACTCTTCCGGCGTGATCAGTCCTCAGACGGAAGTCATCTTCTTCCTTTGTTGGACACGAGAAGGTTCTAACGAAGCGCTGTAAGTTTTTCTAAATTTCATTTACAGCTTTCCTTTTTTATTTCTTATTACTTAGATAATCTTGATTAGATGTTAAAACTACCAACATTGGTATTAGAGCCCTTGTTGTAAAGCATCTAATAGAGTTTAAAAAAAAAATTCTGAAAAAAAAAACTCTGTTCATCGCAAAAATCGCGAGGAAGAAGAAGATGAACAGTGCAAAAAACACTGTTTCTGCGACGAGTGGAAAACCACTCTGGAAAAAACACCCTGGCCATTCTAGAGTGGTTTGTCGAGTGGAGAACCACTCTGGGCTAACTGCCCTGGTCGAAACTACCCTGGAAGGGTGGTTTCCACGATTGGCAGGGCGGTTTTGAGTCTTGCTAGGGCAGTTTGAGCCTCGGCAGGGTGGTTTTGAGTCTTGTCAGGGTAGTTTGAGCCTCGACATGGTGGTTTTAAGCCTTGTCAGGGCAGTTTGAGCCTAGACAAGGTGGTTTTAAGCCTTGTCAGAGCAGTTTGAGCCTAGGCATGGTGGTTTTAGGCGGTTGAGCCTCGAGTGATTTTGAGCCTTGCGAGCGGTTTGAGCCTCGGCGAAGTGTTTAGCTGACCCGAGGCGGTTTCAACACTGCCAGGACAATTTTGACCGTCGGCAGGGCAGTTTCAATGTTGTTAGGGCGGTTTGAGCACTGTCAGGGCGGTTTGAGCACTATCAGGGCGGTTTGAGCACTGTCAGGGAAGTTTTTACCATCGGCAGAGCAGTTTAAATGCTGTCAGGGCAGTTTTGAGCTCTGTCAGGGCGGTTTGAGCTCTGCCAAGATAGTTTTGAGCCTTGCCAGGGTGGTTTGAGCCTTGCCAGGGCTGTTTGAGCCTCGGCAGGGCAGTTTTCACATCTTGACAGTGCGGTTTACCTCCTAGCAAGGCGGTTTACCATCGTCCAGGGCGGTTTACAGCCTAGCCAGGGCGGTTTACCACCTGGCAGGGCAATTTATCGCCTGGCAGGGCAGTTTATCGCCTGCCAGGACAGTTTTGACCGTCGGCAAGGCAGTTTCAATGTTGTCAGGGCGGTTTGAGCACTGACAGGGTAGTTTTGATCGTCGACAGAGCTATTTAAATGCTGTCAGAATAGTTTTGAGCTCTTCCAGGGCGGTTTGAGCTCTGCCAGGACAGTTTTGAGCCTTGCCAGGGTGGTTTGAGCCTTGCTAGGGTTGTTTGAGCCTTGGCAGGGCAGTTTTCACCTCCTGGCAGGGCGGTTTACCTCCTGGCAGGGCGGTTTATCGCCTGGCTAGGGCGATTTACTGCCTGGCAAGGCAGTTTATCGCCTGGCAAGGCGGTTTACCGTCTGCCAGGGCGATTACCTGCAGGGCAGGGCGGTTTGTCGCTTGGCAAGGCGGTTTTCCGCCGGTCAGGGCGGTTTCCCGCATGGCAGGGCGGTTTATCATCTTGCCAGAGTAGTTTTTTAAAGTGGGTTGAATTTAATTGGGCTGCCATGGTTTTAATTTGGCTTAATTTAATTAGGTCGAATTAAATGGACTCATAATCAGTTTTTTTAATTGGGCTGTCAATTAGAGAGGTCTGATTGAATAAATTGGACTTAGGGTTTAATTTTGATATCCAAATTAATTTGGGCATAGGTTCAATTAATTGGATTTCAACAAAAGCTAGGTGCCCAATTGGCTCACACAAGTGTTGTGCTAAGTTGACTGTGGTCAACTCAACTCATGACTAAATAATCAAGTAATTGTTTGGAACAATTGAGACTTGATATAAACAACTTAGAGATAGACCAAATGAACTAGAATTGATGTCTAAGAACGATGAGAAAGAATACTATGCAAATTGCTTAAGTGTCTGGGGTACTCGGAGCAAATTGTGTGGTGTTTGGACTCTCACGGTCAAAATTGAGTCTTCATGGTACTAGTCGACTAAGCTTAGATGATAATCAATTGGTAAAAGTACCAATTGACTGGTCTAAGTAAGTCTGTCGACAGTCCTCCATAAAATCAAGGAAATTTGTTCTTGATTTATTTTTGATAGATCCATGCCTATATATAAATTGAATTAAGTCGGTAAGTGTACTGGTTTGTCAGTTTTGAGCTGACTTAATTAATTTTAATTTTTTCAGATAGCACGGATGATTATCACTTTGACTAGACGCGATGTGTTGCATAATCGGCTGAGAGAGGCTATCCAGGGGATAGAGTATGACTCAGCTCATGGAGTCGGGTGGCACATCGGGAGGCTTGATAGATTGTTCGAGACTCGAGATGCGTGGAGTTTCCGATTCGAGAATTACAATTTGCTCAAGGCCCAGTCCGCCACCGCCACAAAGACTGAGTGAGACGCGCATGAGATCCGGGGCGCGCTATGAGGGATGCGCGCCTCTTATACCCGATGCTACCGAGCTGCTTCACTACGAGGACTGTGAGGTGCATCGTGATGATCTAGAGAATGATTCGGAAGATGACCCTGATGGAATCTTTCCTTTTGGATCGCTTCAAAGGTCTCCTACAGAAGATTCTGCATCCTGACATCATTTTGAGAGCATCTCGGCAGGGGATGTCCTAATTCAGCCCAAGAAGATTGGGCATGTTTGGATCATTACTGCACTAGTGTTTGTCCTAGTAGGAGTAATGATTATCTATCTAGTTGTTTAGTTTTTATTTTTCAGTTATGAGTAGGAAGAATGTTATATGTAACATTCTTAGTAGAGTTATCTTTGTTATTTGTTGACAATGTATAGCAAGTTTAATTTAATGATATGTTCATTTTATGTTGTTAACTCTACATGATGCATGATATTTTGCTCTTTGATTTGTTCATATAGAGTACAATTTAAATGAAAATGTTCATTTAATGATATCATGTTAAGATGGGATGTATGTAATATAATTGATCAAAGTCGATTCGATTTGTACATACAAATGATGAGTGGGAATTGGATTGTCACTAGATTTTGTAAACCAAATTGAATTTACGTTGAGTCAATTTGTAGATTACATATATGAAATCATACACTGAATAACTAAATAATATGTTTATTTATGTTAGATTATGGCAAATAAAAAATCATATGCCAGTGTTGTTGGTAGTTTAATGTATACTATGTTGTGTACTCGTCCCGATATCAGCTATGTTGTTGGCTTAGTCAACCGTTTCCAGTCAAACCCAGGACCAAGACACTGGAAGGCAGTAAAAAGGATATTCGGATATCTGAACGTGACGACATATTACAGTCTCTATTATCGAGGATCAGATATGAATCTGAAGGGATATTCAGATGCAGATTAGGCTGGGGACCTGGATGATAGAAAATCTACATCAGGCTATGCGTTCTTATTGAATGGTGGCGCCATCTCTCAGAACAACAAGAAACAGGCATGTGTGGCCTTATTAACTATGGAAGATGAATATGTGGCATGTTCGGTAGCTGTACAAGAAGCGGTCTGGTTAAGGAGACTCCTAAAGCATCTAAAGATTGCTGAAGATAGTGGGAGTCCAGTGATTGTATAAAATATAGCAAGGGAAAGCATATTGCCAAGGATCCCAAATATCACAGCAAGGGCAAGCATATTGCTATAAAATATAACTTTATTAGGGATATTGTTGCTAAGAAGAAGGTTATTCTTGAGTATATCCCTACTCGAGCTATGCTTGCAGATCTTTTTACTAAGCCAATGACTAGAGAGTCATTTAATGGTAAAGTCTATGGGACTTCGTAGAATGTAACAATTTTGTAATGACAATCGGATATTGTAATTTGATTGTTCTTTACTGCCAGCCATAATTTTTTCAGTGTATGTGATGTTACATTCTGATAAGATCTCGGTGAGCATGTTGACAGGTAGTGATTGGTCCTCTCACATGGACAATCATCTCTGTTTATTATGTACGAATAGAGGTAAGACTATTGCTTATAGGATAGCTTTGGAAGCTATATGTATGGGATACATACCTATAAGTTGGGGTCGTCTTGATATGTGTATCAAGATAAGATCATTTAAGAAAAGTGATTGAAGTAAATATTCCCAACATTTACTATACTTGTTTATGAGCCAGATTAGAATTCATATGTTGAATTAAGGATTAGATATTTGGAATGTCTGAATCAAAATCTGTACAATGTTGAGGAAAACATGTACTCTTTATTGATAAAGAGAATAATATCGTAGCATGTGATTCATACCACGTGTGCTAAGGCGATAATAAGGGTAGTAGGAGAATAGATCTCTACTTCTCTACTATGTGAGCCCTTAGAGATTATATGTTAATCTCAGTATTTTCCCTTTGTGACTATTTAGATGTCTGCTTGAAGTTTTAATCAGGGTTTGCTACTTTAGCATGTAAACCTATTGACTATGGATGATTCGGTCTATGGAACATGACTAGGAAAGCGACTGATTAAAATGAATGGATTTACACTAAAAAGGAATATTAAATATGTTTACATCCTTTGATAATTATTCAACGGGTCTACCCATTTTTACATGTATTGAAATGTTTGTGAATATTTAAGAATATAGAATATGCTCTTGACTTGATGGTCATTATGAGGGATTAGAGATGTTCATATTGATGTAAGTGGAGATTATTTAATCTGGGCAAATAGCAAGACATTATATCCAGGAAAACGGTTAAATACTACCAGGAGAAAGGTTCAGTACCATCGGTAAATGGCTGGGAGCCACATGGAGGATGACAATAGGTCATCTGGTGAGTGACTATGTGTCATTCAGAGAATGGTTATGTACCATTTGTAGAGCGGCTAAGTTAGGCGTAACAACTTTTCTTAGCATTGATCGCTCTTTTAGCAGCTATGTAAGGTGTAACAACTTTCATAGCATTGGATTGCTCAGTGTGCTTGCTGTCGCACGAGCCATTTTTCTAAGTATGAATTGGTTGTTCTAATGGTCTTTGTGACTATTGATCTCTATTCTATTAGTCTTTTGGGACTATAGTCTTCGACACGATTCTGGTCTATGTGATTGGATACTTCTATTAGTCATTTGGGACTAATGACTCTTGCTCTATTTGGTCTATGTGACTAAATACCTCTTATTGGTCTATGTGACCATTTTATCTATGTGATATACTTTGGACGAGTGGGAGATGTAAGCGCCGAGGCGATCTTTGCGTAGCGTGCACATGTTTTATAACGTGTGCGCGCGTTGCACGCATGAGAATCGCACGGCAAAGACAAGTAACACCTCCTTTATAAGGGGGTGTGCTGCGTCCAAAGAGAAAGAGAGAGAACAGAGATTAACCTCGAAAGGTTACTTCGGCGGAGAGTTGTCGAGAGAGAACAGGAACACCAAGGCACAGTCGGGACTTGGCTTGTGAAGAAGTAGGACTCTTCCGACGTGATCAATCCTCAGACGGAAGCCATCTTCTTCCTTTTTGAAGCGAAGGTTACGATGAAGCGCTGTAAGTTTTTCTAAATTTCATTTACAACTTTCTTTTTTTTATTATTATTACTTAGATAATCTCGATTAGATGCTAAAACTACCAACATTGGTATCAGAGCCCTTGTTGGAAAGCATCTAATAAAGTTTAGAATTTTTTTCTGAAAAAAAATCACTCTGTTCATCACAAAAATCGCGAGGAAGAAGAAGATGAACAGTGCCGAACTCACTGTGTCTGCGGCGAGTGGAAATCCACTGTGGAAACACCACCTTGGCCCTTCTAGAGGTGTTTGTCGAGTGGAAAATGACTCTGGACAAACCACTCTGGCCATTCCAGAGTGGTTTGTCGAGTGGAGAACCACTCTGGGCTAATTGCCCTGGTCGAAACTACCCTGGAAGGGTGGTTTCAACGATTGGTATAGTGGTTTTGAGCTTTGTTAGGACAGTTTGAGCCTCGGCAGGGTGGTTTTGAGCCTTGCCAGGGCAGTTTGAGCCTCGGCAGGGTGGTTTTAAGCCTTGCCAGGGAAGTTTAAGCCTAGACATGGTGGTTTTAAGCCTTGTCAGGCAGTTTGAGCCTAGGCAGGGTGGTTTTAAGCCTTGTCGGGGTAGTTTGAGCCTCGGCAGGGTAGTTTTGAGCCTTGTCAGGGCAGTTTGAGCCTCAGCAAGGCTGTTTGAGCCCAGCCAGGGCGGTTTCAACACTGTCAGGATAGTTTTGACCGCTGGCAGGGCAGTTTCAATGTTGCCAGGGCAGTTTGAGCACTGCCAGGGTAGTTTTGACCGCCGGCAGAGCAGTTTAAATGCTGTCAGGGCAATTTTGAGCTCTGCCAGGGCGGTTTGAGCTCTACCAGGACAGTTTTGAGCCTTGCCAGGGTGGTTTGAGCCTTGTCAAGGTTGTTTGAGCCTCGGGAGGGCAGTTTTCACCTCCTGACAGTGCGGTTTACCTCTTGGCAGAGTGGTTTACCGTCGGCCAGGGCAGTTTACCGCCTGGCCAGGGCGGTTTATCGCCTGGCCAGGGCGGTTTACCGCCTGGACAGGGCGGTTTACCGCCTAGCAAGGCGGTTTACCACCTGGCAGGGGGATTTATTGCCTGGCAGGGCGGTTTACCACCTGCCAGGGTGGTTTACCTGCAGGGTAGGGTAGTTTGAGCCTCGGTAGGGCTGTTTGAGCCCAGCCAGGGTGGTTTCAACACTGTCAGAACAGTTTTGACCACCGGCATGGCAGTTTCAATGTTGTTAGGGCGGTTCGAGCAGGGCAGGCGTTTGACCGCCGGCGAGCTATTTAAATCGTTAGGATAGTTTTGAGCTTTGTCGGCGGTTTAAGCTCGCCAGATAGTTTTGAGCCTTGCCGGTGGTTTGAGCCTTGTCGGGGCTGAGCCTCGATGAGGCGATTTTCACCTCTGGCGGCGATTTCATCGGCGTGGCGGTTTACCATCGTCAGTGGCGCTTTACCGCTAGGGTGGTTTCGCTGGCAGGCGAGCTTTATCGCCTCTAGGGCGTTTATCTGCCAGGCGGTTTACCTCTGAGTGAGCGGTTTGCCACTTGGCGGTATGGCCGCATGGTAGGGCGCTTTTACCGCCGAGGGTTTATCATCTTGCAGCGCTTTTTAAAGTGGGCTGAATTTAATTGGGCTGCCATGGTTTTAATTTGGCTTAATTTAATTAGGTCGAATTAAATGGGCTCAGAATCAGTTTTTTTTAATTTGGCTGGATTTCTAATTGGGTTGTCAATTAGAGAGGTCTGATTGAATAAATTGGACTTAGGGTTTAATTTTGATATCCAAATTAATTTGGGCATAGGTTCAATTAATTGGATTTCAACAAAAGCTAGGTGCCCAATTGGCTCACACAAGTGTTGTGCTAAGTTGACTGTGGTCAACTCAACTCATGACTAAATAATCAAGTAATTGTTTGGAACAATTGGGACTTGATATAAACAACTTAGAGATATACCAAATGAACTAGAGTTGATGCCTAAGAACGATGAGAAAGAATACTATGCAAATTGCTTAAGTGTCTGGGGTACTCAGAGCAAATTGCGTGGTGTTTGGACTCTCACGGTCAAAATTGAGTCTTCATGGTACTAGTCGACTAAGCTTAGATGATAATCAATTGATAAAAGTATCAATTGACTGGTCTAAGTAAGTCTGTCGACAGTCCTCCATAAAATCAAGGAAATTTGTTCTTGATTTATTTTTGATAGATCCATGCCTATATATAAATTGAATTAAGCCGGTAAGTGTACTGGTCTGTCAGTTTTGAGCTGACTTAATTAATTTCAATTTTTTCAGATGACACGGATGATTATCACTATGACTAGATGCGATGTGTTGCGTAATCGACTGAGAGAGGCTATCCAGGGGATAGAGTATGACTCATCTCATGGAGTCGGGTGGCAAATCGGGAGGCTTGATAGATTGTTCTGGAGACTCAAGATGCAGGAGTTTCTGATTCTGGAGAATTACAGAATTTGGACTCTGGTCCGCTCACTACCACAACACCTGAGTGAGATTGCGCATGAGATCTGGGGGTGTTATGAGGGGCGCGTCTCTTATACCCAATTATGCGCTGAGCTGCTTCATTACGAGGACTGTGAGGTGCATCGTGATGATCCAGAGGATGATTCGGAAGATGACCCTGATGGAATCTTTCCTTTTGGATCGCTTTAAAGGTCTCCTACAGAAGATTCTGCATCCTGGCATCATTTTGAGAGCATCTCGGCAGGGGATGTCCTAGTTCAACCCAAGAAGATTGGGCATGTTTGGATCATTACTGCACTAGTGTTTGTCCTAGTGAGAGTAATGATTATCTATCTAGTTGTTTAGTTTTTATTTTTCAGTTATGAGTAGGAAGAATGTTATATGTAACATTCTTAGTAGAGTTATCTTTGTTATTTGTTGATAATGTACAGTAAGTTTAATTTAATGATATATTCATTTTATGCTGTTAACTCTATATGATGTTGGTGCAATCGGCCCAGGTCACGATTGACCAGACTCGAGTTTGACTCGAGTGATGTTTTGATGTTTGACAAAGTAGTTTGACATAGTATGTTTGACATTGATGTCAGTTAATGTTTTGGGGAGATTGTTTATACAATTGACCCAGGTTATAATTGACCAGACTCGAGTTTAACTCGAGGGAGACTTTGATGGTTGACTAGGGTTGACCATGTGATTATGGGAAAGTCCAAGCATGGGTCTTGGCAAGGTAAAGTCCAAGTCATGGGTACTTGGCATGGTAAGTCCAAGTGGGACACTTGGCATTTGGGAAAGTCCAAGTCTTGAGTGCTTGGCACAAGGAAAGTCCAAGTCATGGGTACTTGGCATGGAAAGTCCAAGTGGGACACTTGGCATTTGGGAAAGTCCAAGTCTTGAGTACTTGGCACAAGGAAAGTCCAAGTCATGGGTACTTGGCATGGAAAGTCCAAGTGGGACACTTGGCATTTGGAAAAGTCTAAGTCTTGAGTACTTGGCGCAAGGGAAGTCTAAGCATGGGTCTTAGCATGGAAAGTCCAACATGGGTTGGCAAGGGAAAGTCCAAGCTTGAGTCTTAGCATTTGAGAAATCCAAGGGGTTTGATATTGGCAGCGTAAAGTCCAAGGGTGGAGTCTTGGCAGCATAAGTCCAATGGTTGGCGGCGTAAAGTCTAAGCGGAGTCTTGGCGGCTTAAGTTCAATGTGCCTTGACGGTGTAGACACCGTTAGCATGACATAGCTGATGGAAACACTTGAAGGCTAGCGCGATGGATGAACAAGTCATGGATGACTTGGAGGGATCCGAGAGGCGTGAGGCTGATGGAGCTGGCTAGAAGGCTTAGGTCTAGGCTAAGGGTGGTCTAGCAAGTATGGGGGCACCATACTTGGGTTAAAACCTCATCTTTGAGGTTGACAGTCGACTGACATTATGGCCGGTTCGACTGTCATGAGTTGACTAGAGCTCGACTGCCATTTAGGATCGAATTGCCTTATTGCGCCATCGAGTTAGCTGATCAATGGCAATGATCGCCTGAGTTGTGAGGAAGCATCGTTCGTAGTCGGATATGTTAGAACTTGTCCAACGTGGATTGAGTCGTTGTCTCACGCTCTGATGTTGGTAGTCGGTAGGTCTTATGTAAAAGCGATTGTTCGTGGAAGGCTCAAAATAAGGGTTTTCTTGGGCGATTTGAAGGGGAATAGTTGGTGCTCTTCCAGTCCTTCAAGGCTAGTCCAAGGCAACCAAATATCAAGCAACTAAAGTGCTCTTGTAAAGTGTTTTCTTTACTTGCATTATATTTCTTACTTGTATTAGCTTGTATCTTTTGTATTACTTAGTGTAATCCTTGTACGAGGTTTCTCCACCTCCGACTTGTGTCGAGAAGGAGTTATTTGTGATTAGTGAGTGTGTGTGCATCACTAGAGCTCTTTAGAGCTCGATCCATGGAGTAGGAACCATTTGGTTCCGAACCACGTTATATCTCGTGTTGTGAGTTGTGTTTGTTTTGTTTCGTTGCTTTATTATTTCTATTTCTGCTGCGCTAACAAAATTGTAGAGACAAACGCAACGAATTCCATCATAGAACGTGCACGACGCTATTCACCCCCCTCTAGTGGTCGCACAGGTCCTAATAAGTGGTATCAGAGCCCGGGGCTCTTCTACGGACTAACCGCCGAGAGCTAAAGAAGCTAGAGTGAAGATAAAAGTCCAAGAGCAACTAGGATGGGATATCAACACATATATCCCTTATGTCTTCTATGGACGAGAAGGCTTCAATTCTTGGAAGGCGAGAATTGAAAAAAATTTTATGATGAGGGACTTTGAAGAATGATCCACCTTGATGAAGGGCTTTAGCTATCCAATATGACCAAAGGGAGGGTTCCTTAATAAGAAGAGATGGACCGAAGAGCAAGTCCGAGCCTCCGAGAAAAATGATAAGGTGATAAAAATTTTAATTGATTTAATGTCTAACAATATCTTGTGTATGTTAGGTAATTATGTAGATGCCAAGGAGCTATGGAGCCAAGTAGCAAAGCTCCATGAAAATTCATCATCAATCCAAGAAGAAGAGTGCTCACCCTCTCAAGCTCAAAAGGAAGCAAGTACATCATTATCCAAAGAGCTTGAGGAGTCGGAAGTTGATAGGGAATCAGCCTCCGAATCGGTGGAAGAAGAGGAGACCTCCACCTCTAGGATTGAGGGGGAGGAGATTAGGGCATCTTCAATACCGGAGCAACAGGAAGAATCATCTACATCCGGTAGAGAGGAAGAGCAAGCTCAAGAATCCACTCCGACCACCACAACCACCCTAGGTAACTCAAACATATGTGTTGATAATAAAATGCATATAATATGTTTTGAGTGTAGGGAAACCGAGCACTACAAAAGCAAGTGTCCAAAACGGATTAGGAAAGCTCCTCCGGCACCAAAAGTCAAAGATGTCGGTCCCTCAATGCAAAAGAGCAAGGAGCAAGTGATTTTCTTCAAATGTCGGCTACCGGGATATTACCGGAGTCAATGCCCAAGAGGGAAGAAGAAGGGGCAAGAAGGAGCTACACAAGTAGGGGGAGCTTCCAAAGCTAACCCTAAGGTATTTTTAAATAAAGCTCCTTATTCAAATAATGTCAAAAAGCATGCTAGAAATAATTTTAGCAATCTTGCTATCTATCATAAAGAGCATGCTAGAAATAAGGAATTGTGTCTAGGAGCCAAAAATGTCTACCTTTCAAAGAAGGAGAAATTTGAGACTAATGTCCCTAGAAACGACCTTCCTAGGGAGTCGATTAGGAAAATAGGAGAACACTTAGACCTTAATCCTAAATGGACTAGACACATGCCTAAGAAGTCTCATGGCCAAAGACAAAATCAAAATTCTAAAATTGGGCAATTAGAATTAGAGAACCAAGCCTTGAGATCAAGGCTTGAGAAATTAGAAAAGACCCTCAAGATTATGCAAAATCAAATGCAAGGGTCTAATGGTCAAAGTCAAGGGTCAATATCTCAAAGTCAACATCTAGGACCCAAGAAACAAAAGTCAATTAAGGGCAAGAAAGGTTTGGGTCACAAACCTAAGCCTAAGATGACTTATCATAATGTTCCATTAGATTATGGAACACAATCTAGGTCTAGGAAGACTAAGGTTACTAGGAAAGTTATCCTTAAGAGTAACCAAGGTTTGTGCCTAGTGGCTAGGGTTTTTAGGAAACCTAGGGTGGCCACTAAGAAGGTTGCAAGGGGAGTTACCCCTAGAGTCAACCTAGGTAAGACCCAAATGACCAAGGCTAACAAGCCTAGGAGGATCATTAGGAGGGTATCTAGGGAGGTCATCCCTAAGGAATACCTAATTAACCCAATGAGCTCAAATAGATTTTGGGTTCCTAGGAGCGTGATAGATTCACGCTAGAAGGGTTTAGGGTATGTCAACCTTGATTGGATGGGTAGTTAACTCAACCATGGTAAAGGTGACATTTTAGGATATTTTCAAGGTTATGGTTACCTTGGAAATACATTTGAGCTTTGATCCTAAAAGATTTTAGGATGTGCCAATGTATTTTTGGAATTATGAAAAATCAATTAAATTGGCACGATTTAGGTTAGTGTGCCAATTTGGGTTTTTGGCATACCAGGGAGAAAAGTAGAAATATGGAAAAATATAATTAATTATATGAAATGACAACTAATATTAAAATTTAGGTATTATTATACCTATGTATTTTATTTGCCATGTTTTGTTTGCCATATAACATGTCATGACATCATGTTTACTTTTATCATTTAAATGTCATGATCATGTTTAGGATTAAGGATTAAATGTCATGTGTTTTTAGATTTCATTTTATGCCATGACATCATGATTATGAGCATATGCTTATTTATATCATCATTAATGTCATAATCATTTCATGCATTTAAATTGATTAAAATTGATTTAAGAACAATGGCATGACTTGGAGTCCCATTTATAAGGGAATCAAGTAGAGTTGCCTTAGAAAAATACATGAAACCCTAGATTACGGAGAACAAAACCCACATCTCACATTACATTGACATGTATGTGTATTTATACACCCTAGATACATGTGAGATGCTAGGATATGAGTTGAGTTCAAGGTGCATAGTTTTTGCATCTAGATGGACTATAACTCATCTAATTTCATTAGTGGATCATTGGGAAAGCTTGTGTACAAGTCATGTACATTAAGCCCAAAGAACATGATCCAATATATGTTTTCAAAAACATTTTAAAATTATTTCAGAAAACCTTGGTGAAGCCTATCTTTTGATAGCAATCACCATTGATGAGATTGATACAAAGTGAGCTAAAACATTGAAGTTTTTCTTCACTTTTAGTTTTTGTATCAATTTCGATATTTTATGGGTAAAATAATTTTCAAATATTTTTCACCCATTGTATTAACTATAAGTAATATACGTATCAAATTTCGTGATTTTTCGATATACGTAGAATTACTTATGACTTTTCAAAATTCAATTCTGATAGTTGAAATTCGAGAATTTGATTATCGATCATTGTCGTCACCGATGGCGATCGGCCGATGTGAGTGTGATCGGTGATTCTTGTAAGTAGTCGATTGCCAGTATTTTGGGAAAACAAGGTTGTTTAGCCCATTTTGATCGATAGTAAAGGTCTCTAACCACTCTTAACCTAGGATATGCTTTGGGAAGCATTATGAAGGGTGAAAATTCATTAGATATGGATTTGGAGAGGTGTTAGGTCAGAGTATCAAATTTAAGGGTGGAAGAGTTCATGTTTGAACTTAGAACCTTAATTTTGATGGTTTAGAGTTCCTATTGGCTTAGGGACTTCCCAAGGACATTGTTGGTGCAATGGTCGAGGGAGCAAGTCTTTAGGGGAGTTATCCATCTTGGGATGATGGATGTGTTTCTCTTCTTGAAGGGGAGAAGTTATTGGGAGAGTATCATTAATTGGAAAAAATTGATGGGTTTTTGAAAACCAATTTGAAGTGGGAGAGAGTATAGGATTGTCTCTCTTGAGTGATATGAGACTTATCACTAGGAAGATGGTAGGCATCCTAGGTATTTTGAATCAAGGGGAGATTGTAAGATCTCATTGGGACATGAGACATTGACCTCCTTTGAGAGATAACCTTTTTGATGTATGTCAAAAAGGGAGAAGGTTAAATTACCAATTTGGAAAATTGGTAAGGAATTGAGTTAGGGCCTAACTCATGGTTTGTTTTGTCAAACATCAAAAAGGGAGAGATTGTTAGTGCAATCGACCCAGGTCATGATTGACCAGACTCGAGTTTGACTCGAGTGATATTTTGATATTTGACAAAGTGGTTTGACATAGTATGTTTGACATTGATGTTAGTTAATGTTTTGGGGAGATTGTTTATACAATCGACCCAGGTTATAATTGACCAGACTCGAGTTTAACTCGAGGGAGACTTTGATGGTTGACTAGGGTTGACCATGTGATTATGGGAAAGTCCAAGCATGGGTCTTGGCAAGGTAAAGTCCAAGTCATGGGTACTTGACATGGTAAGTCTAAGTGGGACACTTGGCATTTGGGAAAGTCCAAGTCTTGAGTGCTTGGCACAAGGAAAGTCCAAGTCATGGATACTTGGCATGGAAAGTCCAAATGGGACACTTGGCATTTGGGAAAGTCCAAGTCTTGAGTACTTGGCACAAGGAAAGTCCAAGTCATGGGTACTTGGCATGGAAAGTCTAAGTGATACACTTGGCATTTGGGAAAGTCTAAGTCTTGAGTACTTGGCACAAGGGAAGTCCAAGCATGGGTCTTGGCATGGAAAGTCCAACATGGGTTGGCAAGGGAAAGTCCAAGCTTGAGTCTTGGCATTTGAGAAGTCCAAGGGGTTTGATATTGGCACAGAAGTCCAAGGGTGGAGTCTTGGCAAGATAAGTCCAATGGTTGGCGTAAAGTCCAAGCGAGTCTTGGCGGCGTAAGTCCAATGTGCCTTGGCGGTGTAGACACCGTTAGCATGACATAGCCGATGGAAGCACCTGAAGGCTAGCGCGATGGATGAACAAGTCATGGATGACTTGGAGGGATCCGAGAGGCGTGAGGCTGATGGAGGTGGCTAGAATGCTTAGGTCTAGGCTAAGGGTGGTCTAGCAAGTATGGGGGCATCATACTTGGGTTAAAACCTCATCTTTGAGGTTGGCAGTCGACTGACATTATGGCCGGTTCGACTGCCGTGAGTTTACTAGAGATCGACTGCCATTTAGGGCTGAAATTGCCTTGGCAATGATTTACTCATTCGATTCAAGGAAGTCGATCCGTCGAGTTGAGTTGCGAAAGCACAGAATGCTCCGTGAGCCAACTAGGCGATCGGCGGCTACGGCGCGATCGAACATGGAATGAGCCGTTGTCTCACCGATGTTGGCAATGATCGGGCCTTATGGCCTTATGGCGATCGGCCGAAAGGAAATCCGATGGAGGATAAAAATAGCTATTCGTGGAAGGTTCAAAACAAGGGTTTTCTTGGGCGATTTGAAGGAGAATAGTTGGTGCTCTTCCAAATCCTTCAAAGGCTAGTCCAAGGCAACCAAAGATCAAGCAACCAAAGTGATCTTGTAAAGTGTTTTTCTTTACTTGCATTGTATTTCTTACTTGTAGTTTTGTATTACTTAGTGTAATCCTTGTATGAGGTTTCTCCACCTCCGACTTGTGTCGAGAAGGAGTTATTGTGATTAGTGAGTGTGTGTGCATCACTAGAGCTCTTTAGAGCTCGATCCATGGAGTATGAACCATTCGGTTCAACCATGTTATATCTCGTGTTGTAAGTTGTGTTTGTTTTGTTTCGTTGCTTTATTATTTCTATTTCACTGCGCTAATGAAATTGTAGAGACAAACGCAATAAATTCCATCATAGAACGTCGCTTATTCACCCCCCTCTAGCGGTGTCCTAACACATGACGATGATATTTTGCTCTTTGATTTGTTCATATAGAGTACAATTTAAATGAAAATGTTCATTTAATGATATCATGTTAAGATGGGATGTATGTAATGTAATTGATCAAAGTCGATTCGATTGTATGCATACAAATGATGAGTGGCAATTGGATTGTCACTTGATTTTGTAAACCAAATTGAATTTACGTTGAAATCAATTTAGATTACATATATGAAATCATACACCAATAACTAAATAATGTGTTTATTTATGTTAGGTTATGGCGAATAAAAAGTCATATGTCGGTGTTGTTGGTAGTTTAATGTATACTTATGTTGTGTACGTCGATATCGGCTATGTTGTTGGCTTAGTCGTAGTTTCGGTCGAACCAGGACCAGAGACAACTGGAAGGCGATAAAAGGATATTGGATATTTGAAAATGGCGGCGATTATAGTCTGTTATCAAGGATCAGATATGAGCCTAAAGGGATATTCAGATGCAGATTGGGTTGGGGACCTGGATGATAGAAAATCTACATCAGACTATGCGTTCTTGTTGAATGGTGGCGCCATCTCTTGGAAAGAAGAACAGCCCATGTGGCCTTATCAACCATGGAAGATGAATATGTGGCTTCGGTATGCATAAGAAGCGGTCTAGTTAAGAAGGTTCCTAAAGCATCTGAAGATTGTTGAGGACAGTGGGAGTCCAGTGACTGTCTACTGTGACAGTCAAGCTACGATAGCTTTTTTCAAGGATCCCAAATATCACAGCAAGGGCAAGCATATTGCTATAAAATATAACTTTATTAGGGATATTGTTGCTAAGAAGAAGGTTATTCTTGAGTATATCTCTACTCGAGCTATGCTTACAGATCCTTTTACTAAGTCAATGACTAGAGAGTCATTTAATGAGCATGTAAAGTCTATGGGACTTCGTAGAATGTAACAATTTTGTAATGACAATCGGATATTATAATTTGATTGTTCTTTAATGTCAACCATAATTTTTTCAGTGTATGTGACGTTACATTCTAATAAGATCTCGGTGAGCATGTTGACAGGTAGTGATTGGTCCTCTCACATGGATAATCATCTTTGTTTGTTATGTACGAATAGAGGTAAGACTATTGCTTATAGGATAGCTTTGGAAGCTATATGTATGGGATACATACCTATAAGTTGGGGTCGTCTTGATATGTGTATCAAGATAAGATCATTTAAGAAAAGTGATCGAAGTAAATATTCTCAACATTTACTATACCTATTTATGAGCCAGATTAGAATTCATAAGTTGAATTAAGGATTAGACATTTAGAATGTCTGGATCAAAATCTGTACGATGTTGAGGAAAACATGCGCTCTTTATTGATAAAGAGAATAACATCGTAGCATGTAATTCATACCACGTGTGCTAAGGCGATAATAAGGGTAGTAGGAGAATGGATCTCTACTTCTCTACTATGTGAGCCCTTAGAGATTATATGTTAATCTCAGCATTTGCCCTTTGTGACTATTTAGGTGTCTGCTTGAAGTTTTAATCAGGGTTTGCTACTTTAGCATGTAAACCTATTGACTATGGATGATTCGGTCTATGGAACATGACTAGGAAAGCGACTGATTAAAATGAATGGATTCACACTAAAAAGGAAGATTAAATATGTTTACATCCTTTGATAATTATTCACTAGTCGATCCATTTCTGTTATGTATGGAAATATTTATGAATATTTAAGAATATAGAACATGCTCTTGACTTGATGGTCATTATGAGGGATTAGAGATGTTCATATTGATGTAAGTGGAGATTATTTAATCTGGGCAAATAGCAAGATATTATATCCAGGAAAACGGTTAAGTACCACCAGGAGAAAGGTTCAGTACCATTTGGTAAATGGTCGAGCCACCGAAGATGACAAGAGAATGGTTATGTACCATTTGTAGAGCGGCTAAGTTAGGCGTAACAACTTTTCTTAGCATTGATCGCTCTTTGAGCAGTTATGTAAGGTGTAACAACTTTCATAGCATTGGATTGCTCAGTGTGCTTGCTATCGCACGAGCCATTTTCCTAAGTATGAATTGGTTGTTCTAATGATCTTTGTGACTATTGATCTCTATTCTATTAGTCTTTTGGGACTATAGTCTCCGACACGATTCTGGTCTATGTGATTGGATACTTCTATTAGTCATTTGGGACTAATGACTCTTGCTCTATTTGGTCTATGTGACTAAATACCTCTTATTGGTCTATATGACCATTTTGCCTATGTGACATACTTTGGATGAGTGGGAGATGTAATCGCTTGGCAAGATCTGCAGTAAGATACACACGCTTTTATAACGTGCACGCCGACGCACGAATCTTAAGAATCGACTTTCAGGCAAAGATGCGAAGTAACACCCCCTTTATAAGGGGGTGTGTTGCGTCCAAAGAGAAAGAGAGAGAACAGAGATTAACGCCGAAAGGCTACTTCGGCGGAGAGTTGTCGAGAGAGAACAGGAACACCAAGGCATGACCGAGACTTAGCTTGTGAAGAAGTAGGACTCTTCCGGCGTGATCAGTCCTCAGACGGAAGCCATCTTCTTCCTTTGTTGGACGTGAAAAGATTCTGACGACGCGCTGTAAGTTTTTCCAAATTTCATTTATAATTTTTTTTATTTATTATTACTTAGATAATCTCGAGTAGATGTTAAAACTACCAATAACATTATTTATTTATTATTCCATTATATAATCTAGTATTCTTCTTTTAAGTATTAGATCAAAATTCAATTAGTGCACTAGATTTGAATTCAGTCTACAATCATTCAATCTTAGAATAGATTTTTTATCTCCAAGGTTTGGCTCATACTTTCCAACGTAGATTTCTGATTTATTTTCCTTCTAAAAACGTAAAACATTCATATAGAATCGTTAATATAATGGTACTATATTTTTTAAAAATAAATTCTTGTAATTAAAAATAAATACATGAATGACTCTATTTTTTTTTAAAAAAAAATAATAATGTCGTTAACTTCTAAAATACCCGATGTTCCCTTCCTCGTAATAACATTAAAAAAAATGTGAGCATAAAATCATTTAAAATTGCGGCAATAAGTTGTGGAGACATCCTCGCATGTGAGATGTGGATGGGGTAAGATGATACATCATTATCGTCATCACCTTCTTCGTGCTCCACAATGAAAATCAATGCCATCAAGAATGGTCACCGCAAACCTAATTGGATGGATTAAGTTGGACCAAAGTTGGCCCACAACCCATGATGCATAATGCATAATCAAGTCCCCAATCACCAATCTCCAACTCTCCAACCCAATTGGCTCGTTCACAATCCATCCAAATCTTTGGTCCAATCAACTACCCCAATGCATCTACTTAATTGTCGGCGTTATAATTTATGCCATTTATTTATTTATCTATATATATTATTTGTTTATTAAGAGTTTGAGTCTGTGTTTTTTTTAACATAAATAAATATTTTTTTAAATACACACACACACGATAGTTATAAGAATATTTTAGATTTCAAGAAAAACTAAAAAAAATATTTTTATTTGTATTTTTTATCCTGAAAGTACTTTTGTTTCTACTAATTTTGGTGTAATAGGTTTGATAAAAGTGCTGCAATTAATAGTAATTTTGGTCAAAATTAAGATGGTAATCTGTAAATGAGTTAAATGTTCGTGAATTGGATTTAATACTTGCTTTGGTATGAATTTGTTTTTGTTTCTTCAATATTCACGGGCTCGAACAGTTTATTAAATGAATAAATTTAAATGTATGTATTAAAATTATTAATATTCGTGTATATGGATTATGAATTATTTATGAATATTATTTTCGAATAAATTTTGTGAACTATATTGATCAATAAAATTTTCAGAAAAACTTGTAATATCAAATTCGTTAACCAACTAAATAAATTTAAAAAATCAAAAAATTTCAAATAATTAAATACATTTAAATTGAGAATTCAATAAAAGTAAAATTTAATCAAATTCAAGCTTGTAAAAAGAATAATTAAATTTTAAAAAAACTATTTTCAAATGCCTACTTCATTTTAAATTCGATTTGACTTACCTATGTTAACTTAAAAAAAAAAATCAGCTAAAAGTGCTATAATAATCTTAATTTAAATTATTATATGTTATTGAAAATTTTAATTAAAATTAATAAATATTAAAACTGTTTAATTAATATTTTAAATAATTTTAATTAAAACTATTTTAAATATTTTGTTTACAATTTTTTTATCAAAACTACGACCTTTATTATTTTTAAAATAAAAATAAAACAAAAGTACCATTTTTATTTTATTTTTTGGGGGTGCCTAGCACTTTTTAATATGACATTTAAAAGAAAAAAATCTCACATATGGGCCAATCAGGAGGCGAGTAAATAGTAAGATGGAATGAGACCATCACCCTCCCTCTGACGAAGACCCAGAGAGGCGACGACGTCATCATCCACTTCCTTGATGTACCACGTCGCCATCAGAGATGCCCCGTGTCCCGTTTTCCGAAAATTTCTCCCTCCCTCCCGTCGAGCCGAGATGACCCATCGTTGCCTCCGGAATGACACTCGATAAAATTATTTAATAATTTATAGCTTTATAAATTAATAAATAAACAGGTTGAGCAGTTGGTGTGATCACGGATCACGATTGACGTAAATCAAATGAATGGCGCGTCTTCCGATTTATCGAATCAAGACTCTTTGGAGCTTGGATATATCATTCAATAGTCAGTTTGATCGAACTGCTAAAAAAAAAAAGATGACCCATAATTATCTTCCTCCCAAACAATAATAACAACCGTCTCAGTTGTAGGGAAAGAAAAAAAAAGCGCGATTATTCGTTTCTCCACGTTTTCAAATAAGGAACTATATTCTTTGATTTGATTTCTTGATAAAAAAATAATCCGATGCAAAGCTCAATAGTAAGTACAAAAAAAATCACTTGTATGCGATCTTCCACGTTTTTTGCTGAAGGAACTATCGATCTTTGATGATAATTTTTCTTGATAAAATAATAAATAATAATATTTCACTTCTAATATCGAATAAAATTTTTAGATTTTATACGAAAAATCTGTTCACTTCTAATAATATCTATAATGCTCTCACCTGAATATCCTGAGGAAACAATAGCAACTATTTTAGGGACTATGATAGAGTGGTAAAATAGATCAAAACATTTTGAAAAATCAATTCTGAATCGGTATAATCATATTATATTATCGAATTTAATTGATGAGTCGTAAATATTTTTTTGAAACTTAAAAAAAAAAAAAAACAAGCCGTCGACCCTTCTGTCACACCCAGCAGCGTACCATGCTGGGTTCCTCTCCGCGTGTCCGACCTCTCCTAACTCAAAGCTCCTGCCAACGTGTTGCTCGTACGTCAGCTTGGGCACGCGGTGCAATCTCATTGGCATCGGACACTCCCACCTGCTCTTCATCGCCACCTGTCGCTCCCAGCCAATGAGAGTCCAGAGAAGGCATCGGAACACGAGATGATCTGGACACGTGTCGGCATCCGCCGCGCTATTTAACCTACTCCGCTCTTTTCCGCCAGCGGAGGGATCGAGGTATGGAGCGGGGAGGTGGTTGCTGCCTGGCCATGTACGGAGGAGGAGTTGCAGATGCCGAGGCGGCCAGGAAGATGGGTCGGATCATGCTCAGGTTCCGGCCAATCGCCCCTAGACCGGCCGTTAGTTTCACGGCGGTCGAATCCGCCATCGCGGAGTTGTCGCCTTTGGGAAGGAAGAGGGGGCGGAAGAGTACCAGCGGCCGTTGTAGAGGGAGGAAGGCGAGGAAGGTCGAGGCGAAGCCGTCGCGGTTTTCTAAGTATGATCTGATGGCGTCAACCTCCTCGGCGTCGTCTTCCTCCACGACCACCAGTAGGACGATTTGTTCGCCTACGATCGTGACGCTCCCGCTGCTGCCAGCGGCGGAGGAAAAGCGGGACGAACTGGCGGAACGCCGGTCTCCTGGATCTGAGCGTCCGCTCCTTGTGCCAGCGTGGGCGTGGATGGGGTGTGAGGCGGCGGTTAGGGTGCCTTGCCCGCTGACGGCGGTGGGGTCGTGGGTGATGGTCGAGTGCGTGACGGACACGTGGAAGGACGGGGAGGTCGACTGGAGGAGCGACGAGGCGGTGCGGGCGGCGCTGGCTGCGGACGAGTGCCCCGGGATGGTGTCTGACGAGAGGGACAGCATCACGTGGACCAACGCGGCGTACCGGCGGATGGTAGCAGGCGCCGGTTCAGACGTGGTTCGCGGTGGAGGCAGAGCGGGGGCAGACGAGGTGCGGGTGGGGCTTGTGACCCGGGCGGTGGTGCCGGCGGCGGGGACGTGCCGAGCGTTCACGTGCAGGATGCGGGTTCACTACGCTCGGCCGGAGGGGAGGGCGGAGGGGGCGTCGTCTCTGGCGGCTCCGTGTGACGTGTGGAGGCTGGACGGCGGCGGCAGTGCGTGGAGGATCGACGTGAAGATGGCGTTGAGCCTCAGCCTGTAAAACTTGCTTGGTACTAACGCATGAGCTAGTTTATGTCCTTCGCCGGCGAAGCTTGCAAAATGAAAGTTGTGATGCTGCTTCGGTTTTGGAAGAAAAGGAAAAGCTAATAGCAACAGTTCGCAGCGGCCGATTGCTTCTGACTCGGCGAGAAGAAGATGATGATGCTGCAAACCCTAGACTTATTACGTACGGACTGAACAGTTTTTTTTTTTTTTTTTTCCGCAAGTGGTATTTGAGCATTTGACACCAATTAATCCACTTGGCTGATCAGTTTCGTCTTAAGACCTTCAACGAGAGTCTCCATCGGTCAGTAAGAATAAATCAGGAAGACGCACTGACACTTGCAATTCAACTCGGACAGTTGTCCTGCCTCAGAGCCGATCTAGTACAGATGACTATCACACCCCAAGCATTAAATCTAGCGGGATGCGTTCCGGAAGAATCGAGCTTGGCTTTAGCGTTAGGAAGAATTGTAGTTACCAGTGTGCCACGCCTCTGGGGGTAATTTTTTTTTTTTTACAACTTCAGAAAAAAGAGAAAGAAAAAAAAAAGAAGGAAAAATACGCTTTCAAAAAGAAGTTTTAATTGTACTTTACATTTTAAAATTTAAACATATAAATAGAGCTGTCAAACGAATTGATTTATGACGAGGCGAATCAATCCATCGTAAATTCAACATTTAGTAGGGATGAACGGGCTGATTCGTCATTCTAGCAGATTGAGAAATCTCCAATCCAATCTAAGATGGGCTACGGATTAGGCGGGTCAATCCATGGGCCAAAAAAAAATCCAAAATTATTGAGGTATTGAGAGCTTAAGACGATAATCGATAAGACTGATAGAATATCATGATAAGAATGTATACATTTGAAACAATTAAAATATTATAATTGAAATTTAATTATTGATCGATAATATTAAATATAATTATTTTTTTATTTTTTTAATACTTTAAAATATTCAAATTTTGAGTCATCTAACAGATATATAATTGAGATTTTTTAACATTTATAATTAATTGATTTTGATATGTAATTATTTTCTATATTAATTAAAATAATAATGTTAAAATAATTATAAATTAATTAGGATATATAAAAAAATTATTAGAGTACTTAAATCAAATATACTTTATTATTTTTTCTAATTTCTTTTATATTTTATTGACGATTTTATTGACGTGTATGTATGATAGAAGATGATTATGATTATAAGAAAATTATCTTGTTAGTATTAAAATATTGATTAAAAAGTTTAAATAATTTTTTTTCACAAGTTTTATTTTCTTTTATTATTTCTCAATTTGCGGGCCAATCTAACCCGTCGCGGGTCAACTTGTTTAGACCCGTAATCTGTGCGTGTTGATTCGTTTAAGTCTGTCAAAATGACGGATTGAAAAAATTTCAATCTAATCTATTTAAATTACTTGATGAGGCGGATCAATCCGACGGACTTAACCCACTTTGACGGCTCTACATATAAACAAACTTTAGAAGATATTTCAAGGGAAGCGATAAAAGTCAATCTCGAATAAAAAATAATTGCATTACTATGTATATTTATATGAAAATTTAAATACATAGTTATATTTTATTATCAGATTGTTAACATTCATTATATATTTTAAAATGTATAGTACAGAAAATGGAATATCCACGTTCTTTCAAATGCTTTATCAACAAGAATCCAATAAAATTAAAACTCAAATAATTTTCATTAATTATCGAAGATAAATAAAAAAAAATATTCATAAATTTTTTAAGATGCAATCTAAATTTTTTAATCACGTAATTCAATATCAAAATCATACTTTATCATTCGGATAAATTTTTAAGCTTTAGAAATATCCGAGTGATTTTTTTTTTTAATTCATCGTTTAACACTGAATCAAATTATATTTTTTTTTCTGAGATACCCTTCTATTTTTGTCATTGCATCCTATCCGGCCAACTTTTAGTACATTTTCAATGTTGCTCAGAATGGAATATCCACTTTTACTTGATCCATTTTGCATTTATTCTGCATGCCCCATTTTAAATCTAAATGCTTTCGTATCTGACGGCTGGAATCCATTGGTCTGCTATGTACGGCATGATAAAATAATACATTGAATATGTGGATTAGGGTTAGGATTTGAAATTCCTAATAAAAATGAATATAGAGTTTAATCTTTAAATTCATATAAATTATATTTCGAATTTATTTGATAGATGAAAAAAAAATTGAGATTTAAAAATCTGAATTATTAAAAAAAAAATACTATCAAATTGATTTCCACCGATAGAAGATAAACCACTTTGAGAAGATTAAAATTTTAATTTTAATATAAATGAATTTTTGAAAGTCAATTTCTAAATATACATAAATTGTACTATATGGTAGACTAATAAAGAAAAAAAATCAACTATTTTCAGTATTAATAAGGTATACAATCAACTTACAAAATTAATAAATATTACATATTTGACCAAAATTTACATCAAGAATGAAAAAATATATATGAAGATTTCACAGTAAACTATAAAATAATATGTAATGATATTTGGCCTGATACCACCATTACCTCTTCTTTATGAAGAGCTCATAGGCAAGGCGCTATCCGAACCAATTAAATGGTTCAGTGGAAGAAAAAGAGAGGAACAAGTCGGGCGCAAGCGCCTGAAATAATTGGTACGGGAAAGTTAGTGAGGATATTTCATTGGAAAATAGGTCAGAATCGGTCCGGCCACATAAGCCTAGAAGGCCAACGGGGCGGATAAGAATCGGTCCGGCCAAATAAGCTTAGAAGGCAAACGGGGCGGATAAGAATCGGTCCGGCCACATAAGCCTAGAAGGCAAACGGGGCGGATAAGAATCGGTCCGGCCAAATAAGCCTAGAAGGCAAATGGGGCGGATAAGAATCGATCCGGCCACATAAGCTTAGAAGGCAAACTGGGCGGATAAGAATCAGTTCGGCTAGATAAGCCTAGAAGACAAACGGGGTGGATAAGAATCGGTCCGGCCAAATGAGCCTTCAGGCTATGCTATCCATGGGCTATAAACCCAAGTTAGTTTCGCCAGAAGTAGATGGTTGAGGGGGACAGGCTAACCTAGTTTACTGAAATATGGGTGAGGAGGTGGCATGTAACAGAAAGAGAGGTCCCCACATAATATTCCGAGTGAGCCTTCGCCTCACTGTAGAATGTAATTATTCTCCAGGACGCGGCCACGGTAATGGCGATGGGGACCACCCGCGAGATAGTGAGGGATCAGAGAAGGAGGATAAAAGAGAAGAGGAAGAGAGAAGGAAGGGGATCCACAATCATTCCATCAGACACGAAACGAAGACGAAGGAGGAGAAGGAGGAGAGTCAGCTATCACTACGGAGAAGAAGAGAAGACTCGATCTTGAGTCGCACGCATTTTTCTTGTATTTGTAACTAAATCAGAAGAGCTTTTCCTCCACCTTAGGAAGTTTTCTTTCCGTAAAGGAGGACATTCATAGTGGAAAGTGCTTGGGCATTGTCCCCGGTGAGAAAGCTCACCTCCGTGGAGTAGGAATACTCATTCCGAACCACGTTATATCTTGTGTTCCCGTTTCCGTTGTCTGCGTGGGTTTTTGCGCTTCCTGACTTCGCTTTCTACATCCTTTATCATGGCTCGTGAGAACCCCCAAAAGCTCCCTTCGTGCCTTCGCGCGATCGAAAGGGGTAGTGAATTTTCCTCGCCGTGATCAACGGCCGTCAGGGGAACATTGAGCCGACGCCGAGATGCAACCTAAGAGATACAACCACGCTTCGCAATGAGGAGCGCCCCATCATCCTCCTACCATCACAGTTGAAGGCCCTGATGGACGACGCTATTACGGAGGCCCTTGCTAGAGAAATGAGAAGGACCGGATATTTGCATTCTCATTCCTGAACCTTCTTCCCGAGGCCCACCCCCAGAAATGTCTCCTCCATCTCGTACCGCCGCCAATGTGGAAGTAGTGCCTGGAGAAGGACTTAGGGGAAGAGCACCTCTGAACACTATGCCCTTAACCCAAACTCGAAGGGAAGAACAGGCGAAAAGCCAATCGACTACCTCCGTAAGTTTACGAACCCCCCCTTTACCATGGACATCCTCTCTCAAGTCCCCCATCTTACTTCCTAATCCTCGATAGATAAGTATGATGGCTCAACGGATCCCAAGAGCACCTATCATAGCTGACGGAGCACTCGCTTCCATCGTTATACCGATGCCCTCAAATGCCGAAGTTTTCCGACCACCTTAACCGCCAAGACAAAAATGGTTTAATACTTTCGCCTCCGATCCATCACTTGTTTTGATTTTCGGGGATGTTCACCCAGAGTTTGCAGCTTGCAAGGTGTATAAGCCGACGCCTATCTTGATGCACATCACGAGGGCCCTGAATCGCTCAGAGGGTATCTTCACCGTTTACCTGCAGCTAGGGTATTCCTTCCGCTGTAATGTAATCTTTCAGAGTCGCCATTCCGCACGGACTGAATGAAGGCCCTTCCTCGCCTCCTCGAGGCAACCCGCCAACAACTATGAGGAGCTATTAAGTCGCGGCGAACAATTCATCCGCGAGGAGGAAGGATCGCAGTGCGGAGAGCGAACGGCCGCCGCAGCTTGATCCAGTTGAAAGAACTCGTCCGATGCCCTCAAGTACCCCTCGAGGTTATGTGCGCCCTTTCGACATGAGGCTCCTAGGCCTCGGACCATTATTCTGGCGCCCGTCTGCATCGCCATTACAAATTATGGCCGCTGAAGCACTTCCTCCTACAAGGACTTGGAAGGAGCGGGAGATGGAATTCTATGATCAACAGGGTCTGCTGTAACGACCCTTAGGATATAGAGGGATCCCACGTAATCCCCCCGCCCCATTCTTCTGCCAATATCATAAGGAATATGGCCACGCTAGTGGCCGATGCTTCAAGTTACAGGAGGAACTGGATCGCCTCCGAACCGCATATCCGCAATTACGGTTCCAGACGGGAGGACCATCACGGCGAGGCCCCTGACCCGATGTAGCCCGTCCAGGGCCGTATTAGCCCGCATTTATATATTTTGATGTTTGGATAATCATCTAAGTTAGGCAATGCTTTGTGATCTAATTGTGAATATGTTTGAGTGACAGGGAAATCCAAGTATGAAGACTTGGTAAAAGGAAAGTCCAGGTATGATCTTGGCAAGGGAAGTCCAAGGGATGGACTTGGCAGCGTAAGACCAAGCTTATAGTCTTGGCAGCATAAAGTCCAAGTAAACCTTGGCAAAGAGAAGTCCAAGGGATAGACTTGGCAGCGTAAGGCCAAGCTTGTAGTCTTGACAGCTAAAGTCCAAGTGAACCTTGGCAAAGGAAGTCCAAAGTAAAGTCTTGGCAGCATAAGTCCAAGCTTGTAGTCTTGACGGCGTAAAGTCCAAGCATTTGGCAACCCAAGACATGACGAGGCCGAAACAAACTCTTGAAGGCAGGCGCAAGGCTGAAGGAAGAGTTAGAATGTCAAAGTCTAGGTCTAGGGGGTGGAATCAAGTATGAAATATTCATACTTGATGAGTATCGATCGTGATCGATGATGTATCGATCGGTAGTCGGCGTTCGAGTCGGTGGTGAAACCACGACGATCGATCGGCCTTAGTCATGCGATCGGGATGTTGCGATCGATCATTGCCCAGCGGCGATCGGTGATCGAGGAAAATTCGCCACAGAATGCAGTTTCACTTGACTGCTGCTTTGATCACTCGACTGATCACTCCATCAGTCGACTGATGGAGGGATCAGTCGACTGATAGGTCTCCCGTTGGAAATGGAGGCTTCGAATCCCCACGGATCCACTTTGTCAGAAGCCGTTATCTTTGGTGTGATCGATGGTAATCATCGGTCGATCATCAGCCCAAGGAAAAACAGCCCCTCTTCTATAAGAAGGGGCCTTGGGGAGCTTGGTGAAGCTAGTGCTCTCATTCCTAGCTACACCCTTGTGCTCACCAAGCTTTCTCCAAGTGTTTTTATGATTCTAAACCTTCTCTTCTCTAATCTTAATCTTCCATCATTGTAAAGAAGAGGAGTGCATTGTAAGACAAGGTTTCTCCACCTTGGTTCATCCAAAGGAGATTTTAGTGAAGATTGGATAGGGCTAATCCACCTTATGGATTACCGTGGAGTAGGAGCGTCATCTCCGAACCACGTACATCGGGTGTTAGCATTGTTTTCTTATTTCGTATTCTTATTTAAATTTGTATTTGTTTTGCTTCCGCTAACATATTTTGTAGAAACGAAGAAAAGCTAATCACCCCCCTCTAGCCATTACAAAGATCCTAACACGTATAACCAACAACCTCAAGTCACTTTCCCCCAAATACCGTCCCAGGAGGTTGTTTCTGAAGAAGGTTCATCAGGTGAGGGCCCTTCATCCAATCTAAATAACGCTCCCACACGGGGGGTTATCCATGTTATAGCCGGAGGACCTACTGACGGGGACTCCAATCGGGCACGGAAGTCATATGCCCGTCTCATGGAGAGTTTGGCCATTATCACTGACCAGACTGCACCGTCAGTTTCATTCGGGCCAAAAGATCTACAAGGTGTCCTCCTGCCCCACACGGATGCCTTAGTTATCCGAATATCCCTAGCCAATTATGAAGTGGCTAGGGTGTTGGTCGACTCGGGAAGCTCTGTTAATATCCTTTTTCAGGAGGCTTTTGGACAGATGCAGCTGGGAAATGCCCAGCTAGAAGATGTGGCTACACCCCTCTTTGGGTTCGCAGGGCATGTGGTCCACCCTACCGGGCAGATTTCGCTGCCCCTAACTCTGGGCGTAAAGCCCAGCCAGAAAACCAGTATTATACCTTTCCTCATTGTGGATGCTCCGTCCACTTATAATGCTATTCTTGGTCGTCCTTTCCTTACTATCTTTCAGGCGGTGGCTTCCCCGTACCACCAGAAGTTGAAATTTCCAGTTGGACCGCTGGTGGGAGAAGTACGAGGGGAACAGAAGGTCGCCCGTAGTTGTTATGTACAAATGGTTCGGGATGACCAGAAGAAGGCCCGAACCGATGATCTCAAAGGCAAAGTTATCATCATTTCTGATGTCTGTGTCTTGGAGGAATCCCCTCCCCCCAAAGTTGACAAAATAGAGGAAGGAGAGCTGGTGGAAATCGCTCCAAGAAAGGCCACACGAGTGGCGCAGCAGCTGGAAGCCAAGGAGGAGCTGGTGGCCTGCTTGCAGGAGAATGAAGACATCTTTGCAGGAGATGTGCATGATCTCACTGGGATCGACTCTAATGTGGCTGAACATCATCTCAATATAACTAGAGGAGCTCGACTGTCCATGTGCGTGACATTTTGGACCGGAGAAGGACAAGGTCATAGCTGAAGAGGTGGAAAAACTACTAAAGGCGGGTCATGTAAGGGAAATCCAGTTTCCCGAGTGGGTTTCCAATGTAGTCTTGGTCCCCAAGCCTTCTGGGCAGTGGAGGATGTGTATCAATTTCCGTGATTTGAATAAAGCGTGCCCTAAAGACTGCTACCCCTTGCCTCGTATTGATCAGTTAGTAGATTCCACTGTAGGATATGAAGTGGTGTCCCTAATGGATGCATACCAAGGATACCATCAAATACCTTTGGCCAAAGAAGATCAAAAGAGGGTTAGCTTTGTGACGGCAGGAGGGTTATACGCCTATGTGGTGATGCCATTCGGATTAAAGAATGCAGGGGCCACCTATCAGTGCCTCATGGACAAGATTTTTGCGGAGCAGAAAGGGAAAAATGTGGAAGTCTACGTGGATGACATCTTGGTCAAATCAAAGACCACTCGGGATTTAGTCAAGGATTTAAATGAAACCTTCACTACATTGAGACGGTTTAATATGAAGCTAAACCCTAGCAAATGCCTGTTCGGGGTAAAAAGCGGCAAGTTCTTGGGGTACATAGTAACTGAGAAGGGGTTGCAAGCCAACCCTGAGAAGGTGCAGGCGCTGTGCAACATGAAATCACCCACTAACCTGCGAGAGACCCAGAAGTTGGTGGGCAGGATTGTTTCCTTATCCCGATTCATAGCCAGATCGGCGGACAAAGGGCTGCCTTTCTTCAAGATTCTGCGTAAGACTACTAAATTTCAGTGGGACGATTAATGCGAGCAGGCTTTCCTGGAGTTGAAGAAATTGTTAGGATCTTTGTAACGGCTAGAGGGGGGGTGAATAGCGTTTGATCATTCGTAGATGGAATTTGCTCGTGATCGTGTCTATAATTTTGTTAGCGCAGCGGAATATAGATAATGATAACAATAACGAAATAGACAATTACACACGAACACGAGTATGTAACGTGGTTCGGAACCGCACGGTTCCTACTCCATGGATCGGGCTCAAACGAGCCCTAGTGATGCCAATCACACACCACTATAAAATAACTTCTTCCCGGAACAATCCGGAGGTGGAGAAACCTCGTACAATGTATACAACAGTAATACAAGATGAATACAAGCACTATAATGAAATACAAAACAATACAAGTAAAGAAAACACTTTACAAATGCTCTTTGAATGCTTGATCACTTGGTTGATCGAGTAGCACTTGGAGCCCCTGAATTGCGATAACTACGCCCCCAAATCGCCGCAAAGAACCATGCCATTTTCCTCCATCACGAGCTCCTTATAAAGCTTCAACTGTCTTTGGAAAAAGTCGATCGATCGGTGATCGGGACCATCGATCGATGCCATCTTTGTTGTCGTGAGACAACGGCTAGATCTACGTTGGATAAGTCCAACGGATCTACCATCAGTCGACTGATCATACCCATCAGTCGACTGATGGAGTCCTCACTCGACCAGTCGAGTCTCGACTCCATTCTGTGGCCGATTTCTCGAGCACCCGGTCGGTGATCACACGATCGATCGCTCGAGCCATCGATCGTCTCGCCCACTTCGGATGATCGCTAGGCCACAACCCGCAGTCAAACCCTAGTTGACTCGGTCCAGTCGACTGGCACACATCAAACATGAGGTTTTAGCCCAAGTATGGTTCCCCCATACTTGCTAGACCACCCTTAGCCTAGACCTAAGCCTTCTAGCCACCTCCATCAGCCTCACGCCTCTCGGATCCTCCAAGTCATCCATGACTTGTTCATCCATCGCGCTAGCTTTCAGGTGCTTCCATCGGCTATGTTATGCTAACGGTGTCTACACCGCCAAGGCACATTGGACTTACGCCGCCAAGACTCCGCTTGGACTTTACGCCGCCAATCATTGGACTTATGCTGCCAAGACTCCCGCTTGGACTTTACGCCGCCAATATCAAACCCTTGGACTTCTCAAATGCCAAGACTCAAGCTTGGACTTTCCCTTGCCAACCCATGTTGGACTTTTCATGCCAAGACCCATGCTTGGACTTTCCATGCCAAGACCCATGCTTGGACTTTCCCTTGCCAACCTATGTTGGACTTTCCATTTTCCAAGACTCATGCTTGGACTTTTCTCAAATGCCAAGTGTCCCACTTGGACTTCCCATGCCAAGTTCCCATGACTTGGACTTTCCCATGACAATTACATTGTCATATGTTTTTATCGAAACATCAAAAACATCACTCGAGTCAAACTCGAGTCACAGTGTCGTGACTGGGCCCGATTACCAACAATCTCCCCTTTTGATGTTTCATTGAGTTAGAACACTAACTCAAATCCCTTACCAATTATCCCAAATTGGTAATCTTAAACATTCTCCAAATGTTCTCCCCCAAACATTCTCCCCCTTTATGACTAACATCAAAAAGGTTTTCTCTCCAAGGAGATCAATGTCTCATGTCCCAATGAGATCTTACAATCTCCCCCTTGATCCAAAAATAAATACCTAGGATGTCTACCATCTTCCTAGTGATAATTCACATATCACTCAAGAGAGGCAATCCTATACTCTCCCAATTTCCAAATTGGGTATCAAAAACCCATCAATTTTCCCAATAACTTCTCCTCTTCAAGGAGAAAAATACATCCATCAT
Source organism: Wurfbainia villosa (assembly GCA_025175895.1). Classification (NCBI taxonomy): domain Eukaryota; kingdom Viridiplantae; phylum Streptophyta; class Magnoliopsida; order Zingiberales; family Zingiberaceae; genus Wurfbainia; species Wurfbainia villosa. The sequence goes on along the minus strand of CM045990.1, from coordinate 32,813,543 downwards.
TCCAAGATGGATACCTCCCCCTAAAGGCTTGCTCCCCCTTCACCATTGCACCAACAATGTCCTTGGGAAGTCCCTAAGCTAATAGGAACTCTAAGCCATCAAAACTAAGGTTAGAAATTCAACATTGAACTTTCCAACGCCTTAAAATTGATACAAACCCTAAACACCTTTCCTAATCCATATCTAATGGATTTTCACCCTTTATCATGCTTCCCAAAGCATATCCTAGGGTTAGGAGTGGTTAGGGACCTTAACCGCAGCTGAAATCGGGTTAAACAACCTTGGTTATCCCGAAATCAGGCTATCAGTCGAGTGATTCAGAAATCAGTCGACTGACACGCTTATTAGTCGACTGCCACCCAGGGTAGTCGACTGATAACTGAAAAATCCAATTTTCAGTTATCAGAAACGAGTTTTAGAAAATCATAACTAATTATATGTATATTGAAAAATCACGAAATTTGATACGTATAATACTTATGATCAATACAATGAGTGAAAAATGTTTGAAAAATATTTTACCCATAAAATATCGAAATTGATACAAGATCCAAAAGTGACTAAAAACTTTAAAGTTTAAGCTCACTTTGTATCCATCTTATCAATGGTGATTGCTATCAAAAGATAGACTTCACCAAGGTTTTTCAAAATAGTTTTAAAATGTTTTCAAAACCTTATTTTGGATCATATTCCTTGGGCTCTATGTACATGACTTGTACACATGCTCTCCCAATGATCCACCTGTTGAGTTAAGATGAGTTTGGGTTCAACTAGATGCAAAAACTATGCACCTTGAACTTAACTCATATCCTAGCATCTCACATGTATCTAGGGTGTATAAATACACATACATGTCAATTGAATGTGAGATGTGGGTTTTGGTTCATTTAATCTAGGATTTCATGTATTTTTCTAAGACAACCCTACTTGATTCCCTTATAAATGAGACTCCAAGTCATGTCATTGTTCTTAGTTCAATTTTAATCAATTAAATGCATGTAATGATCATGGCATAAAGATAGCAATAATTAAGCATGGCCAATGATCATGATGTTATGACATATGATAAAATCTAAAAACACATGACACTTAAATCCTTAACCTAAGCATATTCATGACATATAAAATGATTAAGAATAAACATGATGTCATGGCATGTCATATGACAAACAAAGCATGACATATAAAATATATAGGTATAATAATACCTAAATTTTAATATTAGTTGCCATTTGTTGTGATTAAATATATTTTGCCACATTATCACTAGTTTCCCTAGTGTGCCAAAAATCCAAAATGGCACACTAACCGCTAAACCTAAATTGTGCCAATTTGATCACTTTATCAAACTTCATAATTAATATTGGCACATCCTAAAATCTTTTTAGGATTAAAATTAAATGTATTTTCAAGGTAACCATAACCTTGAAAATATCCGTGTCACCTTTACCATGGTTGAGTTAACTACTCATTCAATCAAGGTTGGCACACCCTAAACCCACCTAACATGAATCAATCACGCTCTTAGGAACCCAAAACCGATTTGAGCTCCTAGGGTTAATTAGGTATTCCTTAGGGATAACCTCCCTAGATACCTTCCTAATGACCCTTCTAGGCTTATTAGCCTTGGTCATTTTGGTCTTACCTAGGTTGAATCTAGGGGTAACTCCCCTTGCAACCTTCTTAGTGGCCACCCTAGGTTTCTTACCAACCTTGGCCACTAGGCACAACCCTTGGTCAACTCTAGGGATGACTTCCCTATTGACCTTAGTTTTCCTAGGTTTAGTTCCATAATCAAATGGAACATTGTGATAGGTTTCCTTGGGCTTAGGTTTGCCCTTGGATGAATCTAATTTCCTAGGTCTTGATTTTTGACCATTTGACTCTAGGCTTTGACTTCTAGACCCTACATGTTGACCTCTTGACCCTTGAAATAGATTTTGCATTTTTGCAAGGGTATTTTCCATCTTTTCAAGCCTTGGCCTCAAGACTTGATTTTCCTTTTCTAGTTGCCCAATTTTAGAATTTTGATTTAATCCTTGGGCATTTGACTTCCTAGGCATATGCCTAGTCCATTTAGGATTGAAACCTAGGTGTTATCCTATTTTTTTGATAGATTCCCTAGGTAAAATATTTTTAGGGACATTAGTTCCAAATTTCTTCTTATTTCCTAAGTGGACACTCTTAGCACCTAAACAAATATGTCTATTATTTCTAGCATGCTTTTCATGTACACAAGCTAGAGGGGGGGGGGTGAATAGCGTTTGATCGTTCGTAGATAGAATTTGCTCGTGATCGTGTCTACAATTTTGTTAGCACAGCGGAATATAGATAATGATAACAATAACGAAATAGACAATTACACACGAACATGAGTATGTAACGTGGTTCGGAACCGCACGGTTCCTACTCCATGGATCAGGCTCAAACGAGCCCTAGTGATGCCAATCACACACCACTATAAAATAACTCCTTCTCGGAACAATCCAGAGGTGGAGAAACCTCGTACAATGTATACAACAATACAAGATGAATACAAGCACTATACTGAAATACAAAGCAATACAAGTAAAGAAAACACTTTACAAATGCTCTTTGAATGCTTGATCACTTGGTTGATTGAGTAGCACTTAGAGACCCTGAATTGCAGCAGCAACTCATCCCAAATCGCCTCAAAGAACCATGCCATTTTCCTCCATCAAGAGCTCCTTATAAAGCTTCAACCTGTGCTGAAAAAAGTCAATCAGTCGACTGAACGGGACCATCAGTCGACTGATGCCACTGTTGTTGTGAGACAACGACTAGATCCACATTGGATAAGTCCAACGGATCTACCATCACCGACCGATCATACCCATCACCGATCGATGGAGTCCTCACTGACCGAAGTCTCGACTCCATTCTGCGGCGATTTCGAGCACACGGTCGGGATCACACGATCACCGATCGCTCGAGCCATCGATCGACCGCCCACTTGCGATCATTGCTAGGCCACAACCCGCAGTCAAACCCAAGTTGACTCGGTCCAGTCGACTGCCACATGGCACCAGTCGACTGGCACACCTCAAACATGAGGTTTTAGCCCAAGTATGGTTCTCCCATATTTGCTAGACCACCCTTAGCCTAGACCTAAGCCTTCTAGCCACCTCCATCAGCCTCACGTGTCTCGGATCCCTCCAAGTCATCCATGACTTGTTCATCGATCGCGCTAGCCTTCAGGTGCTTCCATCGGCTATGTCATGCTAACGGTGTCTACACCGCCAAGGCACATTGGACTTACGCCGCCAAGACTCCGCTTGGACTTTACGCCGCCAATCATTGGACTTATGCTGCCAAGACTCCCGCTTGGACTTTACGCGCCAATATCAAACCCTTAGACTTCTCAAATGCCAAGACTCAAGCTTGGACTTTCCTTGCCAACCCATGTTGGACTTTTCATGCCAAGACCCATGCTTGGACTTTCCATGCCAAGACCCATGCTTGGACTTTCCCTTGCCAACCTATGTTGGACTTTCCATTTGCCAAGACTCATGCTTGAACTTTTCTCAAATGCCAAGTGTCCCACTTGGACTTCCCATGACTTCGACTTTCCCATGACAATTACATTGTCATATGTTTTTGTCTAAACATCAAAACATCACTCGAGTCAAACTCGAGTCCTGGTCAATCGTGACTGGGCCCACCAACAAATATTTCTACTAGCCAAACCAGTGGTCGGAGAACCGTTATGGATGTATTTGGCCGTCTCAGAGGGAGCTATTAGCTCGGTTTTATTGAAACAAGAAGGCTTTCACCAACAGCCTATTTATTATACCAGCCATATTCTGAAGGGGGCTGAATTCCGATATACAGAGCTAGAGAAGTTGACATATATTCTAGTGTTGACCGCTCGCAAATTGAGGCTGTACTTTCTGGCTCATCCCATCACTGTTCTAACTCACAGCGAATTGAGCAAGGTCGTCACTAAGCTCAATTTCTCCGGAAGATTGGCCAAATGGGTGGTAGAATTAAGCGAATATGATATTCACTACCAACCCCGAACAATTATCAAGGCCCAAGCTCTCGCTGATTTTCTAGCGGAGGTACCTTGTGGCCCTGAAGATGGTCCGTCGACAAAAGAGGAAGGATCAGATGCATGGAACATATTCGTAGACGGTTTTTCAGAATCTACGGGCAGCGGTGTTCTGTTAATTCCCCTTGATAAGGAGGAGACCCGCATAGCCGTACGCCTGGGATATCGGACATCCAATAATGAGGCAGAATATGAAGTCATTCTAGCAGGATTGCAGGCTGCTAAGGCAGTGGGGTCTTCTTCAATTGTAATCGATTCGGATTCCCAGCTGGTGATATCACAACTTCAAGGTTCTTTCGCGGTTCGGGAGGAAAGGCTGCACAAGTACTTGAAAGCTTTTGAGAAAGAAAAAGTTCAGTTTCAGCAAGTCCTCTTGAAGCAAATCCCACGGGAGAATAACGAGAAGATAGATGAATTGGCTCGGGTGGCTAGCGCTATGGAAGGAGTGAAATCATTGGAAACGGTCCATGTGGAAATCCCTACTTCCCTAGCGATATGCAATGTGGAGGAAGCCACACCCGAACCAAACCTAATTCCTAATTAGAGGACTGACATCATAGCTTATTTACGGCATGGGAAGGTCCCTGAAGAAAAAGGAGTGACATCTGCTTTATTGTGCCGAGCCAGGCGGTTCACCCTCTTAAATGGAGACTTATACAAGACATCTTTCGGACGACCCTTATTGAAATGCTTAGGAAGTGAGGATGCTGAATGGGTACTCTGGGAGATTCATGAAGGTTTATTGCGAATCATCTAGGAGGGAGAGCTTTTAAGGAAGGTCAATTGGATATTTTTGGCCTACTCTCACAGATGCCACTCTCATAGTGTAAACTTGCCCGACTTATCAAAGCATAGCAACCGGTCCGAACGGCCGGCTGAATTAATGAAAGCTGTGGTCGCTTCATGTCCTTTTGATCAGTGGGGAATGGATATAGTGGGCCCAATGCCAGGGGCACCTTTACAGAAGAAATTTTTATTGGTGGTCAGAGATTACTTCTCGAATGGGTGGAAGCAGAGCCCTGGCCAAAATTATCGAGAATCTTTGTAATACAATTCTTGTGGAAGAATATTGTCTGTCGATATGGTATTCCTCGGAGGATAGTTAGTGATAATGGACGCCAGTTCCAAGGTAAAAAGATTAAAGAATGGTGCCAAAGTCTCAACATTCAACAAACTTTTACTTCAGTAGCTCACCCTCAAGCTAATAGTCAAGTTGAAGTCACTAATAGAATTCTCATTCAAGGGTTGAAGACTAAATTGGGCAGTCAAAGGGGGAATTGGGTGGAAGAATTGCCCGGAATCTTGTGGGCCTATCGAACCACACCAAAAACTGCAACGGGAGAGACTCCTTTCAGTTTAGTATATGGGACGGAAGCTGTTATTCCGGTTGAGGCCCTTTTGAGTAGCTCAGATAGAGGTGTCTGAGCAGGCGAACCAACTTATCCGAAGCATTGAGTTGGACTTGGTTGAAGAAAAGCGGGAGACGGCACGGAGGCGAGCGGAGTTTTACAAGCAGAGAGTGCAGCAAGCCTTTAATAAGAAGGTGATGCCTCGAAGATTTCGGGAGGGGGATTGGGTTTTGTGTAAAGTTAATCCCGCGGGAGACCCCGAAAAGTTAGCTCCAAACTGGGAAGGACCCTATGAAATGCTTACGCGTAAGAGTAGTCATATATTATCTGAAAGATGACCAGGGCAAGGAACTTCCACGACCTTGGAATGTCATTTATTTAAAACTTTTTCACACTGTATGAGAAGTGGGGGATAGAAGAAGAGGAATTGTGGGACTCCCTAATGGGTGTACTTCCTAACTTGATTGTATTAGTCAGATGCAAAAGGAACCCGAATTTGATTAATGAGTCATTCACAATCGCGATACAGTATTTCTAATAAACTTTGAAAAAGAGAAGAGGATGGAAAGAAAATGCTATTCCGAGACAATACATCAAGCTATAACTTAAACCTGTCAGGGGGATAGCGCCGAAAGTCGGCTTCCCAATTTAAAGAGAAAGTAGGATATGTCGGGGGAGGAAATCCTTGATGAGCGTATTGCCGGACCGCTTCATTAAACTCGTCTTGATAAGTGGCGCGCAGCAGGATGATTAGTCGCTCCTGGCAGTTCGGACGGTCAGGGCTCCGATCCCGATGAAGCCTATGGCATTTCTCTTGTTGCTCTTGAAAATTTCGACGTACGTCAACATAGCATCGGGACACCTCCATAATAGCATCGGCTAGGATGGAAATATCATCGGCTCGGGAGGATTGATCTTGTTGGACAAGGGTTGTCATGTCCATCGTATTACAGCATCGGCCGAAATTCCCTCCACCGCCTCAGTAGGATGCAGTGCGGGTCGGCTCAGCCTAACCTCTGGAGGAGGTTTCCTGCTGCGTGGAGGCGTGAGCATGCGCCTAGAATTTATAGAGAGGAGTTTTCTTGTACCTCCTTGCAGGCAAGTCACGGAGGTCCTATTTTATCCTCCAGCTTTACGATATTGAACACGAGTCGAGCAATGGTGTCCAGTCTGTTGCTTCCCCTGAAGGAGTTACGCTACATGTTCTCGGTCAATTCTTGAAGAGAAAGACTCCTTGTCAAGATGGGTCGGCTGAACCTCCCGTTGTAGTAAAGGTGATTTCACACCTGCTCACTGTTGTTCTTGTAAGGCTACGATGGTATTGGCATCTTTTTGAATTTGGTGGTGAGCTCTTGCCAATTGCTCCTGGCATAATTGCAGTTATTGTGACAGGAGATGTTCCCGATGTTGGGTAGTTGCTAAATCCTCCCGATGCCACCGTTCCGATTCCAGAAACTGAGCTCGATGTTGGTGTAGAGAGCGATCCAACTCTTGGTAGTTAGTTAGGGCCTGTACGCCGGTTGTTGGAAAGAAGTTATTGATGAAAAATTAGAAAAAGGCGATTAGAAAAACATACCAAGTCGAGGCGTGGCGCGAGCCTTCCATGCGGGGATCAATTCCTCTAAATTCAAGATCCAAGACCCCAGGAGAATGGGAAGAAGAAGGGACGGATGACCCCGAATATAAAGGTTCGCTCATCAGGGGAAGAATGGGGGTGGTATCTATAGGTTGAGATGGGGGTTGGAAGGGGAAGAAGGAGGAGCACTAATCGGAAGATTCTTTGGGGACGAAGTCGGGGCAAAATGTGAGCGAGAGGTGAAAGATGTAATCGCTGGAGAAGGAGAAGGGCACATCGGTGGCGGACGGGAATTTATTTGGCGAGGAGTCCGGAGAAGATGATATGATGAGGAGGAGCCTTCGGCGAAGTAGAAGGGCGTGGGCTAGTGCCGATAGGAGGTGAAGGGCTCTTGAGAGAGGCGAGAAGGGAGTTAGGCAATGGAGAATTGTCAATCACCATAGGTTCAAAAGTGGAGTTGCATTCGGGAAAAAGAAGGTAAGGATGTCAAGCATCTATTGTTGGTGACATGGAAGCATGCCTTCCATGGATTCATCTTTAGAGTGGGATGAAGGAGAAGGTGTCTTAGAGCACTTATGGCGGATGGGGAAAAAGTAAGGGAGTTAGGGTTTGTAAGTGGTGAGAGGAAGAGAGGAGGATTTGGTTATTCCGGCTTCCTCAGCGCAGAGGTAATGAGGGTTTGGCGGAGGTGAAGAAGAAAGGCGAGGCGGAGGCGGGAGTGATGGCAATAGGGAAGGTGAGGAGGAGGATGAAGGCGGCGGTGACCCTATCGCCTCGCTTGAGATGTGAATGCAATGTTTCTTGGAAGAAAGTGGAATGCATCTTGCTGGTCTGAGAATGAAGAAGGGAGGTGCCGAAATGGGGGATTGAGGCAACAGAGGATGGCGGCGGAAAGAGGAACAAACGAAGACGAAGAAGATGAAAAAGCGTAAGGAATGAAGGTAATAAAAGGGAAGGCGAAGAATCCCCTATAAAAAGGGAGAAGAATGGGCTCATAATGATTATTGGTCTCCTCGTTTATGGAAAAGGAGGCCCTAAGTGGAAGTAAAACGAGGATTTATTCTGCAGATGACCCATTATGTATTGAAGCCCTCGCTTTCATAAGAAGGATGAAGATAGGAAAAACAGTGGTGTGAAAACATCACAATCTTTATGCTGAAGGCCTTTGAGCACTACATATTATTTTATTCCCGTATGATGGTGAAACATAAGAACTGAGATTTCCTCGGTTATACATCAGTTTTATCCCCGCGAAGCGGAAGAAATCCCCGTATGGTGGTGGAACGGAAGAACTGAGATTTCCTCGATTATACATCATTTTTATCCCCGCGAAGCGGAAGAAATTCCCGTGTGGTGGTGGAACAGAAGAACCGAGATTTCCTCAGTTATACATCATTTTTATCCCCGCGAAGCGGAAGAAATCCCCGTGTGGTGGTGGAACGGAAGAACCGAGATTTCCTCGGTTATACATCATTTTTATCCCCGCAAAGCGGAAGAAATCCCCGTGTGGTGGTGGAACGGAAGAACCGAGATTTCCTCGGTTATACATCATTTTTATCCCCGCGAAGTGGAAGAAATCTCCGTGTGGTGGTGGAACGGAAGAACCGAGATTTCCTCGGTTATACATCATTTTTATCCCTGCGAAGCGGAAGAAATCCCCATGTGGTGGTGGAACAGAAGAACTGAGATTTCCTCGATTATACATCATTTTTATCCCCGCGAAGCGGAAGAAATCCCCATGTGGTGGTGGAACGGAAGAACCGAGATTTCCTCGGTTATATATCATTTTTATCCCCGCGAAGCGGAAGAAATCCCCGTGTGGTGGTGGAACGGAAGAACCGAGATTTCCTCGGTTATACATCATTTTTTTCCCCGCGAAGCGGAAGAAATCCCTGTGTGGTGGTGGTGTTGAGTTTCCGATACCGCGGCATGTGTGTGTTCGATCATGTTTCGTAAACATGAGCACAGCGGAAGCAATAAAATTAAAAAATCTATATTTATTACAACAAACACATCACACGCATGCATATTACAACAAGTGTAGACATAACCGTAAATTTAAATTTGCAATAAAAGAAAATTTAACTACGTTATACCTTTCGTATTACATGTAGCAGGAACGCCATCAACCGGAACGATCCTCGCTAGAATCATCTCTATCCGTATCCACGCCGAGTATCCTTAGGATGACTTCGCTAAGCCACGAGCTTCGTCTTCGTACGGGTTACTAGCCTCGTGTTGAAGACGACGTGATCGAGAGATGATCACGATCCGAATCCAAATTCGGATGCAAAGACGAGTCCTCAAAACTCGCTTCTCCGGAGAGGTATTCGTCAACCGTTTGACGAATCCTTCATCCTCCACCTCAGAGGATTACCGGAGATCGAATCCCCGGTAAGTTAGCCGCTGTCGGAGCTCTAACCGTCGTCCAAACGACGCTCCGACGAGAGGAGAACAAGCTGTCCAGAAAACTGGACAGCTTTGGTGGAGGAGTAGGCGTCGGCCAAACAAAGGAAGCCAAGTGCTCACCTTATCACTGAAGCCTAGGAAGATCACCGGAGGATCACCGGCTAAAGCTTGGACGTCGGAAAGGAGCTGGACGGCGGCACAAGGGGCTGGGCGACAATGGGGGTTGGCGCCGAGAGTCTCCAAGGAGAGGTGGGCGGCAACTATTGCTAGGGTTTCTGGATTAGGGTTTAATTATCCCTTAAGCCCTCTTTTATAGAGAACTAATTCTCTTAACGGTTATTGGATCATAACCATTAGGCCCGTTAACCCGCTCCATTAAGATAAGTTAAAATAAACCAAACCATGATGGTTTATTTTAAGTTAAAACGAACCGAACCAACTTTTGGTTCATTCATTTAAAATAAACCAAACCCTTTGGTTTATTCTCCTCCATTGGATTAGAACCAAACCATTTTGGTTCATCCATTATGTCTTCATAAGACACGACCCATCCACGTTTCCATTGCGACTGAAATGATTTCAAGCTCGCTTCATGTTTGGTCCAACCAAACATAGTTTCTCTCGGTCTGAGAATCTCATTCTCAAGCTCGTTTTAAATCCTTTGGATTACGCTCGTTGTGCGTGTAACCAAATAGGTTCTTGGTTTATGTTGGCCGTCTATAATTAACCATTAATTATAGAACGATCATGAGTGGCACCTAGTAGTACATCATGATCCCCAATTAACCGAAAAGATCAACGGTTGATCCAGAACTATTTCTGAAACCCTTCAGCAGCTCGAATGATTCGTGCCCCATTCCCTTCACTCATCTTATACCCACTTGGTTCAAGACATGGTCTATAGTGTCAGTCCCCACTAGGCTGACTACGTCACACCTAGCCCAAGTATCATTTCCTCGTCCTACGGATTCTAGTTACTACACATGTATCGAAGAGTACCTTACTCTAAACATGTAATGCTTTGGCCAAAGACTTTAGTAACAATCTAACGAGAGGCCATGGGTATACATCTCCTCGCAAGGAGTGGTGAATCCTTTATAGACTATTCAAACACCTTGATCACTTGACTTATACCCAATCATCCGGGTCCACATCTCCTTAGAGATGCTTGCTTAAGATGTCAAAGCATAAGTCTCCATGATCGAGATGACTTGAATACGCACAAAGTCGAAGGAACATCGCACTTAAGCTACGGTAAGAACTTCATTGACATATCTATATATGCGAGAACCATATGAAGTCTTACGGTGGTCACTCCAATGAACTAGTTACCATAACTAGCATCCACGATCAACTCCGGACATCACAATGTCTCCAGCCAGTGAGAATCAGCTGCTTGGATACACCAAGGAGTATACCTCGTGCTAGTCTCGACAGAATTGATGGTGTCCAAATTCATCAATTCATCGACTAGGGATAATTCCGATACATCACAATTACACATGTAGAGATACTCACTAGTTGTGATCCAATCACAAATTCTCTCATGTTGTGAATCGCATCGTGGACATTCAGTAAATGAGTTTAAGATCCAATCAAATACATGAAACATGTATACTTAAATAGTGAATCTTCATTTATCATATAAATGGTTCATACATAAGGCGATTGCCTTAGAACATCTCTCATATATTACTAACAGACTCCCACTTGGCCTACAACCAATCGCTATGGTATCCAATACCATAAGCACTAACATGACCCTCAAACTTACATTGAGGTAATGCTTTAGTCAAAGGATCCACTAAGTTCCTTTCAGTGGGAATTTTCTCGATTTGTATTTCGTTCCTACTGATGATCTCTCTGATAAGATGATAGCGGCGAAGCACATGTTTGGATCGTTGATGAGACCTTGGCTCTTTCGCCTGTGCAATTGCTCCATTGTTGTCACAAGAGACCCGGTATTGCTTCAACAATGGCGGAATCACACCAAGTTCATAAACGAACTTCGATCCAAACCGCTTCCTTTCTTTGCCGCTGCAATGTATTCGCCTGGTATAATTCGCCATGAGCTGTCTTGTTTGGAACTTTTCCAACTCACTGCGCCCCCATTCAAGGTGAACACGTATCCAGACTGAGACCTGGAATCATCCTTGTCTGTCTGGAAGCTGGCATCCGTATACCCGCGTATCACCATGTCCCCTTATCCATATATTAGGAACACATCCTTAGTTCTTCTCAAGTACTTAAGGATCGTCTTAACAGTCACCTAATGATCCATTCCTGGATCAGAATGGTATCTGCTCGTGACACTCAGAGCATACGATACATCGGGCCTCGTACATAACATAGCATACATGATAGATCATATTGCGTATGCATAGGGAATCTTACTCATGCAAATCCTCTCGTCTTCTGTGCGCAGACACATAGACTTCGAAAGGTGTACCCCATGCCTGATGGGCAGGAAACCTTTCTTGGATTCCAACATGCTAAACCTCTTTAGCACTCGGTCTATATATGTAGACTGCGAAAGACCAAGCAACCGTTTCGATCTATCTCTATAGATCTTAATCCCAAGGATGTAGGTTGTGTTGGGTTTCCGGCACCGCGGCGTGTGTGTGTTCGATCATGTTTCGTAAACATGAGCACAGCGAAAGCAATAAAAATAATAAATCTATATTTATTACAACACACACAACACACGCATGCATGTTACAACAAGTGTAGACATAACCGTAAATTTAAATTTGCAATAAAAGGAAATTTAACTACGTTATACCTTTCGTATGACGTGTAGCGAGAACGGCATCAACCGGAACAATCCTCGCTAGAATCGTCTCTATCCGTATCCACGCCGAGTTCCTCGGGATGACTTCGCTAAGCCACGAGCTTCGTCTTCGTACGGGTTACTAGCCTCGTGTTGAAGACGACGTGATCGAGAGATGATCACGATCCGAATCCAAATTCGGATCCTAAAACAAGTCCTCAAGACTCGCTTCTCCGGAGAGGTATTCGTCAACCGATTGACGAATCTTTCATCCTCCACCTCAGAGGATTACCGGAGATCGAATCCCCGGTAAGTTAGCCGCTGTCAGAGCACTAACTGTCGTCCAAACGACACTCCGACGAGAGGAGAAGAAGCTGTCCAGAAAACTGGACAGCTTGGTGGAGGAGTAGGCGCCGGCCAAAACAAGGGAGTCAAGTGCTCACCTTTTCACCGAAGCCTAGGAAGATCACCGGAGGGTCGCCGGAGGATCACTGGCTGAAGCTTGGATGCCGACAAGGGGCTAGATGGCAGCACAACCAGCTGGGCGGCAATGGAGGTTGGGCGGCACAACTAGGTTGGGTGGCAACTCCAAGCTAGGGTTTTTGGATTAGGGCTTAATTATCCCTTAAGCCCTCTTTTATAGAAAACTACTTCTCTGAATGGTTATTGGATCATAACCATTTGGCCCGTTAACCCGCTCCATTAAGATAAGTTAAAATAAACCAAACCATGATGGTTTATTTTAAGTTAAAACGAACCGAACCAACTTTTGGTTCATTCGTTTAAAATAAACCAAACCCTTTAGTTTATTCTCCTCCATTGGATTAGAACCAAACCATTTTGGTCCATCCATTATGTCTTCATAAGACACGGCCCATCCACGCTTCCATTGCGACTGAAACGATTTCATGCTCGCTTTATGTTTGGTCCAACCAAACCTAGTTTCTCTCGATCCGAGAATCCCATTCTCAAGCTCGTTTTAAATCCTTTGGATTACGCTCGTTGTCGTGTGACCAAATAGGTTCTCGGTTTATGTTGGCCGTATAATTAACCATTAATTATAGAGCGATCATGAGTGGCACCTAGTAGTACATCATGATCCCTAATTAGCAAGAAAAGATCAACGGTTGATCCAGAACTATTTCTGAAACCCTTCAGTAGCTCGAATGAATCGTGCCCCATTCCCTTCACTCATCTTATACCCAGTTGGTTCAGGACATGGTCTATAGTGTCAGTCCCCACTAGCCTGACTACGTCACACCTAGCCCAAGTATCATTTCCTCGTCCTACGGATTCTAATTACTCCACATGTATCGAAGAGTACCTTACTCTAAACATGTAATGCTTTGGCCAAAGACTTTAGTAACAATCCGACGAGAGGCCATGGGTATACATCTCCTCGCAAGGAGTGGTGAATCCTTTATAGGCTATTCAAACACCTTCGATCACTTCGACTTATACCCAATCATCCCGGGTCCACATCTCCTTAAAGATGTTTGCTTAAGATGTCAAAGCATAAGTCTCCATGATCAAGATGACTTGAGTACCGCAAGTCGAAGGAACATCGCACTTAAGCCACAGTAAGAACTTCATTGACATATCTATATATGCAGAGAACCATATGAAGTCTTACGGCTGGTCACTCCAATGAACTAGTTACCATAACTAGCATCCACGATTAACTCCGGACATCACTATGTCTCCAACCAGTGAGAATCAGCTGCTTGGATACACCAAGGAGTATACCTCGTGCTAGTCTCGACAGAATTGATGGTGTCCAAATTCATCAATTCATCGACTAGGAATAATTCCGATACATCACAATTACACATGTAGAGATACTCACTAGTTGTGATCCAATCACAAATTCTCTCATACTGTGAATCGTATCGTGGACATTCAGTAAATGAGTTTAAGATCCAATCAAATACATTAAACATGTATACTCAAATAGTAAATCTTCATTTATCATATAAATGGTTCATACATAAGGCGATTGCCTTAGGACATCTCTCATATATTACTAACAGACTCCCACTTGGCCTAATGCCAATCGCTACGGTATCCAATACCATAAGCTCGAACATGACCCTCAAACTTACTTTGAGGTAATGCTTTAGTCAAAGGATCCGCTAAGTTCCTTTCAGTGGGAATTTTCTCGATTTGTATTTCGTTCCTACTGATGATCTCTCTGATAAGATGATAGCGGCGAAGCACATGTTTAGATCGTTGATGAGACCTTGGCTCTTTTGCCTGTGCAATTTCTCTATTGTTGTCGCAGTAGACCAGTATTGCTTCAACAATGGCCGGAATCACACCAAGTTCATAAATGAACTTCTTGATCCAAACCGCTTCCTTTGCTGCTTCCAAAGCTGCAACATATTCTGCCTTAGTACCAGAATCCGCTATAGTGTCAAGCTTGGAACCTTTCCAACTTATTGCGCCTCCATTCTAGGTGAATACATACCCACACTGAGACATGGAATCATCCTTGTCTGTCTGGAGCTGGCATCCGTATACCCACGTATCACCATGTACCCTTCTCCATATATTAGGAACACATCCTTAGTTCTTCTTAAGTACTTAAGGATCGTCTTGACAGCCACCCAATGATCCTTTCTTGGATCAGACTGGTATCTGCTCGTGACACTCAGAGCATACGATACATCGGGCCTCGTACATAACATAGCATACATGATAGATCCTATTACGGATGCATAGGGAATCTTACTCATGCAAATCCTCTCGTCTTACAATGGCGGACACATAGACTTGAAGGTGTACCCCATGCGATGGGTAGGAAACCTTTCTTGGATTCCGACATGCTAAACCTCTTTGCTTTTCGATTATATATGTAGGCTGCGAAGACCAAGCAACGTTGATCTATCTCTATAGATCTTAATCCCGAGGATGTAGGTTGCTTCTCCCAGGTCTTTCATGGAGAATGTCTTAGATAACCAAACCTTAACTGACTGTAAGATTGAAACATCATTTCCTATAAGTAATATGTCATCGACATACAATACTAGGAACACGACTACACTTCCACTAACCTTCTTGTACACACAAGGTTCGTCTGAATTTTATGAGAAATCAAACTTTTTGATTGTCTCATCAAAACGGATATTCCAGCTCCTGGATGCTTGCTTCAATCCATAAATGGACCGTCGCAATTTGCATACCTTGGTTTTATCAACCGATGTGAAACCCTCAGGCTGTATCATATACACATCCTCGAGTAGGTTTCCACTAAGGAAAGCTATTTTCACATCCATCTGCCATATCTCATAATCATAATGAGCCGCTATGGCCAGGAGCATCCGAATGGATTTAAGCATAGCTACAGGCGAATAGGTTTCGTCATAATCAACACCTTGCTTTTGACGATATCCTTTCGCCACCAATCTAGCCTTATAGGTAATCACATTACCATCCATGTCGATTTTCTTCTTGAAAACCCACATGCACCCTATAGGCTTTATGCCTTCAAGTGGGTCAACCAAGTTCCAAACTTGGTTTTCATACATGGAATCCATTTCCGACTTCATGGCACCAAGCCACTTATCCCTTTCTGAACTTGTCAGCACTTCTTCATAATTGGTAGGCTCCTCATCATCAATGAGTAACACGTCGTTCGATTCACTTACGAGAAATCCATATCTCTCAGGAATATTGCGTGTTCTACCAGATCTACGAAGATGTGGTATTACAATAGGTCCAGCCGATTGCTCATCACTATGAGTTGTCAGCTGTTGTGCTTCACCAGGTATCTCATCAATGTCTATTTGAGTCTCTCGAGCCTCCTCAAGCTCGACGACACTCCCACTATTTTCTTGCAAGAGAAACTCTTTCTCTAGAAACACAACATGCCTTGAAACAAACACCTTTTGTTCCACAGGATGATAGAATTGGTAACCCCTTGTTTCCTTAGGGTATCCAATAAATAGATATTTATCAGACTTAGCATCCAATTTGTCTGATACAGTCCGCTTCACATAAGCAGGACAACCCCATATCTTCAAGTAAGATACATGAGGTTTCTTACCATTCCATATCTCATATGGAGTAGTTTAGACTACCTTGGTAGGCATTCTGTTTAACAAGTAAAATATGCAAGTGCATAACCCCAAAAGGACTTGGGAAGAGTCGCATGATTCATCATTGACCTGACCATGTCCAACAAGGTCCGGTTACGCCTCTCAGATACACCATTATGCTGTGGTGTATATGGCGGAGTCCATTGAGACAATATGTCATTGTCTCTTAGATAATCAAGAAACTCTTGACTTAAGTATTCACCACCTCGATCCGATCGAAGTATTTTAATACTCTTGTCATGTTGTTTCTCTACTTCATTTCTGAATTCTTTGAACCTTTCAAAGGCTTCAGACTTGTGTTTCATCAAGAACACATACCCAAACCGTGAGTGATCATCGGTGAAGGTAATGAAGTAGCTATAGCCTCCTAAAGCTTGAGTTGACATAGGTCCACATACATCAGTATGTATTAGACCTAGTAACTCTCCCACTCGTTCACCTTTTCCTGTAAAAGGTAACTTAGTCATCTTGCCTTTCGATCATGCTTGTTGCTCGCTTCGATATTGCAAATGTCACTGGATACGTCCAACGTATAAACACCATTGCTTAAAGTTCCAGTCCCATAAAGAACTCCATTCAAAGTTATGTAACAACAATTATTACTAAACGTCAAATGGAAACCATTTCTATTTAAACAAGAAATAGAAATGATGTTCTTTATCAACGAAGGAATATAAAAGCAATTGTCCAGTTCTAAGACAAGTCCTGCAGGGAGTTTCAACAAATACGTTCCGATTGCGAGTGCAGCAACCTTTGCTCCATTCCTAACACGTAAATTTGACTCTCCCTTGACGAGTCTTCTTCTATTCCTTAGCCCATGTAAGTCATTACATATATGTCAGCCACACCCAGTATCCAATACCCAAGTGTCTAAGGAAATAGAATGACAATCAATAAAGAAGATTTCTTAAGAAGATGGGGCATCCGATGCCTTATCCTTCTTCACGGACTCAAGATAAATCTTGCAATTTCTTCGCCAATGGCCCTCCTTGCCATAATGATGGCAAGTGCTCTTTTGGTAGTTACGCCTTTTTAGCCTTTTTCTTCTTCCCTTCTACATTTGTTCCTTTGACTCCCTCTTAGAACCTTTCTTGAGGAATCAACTAACAACAATCCCTACTCATGCTTCTCAGAAGGCTCCACAGTCTTCAGCATGTTGAGCAGTACCACAGATGAACCTCCTTGCATCTCAGAGGTGAAGAGGAGCTTGGAGACTTCGAACCTTTCGAATCTCACTTGCTTATCAAACAACTCATAAAGATGAAGGACTACGATATGAGCATCCATATGCTCATGCTGCTTTCGTAGCTTGGGTTCCATTGCGGCTAGCATGATGCAACTCATTTGTTCAGAATCACTCACATGTTTCTGATAGGCCAACAATTGGTCCAGAGTTGCATCGTCACTAGAATGGCGGGAAGGCGCCGAGGACATTTGCAGCTTTTCAACCTTGGTGACAATTCTCAAGTTTCTAAGCGATCCAAGCTTTGGCCCGATCAATTTATTTGAATCAAAATGGAGCATAAATTCAAAGACATCATGATCAATCTTAGAAATACAAAGCGAGCATATATGAGAAAATGATTTTAAAATGCATCAATATACATTTATAAATCCCATTCATTTTTGAATTTCAAAAACCCCAAAATCACTTGGAGATCGTAGGTCCATCTCCGAATGGGCTGATATCCATCGTAGTTATGAACAACCTTGGAGAGAGTCCAACAAGCCATTCGCCTCGATGGTAGGTATCAACTATACGATTGCATATCACGTATATGCAACTATCACAATGTGCTATCAACTAATTGAATGTTCACACATACATCGGGTTGTTAACACATTAACAAGTATGCATCATATGCATAGCACCCAACTTCACCTCCTTTACATCGACCTTGGAGAGAGTCCAACAAGCCGATGCTCGAGGTTAAAGCCAACCCATTAATCGAGAAATAGTTTTAATATGGTTAGGCGCATTCAACCAATTAGCCCAGCTTGGAAGAGAGTCCAACAACCAAAGCTAACGATTGACCTCGACTCTTACCATATTAGTATTAAACTATTCATGGTTTTGAACATGTTCGTTCGAGGGCTTGGAGAGAGTCCAACAACCCAAACAAGAAACGGAACTCTGGTTCTAACCATATTAATGGAAGGTGTAGGCTTTAATATTGTTTAAGGGTTTTTATGTCTCATCCTCTTTGCATGCAAATAACTATTATCTACATGGCATGACATACATGACATACATCTACATGTCACGACACGCATGGCATAATGTTATGCATCTAATGCAATTACATGACATACAATTATGTCATGTGTATAATTTCCTTATATGTCATAACTATTTATGAAAATAAAATATGTTTAAGATTTGATTTTCCAAATCAAATCATAATTAAATTAGGAAACAAATTTCCAAATCTAATCACATATTTTATTTATGGAATTATTTGATTAAGGAAAATCTATTTAGGAAACCAATTTCCTAAATCTTTAAAACTACTTATGGAAATAAAATATTTTAAGATTTGATTTCTCAAATCAAATCATGATTAAATTAGGAAACAAATTTCCAGAATCTAATCAAATATTTTATTTATGGAAAATATCAATTTCCATAAATTCTTCCAACTTTCCAAAAGTGAAAGATTTCCATAAATACTTCAAGAGTTTCCAAAATTGAAAATTTTCCATAAATACTTCTAAATTTCCAAAATTAGAAAATTTCCAGAAATAACATTATGACTATCGCAAAACCATTTTACGATTATGTCTAAACACAACCTGGGCTCTGATACCACTGTTGGGTTTCCGGCACCGCGGCGTGTGTGTGTTCGATCATGTTTCGTAAACATGAGCACAGCGGAAGCAATAAAAATAATAAATCTATATTTATTACAACACACACAACACACGCATGCATATTACAACAAGTGTAGACATAACCGTAAATTTAAATTTGCAATAAAAGAAAATTTATCTACGTTATACCTTTCGTATGACGTGTAGCGGGAACGGCATCAACCGGAACGATCCTCGCTAGAATCGTCTCTATCCGTATCCACGCCGAGTTCCTCGGGATGACTTTGCTAAGCCACGAGCTTCGTCTTCGTACGGGTTACTAGCCTCGTGTTGAAGACGACATGATCGAGAGATGATCACGATCCGAATCCAAATTCGGATCCTAAGACAAGTCCTCAAGACTTGCTTCTCCGGAGAGGAATTCATCAACCGATTGACGAATCCTTCGTCCTCCACCTCAGAGGATTACCGGAGATCGAATCCCCGGTAAGTTAGCCGCTGTCGGAGCACTAATCATCGTCCAAACGACGCAGGAGAAGCTGTCCAGAAAACTGGACAGCTTGGTGGAGGAGTAGGCGCCGCCAAAACAAGGAAGTCAAGTGCTCACCTTTTCACCGCCAAACCTAGGAAGATCACCGGAGGGTCGCCGGAGGATCACCGGCAAGCTTGACGCCGCAAGGGCTTGACGGGCAGCACAAGGGTTGGGCAAGAATGGAGGTTGGCGGCACAACTAGGTGGGCGGCAACTCAAGCTAGGTTTTGGATTAGGGCTTAAACCATCCCTTAAGCCCTCTTTTATAGAGAACTAATTCTCTTAATGGTTATTGGATCATAACCATTAGGCCCGTTAACCCGCTCCATTAAGATAAGTTAAAATAAACCAAACCACGATGGTTTATTTTAAGTTAAAATGAACCGAACCAACTTTTGGTTCATTCGTTTAAAATAAACCAAACCCTTTGGTTTATTCTCCTCCATTGGATTAGAACCAAACCATTTTGGTTCATCCATTATGTCTTCATAAGACACGCCCATCCACGCTTCCATTGCGATCAAACGATTTCATGCTCGCTTATGTTTGGTCCAACCAAACCTAGTTTCTCTGGTCCGAGAATCCCATTCTCAAGCTCGCTTTAAATCCTTTGGATTACGCCAAGGCGCGTGTGACCAAATAGGTTCTCGGTTTATGTTGGCCGCCTATAATTAACCATTAATTATAGAACGATCATGAGTGGCACCTAGTAGTACATCATGATCCCCAATTAACCGAAAAGATCAATGGTTGATCCGAACTATTTCAAAACCCTTCGAGGCCTCGAATGAATCGTGCCCCATTCCCTTCACTCATCTTATACCCACTTGGTTCGTGACATGGTCTATAGTGTCACCCTCACTAGGTCGACTACGCCACACCTAGCCCAAGTATCATTTCCTGTCCCCTACTGATTCTAGTTACTCCACATGTATCGAAGAGTACCTTACTCTAAACATGTAATGCTTTGGCCAAAGACTTTAGTAACAATCCGACGAGAGGCCATGGGTATACATCTCCTCGCAAGGAGTGTGAATCCTTTATAGGCTATTCAAACACCTTCGATCACTTCGACTTATACCCAATCATCCCGGGTCCACATCTCCTTAGAGATGTTTGCTTAAGATGTCAAAGCATAAGTCTCCATGATCAAGATGACTTGAATACCGCAAGTCAAAGGAACATCGACTTAAGCCACAAGAAGAACTTCATCGACATATCTATATATGCAGAGAACCATATAAGTCTTACTACCGGTCACTCCAATGAACTAGTTACCATAACTAGCATCCACGATTAACTCCGGACATCACTATGTCTCCAGCCAGTGAGAATCAGCTGCTTGGATACACCAAGGAGTATACCTCGTGCTAGTCTCGACAGAATTGATGGTGTCCAAATTCATCAATTCATCGACTAGGGATAATTCCGATACATCACAATTACACATGTAGAGATACTCACTAGTTGTGATCCAATCACAAATTCTCTCATGTTGTGAATCGTATCGTGGACATTCAGTAAATGAGTTTAAGATCCAATCAAATACATTAAACATGTATACTCAAATAGTGAATCTTCATTTATCATATAAATGGTTCATACATAAGGCGATTGCCTTAGGACATATCTCATATATTACTAACAGGTTGCTTCTCCCAGGTCTTTCATGGAGAATGTCTTGGATAACCAAACCTTAACTGACTGTAAGATTGAAACATCGTTTCCTATAAGTAATATGTCATCAACATATAATACTAGGAACACGACTGCACTCCCACTAACCTTCTTGTACACACAAGGTTCGTCTGGATTTTATGAGAAATCAAACTTTTTGATGGTCTCATCAAAACGGATATTCCAGCTCCTGGATGCTTGCTTCAATCCATAAATGGACCGTCGCAATTTGCATACCTTGGTTTTATCAACCGATGTGAAACCCTCAGGCTGTATCATATACATGTCCTCGAGCAGGTTTCCATTAAGGAAAGTTGTTTTCACATCCATCTGCCATATCTCATAATCATAATGAGCCGCTATGGCCAGGAGCATCCGAATGGATTTAAGCATAGCTACAGGCGAATAGGTTTCGTCATAATCAACGCCTTGTTTTGACGATATCCTTTCGCCACCAATCTAGCCTTATAGGTAATCACATTACCATCCATGTCGGTTTTCTTCTTGAAAACCCACTTGCACCTTATAGGCTTTATGCCTTCAGGTGGGTCAACCAAGTTCCAAACTTGGTTTTCATACATGGAATCCATTTCCGACTTCATGGCACCAAGCCACTTATCCCTTTCTGAACTTGTCAGCACTTCTTCATAACTGGTAGGCTTCTCATCATCAATGAGTAACACGTCGTTCGATTCACTTACGAGAAATCCATATCTCTCAGGAATATTGCGTGTTCTACTAGATCTACGAAGATGTGGTGTTACAATAGGTCCAGCCGATTACTCATCACTATGAGTTGTCGGCTGTTGTGCTTCACCAGGTATCTCATCAATGTCTATTTGAGTCTCTCGAGCCTCCTCAAGCTCGACGACACTCCCACTATTTTCTTGCAAGAGAAACTCTTTCTCTAGAAACACAATATGCCTTGAAACAAACACCTTTTATTCCACAGGATGATAGAATTGGTAACCCCTTGTTTCCTTAGGGTATCCAATAAATAGACATTTATCAGACTTAGCATCCAATTTGTCTGATACTGTCCGCTTCACATAAGCAGGACAACCCCATATCTTCAAGTAAGATACATGAGGTTTCTTACTATTCCATATCTCATATGGAGTAGTTGAGACTACCTTGGTAGGCATTCTGTTTAACAAGTAAACAACTGTCTGAAGTGAATAACCCCAAAAGGACTTGGGAAGAGTCACATGATTCATCATTAACTTGACCATGTCCAACAAGGTCCGGTTACGCCTCTCAGATACACCATTATGCTGTGGTGTATAGGGCGGAGTCCATTGAGACAATATACCATTGTCTCTTAGGTAATCAAGAAACTCCTGACTCAAGTATTCACCACCTCGATCCGATCGAAGTATTTTAATACTCTTGTCATGTTGTTTCTCTACTTCATTTCTGAATTCTTTGAACCTTTCAAAGGCTTCAGACTTGTGTTTCATCAAGAACACATACCCAAACCGTGAGTGATCATCGGTGAAGGTAATGAAGTAGTTATAGCCTCCTAAAGCTTGAGTTGACATAGGTCCACATACATCAGTATATATTAGACCTAGTAACTCTCCCACTCGTTCACCTTTTCCAGTAAAAGGTAACTTGGTCATCTTGCCTTTTAAGCATGATTCGCATGTATCGTATGAATCCAATTCAAACGATTCCAGAATTCCACATCGGTGTAATTCGGACATGCGTTTCTTGCTTATATGGCCAAGACGACAATGCCACATATAGGAGTCTATTTGATTATCCTTTCGAGCACGCGTGTTGCTCGCTTCGATATTGAAAATGTCACTAGATACGTCTAACGTATAAATGCCATTACTCAAAGTTCTAGTTCCATAAAGTACGTCATTCAAAGTTATATAACAACAATTGTTACTAAACGTCAAATGGAAACCATTTCTATTTAAACAGGAAATAGAAACAATGTTCTTTATTAGAGAAGGAACATAATAGCAATTGTCCAGTTCCAAGACTAGTCCAATAGGGAGCTTCAGTAAATAAGTTTCGATGGCGACCGCAGCAACCTTTGCTCCATTGCCAACTCACAAATTTGACTCCCCTCTGACAAGTCTTCTTCTATTCCTTAGCCCCTATATGTCATTACATATATGTGAGCCACACCCAGTATCCAATACCCAAGTGTCTAAGGAAATTGAATGACAATCAATAACGAAGATACCTGAAGAGAATGGGGCATCGGATGTCTTCTTCTTCATGGACTCAAGATAAATCTTGCAGTTTCTTTGCCAGTGGGCTTCCTTGCCACAATGATGGTAAGTGCCCTTTTGCGCTGGTTCTGCCTTCTTCACCTTTTTGTTCTTCCCTTTCTTCTGTTCTTTTGTCTTCCTCTTAGAACCTTTCTTTGAGGAATCAACTAACAGAACCGCCTTCTCCTCATGCTTCACAGAAGGCTCCATAGTCTTCAGCATATTGAGGAGCTCGGGAATAGTGGATTCCAATTTGTTCATCCGATAGTTCATCACAAATTGTGAGAAACTCTTGGGCAAACAATGCAGAATTAAGTCAATACTTAACTCATGATCCATCACAAACTCGAGGGTGGCTAGCCGCTCGATGTACCCGTTCATCTTTAGCACAAACTGTACTACAGACGAACCTTCTTGCATCTTAGTGGTGAAGAGGAGCCTAGAGACCTTGAACCTTTCGGATCTCGCTTGCTCATCGAACAACTCATGAAGATGAAAGACCATGGTATTAGCATCCATATGCTCATGCTGCTTTTGCAGCTCAGGTACCATCGCCGCTAGCATGATGCAACTCGCCAGCTCAGAATCTGCCACATGCTTCTGATAGACCAACATTTGGTCTGGAGTTGCATCGTCCTTAGGACGGTTGGGAAGAGGCTCTTCAAGGACATATGCAAGCTTTTCTGCCTTGAGAATAATTCTCAGGTTTCTAAGCCAGTCCAGGAAGTTAGGCCCAGTCAGTTTGTTTGAATCTAAAATAATGCGCAAATTCAAAGACGTCATGATCAATTTATTGACCTAGAAATATAAAACGAGCATATATGAGAAAATGATTTAAAATGCATCAATATACATTCATAAATCCCATTCATTTTTTGAATTTCAAAAACCCCAAAATCACTTCGGGAGATCGTAGGTCCATCTCCAAATGGGCTGATATCGATCATAGATATGAACAACCTTGGAGAGAGTCCAACAAGTCATTTATAACTACGATGGTAGGTATCAACTATACCGATTGCATATCACGTATATGCAACTATCACAATGTGCTATCAACTAATTGAATGTTCACACACACATCGGGTTGTTAACACATTAACAAGTATGCATCATATGCATAACACCCAACTTCACCTCCCTTTACATCGGCCTTGGAGAGAGTCCAATAAGTCGATGCTCCAGGTTAAAGTCAACCCATTAATCGAGAAATAATTTTAATATAGTTAGAGCGCATTCAACCAATTAGCCCAGCTTGGAGAGAGTCCAACAACCAAAGCTAACGATTGACCTCTGACTCTTACCATATTAGTATTAAACTATTCCATGGTTTGAACATGTTCGGGTTCGAGCCGGGCTTGGAGAGTCCAACAACCCAAGAAGCGGAACTCTGGTTCTAACCATATTAATGGAGGTGTAGGCTTTAATATTGAGTTAGGGTTTTATGTCTCATCCTCTTTGCATGCAAATAACTATTATCTACATGGCATGGCATACATGGCATACATCTACATGTCACGACACGCATGGCATAATGATATGCATCTAATGCAATTACATGACATACAATTATGTCATGTATATATTTCCTTATATGTCATAACTATTTATGGAAATAAAATATGTTTAAGATTTGATTCTCCAAATCAAATCATAATTAAATTAGAAACAAATTTCCAAATCTAATCACATATTTTATTTATGGAATTATTTGATTAAGGAAAATCAATTTAGAAACCAATTTCCTAAATCATCAAAACTACTTATGGAAATAAAATATTTTAAGATTTGATTTCCCAAATCAAATCAATGATTAAATTAGGAAATAAATTTCAAAATCTAATCACATATTTTATTCATGGAAAATATCAATTTCCATAAATACTTCAACTTTCAAAGTGGAAGATTTCCATAAATACTTCTAGACTTTCCAAAATTGAAAAATTTCCATAAATACTTCTAAATTTCCAAAATTAGAAAATTTCCAGAAATAACATTATGACTATCGCAAAACCATTTTACGATTATGTGAAACACAACTGGGCTCTGATACCCTTTGTTGGGTTTAAACACTTGTGGCGTGTGTGTGTTCGATCATGTTTCATAAACATGAGCCACAGTGAAGCAATAAAAATTAATAAATCTATATTTATTACAACACACACATCACTGCGCATGCATATTACAACAAGTGTAGACATAACCGTAAATTTAAATTTGCAATAAAGGAAATTTAACTCGTTATACCTTTCGTATGGCGTGTAGCGGGAACGGCATCAGCAAGCGATCCTCGCTAGAATCGTCTCTATCCGTATCACGCGCCGAGTATCCTCGGGATGACCGCTAAGCCACGAGCCGTCTTCGTGCGGGTTACTAGCCTCGTGTTGAAGGCGGCGTGATCGAGAGATGATCACGATCGAATCCAAATTCGGATCCAAAGCGAGTCCTCAAAACTTCGCTTCTCCGGAGAGGTATTCGTCAACCGATTTGGCGAATCGCCGTCCTCCACCTCAGAGGATTACGGAGATCAAATCCCGGTAAGTTAGCCGCTGTCGGGCTCTAACCGTCGTCCAAATGCGCTCCGACGAGAGGAGAACAAGCTGTCAGAAAACTGGACAGCTTTGGTGGAGAGTAGGCGCCCGGCCAAAACAAGGAAGCCAAGTGCTCACCTTATCACCAAACCTAGGAAGATCACCGGAGGTCGCGAGGATCACGGCTGAAGCTTGGGCGAGGCAACACGGACGGTTGGCACAACGGGCTGGTGGCGGCCTGGGGTTGGCGCCGAGTCTCCAAGGAGAGGTGGCGCACTATTGCTAGGGTTTTTGGATTAGGGCTTAATTATCCATTAAGCCCTCTTTTATAGAGAACTAATTCTCTTAATGGTTATTGGATCATAACCATTAGGCCCGTTAACCCGCTCCATTAAGATAAGTTAAAATAAACCAAACCATGATGGTTTATTTTAAGTTAAACGAACGAACCAACTTTTGGTTCATTCGTTTAAAATAAACCAAACCCTTTGGTTTATTCTCCTCCATTGGATTAGAACCAAACCATTTTGGTTCATCCATTATGTCTTCATAAGACACGGCCCATCCACGCTTCCATTGCGGTGAAAGCGATTTCATGCTCGCTTTATGTTTGGTCGACCAAACCTAGTTTCTCTCCGAGAATCCCATTCTCAAGCTCGTTTTAAATCCTTTGGATTACACTCGTTGTCGTGTGACCAAATAGGTTCTCGGTTTATGTTGGCCGTCTATAATTAACCATTAATTATAGAGCGATCATGAGTGGCACCTAGTAGTACATCATGATCCCCAATTAGCAGAAAAGATCAGCGGTTGATCGAACTATTTACGAAACCCTTGAGCTCGAATGAATCGTGCCCCATTCCCTTCACTCATCTTATACCCACTTGGTTCAGGACATGGTCTATTGTGTCAGTCCCCACTAGGCTGACTACGTCACACCTAGCCCAAGTATCATTTCCTCGTCCTACAGATTCTAGTTACTTCACATGTATCGAAGAGTACTTTACTCTAAACATGTAATGCTTTGGCCAAAGACTTTAGTAACAATCCGACGAGAGGCCATGGGTATACATCTCCTCGCAAGGAGTGGTGAATCCTTTATAGGCTATTCAAACACCTTCGATCACTTCAACTTATACCCAATCATCCCGGGTCCACATCTCCTTAGAGATGTTTGCTTAAGATGTCAAAGCATAAGTCTCCATGATCAAGATGACTTGAATACAACAAGTCGAAGGAACATAGCACTTAAGCTACAGTAAGAACTTCATTGACATATCTATATATGCAGAGAACCATATGAAGTCTTACGGCTGGTCACTCCAATGAACTAGTTACCATAACTAGCATCCACGATTAACTCCGGACATCACAATGTCTCCAGCCAGTGAGAATCAGCTGCTTGGATACACCAAGGAGTATACCTCGTGCTAGTCTCGACAGAATTGATGGTGTCCAAATTCATCAATTCATCGACTAGGGATAATTTCGATACATCACAATTACACATGTAGAGATACTCACTAGTTGTGATCCAATCACAAATTCTCTCATGCTGTGAATCGCATCGTGGACATTCAGTAAATGAGTTTAAGATCCAATCAAATACATGAAACATGTATACTCAAATAGTGAATCTTCATTTATCATATAAATGGTTCATACATAAGGCGATTGCCTTAGGACATCTCTCATATATTACTAACAGGTGGAACTGAAGAACTGAGATTTCCTCGGTTATACATCATTTTTATCCCCGCGAAGCGGAAGAAATCTCCGTGTGGTGGTGGAACGGAAGAACCGAGATTTCCTCGGTTATACATCATTTTTATCCCCGCAAAGCGAAAGAAATCTCCGTGCGGTGGCGGAATGGAAGAACCGAGATATCCTCGGTTATACATCAATTTTATCCCCGCGAAGCGGAAGAAGTTGAACTTATTATTCAACTTTATATTATTTTATTCCCGTGTGGTGGCGGAACGGAAGAACTGAGATTTTCTCAGTTATCTATCATGTTTATCCCCGCGAAACGGAAGAAGTTGAAGTCATTATTTAACTTTGTATTATTTTATTCCCGTGCAACAGTAGAGCAACAGAGTTGGCTCATTTAGCGACTCTATATTATTATATCCCCGGTAGGGTAAAGGGGCAGAAGAGCTGAAGTCATTATACACTTCCCTCCACTGTATATTATTTTGTGTTGATATGAGGAATGCACAATGGGGTATGATTTAAGAAATATAGGAAGAAGAAGACAAGCGAGAGAAGTTCATTGATTCGGAAAAATTACATATTCTAATTTCTTCACAAAGAGGAAATAGAAAAACAAAACCCTTATATATATGTAGGGTATTACAGTTTTTTATTGGGAAGAACCGACGGAGTCTCTTTGCGCGGCTGGGGTTGGCACAGTAATTGCCGAAGGTAAGACTGCTGCAAGAAGATTTGCTTGGATAGCTCCTTTTGGGACCCGACCAGTTGCTGACGCAAAGAGTGGTTACTGGCGGAAGCTTCCCTCAGCCGTTGCTGCAAGTACCTCACTTGCTCCTCCAGATTAGCTATATAGCGGCGATCGTCAATCTTTTCTTCAGCAGAGGAGGAACTGTTGCCCTGTTCAGATATTCTGTCTGTTCAGATATTCTGTCCATGGCGAAGGGAAGGAAAGGGAAAAGATGGAAGCTATATGGTAAGGGTTGGAAGTCTTTATAGCGATGAAGGAGAAGAGCGCATTTATTTGCAGAAGAAATAGGGATAATAAATGTCAGTAAAGAAGGGGAAGCGCAAAGACAGTAGGTGAAGGGTCGATGGTACAGTAATTATAAGTAAAGGGGTCCGAATCCCCAGGGAGATAGTAAAAGAAAGTATGTTCAGGCCGGATTACAGTCTTTCTGAGGATAGAAATTTCACTTATACAGGAAAACGACAAAAGCGAATATAAATCTTCTCCTCCATTTTTATTAACATATTTAAAATAATTACATCAGCTTAATCTATGAAGATTTTCTCTGATTACTTTTAACAGATGAAGCGTGAGAGGTCTCCTTGGAGGGGGAAGGCGCCAAGACGACCCTGAAGCGCTCGCCTTGAGCGGGAGGTATTGCTGATGGACCTTCATCGAATGGAGGAGGATGAACTCTCGCCGGGGAGACTGGGAGGAAGGTCACAGCTGGTGGGAGTGGGGGAAGTTCTGCGGTGGCCCGGGGATCTCCTACTGTGTATTCCCATGTTAAAGGAGGGTTCCACACCCTATTGCGGAACGAGGGAAATGGTGCACGAAAAGACCTCTCTGTAGGAGGGGTTGGAGCTGGATTGTGAGAGGCGAGAAGAGCGAGGTGGCGGTCGAGCGGTCTCCGAATCTTCAATGTCTTGAACCCTAGAACTCAAAGATTCGATCAAGAAATCTCGATGGGGTGCCCCGCTGAAGCCATAAGAGTGAGATAGAAGGACGAAGACATGGAGGGCGATGATTTATAGTGGAAGGAAAGCGACGACAGAAGTTCTTGGGAAGGGGAAGAAGATGAAGAGACTAATATCGTTTCTGAAGCAGTAAGAGGGATAGGGAAGATCAACAGGCGAAAGTCATTTAAAGTATTGGCCGAACCAAAATTGGGTCGGATATGAATAATATCATTCGAGACCCTCCAAGTAAGTCCCCGAACCAACTCGATGATCGCGCCGCATACGACAGAAAAGAAATGATAGATAAAAAGAGGAAAGCTTAAAATTGGTCTAGAATTTCGACCCGCATGAGGAGACATGCAAGGATAATAACAAAAGCTATGTTAACCAAATTTACTTTTAGCATTAAGGAAAAGTCATTACAAGGAAGAGAATGTTGGGAGTTACAATTCAAATAGTTCAGAGGACACTTGGCTAGGCATCTACAGTGATTTAAGTAGTAGTGTGTCCGTATCAGTGGTATCCTCGCTCGCATTTTGAGCCAAGACCCATCAAAGCCTAAGATGAATAGAGTCTACCCCTTCTTGACAGAGATCGACTTCCTTCTCCTTCAGATCGACATTTAGCCACCGGATTTGACTCTCTGTTAGTTGGGCTACCAAGGCATCCCTCTCGATGGCTGCTTTTATAGCTTGCCGTCCCAAAGTTGACAGGGCTTCGGAGTGTTCTTTACAAGAGTAGATCATTGCCGAGCCACGGTGGATAGAGTTTGAGGAAGAGCCACCATCAGAGAGGAGAGTTCTTGACACTTCTCGATGTAAGATTTCCTGGTGGCTTCCCAGGCTTGATGCTCCAGTCGAAGCAGTCGGCGTTCTTCCTGGAGCTGTTCGATAGTAGTCGAAGAATCGGCGGCTTGAATCATAGCGTTCCCAAGATGCCCCTTATATTCTTTTAGTTCATGGGCGAGGATCTCCACCTGCTGCAATTCACTGGATTGGAAGAAGATTCGTTATTTGAGTTCTTCATTTTTTCGCTGCAGCTCCTCCTTTTCGCTCTGGACCAGGGCCAATTGCGTCATTGCATCTTCACATTGGCTCCTCAGGTCAGCTTCCTTCGCCTCTCTCTCGCTTAATTGTCGGATGAGCTTTTTCTGTTGCGTTATAGAGGCGAAGTGGAGGGTCTCTACACTGGATTGGAACTGAGCCAGTTGGACTACCATTTTGTCATGCTAGGATAAGGCATAGAAGAAGGAAAGCAACATCGGTATATGCTGACACATAGGGACTTATAGTAAAGAGGAGAAAGAGATAGTCAATACCTTAGCCAATAATTTGCTCACTTGTTCACAAGGGTCTTGTACGCCCGATTGGTTGAAGAATTTTACCTCCGAAGGATGATGAATCTTCAGCAAGGACCCCAATGTGGACTTCGGGGGAATGGGAAGGGGAAGATCCTCTCCTTCGGAGGGAAGTGTGGGTCTGACACGTTGAAGATGGGTGGGAGAAGCAAGTGTGTCAGAGGGGATAGGAGCAGAAAGGGACTCGGTACGAGAAGGTAAGGGCGAATTATGTGCAGAAGGGGATGAATGGAGAGAATGAGAGGGAGAGTCCCCTCCTTGAGGAGATGAAGAGGGGATGGATAAGGTACTGTCTCCTCTTCTCGGGTCGTAAATGGTTAGAGATTACGAACCGGGCCGATCGGAAGAAGAGGGGGGAAGAGTGGATGAACTTGGGGCTCCTTTCTTAGCGAGCTGTAGTCTCTTCCGAGGATATAAAGGAGCTGCTACCGATTTACCTCTTTTGGTTGAGGCCTTCTTCTTCTTGGCAGCCTCAATCGCCTCTCCTTCTACCAAAGCTTCCTGCATTAGATTATCTGCAAAATGTATAGGTGAGAAAGATGAATAATGTAGGAAGAAAATTATATTGCAAGGTAAGTATCATCCTACCTACAGCAACCGAGGTCGTCGAAGGTAAAGGGGATAGTCCAAAGTGGCTTAAAAGGGGGGTCTTTATCAGATGATTTGAACAGTAGTGTGACTCTCCTAATATTCTATAAACTTCTGGGAAAGGACATTTGGTCCTCATTTCCCGGAAGGAAGGCAGCTCGGGAAGGTCTACCTTCCGTGCATCTAATAAGGTAAAGATCGAAGTCATACAAAAAGTATAATTCTTCCCATCCCTTATGGGACGTAGGTAGGTTCACTAGGAATTGGCAGTCTGGGTGGCTAGATAGATAAAAAAAGACCTGCCTTGGAGGATTTTAGTTGAAAGAAGCAATGGAATATTTCAGGGGTTAAAGAGAGGTTTAGGTGTTGGAACACTATATGGGCTCCCGACAGGATCCGAAAGGAATTGGGGGTGAATTAGTTCAGGGGTAGTCCATAGAAGTCTAAAATGTTTAAATAGATAGCAGGTGTTGGTAAGGATAGGCCGTTAAGAAACTGTTCAGAGAAGAAGCAAGTCAGACCAGGAGGAGGACGATTTGGTCGGTGCATCTTGGTCGTGAAGCAACATTTTAAGGAAGGGTCTATAAACCTGTTCTTAAGGTTACAGAAATAATAGTCGCGGTCTAGTTGGGTTATGGTATGCTCATACCACGTAGGGGAAGGGATGGTCTTAGGGGCCATAGGTATAAAGCAGGACAGAGCACTTACTTGGGGGGTTAGAAGAATAACGTATAAGAAGGAGAGGGGTGGGTCGCTGGAACGCCGCCGGTGAAAGTCGCAGGAGAGAAGAAGTTGAAGGGACGGTATTGTTGGGCACACTAAGTAATACCTAAAAGAAAAAGACGGAGGTTTATATAGGATTTTTGTGACGATTCGATTATAGGAGAGAAAAAAGAAAAGCGGGGCCCATGGCCCATTAGGTCGCCTCAAGTATATGCGGAAAAGCTTTACGAAAGGAGTAAATTTGAATTAGTAAAGCCAGGGATGAAGTAGGAACCTTATTAGTAAATTTAAATTTGAATTAGTAAATTTGGAAAGTCAAGCTTATAACTTTGCTTGACTATTTTTTGAGGTTGACTAATGATACCGCCATTACCTCTTCTTTATGAAGAGCTCATAGGCAAGGCGCTACCCGAACCAATTAGAGGGTTCAGTGGAAGAAAAAGAGAGGAACAGGTCGGGCGCAAGCGCCTAAAATAATTGGTACGGAAAAGTTAGTGAGGGTATTTCGTTGGGAAATAGGCCAGAA
The DNA here is from genome assembly GCA_025175895.1 of Wurfbainia villosa. Taxonomy (NCBI): domain Eukaryota; kingdom Viridiplantae; phylum Streptophyta; class Magnoliopsida; order Zingiberales; family Zingiberaceae; genus Wurfbainia; species Wurfbainia villosa. The sequence goes on along the minus strand of CM045990.1, from coordinate 32,780,899 downwards.
TCGGTCCGACCACATAAGCTTAGAAGGCCAACAGGGCGGATAAGAATCGGGCCGGCCAAATAAGCTTAGAAGGCAAACGGGGCGGATAAAAATCGGTCCGGCCAAATAAGCCTAGAAGGCAAACGGGGCGGATAAGAATTGGTCCGGCCACATAAGCCTAGAAGGCAAACGGGGCGGATAAAAATCGGTCCAGCCAAATAAGCCTAGAAGGCAAACGGGACGGATAAGAATCGGTCCAGCCACATAAGCCTATAAGGCAAATGGGGCGGATAAGAATTAGTTCGGCTAGATAAGCCTAGAAGACAAACAGGGTGGATAAGAATCGGTCTAGCCAAATAAGCCTTCAGGCTATGCTATCCATGGGCTATAAACCTAAGTTAGTTTCACCAGAAGTAGATGGTTGAGGGGGACAAGCTAACCTAGTTCACTGGAATATGGGTGAGGAGGTGACATGTAACAGAAAGAGAGGTCCCCACATAATATTTCGAGGAGCCTTCGCCCCTCGTACCTGTAATAGAATTATTCTCCAGGTGGACGCGGTGGCCACGTGTACAATGGGGACCACCCGCGAGATAGTGAGGGATCAGAGAAGGAGGATAAAAGAGAAGAGGAAGAGAGAAGGAAGGGGATCCGCAATCATTCCATCAGACACAAAACGAAGACGCAGGAGGAGAAGGAGGAGAGTTGTCATCACTTCGCCGGAGAAGAAGAGCAGCGACCCTGATCTTGAGTCGCACGCACTCTTTCTTGTTTTTGTAACTAAATTGTAAGAGGTTTCCTCCTCCACCTCGGGAAGTTTCCTTTCCGTAAAGGAGGACATTCATAGTGGAAAGTGTTTGGGCATTGTCCCCGGTGAGAGAGCTCACCTTCGTGGAGTAGGAATACTCATTCCGAACCACATTTTATCTTGTGTTCCCGTTTTTGCTGTCTGCGTGGGTTTTTGCACTTCCTGACTTCGTCTTCTACATCCTTTTACTGTTGCGGCCTGTGAGAACCCCCCAAAAGCTCCCTTTGTGCCTTCGTCGCATCGAAAGGGGGTAAAGCAAATTTTCCTCGCCGCATCATGGCCAAAAATGATTGCTCGACTAGGACGTTAATTACCATGGGGCAATGTGTGTGTGTAGGGAGAAGATGGTGTTGTTGTGAATAAATTGGTGTTTCCGGAGGTCTAGGCATAGGAGGTGCACATAGATTTTCCTAGTTGTTTTGTGGGTAGAAGATATATTTGATTAGCTTATTTACATCGATTTTTTTTCTTATTTACATAAATATTTATGCATACATCATTGATGCGGATGTACGTGGATTTTTTTACCTCCTCTCGGTGTAGAAGAACGTCAAGGAGACTTAGAGTTCTTTCCGACCGCAACAGTAATAGAAAAATGAATAGACAACGGATAAAAACCAACACAAAGAGCCGAGACACAAGGTTTAACGTGGTTCGGAATCTCAATTCCTACTCCACGGGGTGAGCTCTATAGCGAGCTACGGTGCCAAAGCACTTTCACTATGAAACTTTTCCTTCTTATAAATCTTTCCAGAGGTGGAGAAAAACCTCTTACAACTTCAAATGTGTACAGTATAAAGAGATAGCCCAAGCCGCCTCAATTTCCTTGCTATCTTCTTCTTCTTCCCTTAATCTCCTCCTTCTCCGAGGCAATCTCTCCCCTCCCTTGTTGTGGAATTGGTCGTCTGGGTGATCTCCCCCTTGCTCCGGAAAAGGTCCCTCTTGCTAAAAAGTCCCCTTCTCTCTCCTTCCTCCTTCGCTTTTATCCTCCTCGTCTTCCCTTGCTCCTTGCGACGTAACGAACTGCCCTGATCATTGTCCACGTGGAGGGCTCCTCTTCCCTGGAGAATAATTCTGTTAGGAGGATAAGGAATGGAAACTCCTGCAAATATCGTGTGGGGTCCTAGTTTGTTATATCATATAACAAACTCTCGTAAACTACTGCTTCGAAAAATATTCTGTCTCTACTTTTCACCTTCTCTTCCTTCACTGAATCTAATATTGACTCTGTCCTCGTCTCAAATAGATCCTCCTCGCTCATTCATGTCAAGATGTACACTATTTATTTTACCTTGTCAGGCTAATACTTAAATCCACTCTAGCTGTGAGACCCAGTACCTCATGCCTTCCGTAACTCTCCGAGTCAATACCCGACTTATTTCCTGAGTCAGCTCCCAGACTTGCCCTTGGGTCGCTCATCTAGTCTCCCTTTAATTCTAGAGTTTATCTTTCCTATCCTACACTTTCACCCTGTCAACCCGGTCGACCCCCTCGGGTCGGGTTCCACCGGTTCAGCCAGTGTTCCATGCATGACTTTCTTCATCTCAATCCCTAAATTAAGTTACAATGGTATCAATCATTGAAAACATATTTTGTTTAAAGACAACTACTTGTTAAGAAAATATTTAAAAAATACATAAGAATAAAATATTATTAAATTAATTAACTTCATACAATAAATCTAGTCCTACAAAATAGTCTAATCCAAAATTATTAGTGAGAGTCTATATATAATGCAAAAAAAAAAAAATGAGTTAGACTATATTAGAAGTAAGGTGGAATTGTACAAAACATCAAGTATGGACTACGAAATCACATAACTTATAAAACTCGTAGGTAAATATAACGTACTTAGATATACAAGATATATGTATATGTAAGTAGTTTTAAAATTGCTACTTAGGTATGTTTGGATGGGATGAAGGAAGATTCATTAATGAAAGAGAAAAAGGAGAAAAATTTACACCCCAAACTGAGGTGTAAGAAAACTTTCATTTTCACGAATAAGAAAAAGTATAATTAATTATCCTTCCCTCCCTTTTCTTTCTTTTCCCTCGTCCCTTTTCAAATAAAGTTTAAAATTTTTCCTTCTATTTATCCTTTCCTATCCTTTAATTTCTTCACCTCCTCCTAAACAGACCCTTCGAGATATCATATTTTTATGCATTATAACTATGAGTATCTTTCAATACTTTTAATTTGATAACTCCCGTTTTAAGTAATGTGTTTATCTAATATAAGAATCTCACTTTTTTTTTCTTTTTTTATCGTTGCACATAATCTAGTAGGGGGTATTGGTTCATTTGACTCACTAATTTCTTTGCCTTTTGAGCTGATTTTTTTTTCCCTTTCAAGAGGCACTTCAATCCCTCCAACGACACCTTTAATTTAGCTCTTGTTGTTTTACCATAAAACCTCCTCTTTTTGGATATACCTTGAAATCAAATAATGTTGCATCACCCTTGCCCTTCAACAAATATCCAACGATCTTTCTAGCATACCTTTTTATCTCCGGGTTTGTGCACTAGCTAGGACTTCTTGGCAGTACGTAGTTGTACCAGCCTCTTGGTAGAGCTGTCAAACGGGCCGATTCATGACGGAGCGGGTCAATCCGTCGTAAACTCAATATTTAGCGGAGAGGGGCGGGCCGACCCGCCATTTCGGCGGGTTAAGAAATTTCCAACCCAACCCAACCCAAGACGGATTGCGGATTAGGCGGGCCAACCCGCGGGCCACACAAATTTAAAAAATATATTTAAAATTACTAAGATATTGAGGGTTTGAGGTAATGATTTGTAAGACATATAGAGTACCATGATTAAAAAAATAAATATTTGAAGTAACTAAAATCTTATAATTGAGATTCAATTATCGATTTACAAAATTCAAAATTGAGTACCGATGTTTTTGATTCCCTTCCAATGTTTTAAAATATTTAAATTTTGATAATATGTAAATGTAAATTTTTGCTCTTTCAAATAGAGATTCAATTGAGATTTTTTAGCTTAGGTAATTATTTAATTTTGATATGTTATTATTTTCTATATTGATTAGAATAGTAGTGACAAGATAATAAAAAATAATTAGAGTATAAAAAATATTCTTTTGTTCTTTACTCTTAACTTCTTTTATATTTTGTTGAGGTGTATGTGTGATAGAAGAAGATTGTAATGGTGAAAAACTTATCTTTTGACATTTTCCAAGCCCTGGCACCACCGTAACCTGTCTAGACAACCACATGGTCGCTCCGTTTAGGCCTGCCAAAATGGCGGGTTGATAAAAGTTCAACCCAACCCGCTTAAATTGTTTAGCGGGGCGAGCCAACCCGACGGGCCTAACCCAACTTGACAGCTCTACCTCTTGGGCACTTGGATTATATCAACAACAACCTTATTTAGGGTTCTTTGGTGACCTTGCTCTCTAGGAAACCTTGAAGCTCTAATTTCCTCTTTAATAACAAGTCAACAAACTCCTTTATCATATATGTTGGACCCTTAATTTAATGTTGGACTTATATGTAAAATAATTATATATTGAGAGTTGTCATTTTAGATTAAATCCAATTAATTAAAAGTGATCAATTAAGGTTTGAATATTTGGACTTTGATGTATTTGACAGCGTATGCTAGCTCCTTTAATGTATAAAGATCTTATGAATAATTCTTATTTCTATGATGGATTAAAATAGAAAATATCAAAGGATAACAAAAAGTTTATCTGCATAAATAGTGGTTATGGTCTCCAGGTCACATGAGCAATTTTTTTTTATTCTCTTTTGAATCTCATCGTCCAAGAGAGTACCGAGAGAATACTGTGTTAGATAATATTGCCGTTTCAAAAAATAAATTTAAAATAAAGTAACTTCACACCATTGGAGTTAATTACTAATCAAAATAACTCATCTACATAATAATAATAATAATAATAATAATTATTATTATTATTATTGATACGTGATGGACGGGTTACATATATATATACACACGTCCTTTCTCTGTCTATAAATAAAAAAAAATATAATCATGAAATGTGCTTTTGAAAAAAAAGGAAAAAAAAAAAAAGAAGAAGAGAGAACCCAATATATCCAAAATAATTATTAATGATTTCTTCATCAAGCTAATTAAGGTATGTAAAATAATATAGATTTCAAGATCCATTTCATATTATAAATATAACGAAGACATTTATTACATGTGGTATCAGAATCTGCATTAATAAATTTATATATTTTCATACATAAATTTATTTAATTAATAGATACATTAATGACATTTAATATCTTTAATTAATATATGTGCACTTATATTCTTATATATGTGCATATTTAAATTAATTAATATTGTTTATAATTATGATACATGTATGCGATTTTATGATAATTAAGATAGTTTGTGACCACCAAAGTGACTAAATTAAAATAACTGAATAATCTTTGGAACAACCAACACAACACTTTTAAATGAATTTATTTCACTAATGAAAAGTGGATTTGAAATGAGCTTAGTAGGTGAACTTACTTTCTTAGGACTACAAATAAAATAAACTAGAGAAGGAATTTACATGTATCAACGTAAATATGTTAAGGAATTAATTAGTAAATTTGGGATGCAAAATGCTAAAGAAATTAGTACACCTATGGCAACCAACGTAAACATCGGAGAAGACTTAGAGGGAAAAACTATAGATTTAAAATACTATTGAAGTGCAATAGGTAGCCTTCTTTAATTACTTAACTGTAAGTCGACATGATATACTCTTTACAGTAAGTATATATATAAAATTTCAATCTTGTACCAAAGAATCGCATCTAACCTTAGTTAAACGAATCCTTAGATACTTAAAAGGAACATAGAATTGTAGGATATTTGAGGCCGCTAGAGGGGGGGGGGGGTGAATAGCGTCGCGCTCGTTCAATAATGGAATTCGTTGTGTTTGTCTCTACAATTTCGTTAGCGCAGCGGAAATAGAAAGCTAATAATGATAACGAAATATACAATATGCAAATACAAATATTTAACGTGGTTCAGAACCAAACAGTTCCTACTCCACGGATTGGGTTCGTACGAACCCTAGCGATGCCAACCACACACCACTATAATAAACACTCCTTCTCGACACAAGTCGGAGGCGGAGAAACCCCTTACAAGCGATCTTACAACAGTAAGAAACAAAAACAAGCAATTACAATAATTAATATGAAAGACAAGTAAAGAAAAACTTTACAACAATTGCTTTTGATTGCTTGAATGCTTGGTTGTTTGATTAGCACTGAGACTGATTAAAGAACAAATCGCCCCTAAAGCTCTCAAAACCGGATCCATTTTTCTCCATCACGAGCTCCTTTTATAGCTTCAACTCATGTGCTGGAAAACGTCGATCACCGATCGCCGACCATCACGATCGATCACACCGCTGTCAGAGACAACGGTGTAATCCACGCCGAAAAATCCAAGCGGCTAGGACATCGATCGGTGATCATCCGCATCACGATCGGTGATCAGCATCACTCATTGCTCGTCCCGGTCAGTGAGACTCCATTCGTCTGTTCCCTAAAATCAGCATCGATCGATCACAAGATCGATCGATCGCTGTCTCAATCGATCGCCCATCTATGTCGATCATTGCTAGGGCAATTCCCACAGTCAAACCCTAGTTGACTACGCCAATCGACTGCTACATGACACCAGTCGACTGGCACACCTCAAACATGAGATTTTAGCCCAAGTATGGTGCCCCCATACTTGCTAGACCACCCTTAGCCTAGACCTAAGCCTTCTAGCCACCTCCATCATCGACCTCGCCTCCAAGTCATCCATGACTTGTTCATCCATCGTGCTAGCCTTCAGGTGCTTCCATCGGCTATGTCATGCTAACGGTGTCTACACCGCCAAGGCACATTGGACTTACGCCGCCAAGACTCCCGCTTGAACTTTACGCCGCCAATACCAAACCTCTTGGACTTCTCAAGTGCCAAGACTCAAGCTTGGACTTTCCCTTGCCAACCCATGTTGGACTTTCCATGCCAAGACCCATGCTTGGACTTTCCCAAATGCCAAGTATCCCACTTGGACTTTCCATGCCAAGTACCCATAACTTGGACTTTCCATAACCACATAGTCAACCCTAGTCAACTATCAAAGTCTCCCTCGAGTCCAGTTAACATAACCCGAGTTGATTGTATAAACAATCTTCTCAAATTATCAACAGACATTGATGTCAAACATCAATATCAACTTACTTTGTCAAACATCAAAACATCTCTCAAGTCAAACTCGAGTCTGGTTAATCATGACCTGGGCCGATTGCACCAACAATCTCTCGCTTTTTGATGTTTGACAAAATAAACCTTGAGTTAGGCCCCTAACTCAAATTCCTTTACCAATTTTTCAAATTGGTAATTTAATGTTCTCCCCCTTTTTGACATACTTAAAAAAGGTTAACTCTCCAAGGAGGTCAATGTCTCATGTCCCAATGAGATCTTACAATCTCCCCCTTTGGTCCAAAAATACCTAGGATGTCTACCATCTTCCTAGTGATAAGTCCCATATCACTCAAGAGAGGCAATCCTATATGCTCTCCCAATTTCCAAATTGGGTCTCTTAAAATTTCATTTTCCTCCTCATGAGGAAAAAATACCATCCATCACCCCATGATGGATACCTCCCCCTAAAGGCTTGCTCCCCCTTAACCATTGCACCAACAATGTCTTTGGGAAGTCCCTAAGCCAATAGGAACTCTAAACCATCAAAGATAAGGTTAGAAATTCAACATTGAACTTTCCAACACCTTAAATTTGATACAAACCCTAAACACCTCTCCAAATCCATATCCAATGGATTTTCACCCTTTATAATGCTTCCCAAAGCATATCCTAGGGTTAGGAGTGATTAGGGACCTTAACCGTAGCTGAAATCGGGCTAAACAAACCTAGTTTTCCCGAAATCAGCATTGGCAGTCGACTCTGTCAGCTACCAGTCGACTGATGTGCCCATCAGTCGACTGACACTGAGCAGCAGTCGAGTGATACAGCGCTGCTAGTCGAGTCGAGCGCCCATCGGATCGCCTGTAGAGTCGGTGATCGATAATCAAAACCTGATTTTCAATTATCAGACTCGACTTTTGGAAATTCATAAGTAATTCTACGTATATCGAAAAATCACAAAATTTGATTCGTATATTACTTATCACACATGCAATCGGTGAAAAATTTTAGAAAAATATTTTAACCATTAAAATAGGAGATTGGTACAAAGTTCAAAAACTGTTAAAACTTTAAAGTTTTTGATCTACTTTGTATCAACTTCTACAATGATGATGACTATCAAAAGATAGACTTCACCAAGGTTTTCTAAAGTGATTTTAAAATGTTTTTGAAAACCTATTTTGAACCATGATTTATTGGCTAAATATACATAACTTGTATATTAGCTTTCCTCATAATTCTTAGTGATGATTGAAATAAGTTAAGTTCATCTAGATGCACTATCTATGCACCTTGAACCTAACTTATTATCCTAACATCTCACATGTTATCTAAGGTGTATACACACACATACATGTCAATTTAAATGTGAGATGTGGGATTAGGATTATTATGGCCTCATGCATTTTCTAGGCAACCCTACTTGATTCCCTTATAAATGGGACTCCAAGTCATGCCATTTTTTCTTAAATCAATTTTAATCAAAATAAATACATGAATGATCATGACATAAATTATAACAATAATAACGCATAGCCAATAATCATGATGTCATGTCATATGATATAATCTAAAAATAAATATGACATCTAAAATAGTCCTAAACAATGGCATGACATGTTATATGATAAGATGAAATTTCATGTCATGATGTGGCAATTTTCCATAAACCAATACATTAATACAAACACATAATCAAACACAAATGATTTTCATAAACAGAAATTTCATTCAATTTAAGAAAGCTCTAGTTTTTTACATCCAAAATGGAGATTTGAGACGCTCAATCTCACTACACAAACTAAAAATAAAAATCCTAACATCCTCTAGCTCTAATCATCTGCAGAAGGTGGAGGTGGAGGAGGCTGCTGGCTCAAAGTCCAGGCTCGCATCATCTCATACATATCGAGCTGACGCTGCTCGATGCGGCTCTGGGACTCCGCAATCTGAATGTAGCGCTCCTCCATCCGATTGAGATGCTCACCCATGGAGGATTGCCCTACTAAGAGCTCTGACAGTCGAGAGTCGACTGTCTGCTGGTAGTCCTGGAATCTGGCCTCCAGCTGTCCAAACCGATCTGATGGACCTGCTGCTGATGCATCTGCTGGCATCTAGTCCTCCTCATCAGTAGCATCTGGATCCTCATAGTCCTCTGCAGCCTCTCTAGGCACTAGAGGTGGTTCCCCACGTGCCCTGGGTGGAGGTCGAGGTGCCAACTCCATCTGCCCACGTCCCATCCGCAGCAGCCAGAAGATTCTGGTGATATCTGATCGTAAACTTCAGATAGCGCCCTCAGTGATCCCCTATTAATGTTTATGCCTACAAACTCTAACCATGCAGTGATGATGTGGCCAAAAGGCATATGCACTTTCCCCTGCACCGGGGATATGAAATGTACAATGCAATGAAACATGTTCAATGCAATATTTATGTCTAGTCTATGATGCATGACGTACAGGAGAAAGAGATGGGAGGAGAATCTTGGCGGACCCAGTCTGATCGGAAGAAAACACCCAATGACTTTGTAGAGTACATTATCAGGTGCAGAAAGCTCAGTAATAGGAAATAGATTTTGAGCCGGTGGGCGAGGATGGTGAAAGACATGCTCATGCATGGAATCCAAAGAGATGTGATCAAAGGGCTCAGGTAAAGGGGCATTGAAGGTAGGGTAGAAAATGAAGGTATCAGTCGATGGCTTACACTCAAGAAACTCCTGCAATATCGTAGGAGTGAACTCTAAGTCGCGTTTTGCATCACGGGTAGTTAGGTAGGGCCATCGTCTACCTTCTTTAAGTTCTGATAGAACTCCTTAAGGAGATCATCATTGATGGCATGTGTGCATAATACTATTTTCATGAGATGATAATATGAAAATATTTCCATAATGTCACTACAATAACGTGTAAAGAAATCCCTATCAATGTACCTAACCAACATGGTTTGGTACAACTGTGATTCAACCTCGGGTGGGTCATTTCTATGGGATCGCTTATATGAATGTAATGTAATGACATGAAATGCAAAGGCACCAATGCACAATTAGATCATAATAAATTATAATGGAAAAATTAGGGTTTTAGAGGAGTAAGAAAGTTATACTTTGGTGCCATTTAGGATGATGATGAGAGAATACTCAGATATCATTTGAAGAGAGGGAGGATCCGAACCCTAATCGAAGAGGGAAAATCGCTGAAATGAGTGGATTAGGGTTGTGAGATGAGTAAAAATGAGTGAAGAAGAGTTTGGCTATCAAACCTAGGACTTAGGTGGCGGTGGTCGGAAAAGCTGGTCGGAGAAAGAAGCGGCGATCGAGAGAAGGAAGAAGAAGCGAGAGATCGACGCGTGAAGACGCTTAACCTAGCAGTTCGGCGCGTTATAAAATCAGCGCCTCGGTCGGTGATGTGCAACATCAATCGATCGATTGCGCTTATGCGATTTACAACCGGCAATGATCGCTCGCTCAAGCGATCATTCGATCATTCTCAGATCGATTTACAAGATATCACGATCGATGAGCCATCGGTCGATTGATGTGATCACCACTCATTGATCGGCCATCTGCACATGATCCTCGACTTTATCCAACTTGTTTCATTTTCTCATGTTTAATCTTGTATATCGAATATATTAATGTTATGCTTATATTCATGCATTTGTTAATGTATTTTGGTATTTTTATTTCATTTAGCAAACATTAACATCCAATGGTTTCAAAATCCTAACATCTCACCCTTTCTAAGTGTTGAAATACACAATCAAGGTAAAAGACTTATTTTGTGAGATGCAATCCACCCTAGACATTCCTTCCAAGCAACCACATGGTGAACCACATGAAGCATGGTAAGTGCAAGACATCAAGGTGTGTGTCACTTGAGTATCACTCTTGATGTAACTTCTACACCTTAAAAACACTTTTCTTGATACATTAATTCCTAAAGTGTGCCAAAGATCAAAATGACACACTATGACCTCTAAATCTAGATTGTGCTAATTTTATTGATTTTTCATGATTTCAAAAATATATTGGCACATCCTAAAATCTTTAGGATAGAATATCAAGACTATGTCCAAGGTATCCATAACCTTGAAAATAACCTAAAAATGTCAACTTTGCTATGGTTGAGTTAACTACCCATCCAATCAAAATTGACACATTCTAACTCATTTAACGTGAATCAATCACGCTCTTTGGAACCCAAAATCTATTTGAGCTCATTGAATTAATTAGGTATTCCTTAGGGATAACCTCTCTAGATACCTTCCTAATGACCTCCTTAGGTTTCTTAGAAACCCTAGCCACTAAGCACACACTATGGTTGGCCTTGGGAATAATTTTTTCTTAGATCTAGGTTTAGTTCCATAGTCAAATGGAACATTGTGATAAGTAGGCATTATTTTCTTAGACATAGGCTTGTGACCCAAACCTTGTCTCCTAGATGATTCTTGCCTCTTACACACTTTTTGTTGACTTCTAGATCCTAGAGTTTGACACTTTGACCCTTTAAATTGATTTTGCATATCTGCAAGGGTCTTTTCCAATTTCTCAAGCCTTGACCTCAAGGCTTGATTTTCTAACTCTAATTGCCCAAATGATTTTTGATTAGGTTTTTGGGCATTACCATTCACTTTAGACATATGTCTACCCTTATTGGGATTGATACCTAAATGGTTTTCGATTTTCTTGATTGTTTTCTTAAGAATGACATTTCTAGGGACATTAGTCCCAAATTTCTCCTTCTTTGAAATAGACTTAGAGTTATCATTCCTAGCATGCTTTGATTCATGAGTAATAGCAAAGTTATTTGAATTAATTCTAGTATACTTTTGCTTAGAATTTAAAGAATGAGTATTATGAAAATATACCTTAGGGTTAGTCTTAGAGACTCCCCCTACTTGTGAAGCTCCCTCCTTTCTTCTAGGACATTGGCTCCTATAGTGTCCCGGTTGTCAGCATTTGAAGCACACCACGTGCTCCTTGCTCTTCTTGGTGGGGACACCGACATCCTTGACTTTTTCATTGACTTTTGGTGCCGGGGGAGCTTTCTTAACCCTTTTTGGACACTTACTCTTGTAGTGTCAGGATTCTCTACACTCAAAGTATATTATATGATTTTTATTTACAATTGACATGCTTGAGTTACCTATGGTAGTGGTAGGTGTCGGAATTGGAGCTTTTTCATCTTGACTAGATGTTGAAGCTTTCTCTTGTTGCTCCGGAGTGGAAATTCTTTCCTCCCCCTCAATCCTAGAGGTGGAGGTGTCTTCTACTTCTTCTTCCACCGATCCGGAAGTTGACTCCTCTTCAACTTCTGATTCCTCACTTGCTCTTGAGGATGATGAATTCTCTTCATCTTCTTCCTTATCTTCTTCTACTTGTGCCAAGTGGGGCTTCTGATTGAACTTGGCTAATTTGTCCCATAGCTCCTTGGCATCAAGATATTCACCTAGCCTAGACAAAACATCATTAGGTATCAAATCTTCTAACAGTTTTGTTACCTTGGCTTCGGTTTTGAATTTTTGTTGTTGCTCTTGAGTCCATTTCTTCAACTTGAGGACTTGTCCATTCCTATCCCGAGGAGGTTCAAAACCTTCTACGAGGATGAACCAATCCTCTATATCCATCATCAAGAATGTCTCCATTCTTGTTCTCCATGCCGAAAAGTCTTCTCGATCATATGGCGGTGGAGTGTTGATGTCCCATCCAAGCTTGTCTTGGGATTCCATCTTGTTCCTCTAGCGTCTTGACTCCGGGTTGTTAATCCGTAGAAGAGCCCCGGGCTCTGATACCAATTGTAGGATATTTGAGGCCGCTAGAGGGGGGGGTGAATAGCGTCGCGCTCGTTCGATAATGGAATTCATTGCGTTTGTCTCTACAATTTCGTTAGTGCAGTGGAAATAGAAAACTAATAATGATAACAAAATATACAACACGCAAACACAAATATTTAACGTGGTTCGGAACCGAACGGTTCCTACTCCATGGATTGGGTTCGTACGAACCCTAGCGATGCCAATCACACACCACTATAATAAACGCTCCTTCTCGACACAAGTCGGAGGCGGAGAAACCCCTTACAAGCGATCTTACAACAGTAAGAAACAAAAACAAGCAATTACAACAATTAATATGAAAGACAAGTAAAGAAAAACTTTACAACACTTGCTTTTGATTGCTTGAATGCTTGGTTGTTTGATTAGCACTTGGAGACCTGATTTACAGCAACAAATCGCCCCTAAAGCTCTCAAAAACCGGATCCATTTTTCTCCATCACGAGCTCCTTTTATAGCTTCAACCTGTGTTGGAAAATGTCGATCAGTCGACTACTCGGGGCCATCAATCGACTGATCACATTGTTGCTGTGAGACAACAGTGTAATCCACGCTGAAAAAATCCAACGGCTAGGACATCAATCGATTGATCATCGGTATCAGTCGACTGATCAAGCATCACTCGACTGCTCATCCCAGTGGTCGAGTGAGACTCCATTCTGTGCCCTGAAATCCGAGCATCGATCGGTGATCACAAGATCGATCATTGCTCGATCGTCAATCGATCACGCCCATCTATGTCATTGCTAGAGCATTCCCGCGATCAAACCCTAGTTGACTCGCGATCATTGTCACATGACACGGTCGCACACCTCAAACATGAGGTTTTAGCCCAAGTATGGTGCCCCCATACTTGCTAGGCCACCCTTATCCTAGACCTAAGCCTTCTAGCCACCTCCATCAGCCTTACGCCTCTCGGATCCCTCCAAGTCATCCATGACTTGTTCATCCATCGCGCTAGCCTTCAGGTGCTTCCATCGTCTATGTCATGCTAACGGTGTCTACACCGCCAAGGCACATTGGACTTACACCGCCAAGACTCCCGCTTGGACTTTACGCCGCCAATACCAAACCCCTTGGACTTCTCAAGTGCCAAGACTCAAGCTTGGACTTTCCCTTGCCAACCCATGTTGGACTTTCTATGCCAAGACCCATACTTGGACTTTCCCAAATGCCAAGTATCCCACTTGGACTTTCCATGCCAAGTACCCATGACTTGGACTTTCCATAACCACATGGTCAACCCTAGTCAACTATCAAAGTCTCCCTCGAGTCTAGTTAACATAACCCGAGTCGATTGTATAAACAATCTTCCCAAATTATCAACAGACATTGATGTCAAATATCAATGTCAACTTACTTTGTCAAATATCAAAACATCTCTCGAGTCAAACTCGAGTCTGGTCAATCGTGGCCTGGGCCGATTGCACCAACAAGAATGTAAGAATCTGGTACCCTATATTAAGTGAGTTCAAACTAATCGGCTACTCTGATTCGGATTATGCCGGTAGTAAACTCGATAGGAAGAGTACAAGTGGTTGTTGCCAATTCCTAGAATCGAATCTAGTAAGCTGGTGTAGTAGAAAATAATATTGTATTGCTTTGTTTACTACCGAAGTCGAATACCTAGCCATCGGTGAGTGTATATCTCAACTTCTTTGGATGAAGCACACTCTCAAAGACTTCCAATTAAATTTTAGTAATACTAAAATCTTGATTAATAACATTAGCTCAATTAACTTAACTAAAAACCCTATATATCATTTTAGAACTAAACACATAGAAGTAAAACATCACTTTATAAGAGAACATGTAGCTAATGGAAATGTTAAACTTGAATACGTGGAATCGAAATCGAATCTGGCATACATCTTTACAAAACCTTTACCCGAAGTAGAGTTCAGTCTGCTTAGATGGAGATTAGGAATATGCGTAGTAGAGTAGGACCTATTCTTTACTTCTTTTTTTTGTGCTACATGGAACTAGATTAGGATTTACCTTAGAAAGCATGAACCTATAGTTTTAAGGAGCCAACACATAGGTTAAATGTGTTTGTGTACTGAGCCACATAGATGGGCGTGAGATGTTAGGACCTTACTCATGATTCTAGATGTAAAACAAGTGCATCAACATGAATCATAGAGTATAATTTTTCAAAATAACCAACTCTAATTAAGACTCATTGATCATCTTATATCAATTGAGTCAAACAGAGTTGAAAATTCTTATTAGATGAATTATGTTAAAACTATTATTTTTTATAAAAAGGGGACATGCTTGGACTCATTTCTTCTATCATTTGAATTTTTAATGCTCTTTCAAAAAGGTTATTAAGAGTTCCTTTACATACATGTTTAAGAATGCACCCCTCATAAAATCATTTTTGATATATGACAAAAGGGCCGGGGGAGAAAAGGAGTTAAGAGGGAGTTAACTTTTTTTCGAAAAGTTCACTTAGTTTTTCAAAAACTCACCTAGGGTTAAGGGGGAGGTAACCTTGAGGGAGAGGTTTTGAAAAACAAATTGTTTAATGCTTACTATTTCCTTAACTTTGAATTGGTTTGTCATAGATAAAAAAGGGAGAGATTGTTGGTACAGAGGCACTAGATAATCGAACCTAGGTTTTGATGATGATAAAGATTCAAAGTTAAGTCATTCTTGTTATCTCATATATTGAGTTGAGTGTGTAGGTAATGTATTAAGCTTTGCTAAGGTCAACGATGCCAGAAGAATCACAGGACGAGAAACCTCGGTGGTCGGGTGACACCAGGAAAACCTCGGGGAGTTGAGGAACCTCGATGGTGACCGAAAGCTAAGCGACAGGTCAGAAGGACCAAAGGTGAGTTATCAAGTCATCGATTGGGGAAATCGCAATGATCAACTACCATCGATCGATTGTTGTATGACATCGATCAGTGAAAGAGAGTCAAGATAAGATCCACCAAAGAAGGGGTGATGTGGAGGTTTGACCCAGATCTGGATCTCAATGAGATAGGGTTCAAATGGCTATAAAAGGAGGAACAATTCACTGTTGGAGGATCGGTGGCCGGCTAGAGGGGGGTGAATAGCCTAATACGCGTACGATGATAGAAATCGTCCGTTCGTCGTGTGCTCATCTACAATACTCTTTCTGCGCAGCGGAATGATAATAAAATGAATACAAGAATACAACACATGCACAAACACAATGATATATGTGGTTCAGAACCTTAGGGTTCCTACTCCACGGGGCGAGCTCAACGAGCTCTTGTTATGCGTACGATACTAACAAAACTTCTTCTCGACAACACGTCGGAGGTGGAGAAATCTCATACAAGCAATTACACTAAGTAATACAAGCAAATACAAATACAAGTAAAGAACACTTTACAAAACTTCGCTTTGATCACTTGCTTGTTGCTTGCTTTGGATTGCTCTTGAAGGTCTGGAATGCAGCAGCAATTCCCCTTCAAAATCGCCTAAAAAGGTCTTGCAAAATCCTCCATCTCGAGCTCCATTTATAACTTGCATCGTGCTGATTTCACGCCAATCAGTCGACTGATCGTGACCATCAGTCGACTGGTCCTGTAGTTGTTGTCTCACAATGACTCGATCCACGTTGGACAAGTTCCAACAGATCCATCATCAGTCGATTGGTCATGCCCCATCAGTCGATTGATGAATCCATCAGTCGAGTGCTCATCACAATCACTCGACTAGAAACCATTCTGTGCTCGAATTCACTCTGATCAATCGACTGCTATCCCTCGACAGTCGACTGATGGTGTCGGCAGTCGACTGCCATCCTTTGGCAGTTGATTGTTCGGCCAGAACCAGGTCAGTCGAACACCAACCGAACTCATTTGACTTGGAGCAATCGATTGATACCTATACCAGTCGACTGATATCAGGTAAAACCTCAAACACCAAGTTGTTTGAGCATTCGATCATCGGGTAAACCCTCAAACACCACGTTTGAGCATCCAACACTCAGTCTTAGCCACTTGGCCAAGTCCACCTCATCCTCTCATGGAGTTCCCTACTGAAGCTCTCTTCCCTCGGCCTACGTCCCTCGGATTCACCAAGCGCATGACTTCGCAATGCCATCCTTCGCGTCTCTTTCCCTCGAAGTCTGCTTCCCTTAGGCCTCACTCCATTCGTTCTCCATCCAACAGTCCCTCGGATGCACCAACCGCACGACTTCGCAATGTCATCCTTCACCGACTCAAGGACCCCAAGCCTATGAGACTAGTGAACTTTCCAAGTCCTCAAGACTTCCTACACCAAGCCTCATGCTTGGACTTTTTACCACCAAGGCTACACACTTGGATTTACGTGGCCAACCCATGTTGGACTTCCCATGACAATCCCATATCATACGTTTTGTCTAACATCAAAATACAGTTCGAGTCAAACTCGAGTCCGATCAATCGTGACCTGGGCCAATTGCACCAACATTCACCTCTTTTTCTATGATAAAAAGGCTCCCAAAGTGCTCCAACGAATCCAAGTACTCTTCGACAACACAACGCCATCGTAATGCCTATCACACGTGCATCTCCATTCCATAAGTTGGTAGTTTCTTTTTGTAGTTGTTCTTGTTCTTATACTTGTGCTTTTAATTGTTAAGAGAAGAGGTAGGCTTATTGCCTCTTCCTCTATATTCCTTTTGTAATCGTTGTCTCTTACCTCCAACGAGGAAGAGATCTTTTAGTGGATTGCCCATCAGAAGCGATCTAGGATCGTGGGGCCTTGGACTAGCAACCGTTTCATTGCGAACCAAGTAAAAACAAAGTTGTCTTTCTTATTTTGTATTCGTGTTTTCCGTTGCATACTTTAGTTTTAAACGATGAAATGAAAAGATTTCAGAATACTATTCACCCCCCTCTCGCGTTTCTTGATCCCAACAGAATAACACTTTTTCATTTTCTACAAGAAATTGTTAGCGGAAGCAATAGAAAAATACAACTGAAAGCGAAAACAAAGAACACAACACTAACATGTCGATGTAACGTGGTTCGGAGATGACGTTCCTACTTCATGAAAATTCGTAAGGTGGATCACTCCTCACAAGCTTTCACTATAACCTCCTTTTAATGAGAACACCAAGGTGGAGAAGCCTTCTTTACAATCACACTCTTCTTCTTACAAGATGATGAAGTTAAGTATGGGAAGAAGAGGTTAAGAACACTTGAAAGCTTAGAGGAAGACTTGAGGAGCTTAGGATGGATGTTTAGAATGAAAGCATTAGCCTCCTCCAATCTCCCCTAGCTTCTTTTTATAGAGAAAGACTGTTTTTGCCCATTGAGCCCGACAACAGTCGACTGCTGCATACCATCAGTCGACTGCTGCTGCTGTTGACCGGATCTAATGGCTTCTGACGAAGTGTGATCTTTGGTCGTCACAGATCAACGTTCACTTGATCAATCGCCTGCT
The DNA here is from genome assembly GCA_025175895.1 of Wurfbainia villosa. Taxonomy (NCBI): domain Eukaryota; kingdom Viridiplantae; phylum Streptophyta; class Magnoliopsida; order Zingiberales; family Zingiberaceae; genus Wurfbainia; species Wurfbainia villosa. The sequence continues at coordinate 32,762,666 of CM045990.1, read as the reverse complement.
CATATCATCAGTCGACTGATCAAGTCAACAATCGACTACTCCAAGCAATCAATCGACTAAAAATATTTTTGTGTCCGTGTCCACTTATAACAGTCAACTGCCCAAATATGACAGTCAACTGATTGTGGACCAGTCGAATGTCAAACCATAACAGTTGACTAATAGGCCACAAACGTCAGTCGACTTCATTGGACTGCTTAATCAATCGATTGGGTCATAACCCCAGTCTGAATCCTCGAATGCTGAACACTGAGACCAATCGACTGGTATAAATCATCAGTCGACTGATACACTTCAAGTATGATTAGTTCATACTTGAAAACCTTCCCTAAGCCTAGACTTAACCTTCTAGATTCTCCATCAGCCTTGTGCCTCCAGGATCCCTCCAAGTCCACAACTCATGTTGGAGGATCGGTGGCCGGCTAGGGGGGTGAATAACCCAATTCACCGTAGATGATGGAAAATCTCGTTCGTTCGTCGTGTGCTTAATCGTCTACAATATCGTTAGCGCAGCGAAAATACAAATACGAAATACAAAAATAAACACAAACACACAATCACAATAGGAAACCGATATATGTGGTTCGGAATCTTAGAGTTTCTACTCCACGGGATGAGCTCAACGAGCTCGAGTTATGTGCACGACACTAACCAAACTCCTTCTCGACAACAAGTCGGAGGTGGAGAAACCTCGTACAAGCAATTACAATAGGTAATACAAAAGTACAAGAAAAATATAAAGACAATATGAAATACAAGTAAAGAACAACTTTACAACACTTGGCTTTGATCACTTGCTTGTTGCTTGCTTTGGTTTGCTCTTGAAGGTCTGGAATGTAGCAGCAATTCCCCTCTAAAATTACCCCCAAAAATGGTTGTTGAAATCCTCCCCAAGATCCTCATTTTATGCTTGTCTCGGACTGATTCCACGCCTGGCAGTCAACTGCCAAAAGACCTAGTCGAATTGCCCCTGTAGTCGTTGTCTCACAATGGTTCAATCCATGCTGAAAAAACCCAACGGACCGCTCATCAGTTGACTGCCAACATTGGCAGTCGACTCCCAATGCCCGTGGTATTTGCCTAGTCGACTCGAGCATCTGCATTAACTCGACGCCAACCATCATCGATCAGCTACTGAGAAGTCATGCACGGTCGGCGATCTTAGTCGCACACCAGTCGAACCCTGTCGACTTGGATTAGTCGAACTGACACCTATACCAGTCAACTGTTGTTGGGTAAAACCTCAAACAAACACTTTGTTTGAGCATCCGACCATCGGGTAAAATCTCAAACATCATGTTTGAGCATCCGACACTTCGTCTTAGCCACTTGGCCAAGTCCACCTCATTCTCTCATGGAGTTCCCCACCGAAGCTCTCTTCCCTCGACCTACGTCCCTTGGATACACCAAGCGTACTGCTTCGTAATGTCATCCTTCGCGTCTTGCCCTCGAAGTCTACTTCCCTTTGATCTCACTCCATTCGCTCCCCGTCTGGCGGTCCCTCGAATGCACCAAGCGCACGACTTCCGCAATGTCATCCTTCACCGACTCAAGGACTCTGAGCCTACGAGACTAGTGACCTTGCCAAGTCCTCAAGACTTCTCATTGCCAAGGCTACACACTTAGACTTACCAATACCAAGCCCCATGCTTGGATTTTCCATGCCAAGACTACACACTTGGACTTTACCAACACCAAGCCCTATGCTTGGATTTTCCCAACACCAAGCCCCATGTTTGGACTTTTCATGTCAAACCCCATGCTTGGACTTTCACCGCCAAGGCTACACATTTGGACTTACGTGGCCAACCCATGTTGGACTTTTAATGCCAAGCCCCATGCTTGGACTTCCTATGACACTCATATGTCATACGTTTTGTCTAACATCAAAATACTGTTCGAGTCAAACTCGAGTCCGGTCAATCATGACCTGGGTCGATTGCACCAACAATCTCTCCCCTTTTGATGTTTGACAAAACCTTAAACTCCAGTCTACCAATTATCCCTAATTGACAATTCTCACATCCCAATGAGAATTCCCACTAACCCCAATTGGTAACTTCTTCCCCTTTTTGACATACATCAAAAAGATCCTCCTCAAGGGTGTCAATGTCTCATATCCTAATGAGATCTTACAATCTTTCCCTTGATACAAAAACATCTAGGATGCCTTTAATCTCCCTAGTGATAAGTCTCATATCACTTAAGAGAGGCAATCCCTCAATTTTCCTCCCATGAGAAAAAAATACACATCTATCTTCTCATGATGGATACCTCCCCCTAAAAGCTTGCTCCTCCTTGACCATTGCACCAACAATGTCCTTGGAGAATCTCTAAGCCAATAGGAATACTAAACTATCGAAATTAAGGGAAAAGATTCAACATTGAACTTTTACCTCCCTTAAATTTCGATACACACCCTAAACACTTCTCCTAATCCATGTTCAATGGATTTTCACCCTTTCTAATGCTCTCCAAAGTATGTCCTAGGGTTAGGAGTAGTTAGGGAACCAAAACATAGCTGAACATGGGCCTAACAAATCTTTTACTCTTACGATCATTTACTGCCGCCGATCATTGATTTATCGAATGTCTTGAAATCGACTTTTCGAAACAAAATTTCGAAATTCATAAGTAAAAATATGTATTTTGAAAAATCTTGAAAATTCATACGTACATTACTTATAACAAACATTATGGGTGAAAAATATTAGAAAAATAAAATACCCATAAACTAGTGATATTGACACAAAGTTCAAAACTATTGAAATTTTCAATGTTTGGTCCTACTTTGTATCACCTCATTCAATGGTGATTGCTATCAAAAGATAGACTTTACCAAGATTTTTCAAAATGATTTTGAAATGTTTTTTAAAATCTTAAATTCCTTTTCCTAACATCTCACTTGTATCTAAGTGTATGAAATACATACAAGTCAAGTGCTCTAGTGAGATGTGGGTTTTGTTCATTTAGGGTCTCATGCATATGCTAGATAACGTTATTTGATTCCCTTATACATGGGACTTCAAATCATATCATTGTTCTTAACTCAATTTTATTTAATGCATGAATACTGATTATGATATAAATGATAACATGAATAAGTATGTGCCATATAATCATGATGTCATGACATGTGATATAAACTTAAGCATACATGACATTTAAAAATAAACCCTAAGCATGCTATTTTCAATGATAGAACGTAAATATGATGTCATGGCATGCTAAATGACAATCAAAGCACGACAAATAAAAGGTAAAGGTATAGGAATACCTAGATTTTAACATTAGTTGTCATTTGATAGAATTAAGTTTATTTTGCCATATTAACCAACTCTACCAAGTGTGCCAAAACCCAAAATGGCACACCATGACTTCTAAGACCTAATTGTGTCAATTTAATCAATTTTCAACTTCTCAAAGAACATTGGCACATCCTAAAGTGGCAACTCTACTATAGTTAGGTTAACTACCCATCCACTTAGGGTTGAAGCGTGAATCGATCACGCTCTTAGGAACCCAATACCTATTGGAGCTCCTTAAGTTAACAAGGTATTCACTAGGGATAACTTCCCTAGATACCTTCCTAATGACCCTTTTTGGCTTTGAAGCCTTAGTCATTTGGGTCTTTTCAAAGTTAAAATTAGGGATTGCTTCCCTAGTAACCTTCTTAGTGGCTACCTTAGATTTCCTTGAGTTTTTAGCCACTAGACACACACCATGGTTAATCTTAGGGATAACTTCCCTATTAACCTTGGTTTTTCTAGACCTAGATTTAGTTCCATAATCAAATGGAATATTATGATAGGACTTAGGTTTGTGACCCAAACATTTCTTGCCCATAAACGGTTCTTGTCTCGTAGGTCCTAAATTTTGACCATTAGACCCCTTTATTGAATTTGTAATTCTTGCTAGGGTCTTCTCTAGTTTTTCAAGCCTTGACCTCAAAGCTTGGTTGTCTAATTCTAATTTTTCCAAATTTGATTTTTCATTAATCTTTTGGGAAAAACTCTTCTTCTTAGGCATGTATCTACCATTCTTAGGGTTCATGCCTAGATTTTCTTCTATTTTCCTAATACTCTCCCTAGGTAAAATAGGTCTAGTGTTATTGGTTCTAGATTTGTCCTTAGTTAAATCTACATGCTTGGCACCTAAACAATAGTATTTATTCCTACTAGCATGCTTTTCATTAACAATTGCAAGAGTACTAAAATAACTTCTAGCATGCTTTTTAATCCTAGGACTAGAAGGTGCATTAAAGTATACCTTAGGGTTTGCTTTGGAAGCTCCCCCTACTTATGTAGCTCCTTCTTGGGTTTTCTTCTTCCCCCTAGGGCATCGACTTCGGTAGTGTCCCCTTTGGTTACATTTAAAGCATACAATGTGCTCTTTGCTTTTCTTAGCGAGGACTCTGACATCCTTTGACTTTTGGTGTCATTGCTTTCTCCTTGGCCAACTTTGGGCATTTACTCTTGTAGTGCCCTTTCTCCCTACACTCAAAGCAAATTATGTGATCTTTATTATTATAAATTACATTTGAGTTACCTAGGGTAGTGGAAGCCTCTTGATCTTCTCTTCTCCCGGATATAGATGCTTCTTCTTGTTCTTGCTCCGGGATAGAAGATCTCTCCTCCCCCTCAATGCTAGAGGTGGAGGTTTCCTCCAATTCATCCTCATTCTCCGATGTTGATGGCGATTCTTCCTCTTGAGCATGGGAGGATGAATGCTTTTCCTCGGTTTCCTTCTCTACTTGTGCCGGTTCAGAATTTTCGTGGAATCAGACCAATTTATTCCACAATTCCTTCACATCCCTATATTCACCTAGTCTAGACAAAATATGGTTAGGTATTAATTTCACTAACATTTTTGTTACCTTAACCGTTGTCTTGAATTGTTGTTGTTGCTCCTCGATCCATTTTGATTTTGTGATGAGCTTCCCTTCTTCATCCCTAGGCATTTCAAAACCATCTTCAATTGTTAGCATCATATCGAAATCGGTTTTGAAGTATACCTCCATCCGTTTCTTCCACCATGAGAATTCTCCTTCGATTTTTGGTGGTTGGATGTTGATGTTGGCCATTTCGATTGATTGTCATGGCGGTGAGTCCGATGACAACCTCCTCGCTCTGATACCACTTGTTGGAGGATCAGTGGCCGGCTAGAGGGGGTGAATAGCCCAATTCGCCGTAGATGATGGAAATCTCGTTTGTTCGCTGTGTGCTTAATCGTCTACAATATCATTAGCGCAATGGGAATGCAAATACGAAATACAAAAATAAACACAAACACACAATCACAATAGGCAACCGATATACGTGGTTCGGAACCTTAGAATTCCTACTCTACAGGGTGAGCTCAACGAGCTCGAGTTATGCGCACTGTTGGGTTTCTCCAGCACCGCGGTGAGTGTGTGTTCGAATATGTTTCGCAAACATGTGCACAGCGGAAGAATTAAAAGCAATAAACATAATTTATTACAACACACACACCACATGCATGCAAGATACAATATGTGTAGACATAATCGTAGTTTCAAATTTTGCAATAAAAGAAAATTATGCTAGTTATACCTGACGTATCACGTGCAGCGAGAATGACATCAACCAAAGCAACTCACGCTAGAATTGCCTCTATCCGTATCCACACCGAGTACCGTTGGGATAGCTTCACCAAGATACGAGCCTCATCTTCGTAGGAGTCACTAGCCTCGTGTCGAAGACGATGTGATCGAGAGGAGATCACAATCCGAATAAAAATTCGGATTCGAAAATGAGTCTCCAAAACTCGCTTCTCCAAAGAGGTATTCGTCAACCGATTAATGAATCCTTAGTCCTCCACCTATGAGGATTACTGGAGATCCAATCCCCGGCAAGGAAGTCATTGTTGGAGCTCCAAATGGCGTCCAAACGATGCTTTGACAAGAAGGAAACAAACTGTCCAAAACTGGACAGCTTGGTAGAGGACTTGGCATTGGCCAAAGGAGGTGGCCGGCTGATCCTTGGTCACCGGAGCCAAGGTGGGTCGTCGGAGGGTCGTCGGAGGGGTGGCCGACAGCAACTGGATGTCGGTGGCACAGAGGTGGACGCGGCACAAGAGCTAGGTGTGGATCCCTTGGGTGACGACAAGGAGAAGAGAGGGAGAGGAGAGGAAGAGAAGTTTTTCAAAATAAAAACTTAGGGCTCTCCAAATCTCTAGTCGCACTTTTATAGAGCGTGTGTTTCTTAATCATCAAGAAACCTTCTCTTTAGAGTTATTGGTTCATAACCAAAACCCGTTAACCTGCTCCAATAACTTAAGTTAAAATAAACTGAACCGAGTTGGTCTATTTTAAGTTAAAACGAACCGAACTAACTTTGGTTCATTCGTTTAAAACAAACCAAACCACTTTGGTTTATTTTTCACCTTTGGATTAGAACCAAACCAATTTGGTTCATCCATCATGTCTTCATAAGACTTGGCCCATCCATGCTTCCGTTGCGACTGAAACGATTTCATGTTTGCTCCTTGTTTGGTCCAACCAAACCTAGTTTCTCTCGATCTAAGAATCTCATTCTCAAGCTCGTTTTAAATCCTTTGGATTGCGCTCATTGTGCGTGTGACCAAATAGGTTCCCGGTTTATGTTGGCCGTCTATAATTAACCATTAATTATAGAACGATCATGAGTGACACCTAGTAGTACATCATGATCTCCAATTAATCGAAAAATCAACGGTTGGTCCTAGAACCATTTTTGAAATCCTTCATCAGCTACAATGAATCGTGCCACGTTCCCTTCACTCATCTTATACTCACTTGGTTTAGGACATGGTCTATAGTGTCAGTCCCCACTAGGTTGACTACGTCACACCTAGCCCAAGTATCATTTCCTCATCCTACAAATTCTAGTTACTGCACATGTATCCTAGAGTACCTTACTTTAAACATGTAATGTTTTGACCAAAGGCTTTAGTAATAATCCGACGAGAGGCCAAGGGTATACATCTCCTTGCAATAAGTGGTGAATCCTTTATAGGCTATTCAAATACCTTCGGACATTTCGACTTATACCCAATTATCCTGGGTCTACATCTCCTTGGAGATGCTTGCTTAAGATTTCAAAGCATAAGTCTCCATGACCAAGATGACTTGAATACCGTAAGTCAAAGGAACATTACAGTTAAGCTGCAGTAAGAACTTCATTGACATATTCATATATGCAGAGAATCATATGAAGTCTTACAGCTGGTCACTCCAATGAACTAGTTACCATAACTAGCATCCACGATTAACTCCGAACATCACAATGTCTCCAGCCAGTGAGAATCAGCTGCTTGGATACACCAAAGAGTATACCTCGTGCTAGTCTCGACAGAATTGATGGTGTCTAAATCCATCAATTCATCGACTAGGGATAATTTCAATACATCACAATTACACATGTAGAGATACTCACTAGTTGTGATCGAATCACAAATTCTCTCATACTGCGAATCGTATTGTGGACATTCAGTAAATGAGTTTAAGATCTAATCATATACATGCACACATGTATACTCAAATAGTGAATCTTCATTTATCATATAAATTGTTTAAATATAAGGTGATTGCCTTAGGACACCTCTCATATATAACTAACATGCACGACATTAACCAAACTCCTTCTCGACAATAAGTTGGAGGTGGAGAAACCTCGTACAAGCAATTACAATAGGTAATACAAAAGTACAAGCAAAATACAAAGACAATATGAAATACAAGTAAAGAACAACTTTACAACACTTGGCTCTGATCACTTGCTTGTTGCTTGCTTTGGTTTGCTCTTGAAGGTATGGAATGCAACAACAATTCCCCTCCAAAATCTCCCCAAAAATGATTGTTGAAATCCTCCCCAAGCTCCTCCTTTTATGCTTGTGTCGGGCTGATTCCGTGCCTGGTAGTCGACTACCAAAAGCCCCAGTCAAACTGCCCCTGTAGCCGTTGTCTCTATTAGTGTCAGCCCTTAGTGCCAATCATGAGATGATTGATTAGGGATCATATGTATCATATTTCATTAATAACAGACAAAGATTGATTATTATATTTACTTTATGCGTGTGCCAGCTAAATAAATATAATAATGCCCTTGAATAGTAGATTCTAATCTACAGTATATCAATTGGTAGAATTAATTATGAGAAACTATAGAGAATACTATTCTTAAACATTCCTAGTCAAGTATTGTATTAATAGACAAAGGGATATATTGATATATTGAGACTAGCCTATAGGTCGATGGATGACTTGATCTCACAAGTCATGGATATGTGATATCACATTGACACATGGATATATATATTGGAGAATATATGTACTGAATTGACCCACCATAAGAAAGTATCATGGATCATTATATGAGTGTCATATACTTTCTCATGTGACTATTGGTATGAATAGTCCTTAGACCTAAAGTCACTATGGTTCCCTACATAAGGAGTTATGTACTTTGGTATTGTTTAACGTCACTCGTAATAGGGTGCACTATAACGACGATTGTTGGGTATGTAACGAATTATGCGGAGGGATGTGAGTGATGTAGATGAGATCTATCTCTCCTATATGATGGGAGTGATATCTTTGGCCTCTTGATTAAGTATGACCACGAAATGCATGATCATGCTCAAATGAGTTAATATGAGATATTGAGCTCATTTGTTTGAGTAAGGCTACTTGGGGATCAAGAAACATAAAGGTCGATAAGGGGATGACACAGTCAATGCCTCATTGATCGATCTAAGATATCAAGGATAGAAGGACATCGTCATACATGATAATAGTCATAGAAAAGTTATCAGATCTCGACTTTTTTGTAGCTTGGGTAGCAATGATGTATTGCTAGATGTCGCTCATTGCTTATGTATCTAAAATGATTTTAGATACATTACCAACGCTATCAGAGCCTATAAGGTCACACACAAAGAACATATTTTGGAGAAGTGTTCATCTTAGTTTGACTAAATGAATCATTAGTTAATTGAATGGACTAGAATGAGTTAAACTCATTGCTTGGCCAAACTTGAGTTGGACTCAAATTGGTTTAACTTGAGTTAGACTCAAATGAAACCAATTGAAGAAGGATAGTATGATTAATAATGATTAATCATGCATGCAAATAGGAGTTATTGCATGCAAATGAGATTTAATGCATGCAAATGAGATTTGAGAAATCTCCTTAACATTGCATGATTAATCTTGCATGAAATGGAATTCCAAAAAGGCTCCTTAACATTGTGGGATTTCAAAAGCCTTCCAATGTTGCATGCAAATGGGGTTAATGCATGCAAATGAGTTAATGCATGTAAATGTGGATTAATGCATGATAAAGAGGATTTAAGAAATCTCCTTAACGTGGAGATGTGATCTCAATTTTTATCCTTGCATCCATTTTGTGCCTTGCATCCAAATTTTCCTTCTTCCTCTTTTGTGGAGAGCCTTGGTTTTGGTTGCTAGCACAACCAAAGGTGTTATCTCCATCTCCAAGATACGGTTCGTGTGGATACCTTAGAGATACGGTTATCCTTACCGTATTGAGATCCAACTGTGTTTGGATTAGTGGGATTGCGAAGGGCTCGCATCGAAGGTATATTTCTTCTTCTAGATAAGATCTAGATTAAAGAAAATGATTTATATGTTTTGCATGGATCTCTGGAGGGATCCGGTTTGTAATTTTTGTTTCCGCTACGGTTGTGCGAAATATTTCGCTATGTCATGATCCGAATTTCCCTATAGTCTCACAACGGTTTGATCCATGCTGGAAAAACCCAACGGGCTGCTCATCAATCGACTGCCAACATTGGTAGTCGACTGCCCAATCGGCTACCGAAGGCTCGTGCTCGACGCTAACTTCCATCACCAATCGCTATAATGAGCGATCGGCCGTCGTCAGCGCCTCACACACCAAGAAACCTCGTCGACTTGGATCAGTCAAAACAACACCTATACCAGTCGACTACTGTCGGTTAAAACCTCAAACATACACTTTGTTTGAGCATCCGACCGTTGGGTAAAACCTCAAACATCATGTTTGAGCATCCGATACTTCGTCTTAGCCACTTGTCCAAGTCCACCTCATTCTCTCATGGAGTTTCCCACCGAAGCTCTCTTCCCTTCGCCTACGTCCCTCGGATGCACCAAGAGTATGACTTCACAATGTCATCCTTCGTGTATTGCCCTCGAAGTCTGCTTCCCTTTGGCCTCACTCCATTCTCTCCTTGTCTGGCGGTCCTTCGGATGCACCAAGCACATGACTTCTACAATGCCATCCTTCACCGACTCAAGGACCCTGAGCCTACGAGACTAGTGACCTTGCCAAGTCCTCAAGACTTCTCATTGCCAAGGCTACACACTTGGACTTACCAATACTAAGCCCCATGCTTGGATTTTCCATGCCAAGGCTACACACTTGGATTTTACCAATACCAAGCCCTATGCTTGGATTTTCCCAACACCAAGCCCCATGCTTGGACTTTTCATGTCAAGCCCCATGCTTGGACTTTTCATGTCAAGCCCCATGCTTGGACTTTCACCGCCAAGGCTACACACTTAGACTTATGTGGTCAACCCATGTTGGACTTTCAATGCCAAGCCTCATGCTTGGACTTCCCATGACACTCATATGTCATACATTTTGTCTAACATCAAAATACTGTTCGAGTCAAACTCGAGTCTGATCAATCGTGACCTAGGTCGATTGCACCAACAACTCCTTCATCCTTACACTTGCCTTCAAAAGCTTCCCTCGATTTCGTCATGCTTTAGGTTTCTTCTTTGCCAAAGTTGGCTTGGACTTTATGCTGCCAAGACTACATGCTTGGACTTACGCTACCAAGATCTTGCCTTTAGACTTCCTTTGCCAAGGTCCGCTTGGACTTTACGCTGCCAAGACTACATTCTTGGACTTATACTGCCAAGACTTTCCCCTAGACTTTCCTTGCCAAGATTCACACTTGGACTTCTCTTTACCAAGTCTTTACACTTGGATTTTTCTGTCACTTAACACATTCATGGTTAGATCACAGTGATTGATTAACTTTAAATGATTATCCAAACATCAAAATACATAATGATTGGGGAATTCTTGCACCAATAATCATACTTGTTACCATATTCTTTAGGGTCTGGTTTCATCACTCAGTTACACCATTCTGATGAGGACGATCAAATATGATATCTTGAGCTACTATTCTGCACTCAACAAGGTAATCTACAAAAGACTTAAAATGTTGCTCACATGATACATCATATCTATTGTAGTTATCATCACCATGATCAGATTTGATGACCTTAATCTTCTTATCTAGTTGATTTTCAACTTCAACATTGAAAACTTTGAACACATCAAGGGACAATGACTTCTCATGCAAGAGGTGCAACTAACCATACCATGAGTAGTCATCTATGAAATGAATAAAATATATTCAATCATTCCAAGATGCCTTATGAAATCATCAACATATATCAGCATGAATAAGTTCCAATTCACTAACTATATCGACTTGTACGTTTACCCCTTTTGTTAGTTTATTTTTCTTTAACACACTCTATACATATATGAACATTTGACATGCCAAGGGAATCAAGAATACTTTGTACCCTAATCGACTATGTTCTAGCATGGATGAATTCTTGTCGATCCAATTGTATTTTGTACATATACTATACATTATTTAATTTTTGTGTACGAGCTATGGTGTTTAACATGTATAACTTTTTAATTAAGGAACCTATACCAATCAAATTGAAGTTTGAAAATACTAAATGTTTTATTTCCAAATGAACAAGACTATCTTGACTTGTTTAAGCAATAAATGAAAATTAAGTTCCGTTTAAATGACATTACTATATATGTATTTTTCAAATCTAGAAATATAGTAGTTCCTAGATAAAACCTAAAAATACCTATAATTGCTACTTGAGCCTTCTTGCCTTTACCGATATAAATCTATCTGTCACCATCATTTGGCAATCGACTTTTTAGACAACTTTACATAGCGACACTTATGTGAGTAGTAACATTAGTATCTATCCACCAAGTGTCAATGAGTGAAATAGCGAAATTGACTTTTGAACTAACAATGTTAGAAAGTTCACCATTAGACATTACAATTTAATGACCTTTATTTTTATATTAGTCCCTTTACTTCTAGTGAATTTAGTGCTAAAAAATCACTGGGATATTATTCTTGTTGGGCATATATCGAGTATACTATAAAAGAAACAAGAGAGAAAAAAATAAATGCTTATATTATCAACAATAACATGCATATATATGAATGGACCCTGATGAGATACCAAGCATAACATTATAATTAATCTTTGAAATAAATTATAATTTGTTAACTGTACTCTCTAATCCCAATTGAAGATCACCATAGTTAACCTCACAATGCATCTTTCTTTGGATCGACATATTATGTACATGATTCATAAATATTACTAAATATGAACTAGATTTGGTTATATAAATTATAATCATAACACATTATTGTCTTAATCAATCATATAACTTGTCTTCCTTTGAATCGATATATCATGCTTATGATCCACACAATAACATATTTATAATGATCTACATTAAATATATATTTGATCTAAGAATGATTTTTCTTTGGGTCAATCATTTTAGCATAAATATACATCCATTTAGACAAAAATACATTAACTTTGATATATATATATATATATATATATATATAGCAGTTGAGTACTATGTTGACAGTCGATTGACACATGACAACAATTGACTATTAAGGTTGCTGTGCTCGACTTGTCCTAATCAGTCAAGTCACTTGATTGATTGCTAAACACAATAGTCGATTGACTTCGAATGCAATTAACTAATCAACTCATCAAATTGTAAATATTTTGTTCATAATAATTTCACACATAGTAATCGGCTGACCTTAGATGATAATCGACTGGTTAGGTTAATTGAGTCCTACAGTTGAATTGCAAATATTCCATTCACAATTCATATATAATAGTCAATTGGTCCTTAATTACAACAGTCGACTGATAATTTACAATAGTCAATTGATGTTGATATAATTCAATTATTGTTGATTAAATATGGCACTTTCCATGAAAACAACGGCTCTATGCAATTGTTTTTCATTAAAAAAAAAATGAAAAACTCAAAACCAATACGAATTCTAAGTTTTCTAACCTCTAGATGCATTGACACCCACCACAGAGGAAGATTAATTAGGTTCTTCTACCACTGGATGCTTATCTTTATCAAGAAATTTGAATCCCCAACCTCGACTCATTGGAGACTTCTCATTGCCAACTCCATCTGCAACCCTGCCCACATCCCCTTGTTCACCTTCTTGAAGCTACCAAAGCCCGCTAACTCTTACTCATGAATCCTTGTAGTTGCTCACTCCAACACTGTCACGTCTCGAGAGTATGCCGAGCCGAAAATAATCGGACAGTATCTCCTCTGTATGTGATATAATTCTCTGATATACATACAATTTTTCGGCCACAATCACATAACAAATATATGGATATAATCCATAAAATACAACGGAAGATACTGACACATAATAAAGATACATACGACTCAATTATACACTCCGGAGTGACTTTGACACAATAAGAATCATAATAGAAACCACATCAAAAGTTAAATACACACAACACATCCGTAACCACAAATATGGAAACGATATAGGATGAAATCCCAAAATAACAATCCAATAGAATACAACAATATGGAAATAATATCCAACCATTCGGTGTGAGATGGGATCAACTGGCAGAGCTCCGAACATCCAAGGAATCTTCTACCTGTTACCTGGGCGACAGAAAACCCAGAGTCCGTGATGGTGAGTATAAACTCAGGGGTAATATATAGAAAGTGCATGAACAACATATAAGATAAAGAGATCTACAAGTATACATGTAAAGATCTACAGGTATACAAGAAATGTCCAACAGATATACAGTTCTAAATGTACTAACAACTAACCACCGGTATAATCATATTCAATATATATACTAAACTGATCAACTGAACATAAAGTAATGTACTAATGTACCTGCCGGTCTGCAACACCATAAGCTATATCATCCTGAACATGTATACAATAATATAACCCATATAACATACAAGATCAATCCCATATCCGACCAACACTCAGACATATGAACAGTATATAATCACATGTAATGATAATCCGGTCCATACTACACTATGACATGACGCTAATCAAATGCATAAACAGTCTGGACCAACACATATATCATGCTCAATACACAATAGTATATAATATACAAATGACATGTATCATGATGTACAAACATATGCAGCATCTCACAGACATATGTAAAATATATATTGAACACATGCATATATATATATATATATATATATATATATATATATATATATATGCATGACCATGTCTGCGGACCCATCCAATAACGACCCCAGAATGGTCAGGGTGGCACGATATGACTACTATCCCGACTCCAGCTACCACTACTCTCGAGTGACCGAGTTGGGTAGTATGACTGGTAGCTAGTCGCCATAGAGCTATATGCTGTTGGTGCAATCGGCCCAGGTTGACTCGAGTTTGACTCGATCAGTACCTTGATAGGATTTTGATGATAGACAAAACTCATGACATGGGATTATCATGGGAAAGTCCAACATGGGGTTGTCATGGAAAATCCAAGCATGGAGCTTGGTGTGGAAGTACAAAGCATTACGAAGCCGTGCGCTTGGTGCTTGGCATGGGAAAGTCCAAAGCATTGCGAAGCCGTGCGCTTGGTGCTTGGCATGGGAAATCCAAAGCATTGCGAAGCCGTGTGCTTGGTGCTTGGTGAGAAATGCATTACGAAGCCGTGCGCTTGGTGCATATGGGAAGTCTTGAGGACTTGGTAAGTTCACTAGGCTCAGGGTCCTTGAGTCGGTGAAGGATGACATTGCGAAGCCGTGCGCTTGGTGCATCCGAGGGACCGCCGGACAGGGAGCGAATGGAGTGAGCCCAAAGGGGAAGCATACTTCTAGGGCATGAGACGAGAAGGATGGCGTTGCGAAGCCGTGCGCTTGGCGCATCCGAGGGACGTAGGCCGAGGGAAGAGAGCTTCGGTGGGGAACTCCATGAGGGATGTGGACTTAGCCAAGTGGCTAAGACTGAGTGTCGGAGGCTCAAACATTGTTATGTTTGAGGTTTTTACGACATCGATCGGTAGCATAGATGCGATCATTGCTCTAGGTCGTATGGGTTCGACCCGGTGTTCATTGAACAAGTCGGTGATCGGTCATTTGGGAGAAGCGATCATTGTTGGGATGATCGGTCGGCTTAGGGATGGCGATCGGTGATGACCTGCATGAGCACGGAATGGAGTCGAGCTTCGCCCGACGCTCGGTGATGGATGATCGGTCGGTGATGGGTGCCATCGATCGGCCCGATGTGTGATCCGTTGGAACTTAGCCAGCGTGGATCGGCGTTGTGACACCGATGACGGGCCGATCGATCATCCGATCTCCGATCGATGGGCGCGAAAACAGCTTGATGCAGGTTATAAAAGGAGCACGAGTTGGAGGATTTCGCCAAAAAGACTTTTGTGGAGCTATTGGAGGGGAATTGCTGCTGCATTCCAGTCCTTCAAGAGCCAATCAAAGCAAGCAACAAGCAAAGCGATCAAAGCAATCGGTGAAAGTTTTCTTGTGTATTGTATTTGTGTATTTGCTTGTATTTCTATATTACTGTTGTAATTGCTTGTGAGAGGTTTCTCCACCTCCGACGTGTAGTCGAGAAGGAGTTTAGTTAGTGTCGTGAGCATAACTAGAGCTCGAGGAGCTCACCCGTGGAGTAGGAACCATTCGGTTCCGAACCACGTATATCTTGTGTTGTGATTGTGTATTGTTGTTAGTTTCATTATTAATATTATTCCGCTGCTCTAACGACAATCGTAGACAACCAACGCAAGAAGAACGAACGAATTACGACATCCAACGAACGAGGGCTATTCACCCCCCTCTACCCGGTCATCCGATCCCCCAACAAGTGGTATCAGAGCCGAGGTCGCTCTTCAAGGACTAACCGCCGCGAGAGCACTACAAGATGGCCGACTACAACCTTCAACCACCCAAATTCGAAGGAGACTTTCTATGGTGGAGAAGAAAAATGGAGGTATACCTAGAAACCGATTTTGACTTTATGATTATTATAGAAAATGGCTTTGAAATGCCTAGGGACAAATACAACAAGCAAATTGAGAAGTCAAAATGGACCCAAGACCAAATCAAAGACTTCAAGACAAATCTCAAGGTAATCAAGTTGATTAGTGATTTGTTACCTAACACTATTTGGTCTAGATTAGGTGATTATAGGGATGCAAGGGAATTATGGAATAAGGTAATGAAATTCCAAGAAAATTCCCAACCGGCACAAATAGAGGAGGATGCCGTAGAAGAAGCACCATCAACATTCGAAGATGTTGATGATTTGGTGGAGACCTCCACCTCTAGCATTGAGGGGGAGGAAAGACAATCTTCCATCCCGGAGCAAGAACAAGAAGCATCCACATCCGGGAGAAGTGAAGATCAAGAAGAGGCCTCCACCACCTCCCTAGGTAACTCAAGCGTTATTATTTTAAATAAAAATCACATAATATGCTTTGAGTGTAGGGAGAAAGGGCATTACAAAAGCAAGTGCCCTAAATTGGCTAAGAAGAAGGCATCGACACCAAAAGTCAACCCAAAGTCAAACGATGCCGGTGTTCCCAAAATCAAGAGCAAAGAGCACATTGTTTGCTTTAAATGCAATCAAAAGGGACACTACCGAAGCCAATGCCCTAGGGGGAGGAAGAAAGGGCAAGGAGGTGCAATTCATGTAGGGGGAGCTTCCCAAGCTAACCCTAAGGTAAATTTAGTTAATGCACTTTCAATTCCTAAAGTCAAAAAGCATGCTAAAAACTATTTTAGTTCTCTTGCAATTATCAATGAAAAGCATGCTAAGAGAAATAATAAGGTGTACTGTCTAGGTGCCAAGCGTGTTCATATAACTAAGGACAAATCTAGGACCCAAAACACTAGACCTATATTACCTAGGGAGTCAATTAGGAGAATTGAAGAAAACTTGGGTGTTGATCCCAAGAAATCTAGGCACATGCCTAAAAAGAAAAACATTTCCCAAAAATCTAATGAAAATTCTAAATTGAGGAAATTGGAGATGGAGAATCAAGCCTTGAGTTCAAGGCTAGAAAAATTGGAGAAGACCCTAGCTTTAATATCAAATTCGGTTCAAGGGCCTAATGTCCAAAAGTCAAAACCTAGGAGACAAGAACGGTCTAAGGGAAAGGAAGGTTTGGGTCACAAACCAAAGCCCAAGGAGACTTATCATAATGTTCCATTTAATTATGGAACTATTTCTAGGTCTAGAAAAACCAAGGCTAATAGGGAAGATATCCCTAAGTCTAGCCATGGTGTGTGCTTAGTGGCTAAGGACTTAAGGAAAACCAAGAAAGCCACTAAGAAGGTCAATGGAGGAGTCACCTCTAGAGTTGACCCAAGTAAGACCCATGTGACTAAGGCTTCAAAGGCTAAAAGGGTCATTAGGAAGGTATTTAGGGAAGTTATCCCTAGGGAATACCTTGTTAACCCAAGGAGCTCCAATAGATATTGGGTTCCTAAGAGTGTGATCGATTCACGCTAAATGGGTTAGGGTGTGTCAACCCTAAGTGGATGGGTAGTTAACCTAACCATAGTAGAGTTGACACATTAGGGTGTGCCAATATGTTTGAGAAGTTAAAAATGATTTAAATTGGCACAATTAGGTCATAGAGGTAATGGTGTGCCATTTCGGGTTTTTGGCACACTAGGGAAATGAATGACATTAAGGCAAAATTGGTTTAATCCTTAGAAATGGCAAATTGATTTTAACACTTAGGTATTTTATACCTTAGTATATTTTTCTTGCCATGCTTTATTTGCCTTGCCATGCCATGACATCATCCTCATTTTTATTTATAAAAATGTCATGATCATACTTAGAATTATTTTTAGATGTCATGTATGCTTAAGTTTCATTCACATGCCATGACATCATGATTTTGGCATATGCTTTTATCTATATCATATCTATGCCATAATCATATCATGCATAAATTAAAATGAAATTAAGGACTATGACATGATTTGAAAGGAATCAAATAATATTGTCTAGAAATATGCATGAGACCTTTAAAAGAACAAAAAAAAAAAACCCACATCTCACTAGATGAATTGCCTTGAATGTGTTTTACACATCTAGATATTGGTGAGATGTTTAGGAAAAAGAAAATAAAGGTTTGAAAAACATTTTGAAAATATTTTG
This sequence comes from Wurfbainia villosa, assembly GCA_025175895.1. Classification (NCBI taxonomy): domain Eukaryota; kingdom Viridiplantae; phylum Streptophyta; class Magnoliopsida; order Zingiberales; family Zingiberaceae; genus Wurfbainia; species Wurfbainia villosa. The sequence continues at coordinate 32,744,318 of CM045990.1, read as the reverse complement.
AAAAACCTTGGTGAAGCTTATCTTTTGATAGCTATCACCATTGAATGGGATGATACAAAGAGGGCTCTTTATTGAAGTTTTTCTTAACTTTTGAACTTTGTATCAATCTCCTAAGTTAATGGGTAAAATAATTTTCCAATATTTTTCACTCATAATGTTTGTGATAAGTAATATACATACCAAATTTCAATATTTATCAACTTATGTATATTTACTTATGAATTTCGGAAAGTCATTTCTGAAATTCAAATCGCAAGATTATCACCGATCGACTTGGAGGCAATGATCGATGAGGGGTGGTGATCCGTTGATTGACAATCGACTGACAATGCTGATTTCGGGTAAATCTTGATGATTAGGCCCATGTTCAGCTGTGTTTTGATCCCCTAACCATTCCTAACCCTAGGATATGCTTGGGAGAGCATTAGAGAGGGTGGAAATCCATTGGACATGGATTAGGAGTTGGGTTGAGGGTGAGTATCAATTTCAAGGTTGAAGAGAGTTCATTGTTGAACTTTGCCTTAATTTTGATTGGTTAAATGTTCCTATTGGCTTAGGGACTCTCCAAGGACATTGTTGGTGCAATGGTCAAGGGGGAGCAAGCCTCTAGGGGGAGGTATCCATCATGGGAAGATGGATGTGTATTTCCTCATGGGAGGAAAATTGGGTTGCCTCTCTTAAGTGATATGGGATCACTAGAAAGATGGTAGGCATGTGTTCCTCCAAGGGAGAGATGTAAGATCTCATTGGGATATGAGACATTCATACCCTTGGGGAGGACCTTTTTGATGTAATGTCAAAAGGAGAAGTTACCAAGTTACCAATTAGGGTTCGCTGGAATTCTCATTGGGATATGAGAATTGCCAATATGGGAGAATTGGTAGATTGAGATGGTAGTTTTGTCAATCATCGGGGAGATTGTTGGTGCAATCGCCCAGTTGACTGAGTTTAACTCGATCAAGACTTTGATAGGATTTTGATGATAGACAAAACTCATGACATGGGATTGTCATGGGAAAGTCCAACATGGGGTTGGCATGGAAAATCCAAGCAAGCATGGAGCTGGGGAAGTCGCTTGGTGCTTGGCATGGGAAAGTCCAAAGCATTCGGCCGCGGCGCTTGGTGCTTGGTGAGAAATGCATTGCAAGGCGCGGCGCTGGTGCATATGGGAAGTCTTGAGGACTTGGTAAGTTCACTAGGCTCGGGTCCTTGAGTCGGTGAAGGATGGCATTGCGGCCGCGGCGCTTGGTGCATCCGAGGGACCGCACGGACGGGAGCGAATGGAGTGAGCCCAAAGGGAAGCATACTTCTAGGCATGAGACGCGAAGGATGGCGCTATGGCCGCAGCGCTTGGCGATCCGAGGGACGAGGCCGAGGGAAGAGAGCTTCGGGGAACTCCATGAGGGATGGTGGACTTAGCCAAGTGGCTAAGACTGAGTCGAGGCTCAAACATTGTTATGTTTGAGGTTTTGCCGACATCACCGATCGCATAGGTGCCCCGATCGCTAGGTCGATGGGTTCACCGTGTTCGATCGAACTAAGTTCGAGCCGATCACCGACCGCCGAGGGAGGGCAATGATCGTTGGATGATCGCCGACCGCCGAGGGATGGCAAATGATCGATGACACCGCACGGGCACGTAATGGAGTCGAGCTCGCCAAAGACTCGATCGATGGATGATCACCGATCGATGGGTGCCATCACGATCGATGTGTGATCCGCTGGAACTTAACCAACGCGGATCCGCCGCCAGAGACAACGACGGGCACCGATCCGATGGTCCGATCATTCGATCGATGGGCGAAAACAGCTTGATGCAGTTATAAAAGGAGCACGAAGTTGGAGGATTTCGCCAAGACTTTAAGGAGCTATTGAGGGGAATTGCTGATTCCAAATTCCTTCAAGAGTCCAAAGCAAGCAACAAGAAAAGGGATCAAAGCAAAGATTTGTAAAAGTTTTACTTGTATTTCTTTGTGTCTTTGTATTTCTATATTACTATTGTAATTGCTTGTGAGAGGTTTCTCCACCTCCGACGTATAGTCGAGAAGGAGTTTAGTTAGTGTCGTGAGCATAACTAGAGCTCGAGGAGCTCGCCCGTGGAGTAGGAACCATTCGGTTCCGAACCACGTATATCTTGTGTTGTGATTGTTTATTGTTGTTAGTTTCATTATCATTGTTATTCCGCTGCGCTAACGACAATCGTAGACAACCAACGCAAGAAGAACGAACGAATTACGACATCCAACGAACGAGGGCTATTCACCCCCCTCTAGCCGGTCATCCGATCCCCCAACATATGCTACCCAAGGGGTCCTTGTTGCAAGCAACTCTAGCTACCACTAACCACGAGTGGCCGAGTGCTGCACGACAGGACAAGCTACATGCCACTCCAGCTACCACCGTCTATAGTGACCGAGCGCGACACGTCCAATGCTCTGCCCTCAACCCTGCTACCACTACTCCGAGTGGCCGGGGAGGCAGGATGACTGACGACCCTCTCAACCACAAGAGAGACCTAATCGCCAGTATGCATGCAATGTAATGATGCATAGCTCTACATACATATCCTCGCAACATTCCCTATCCCACGGGGAGTCCTGGTCAACCAAAAGTCAACTATGCAAAAACTACTAATCCACAAGACTCTCTCTCTATCACACAGAGAGTCATACACATCTGTGAGTCAACCACACTAAGACCTCCAGTCCGTAGCGAGATACTATCAACCATCCATATAACCATACACAGACACACGATCCATAATGGATATACAATCACGCTAGGACCTCCAATCCCTAGCCATATACTGGCAACCACACTCTTATCTATGCACAGATGACTAGATCCACCATAGATGCACAACTAATATATGTACAATACAACAATCGACTCCATAATCTGATCCATCACCTAACCCTAGTTATGTGACCCGGTAATCCAATCTGAGTTCACAATGGTAACTCTAATCACATGTACTTAACTGAACATCTATCAGCTAATACACAATAGGGTTTGTAATTCATATTCGTGATAAATGAACGATGAACTAACAACAATATCTCAAAGGCCAAGGCTAAGTACAAGCACATGATAAAATAAGAGTGGATTTAAGAACGTATAAGCATAAATCCAAATTCATGCACCGAAATAAGTCAAACTACTTGACCAGGGTAGATATTATCCACCTGCTATGTAGACATCAATTGTCCTCACATCCGAAAACTCTGCCTCAAATCAAAGTCCTGTAGATAAAACATACAAACATAACCAAACACTACCATAATCAATTTGTAGGAATAGGAATTTAACTCAATCCAAATCCCAAATCTTACCAATTGAACAACCCCAATCCATTCAACACCTTACTAACCACAACTCAACATCTACTTCATTTACAGCTCCACAGAACAACACATTTCACCATAATACATCCAATCAACATCTAAAACAGGGTTACAATTGTAACTCACCTTCTCGTCTTATACACACATAGATCGACCACCACCCGAATAGAGCCCAATCACCAATCCCCCAACTACAAGCTCACTGGAATGATGACAGAAAAATCCACCCAACTCACCAATGTGTTCTTCACTCACCTCTAGCCGCTCAACCTCCAAAATTGAACACGAGCAGCTTGCTCCACCGAGAAAATACACACTCCAGATCAAAACACATCGGCAATCAACTAACAATAACAGAAACACTGAACAACACCCAAATCAAACAACTACCACTCCAATCGCAGCCTCAATTTCCACAATCCTTTGATAGAAACCCATCGGATTCCATAAGCATAGACACCATGAAAATACAGCAATCGTTGAAACAATAAAGGGTAACAAGCTTACCAGTCTTAGATCTCCACCGGCAACCACCCTTCCTCATCTCCTGTTCACGGAGCAATCCAAGCTCCAATCACTGCCCAAAACCATAGATCTAAACTAAAACCTGAAAACCTACAGCTAGATGCAGATCTCATCTCATAAGAGGAAGAAGGAGATCAATCCTTACCTACGACGGCAGCTCACCGCCACGACAGCAATGCCGCCAACCCGCCCGCGCGAAAGACCGCCGAGACCCCGGAAGGAAGGGTTCAGCTAGCTGCGACGTTGCCGAGCTGCTCTCCCAAGGACGCCGACGAGCTGAGATCGGGCGACGGAACCGTGCGGTGAAGGGAAGAAGAAGACAGCGAGAAATGGGAAAGAGTGGATCGCGCGATGAGAACTTTGCGGCCGATCGGGGTTTTCCGGCTTTTAAACGCCGTTCAGGAATTGGTTCAAGCAAACCCGGTTCACCCAATCAATTCAAGCCCCAACCGGTTCAACCCCTAACTAAACCCAGTTTTAATTAAACCCAATCTCAATTAACCCTAACCCCTAATTAACTTAATTAGCTGGGTTAATTCAAATTTTTTTTCCCGTATCTTACAGACACTTTGTATAAGCAACGTAGGTGGTATTATATATAGCTCCTGTTCAATCGCGTTGACATTCTTGATCTTGTTGAAGTGGTAGCTAGGCGATGACCCTTGAGGTTGCAACAAGCTGCAGGATGATGGCCGTGCACGTAGAGATGACGACAACCAAGGTGACAAATCCCACAATCTAGCAGACACTAAGAAGCTCATGAAAAATGAGATCCTCGAGAATCAATGGTAAATTGGTCAAAATCATGTGCTCTGCATTCAGAAGAAAGGAGAAACGATGACAATAGTATTTTTAGGTTATAGTGTAGCAAAGATTATCCCATCCTAGGATTTTTATCTACTCAATATTGACTAAATACTTTAGTCAACTGGAAAAAATTTTATTCGATTCCAATTTAGTTTTGCTTGGCTTACACCTTATATATAAGCTCTCACACAGCTGGTTTGTGAGAACGAAATTAGAGATTTACATTTTACACAATTTCTTTTAGCTCATTATTTTTGAGTTGTCATAATTTTATATTGCCCAATAATTTATCTCCCATCAAATCTTCGATACACCAAACATTCTGGTTTATTTTACATGTCATCCCTCACTATTTTACTTAATTAGTTCACCTCTTGCCTTTGCCATTATAATTATCAAATCAATTCCATGCTTCTTATCTTGTATTTCTCGAGTGTCTCATAGCATCATTCATCGAACTCCAATGGACTTCTAAATTATCAAGCCAAACGTATTTGGCGACGCTAAGTCAACAATCACAACTCAACTTGCATCGAGTAACAAAGCTTTGTGAGTTCCATATATATTCTATTATTTTCTTGCAAACTTTATGCATACATCAGTGATAAAAGAAAATCTAATTTAAATTCTTCATCAAACACTTCAAAATATATTAGTTAAACATGATATTATAATACTAACAAATTAAAAATTACACGTTACTCCTCTTCATTGTCATCCCTTAGGACCAGTGCACGCTTCCACAAGTAGTAGAGGAGAAACGAGCAGTGAAGAAAGAGAACACGAACTCTTATGGATATTGTTTACAACTCCAATGCGTTGCCTCACATTGAATGTTTTGTACAAGTGTTTTGGTTTAAGCTCCTTTCTTTGGAATAGAATAATCTGATTCAAACATAATGATTAGCCGTATGTAATACGCCCATAATAGGTCATTTCCTAAGAGATGTTGATTATTACATTAATGCCAAAGAAGATATTGACTTGATGCGTTATTTCTACAGCTTAAAAGAGGAAAATGTGGTTGCCAATTGTGCAAGTTTTATGCAGGATATTATGGGAAGTTTTACCCAGGTCTTTTTGGGAAGGGAGAAAAGCTTCAAATTCAACTCAATTTTTCTTATTTTTACCTAGAGGATAGCTCTAACTTTGAGGTGTTTTTTCTTGTTTATTTATAGCAAATTTGGGCGAAGAGGGACTGCCTCCCCTCTTTGCTTAAACTAAGTGAACATGACTGTTGCCTATCGAGACGATGATGGTGAGGTGTTCCGGTGGTGAAAATAGCAAGAACCGATAACTATCACGTGAAGAGATGACGTGGAGCAGTGGAGGAGAGTCAATCACAACTGGAACGTGGCCTCGCCGGATGGCCGAGTCGAATGACGAGAACCGAGTGAATAGAGAGTATGTACAGCAGCAAACGGTTAAGGGCGCCGAGAGAGATCTCGGCAAAGCCCCTTCGACGCTCAAGGCAGGAATTAGTATAAAGAGGTGGAAAGAAACTGAAGAGAACGGAACTAAGAGCGTGAGATCTTACCTCATCTTCTCAGGGAAAGTCATATATATAGAGGGGGGAGGGTTCCCCTATCGATAGATAATGCCAGTGAAGTTGATATGACCTCAGAGAGATGTACATTGCGATCATACCCTTGTAACTGTAGCAGGAGCGTGAGCTGTAATTAATGCACATCGCGCAGTTGATAGGAGGCAAATCCTAATTAATACCGTAGCCACCTTTTTGAAATCCGACGGAGACATCTGCTTTTGTACGTGAGTTACAATTAATACACGTCGCGCGGTTGATAGAAGACAAATCCTAATTAATGCTGCAGATATCCATTTGAATCTTGTCAGAGGGATTTGCCTTTTTGTCAGAGAGAGGTGATGACGAGGATTGCCAGGACAGCTTATGGATATAAAATAACCGCCTCCTCTTTTGTTTAAAGAAGCTAACTTATATGAGGAAATTGTACGTCAGAAATGATGTGCCTTTGCCAAGATGTAAAGTGGATGAAATGAAGAGCCTTCAATATAACAGGAGTCCGAGCCGAGACGCGGGGCGCCTGACATGATAGAAGTCCGGGCCGAGACGTGGGGCGTCTGACATAATAGAAGTCCGGGCCGAGACGCGGGACGTCTGACATGATAGAAGTCCGGGCCGAGACGCGGGGCGTCTGACATGATAGAAGTCCGGAGTGCCACCTACTACGTACTAGGTGACGTGGTAGACCCAATCTGTTTGCCTAGTCATGGGTTAGTTTTCCCTGGTATCATAAGCATCCCCCTCCAAGTCTAGTCGAAGGAGAGGCGCAGCTTGACTGACTAGATGGGTCTGGTTAAGCCATGACTTTCCTCTCTGTTCTCTTAATGAGGCATGGGAGGTAGCGCTTGGCATGGATTCCTCGAGAATGTAGAAAATCTCACCTTTGGACTTATTCATTAATGCTCATTAATACGACAATTCGATTATGATTGTCTCGCTTCCCTAGGGTTCCCTGGGCTACACCATGTGTCCCGAAAGAAAAACCTCGGAAGGGGAACCGTCACGACGCCCCTATAAGTGGCCTTCTGCTCCTCTCCTTTTGTCATTTTCGTGTACGCCGTTCTTCTTGCCTCTCCTTTCGCTGATTTTCGACTTTCTTCCTCTTCTCCGGTGCCATTCAGTTAGTAAGTCTTCTACTCCATTCCCTTTCCTGTGATTTCCCTTTCTGTACCATGACTTCAAATACCAATCTTTGGTATTTGAAGACTCGCAGTACTGTCGACTCGGAGGTTCGCTCCGAGGCACGGGCTGATTTTCATATCCCAAACTCATACAGGCTGTGGTCCCCTCAAAGGGACCAGCGATCTCACGAGCCGCCCTCTGAATTCACCAACTTTTTCCTTGACCAGTTATCAGCTGGTCTCCGGTTTCCCCTTCATCCCTTCTTTGCCGAGTTGTCGTCCTACTTTAGGATCCCCCTTAATAAATTAGCTCCCAATGCCTTTAGTATTATCGATGGTTTCATTATCATCTTTTTATTTTATCACCTTCCCCTTTCTGCCAAAGCCTTTCATTCTTGCTTTATCCCCAAGAAGAAAGAGGCCAGTGTCTTCTTCTTCTCTGCTTGACAAGAAGTAAAATTTTTGTCAAACTTGATCACTTCCCACAAGCATTGGAAGTCCAAGTTCCTTTATGTCTGTCCTGAGTCCCCTTTAACTTGGCCGATCGGATAGCAGCTCGAGCTACCACCCCTCCCTCTATTCGATCTTTCCGCAAATCTTCTTCTTACCGAGAGATAGCCTCGGTTCTTCTCAGCCTGAGGTTTGATGTGAATGTCCTGCTAGAGGAGGGACTTCTCCATCATTTTGATATAAGCCCGATAGAGACCAAGCTGAGTGGCTCACTAGGTAAAAAGAATTTTTATCTTGTTTTTCGTTTTTCATCTCATTTCTATTTTCTAACATGCTTCCCTTTTTTATGACAGTTGAAGTCATGATCTGGGCTTCAATTAGCAAGAAATTGAAGTGGAAGCGGGCACAGATGATCCCTCCCGAGGGCGCTCCTTCTGAGACACCCGAGGAGGTAGGTTCGGACGTTCCCCCTCCACCTCGGCCCTCCATGGTGGCCGAGGTGATAAGCTCGGGGGATTCAGAGGAGCAACAGAGGCGGCACAAGAAAAGCCGCATGGTGCTCTCCTCCGCAGAAGAGAGCTCATCTCAACGCTCCTCCCCTCACCTAAGTCCTCGGCATTCGGCCGGGTCGAGTGGTGAAGGGCCCAACGGCACAGGGTCAGACGTCCCGGAGCCCCACTGGAAGAGTATCCGAGGGCCCCTCCGCCCCCGAAGGACCTTCCTCCTCCCATCCTCGCAGTTCGAGACCTATACCGGAGGTATCTAGCCGACCGTAACCAGGCCAAGGGCGACCGTCTCGGGGCTTCCTATGAGAAATCTGGGATGCCGTTGGCGACTCGGCCAAAGGGAAATCCATCTCGGCGATCAGCGATGAGATCAACACTCATCTGGTCAAGGTAAGTCATTTCCTATCAGTGTCCTTTTGGTTTTTTTTTGTGATTAAGTTGCATCAACTCGGCTAACTCTACCCTTCTTTCTTCCTTATAGTTTTGGGGATATCACCTAGAGCTGATGGCTCGCCTGCCTCCTTTGATTGTCACATTCCAGCAAATGCGGGCACAAGTGGCAGGCCTGAAGACTCAGCTCTGAGACAAGGAAGTGGAGCTCGGCTTGGCCCAGTCCGAGACGGTCATCTTCAAGGCTAGGGTCGTCCAATTCGAGGATGACCTCCGACTGAAGGTGCAGGAGATGGAGCTCCAGGAGGCCAGGATGGAGGCCATACGAGTTAAGGTCGCGGAAGCGATAGAATACAAAGCCCGGGCTGAAGAAGCCGAGGCCCGACTACTGCAAGCTGAGCATATCAGAGTTGCTCAGGCAGAGTTCGAGGCTAAACGCCGGGACAAGCTAGCAGACCGAGCCGAGAAGCCCAAGGAGGAGCTGCTCTTGTACCGGGCGGGCGAGGAAAGTCGGTGGGAGAACCGGAAGAAGGCGTTCCTGGCTTCCAAGGAGTTCTCCGATATCCTAGGAGGTCGTACCCTGGACCTCCTAGAGATAGGATATGAGGGGGCTATTCGGCACTTCAAGGAGGTCGTATATCCCCTCGAAGGGGCCTCCACCGAATTCTTGGATCTGCAACGTCTCGTTGATGAGATGCCAGATTCGGCACTGGGGGGGGGCCTCCTCAGTAATTTTACTTTTTTATTGTTTTTCGCAAAGAATTTTGTAGCCACAATGACATCTTTTGTATGCATGCTTTTCATAATGCAAAGAATCTATTTTTCAAAACGAAATATTTTTGTCTTATTGGCCAAATTTTTTTTGATATTTAATTATATGCGGAGTAATATTGAGCGCACCTTTATTGCACCTTAGATAATAAGGGGCTCAATAGCGGTGACCGAAGGCCGAGTTAAGATCACTTAGGATAGGTTGTTATGAGCAATATTCAGAGAGGGGCCGAACGGCTGGACTTCATATCATCTGCTGCAAATAGCTCTTCGAGGAAGTAGGCGACGCCTGAGGGGAATGGTCGAATAGAGAATATTTGGGACCAGCTGTGATACACGATACCCAAGGAGAAATACCGAACGGCTGTACTTGGAACCAGCTGTGATAAGCGATACCCAAGGGATAGCCAAATGAAGAATACTTGAGACCAGCTGTGATAAGAGATACCCAAGGAGAAATATCGAATGGCTGTACTTGGGACTAGCTGTGATAAGCGATACCCAAGGGGGATAGCCGAATAGAGAATACTTGGGACCAGCTGTGATAAGTGATACCTAAGGAGAAATACCAAATGGTTGTACTTGGGACCAGCTGTGATAAGCGATACCCAAGGGGGATAGCTGAATAGAGAATACTTGGGACCAGCTGTGATAAGCGATACCCAAGGAGAAATATCGAATGACTGTACTTGGAACCAACTGTGATAAGCGATACCCAAGGGAAATAGTCGAATAGAGAATACTTGGGATAAGCTGTGATAAGCGATACCCAAGGAGAAATACCGAATGGTTGTACTTGGGATCAGCTGTGATAAGCGATACCCAAGGGGGATAGCCGAATAGAGAATACTTGGGACCAGCTGTGATAAGCGATACCCAAGGAGAAATACCGAATGGTTGTACTTGGGACCAACTGTGATAAGCGATACCCAAGGGGAATAGCCGAATAGAGGATACTTGGGACCAACTATGATAAGCGATACCCAAGGAAAAATATCGAATAATTGTACTTAGGACCAGCTGTGATAAGTGATACCCAAGGGGAATAGCCGAATAGAGAATACTTGGGACTAGCTGTGATAAGCGATACCTAAGGAGAAATATCGAATGACTGTACTTGGGACTAGCTGTGATAAGCGATACCCAAGGGAAATAGCCGAATAGAGAATACTTGGGACCAGCTGTGATAAGCGATACCCAAGGAGAAATACTGAATGGTTGTACTTGGGACTAGCTGTGATAAGCGATACCCAAGGGGAATAGCCGAATAGATTGCAACCGAATTGCTTGGATTATGTGGCCGAATGGGCCGAACTTTTAGAAACCCATCTGTACCCATGAAGTGGAAATTTCATTATAGGGGGACTTTATTACATGGTGTCAGATTTCTCACACATGATAAGGCCGTAGGTGGAAGGCATTCCAGGGTCGAGTAAGTTCCTTCCCCTCGCTATCCTGGAGGTAATAGGCACCGGAACTGAGTTTCTTAATAACCTTGTACAGGCTTTCCCAGCGAGGTGCTAACTTACGAACCTTTCCTGCTGGCTGAATCTTTTTCCATACGAAGTCGCCAAGTTGAAAGGAGCGAGGCACCACCTTTCTGTTGTAAGCTTGGGCAATTTTTCTTCAGAAAACGTTCATCCGACTGGCTGCCTGTTCTCGGGCCTCAAATACCAAGTCCAGCTCGACTAGCCTTTTTCCTTTGTTGGCTTCATCATTGGGTGTGTAGGCTGATACCCGGGGTGATCCCATATCGATTTCCACAGGGACGAGAGCTTCAACACCATAAACTAGATGAAATGGGGTGAGGCCAGTGTTGTCTTTGGGGGTAGTCCTGTAAGCCCATAAGATACCGGGTAGCTCCTCTACCCAGCTCCCTTCTATATGATCCAGCTTGGTTTTGAGTCCACGGATCAACTCTCGGTTAGTGACTTCGGCTTGCCCATTGCTCTGCGAGTAAGCCACCGAGGTGAAAACTTGTTGAATTTCTAGTTGTTGGCACCACTCTTTCATTTTATGGCCTTGGAATTGTCGCCCATTATCTGAGATCAGCCTCCTTGGAATGCCGAATCGGCACACTATATTTTTTCAGAGGAACTTCAACATAGCCTCTTCGGTTATTTTGGCCAGTGACTCGGCTTCCACCCATTTTGAGAAATAATCAACAGCTACTAACAAAAATTTCTTCTGATTCGACCCCATGGGTAGTGGCCCCACTATATCCATCCCCCACTGGTCAAAGGGACAAGATACTACAGAAGCCTTTAGCAGCTCGGCTGGCTTCTGAGAAAAATTCTGATGCTTCTAACAACTAAGATATACCCGTACACAATGAGAGACATCTTGTTGTAATGTGAGCCAAAAGTACCCGGCCAGTAAGACTTTCCTTGCCAGAGAAATTCCTCCAGAATGATTTCCATAGCAGCCTTCATGTATTTCGCGCATAACATAGTCTGCTTCTTCTGGGCCGAGGCATTTGAGCAGAGGCCAAGCAAAAGCTCGCTTGTATAGTGTGTTGCTTATCAGGACAAAATGAGTGCTTCTTTTCTTGATGGCTTGGGCCTCAACTCTGTCATCGGGTAATACCCCATCTTTAAGATAATTGATTAAGGGGTTTCTCTAGTCTGGAGGGTTGTAAGACATCATCGGCTCTTGATCTATGTTAGAGATGAGCTGCGTCACGACCACTGAATCTTCCAAGCTCCAGGCGATGAGTGCAGTAGTCATGCGGGCCAGCTCGTCGACCTTTTGATTTTTTGATCTAGGTATTTTGTGCAAGGTTATCTCCTGAAATTCCGAGGCCAACTTCTGATAAGCTTGCCTATAACGCCTCAACCTTTGATTGTTAATGTCGAACGCCCCCTTGAGCTATTCTACGACCAACTGTGAGTCAGAATGTAAGGAAATCCGAGCAGCTCCGAGATGATGAGCGACCCGCATTCCTGCCAACAAAGCTTCATATTCTACTTCATTGTTAGAAGCTCGGAAGTTAAGCTGTATGGCTATCTGGATGGCGTCCCCTTGGGGGGATATCAATAGTATTTCCACCCCACTGCCTTGCTTAGTTGCTGAGCCGTCCACATATATTTTCCACTCCTCATTCTTCTCCAGCCCAGGCATCTCGGCTAAAAAGTCCGCCAATACTTGAGCTTTGAGGGCTGTGCGAGGTTGATACTGGATATCATATTCGGCCAACTTGGTGATTCATTTGATTAAGCGGGCAGATGCTTCTGGATTGTTCAATATCCTTCCGAGGCCACTGTTAGTCAGGACCGTGATCGGATGGGACAAGAAATAAGGTCAGAGCTTTCGAGTTGTCATTAGTAGAGCGAGGGCCAGCTTTTTCAGAGTCGTGTACCTGCTCTCAGCATCCTTTAATAAATGACTGACGAAGTGAATGGGCAATTGTTTACCTGCTTCTTTCTAGAGTAACATTGATGCCACAGCTTCCTCAGAGGAGGCGAGATACAACTGCAGACCTTCTCCCGGAACTGGCTTGGCCAGCGTGGGCAGAGTGGCTATATATTGCTTCAGCTCCGCGAAAGCCTGTTCACATTTTTCATCCCATGAAAACCGAGCCGACTTGCGGAGTACCTTAAAGAAAGGGAGACTCTACTCACTGACTTAGGGATAAATCTAGAGAGTGTTGCTATCCGGCCTAGCAACTTCTGCACTTCCTTAACATTCCGGGGAGAAGCCATGTTCTGTAAAACCTGAGCTTTTTCCGGATTAACTTCAATGCCACGCTCAGTGACGATGTAGCCTAGGAACTTGCCCCCACGAACTCCGAATATACACTTGTCAAGGTTGAGCCGAACTCCATATTGACGCAAGGTGCTAAACGTTTCTGTCATGTCTCTGACTATATCTTCAGCCTTAGTGGACTTGATGAGGATGTCGTTCACGTATACTTCTATGTTTCAGCCTATTTGCAACCGAAACACCTTATCCATCAACCTTTGGTAGGTGCCTCTCGCATTCTTTAGTCTGAATGGCATGACTTTGTAACAAAAGGTGCCATCCGTGGTGACAAAACTAACCTTTTCTTGATCTTCTATGGCAAGCGGAATCTGATGATACCCCTGATGGGCGTCTAGCATACAAATCAACTCACATCCTGCAGTGGAATCTACTACTTGATCTATCCGAGGCAAAGGGTAGCAATCTTTGGGGCATGCTTTATTGAGGTCTCTGAAGTCTATACATACCCTCTAATTTCCCCTGGTTTCGGTACTTGTACAACATTGGATAACCACTCAGGGAACTGTACTTCTCAGATGTGTCCTGCTTGCAAAAGTTTCTGCACCTTGCCTCGGATGATTTGGTCTTTCTCTGGTCTGAAGTGTCTTCTCTTTTGCCGAATGGGTCGAGCCCCAGGAAATATACTCAGCTTGTGCTCCATAATGGCCTGAGAGATGCTTTGATGTTGTTCATCTGGCCAAGTGAAGACGTCTCGGTTGTTGATCAGGCAATCTTTAACTTGCTGCTTTAACTCATCCGGCAAGTCTGCGGCCATTCGGACGACTCGCTCGAGCTGATCGGGCCATACTTGTATTCTCTCTTTGCCTATGACCTCTCCCAAGGGGGCTTCATGCAAAGTGTATACCTTAGCCCCTTCTATCTTCCGACTTTTTCTGGGATCGGTTCGGACTTCTTCCACATAACATCTTTGAGCGGCCTTTTGATCTCCAACTACTTCCCCTATTTGATTGTCTACGGAGAACTTGATCTTCTGATGGTAAGTGGAAACGACGGCTTCAAAAGAATGTAGGGTCGGCCTTCCCAAAATAACGTTGTAGGCCGAGGTGGCATCCACAATGGTGAAAGTAGTTATCCGCGTTATTGAAGGGCTCTTCCCCAGAGATAGGGAGGTCGACTCGGTCGGCGGTGTCACTTCATGGCTCGAAGCCAGAATAAGGCGTATTCATTGGCTAGAGTCGGGTGTCTCAAAGTTGCATGAGTATCTTTAAATAATATGTTAACTGAGCTACTTGTATCTACGAAGATTCGGGCCACGTCATAGTTGGCGACAGTAGCTCTTATCACCAGGGCATCATTGTGAGGAGTAGCGGCCCCTCACAGTTCTTCAGGGCCAAAATTTATTGTTGGTCCATCTACGGGCTTCTGACTGGTGTTTACTTGTATATTTTCCAATCGTCTCCCGTGAGCTTTCCTAGCTCGATTTGAGTCCCCATCGGTAGTTCCTCCGGTAATCATGCTGATTGTTCCCCGATGTGGGGTGTTAAGCTCTTGCGGTGATCAGGGCGGAGAGATAGCCCTGCCTAGAGTAACTTCTCGAGATCCCCGCGGGACTTGAGCTAGTCTTTGCTGTTCGGGCACCGACCGAGGGGTCCTTCTAGCCGGATTGCACTGGATATAACCCCGTGGTTCGGGTCTTACACTGCAGGGCGGAGTATTGAGGGTATGTTGTTGCTCCCTCATTACTTGCCTGATCTCATCAGCTAAAGTGCAACACTCCCGGGTCGAATGACCATATATCTGATGAAAAGCGCATAAAGGGTCGCACTGCTCGGGTTGTATCACCACGGCGGGTAGTTCTTGTACTGCATGAATGGTCCTGTCTTTCATGAGTCTAGGGGGGTAAACAGGAGGGACTCTGGGAGGTCGAGGATGCAGCGGAGCCTTCTGACTGGTTCTTTGAGGTTTGGGCTAATCAGTCCGCTGATGCCCGTCGACTGCTTTCTCGGCCTCTTCTAAATTGATATACGCTTCGGCTCTGGCCAGCAAAGTCTCAAAGTGAAAAGGAGGCCTTTTCATCAATGATCTAGAGAAATCTCCCCATATCAGATCGTGAGAGAAGGCATCCACCATGGTCTTTGGTGAAGCATCTGAGATGCAAGTAATCTCTTAGGGACTCACCTTTTTCTTGCTTCATGGTCATGAGGTACTGAGCTGTTCGACGACACCTCTTGCTGCTAGCGAAGCGTTGCAGGAACAACACAGACAGCTCTTGGAAAGAATGGATGGATCCAACCGGTAGTCGGTCGAACCATCTTTGGGCGGAGCCAATTAAGTTGAGCGAGAAGACCTTACATTTGGCTCCGTCCGAGTAGTCGTGTATTAGCGTGGCTTTCTTAAACCTTCCCAAGTACTCTTTCGGGTCAGCTGAGCCGCTATATTCTCCTATGGAAATTTGCTTGAAGGACTTGGGCATCTTGTCGGCTATAATGCTGGGAGCAAGAGGAGATTCTGTGTTGTCCGCTGGAGCTTTACCCTTTTTGGGATCCCTTTCGGTCGGTGTATAGGAGGGTGCCTCCTCTGAAGATTGCGATAATGAGGCAGTAGAGGATGATTCGGCTGGTATTGAGATAGCGGGAGTTGACCCTGGTGCAACTGGAGTGGATGGAACAGAAGTCGGTGTATGGCCCTGGGCTGGGCTAGGGGAAGTCTGTAATGGGGTATTTCTTCGGGGTAGGAGATCGCGCAGAACGTCTTCCATGGTGGTTTTGACGAGGGCTATGATACTTTTCCTTGTCAGATTTCCTTCCGTGGAGTTGTGGTTGCTAGAATTCGCTCCTTGGTCTCCCATTTTTGCCTCAGGCGTCGATTGTTTGGAGAGTTTCCCACAGATGGCGCCAATTATATTGTCTGTCGAGACGGTGATGGTGAGGTGTCCCATTGGTGAAAACAGAAAGAACCGACAACTATCACGTGAAGAGATGATGTGGAGGAGAGTCAAGCACAGCTGGAACGCGGCCTCGCCAGATGGCTGAGCCGAATGATGAGAACCGAGCCGAATAGAGGGCTTGTACAACAGCAAACGGTTAAGGGCGCCGAGAGAGATCTCGGCAAAGCCCCTCCAATGCTTAAGGCAGGAATTAGTATGAAGAGGTGGAAAGAAACTGAAGAAAACGGAGCTAAGAGCGTGAGAGCTTATCTCCTCTTCTCAGGGAAAGCCATATATATTGAAGGGGGGGAGGGGGGGGGGTCCCCTATTGATAGATAATGGCAGTGAAGGTGATATGACCTCAGGGAGACGTACATTGCGATCATTACCCTTGTAAATGTAGCAGGCGCGTAGGCTGTAATTAATGCACATCACGCGATTGATAGGAGACAAATCTAATTAATGTCGCAGCCACCTTTCTGAAATCCGGCGGAGACATATGCTTTTGTGCATGAGTTGCAATTAATACACGTCGCACGGTTGATAGGAGGTAAATCCTAATTATTGCTGCAGATATCCATTTGAATCTTGTCAGAGGGATTTGCATTTTTGTCGGAGAGAGGTGATGACGAGGATTGCCAGGTCAGCTTATGGATATAAAATAATCGTCTCCTCTTTCGTTTAAATAAGCTAACTTATATGAGGAAACTGTACGTCAGAAATGACGTGTCTTTGCCGAGATGTAAAGTGGATGAAACGAAGAGCCTTGATATAGCGAGTCGGAGGACCGAAGATCTGCAGGCGCTGACATGATGAAATGCGGGCTGGGGACACGGGCGTCGACGTGATAGAAGTCCGGGTCGAGATGCAGGGCGTTTGGCATGATAGAAGTCCGGGCTGAAACACGAGACATCTGACATGATAGAAGTCTGGAGTGCCACCTACTACGCACTAGGTGACGTGGTAGACCCAATTTATTTGCCTAATCATGAGTTAGTTTTCCCTGGTATCAATGACATTGCAGCAACGAGGGCAAAGTGAAAATAAACAAACTTCACTCCTTTCTTATGCAACAATGTCAAAAGGCAATAAGACGATCATGCAAATTGATAAACTATATATGACCTATCATTCTTATGGATGATAATTTTTCATCATCCGGTTTGAGCAAGAATGAAAGTATTGGTAAAAATAGATCCATATAAAATTCATATCTCATACATATCCCCACATTATATATATAATATAATGATTCTATGTAAGAAAGGATTTATCAGGTAATGTTGCTCCAATACCTAACCAAAGAGCTACTGCCGTTAAAAAAAATCTATTGTAGCTACTACACGATGAAATGGATTTTGAAATTTATTAACATTCACTATAAAAATTATAGGAGTTGACGACGAATTTTGAATAAAAATTCGTTACAAAATTTTTTTGCAACGAAATTTTTTTCGTTGCAAATAATTCTTCATTAAATTCTGCAACGGAAAAAAAAAAATTATCATCAATATTACAACGAATAAAATTTTCGTTGCAAAATTCGTCACCAAATTTGGCAACGAACTATTTTTCATCACAAAATTTTGCGACGAAAATAATTATTTGTCGCCAAATTTGGCGACCAAAATAACTAATCGTCGTAAAATTTAGCGACGAATAGAATTTTTGTCGCCAAATTTGGCGACGAAAATTCTATCCCTCGTAAAAATCTAATAAACATATTTCCACGAATAAAAATAAATTTGGCGACGAATATTTTTTCGTTGTCAAATCTTCGATGAAAAAAAATTCGTTGCAAAATTTTCAATCGATCGATTGTGAATACAATCGATCATTGCCTATTGACTGATTCGGTGATCGGTCGGCTATCAAAGGTTACGTAATATGCTCTGAATAGCGATCATTGGTCATTTTCATCGATCATTTATCAAGTGAATAGCCGCTACTCAATCTCACGAAAGATTATGTAAGATGTTATAGTAGCCTCAGTCGACTGATCATGTTGATCAATCCACTGATGATGATAATCTGCAAAGAAAAAAATTTTCGATGCAATTTGTGCGATGGAAAAAAATTTTCGTTGCAAAATCTCATGTATAAGTCGATTAATGGTTTCCATCAGTCGACTGATGCTGAAGAACCTGATGAGGAAACCTTTTTTAGCCGACTGGCCACTCGATTGCTAGTACAATAGTCGACTGTCCACATGTGACAGTTGACTGATGCTTCAATTTTTGCAACGAAATATTTTTTCGTCGCCAATTCTGCGATGAAAAATAATTTTTCATAGAAAATCTGGAAAAAAAATATTTTGATAGATTATACTATTTTCGCTGTTTTACAACAAGCATACAACAATATAAACAAATTTACACATCAAACTTCAATACTGAATTAATGTATACATAACAAACCTAAACATATATAATTTATGTTGGATCGAAAAGCGTCGCTAGAGGGGGGGTGAATAGCGATCGAAAATCTTTCGTTCGTAATCGTTCGTTAAGGCACGAGTAAGCGAGTAAGCAGCGGAAAATAAAATGACACGTTTATTTTACTTGGTTCACAACCCGACGGTTGCTACTCCAAGGCCCTATCGGTCCTAGACTGCGTACGGAGGGCAAAGCACTATAACGTCTCCTCCTCGTTGGAGGTAGGAGACAACGATCACAAAACCGAATATACGAGGATGAGGCAACAAGCCTACCTCACCTCGTTATGAAGAAAAACAAAGAATACAATATCAAAAATATTACTTGAATCTGCTGCCGACGAAGAAGATTGGAACTTGGCGTCGCGTCGGTGTTGGAGCGTTGGCGTTGTAGGAGCACTTGATGAATAAAATTGATGATCTTTGGAGATGAATCCTCCCCTCCTTTTATAGACTTTAGCCTCTGAATTTGTCTCCTATTTCTTTGGAACGGATCATGAATTTTTCCAAATTTTTATCGCGAAGTGGCCGCGTCAAACGTTATCCATTTTGACCTAGCGCAAAGAATCGTCCGCCATCCCGATCGATGCCTCTCATCGATCGATGATGACGGTTGATCGATGCCTCTCATCACCAATCGATAATACGATCGGCTCAATGTCGTGAGATCATTTGGCTACCACTTCCTGCGCAGCAAGAGGTTAGCTCGAAAAATGATAAATACGACGGTTTCTAACCGTCTGATCTCGACCTAGACCTTCCACAGGAAGTCTTAGTCGGATCGCCGCCTACGGTCGTCCCCGTAAAGAGGACACGACCTTACAATCTCTCACTCACACGAGCTTACCTCGATAGTAGCTCTCGCTTCCGGCCTTCCACTCGATTCCTTCGGCTCCCTCCGAAGTCACTCGAGTGTCCCCCGACCACCGCGGCTTCCTCCGGGTGTCGCTAGCCTTCAGCTCCAGCTTTAGCACTTTTCTGCACACTTGATTTAGCTCGTGAGATAACGATGTAAACTTAACTTTGTGTCTTTGCCATAATCAAAACACAAGTTCGATTATCTAGTGCCCCTGCACCAACAATCTCCCCCTTTTTGATCTATGGCAAACCAACACAAAGTTAAGGAAAATTAAAGCATAAAACCAGTATAGTAAATGATGAATGTCATTTTCAAAAACTCCCCCTCAACCAAAACTCCCCCTTAACCCTAGGTGAGTGTTGAAAGAAATAATTTAATTTTCAAAATTAAATTTTATGTTACTCCCCCTTAACTTTTGCTCTTCTCCCCCTTTTGCCATAAATCAAAAAAAAATTGGGGTTTTTGTATAATATAGGGGTTTGAAAACAATATCGTATATGCATGCATCTAGATAAATCAAATATGAGTCCAAGCATACGTCTAGCAGTAGTTAGATAGATTGGTTCGAGGTGTGCCCCTCTGCACCAATAATCTAAAGATTTATAATATAACCTTTAGGGTTAGTTTGCTCTCCCCCTTAGTCAAATATATGAAGTATAAGAGATGTAGGGGGCACTAAACTTTGGCCTAAGAGTTGTTAAGTACAATAGTTGAGAAAATAGGTAGTATTTTGAAGAGATTGTTTTAAGTATATTTCAATTATCCTTAACATCTCACCCATTCTATGTGTCTCAGAATTTGTTCACCTTATATGTTTTGTGAGATGATTTTAAAATTAAGTTGATTAAGTGCATTTAGGTTCAAGTAATTTTATGTTAGATTTGGATTTGACCCTAGGCTTGTCAAGTTTACCTTTTCAAGATCATGGCTTCCAGGTCGTGGCGAGGCACAGGGGCCTTCTTTTATCGGATCATCGACCACTTCCTTAGACAAAGCCATTTTCAAGAAAATGATGACTTGACTCACCTAAGACTATTTCCTAGTCTAACTGAAAAGAGGCTCCTCGAGGCTCAATCTTTTCGAAGGATTTTAGTTGATTATGTACGTGTTCTAAGTAAGTTCTCAAGTTAACAAAAATTCTAAGCATGCAATGGTTTTGCTAAGTAAGCGGGTATACTATTTTAGTGTTAGCTCCCCCTGGACCATTGAACCAATATGGTCTATTCAAATAATGAACATGATCCTGGGGAATCCAAACCTTGTTAGTCCTTATATGTGAATTTAATAAAACCTTTGGGACCCATGCTTGGACTCTTTGATAACTACGATTTACGATAGACATATAAGACCTATTCGTAGTCTTTGACTTAAATCCGAGTCCGGCTTTGTTGTATACGGCTCTTTGGGTTCCAAGTAGTCGATTAAGGTTCTTAGATCCCAATGTGAACCTTTCCAACCTAGCCTCAACCTCTTGAACTCGTTCTTTCAAGAGAGAATTCTCCTCCTCAAGTTTTTCAATTTGGGTTGAGTTTCCCTCTTGAACTTGACTAGTTGAAGAGGTTAGAGTAGCCTCTTGCTTGAGGGTTTCAACCTCCTCAAGTAACGACTCAACCCTAGACTCGGACTTAGTTAATTTCCTAGACAAAACTTAACCGTATTATGTAAAGTATTAAATAAAGTTCGACTCACTTTAAGGGTATCTTTTGAACCGGATGCGTGATCCGTGGCTTGACTTGAAGGTAGCCGTGAGTCAAGTCATCCTCGTAGTTCGACTCAAGTTCAGGTTCGGTCTCCGTGTCTGACTCAATCGATTTCGCCATGAAAGCTATGTCTTCTTTGTTGTCCCAAGTTGCATGGAAGGCTTTCCTTGCTCCCTTTTTCTTTTGGTTCTCATTCTTCAATTTCCTCCTTTCTTGTCGAACTATTCTCCACACAATGTTGACTATTATGGCCTCCTCTTCGGATTCGGATTCGTCTTCGGGTTCGAGTTCATCTACTTGCCTAGTAGGTGGCTTGCTTCTTTGTCCTGCAAGTAGAGCAATACCTCTCTCGGCCCGGATCACGTTAGTTTGCTCATGAAGTTCAAACTCGGAAAATAATTCATCTAACCTAAGCTTCGATAGGTCCTTAGAGACCTTGTAGGCATCGACCATGGATGCCCACAAGGTAGTCCTAGGAAATGAATTAAGAACGTACCTTAGTAGGTCACGGTTTTCGACCTTGTGTCCGATGGTGTGTAGGCCATTGACAATGTCCTGGACGCGGGCGTGTAGTTGCGTTGCCGTCTCGTGTTCCTGTATCTTGAGGTTATACAACTTATTGAAAAGAAGGTCACGTTTACATACCTTAGCATCGGACGTTCCTTCATGTAGCTCGATTAATTTATTCCATAGGTCCTTGGCGCTAATGAATGGTCCGATGCGGTTGAGTTCCTCCTTGGACAAGCCGCATTGCAATATTTGGGTTGCTCTTGCATCGGCTTCGATTTGCCTCTTGGTTGCATTTGTCCACTTGTTGAAATCCAAGGGCTCTCCTTGATCATTGGTGGGTAAAGCAAAGCCGGTTTGGATTATTATCCAAGTCTCGACTTGTGTTTTCAAGAAACACTCCATCCGACCTTTCTAATAACGGAAATCATCTCCGTTAAAGAACGGAGGTCGGGTGGTGCTATATCCCTCAATGTGAGCCATTAAGTATCTTGCAAAAACACAAATAAAAACCAAAGAGAATTCCAAGACTTGGTCTTGGATTAGTAATGCGGGAAATAATAGGAAAAAAAATAGAAATAAATAAGGAGGATAAGAAACTAAAAAATTTGAAACTTACGACCTTCGATGTCCCCGAAAGGGTACTAAACGTTGGATTTTGGGGCTGGAAACAGCTTGTTACAGGGGTAAACCCTCGGTAAGAAGTGTAGATCTTTCAGAGAGCTTCGATTTGGTGGGTAGATCGTTTCGTGAGTCCACTTGTAGCAAAAGTTATGCTCGTTTGAGCGTGAGGTACTCCGAAGGAGATTAGTACTTGCAAAAACACAACAAAAAAAACTATGTACCAAGACTTGGTCTTGGATTAGTAGTGCGGGAAACAAAACCTAAGAAATATACGAATCGAAAAATACGAAAAGAAAACCAAAACGTGCTAGATTGGTGGTTTCTGTAAAATACCGAAAAAAAAATTCGGTTGATTAGGAGGATAATCTATGGAATTTTCCAGGAATTTTTAAGAATTTTTCTGGACTAAAAAGGAGATTTCTAAGACCCACTTTGTTTAGAGAGAGTTAGAAGACTTAATGGGTCTGAAATCCGACCCGTTAAACAAACCCGACTCGACTCGTTAAACCTTAACGCCCGGTTTCTTTTCCGTTTCTGCGCGACTGACTTTTATTTTCGCCCGAGCGTTTCTTCCTCTTCCCATTCCCGCACTCGATCCCAATCTCCCTTTCCCCTTCTCGTTCCATCGCCGTCTCCTTCTCATCCGCATCACCGACGTTTCTCCCCTCTTCATCGAGCCTTACCGGAGCAGCGAGCCGATCGACATCTCTTCCCCGATCCCTAGTTTCCGATGCTCTGGCCGATGAACCGATCCCTCTCGGTTCTTCGCGCATTGCCCTCCCCACCTCACTGTCGCCCCCCGATCTTCCACGACCGCTGCCGGCCCCGGGCAGACCACTTCATGTGCTGCCACCCCGGCGCATCACGCACACCAGATCGATGGTCGCGCCCTGTAGCCATCGACGCCCAGGGCCGGATCGCGGCGCTAGCCGCCCTTGGCGATGTGATCTCGTCGCCGTGCCACTTCCTTTCGAGATCCCAGCGATCCCTCGCGCGGGCAGATCGACGACGCTGCTGCTGCAGCAGTGAGCCGACGACAAAGGGATTTTGGAGTGAGCGGGCAAGAGTATCTGATCATTTTCTTCCTCACCGCAAACGAATGTGCAGATGATTCTGTGATTTGCTTCCTATCTGCGGGTATTCCCTTAGCAATCATTTTGTTTCTTAATTGTGGATTTAATGAGGTAGAATTAGATACGATTGTGGTGAATGGCAGGGGATGGAGGACCTCGATACAGTCCAGTGGTTGGAAGGTTGAGATAGGTGAACCAGCTAAAGGATACCCTATAACCTAATTATTAGATTTCTGTTGCAGGTGTTAGAATTTGGAGGTTTTCTTCAGTTCATCTGGATTGAGGCAATGGTGGTATGATTGGGTTGTGATATGATTTAGTTGTAGCTAATATGATTTTTGGTTGAATGGATTGTTCTTGATCATTACCAGGTTTAGGGGATTCCGGCGGGATGAGTTCAATCATCCTAGATTCAGAAATTTCAATATGGGATCCAGAGGTTTTAGTAATTGAGGATAAGCAAGGTGAGTTGGGTCTAGATGATTTATGAATGCATATCATTATTATTGTTGTGGTTTAGTTTGAATTAATGATATGTTTGTGTTGGTAGAAGAGTATTTTATTGGCTGGAAATGTTGTATAGGATTAACAGGAATGTTGATGAGATTAATTGGATTCGTTGGAAGGAATCATGAAGTTGTGGTTGATTGCAACGGTTGAAGGTAAACTTTGAATTGTATGTTATACATTGGATGTGTGATTAGAGCAACTAATTCTTGAAAGAGAATGCACAATTGTGTTGCTAGAATCATTGATCGGTGTGTAAATCATGATTAGATTTTGGTTAAAGTGAAGGATTGATTAGGTTAATTGGATAACTAGATCAATCTAGTAGATTGGAATACGAAATCGATGTAAGATTCGATTTGATCATTCGTTGTATGCTTGCACTTAATCTTAGTGTTCGATATGTGCAGGACGTGGATACGAGGCAGATCCATGGACGTGAAGATATTATTTCATGGAGCTATTTAGCAGGTAGGTAATTTCCTACTGGTCGGGTAGATGTAATGATTTTCAGATTTAGATATAGATATGAACATGTTAGGTGTTCATATTACCTTGATCATGCTCTGTTTATCGTATGCTTGAACTTACCATTGATATATATGTGTGCTCGATTATTGATAACGCATATTCCCTAGCATGATCTAGAACTTACTGATGTGATGTAAGTAGGTCGAACGGTTTAGTAGGGTGTAGATGTTAGAGTACGGAGGATGACCTAAATTGTAAATTTGACAAAAAAGATCCTCTGTGGATAATTATGACCCTAGATGTAGGACTTATTCCATACTTGTATGTTGCACATTTATTCACCAACCACGGGTTGTGTGAATGGTCATGTGAGTTGTGGACAGTGTGTCGCTACGGACCGATGGTCCTAGCTTGTCATGATCAGATGAGTGACTCTCTATAGGGTAGAGAGTGTACTGATCAATTGAGTGTGACTCTTTATTGAACAGAGAGTCTAGGGTAGATGTTCTGTATGTGAGACAGTACCCTCATATCATTGCATGCATACTGACGACATCGTCTCCCCTTGGGGTTGAGAGAGAGTCGTCAGTCATCCTGCCTCCCAGGTTACTTTCAGAGGAGTAACTGGTGTGAGGGCATAGCATTTGTTGTGCCGCACTCTACCATTATTGACGATGGTAGTTGGAGTTGCGTGCAGTTGTCCTGGGTGCGTGGTACTCGACCACTCATTAGTAGTGTTAGTCGGAGTGACCAGCAGCAGGGACCCCCGTTGCGTAGCGAGCTACTTACGCTCATATGCTACTTGATCATACTACCCAACTCGGTCACTCGAGAGTGGTGGCGGCTGGAGTCGGGATAGTTGTCATGTCGTGCCACCTAGGCCACACTGGGGTCGTGGTAGCGAGTAGGGGTGCGCAGGCATGACCATGCATGTTGCATTGCCGTATCATACGGTGTTTTGCATATGATTATATATATATACATACCTGCTTGTATATATATATATATGGATGATGGTGATTAGTATACATACAGATACAGTCTATATGTATACTCACTTTGATGATGCATTTGTATGTACTATGCTTGTTGCATTTGTTTGTACATATTCATACATGATACTGCATTTCCTGTATGGTAGTAGGTTGATACTTGTATACCTATCGGATATTCACAGTGATACTCTTGACTCAGGTTAGGGTATTGAGTTAGTACTATACTTTTATACCCTATGATGTGATTATATGCCCAGGTTGGATCAGGATAGATGGTAACGCGGTGTATGTCGAAAGATCGTTGATGTTCAGTTTATTTAGTATATGCATGCATATCTATTGTTATGCTGATGTATACTTGTTAGATTAAATTGTTGAATGACATGTAATATTGATACATATATTTACATGTTTTCTCTAATTACCTGCTGAGTTTTACTCACCACCTCCGACCCTGGGTTTTTCTGTCGCCCAGGTAACAGGTAGACGCCTTTGTGACGACTTGGAGCTGCGCCGATCGATCCATCCCATCTCCATTCTCCGATGTCTCCCGAGGAGTTTATTTTGTTTCTCTTATGGTTATGGATTTTGGTCCTATGTCATGGACCCTTGTTTTGTTATGGACTTATCGTGATGTCGATGTTTTATGTACGATTTTTGTACTGTGATCTTGTCAGGTGGTGTACACCTGTATATTTTTGTTATGTATGTTGTGGGTATGGGGTTTTTATTTCCGCTGTTATTATTTGTTATATATATATTGTTGTTGTTGTGGGCCTACGGGCCTTGTATTAACCCGAAATGTTGCCACGTACAGGGGAGGTGCCGTCCGTTTGATTTTCGGCTCGGCATGCTCTCGGGGCGTGACAGTTTCACCAAATCTTAGCGCCCCCGCTCTGATACCAATTGTTGGATCGAAAAGCGTCGCTAGAGGGGGGGTGAATAGCGATCGAAAATATTTCGTTCGTAATCGTTCGTTAAGGCACGAGTAAGCGAGTAAGCAACGGAAAATAAAATGACATGTTTATTTTACTTGGTTCACAATCCGGCGGTTGCTACTCCAAGGCCCTATCGGTCCTAGACCGCGTACGGAGGGCAAAGCACTATAACGTCTCCTCCTCGTTGGAGGTAGGAGACAACGATCACAAAACCGAATATACGAGGATGAGGCAACAAGCCTACCTCACCTCGTTATGAAGAAAAACAAAGAATACAATATCAAAAATATTACTTGAATCTGCTGCCGACGAAGAAGATTGGAACTTGAGCGTCAGCGCTTATGACTTGTTGGAGCATTAGGCGTTGTAGGAGCACTTGATGAATAAAATTGATGATCTTTGGAGATGAATCCTCCTCCTTTTATAGACTTTAGCCTCTGAATTTGTCTCCTATTTCTTGAACGGATCATGAATTTTTCCAAATTTTTATCGCGAAGTGGTCTGCGTCAAAGCGTTATCCATTTTGACCTAAGCGCAAAAGCGATCGCCGCCATCGATCGATGCCTCATCGATCGATCGATGACGATCGATGCCTCTCATCACCAATCGATAACGATCGCCTAATGTCGAATGATCACAACCACTTCCTGCGAAGAGGTTAGCTTGAAAAATGATAAATACGACGGTTTCTAACCGTCTGATCTCGACCTAGACCTTCCACAGGAAGTCTTAGTCGGATCGTCGCCTACGGTCATCCCCGTAAAGAGGACACGTCCTTACAATCTCTCACTCACACGAGCTTACCTCGATAGTAGCTCTCGCTTCCGGCTTTCCACTCGATTCCTTCGGCTCCCTCCGAAGTCACTCGAGTGTCCCCCGACCACCGCGGCTTCCTCCGGGTGTCGCTAGCCTTCAGCTCCAGCTTTAGCACTTTTCTGCACACTTGATTTAGCTCGTGAGATAACGATGTAAACTTAACTTTGTGTCTTTGCCATAATCAAAACACAGGTTCGATTATCTAGTGCCCCTGCACCAACAATTTACAATCCATAGATATCGTATGTGATAAGTCAAATAACATTTAAATATAACAAATAAATTCAAAGGTAAGCACCATCGTCACTACCATCATTATCAAAAAATACATCATCATTGTCATTATAACAGAGATAAGGAGGAAGAGCAGATCCAGAAGGAGGAAGTTGACTTGAACTAGACGTTAATTGAAGATGCTGCATAATTAACATTTGTTGCATCCGAAATTCGTTCATCTGTTCATTTACTTCTTGCTCTCTTTGTCTCGATTCATTTTCCTTTTGCGCTAGTAACACCCTCAAATGAGTAACCTCTTCAGTCAATTGATTTATTTCTGCTCTCACTGCTGGGGAGGATGAAAAAGAAGCGTAAAGGGCATTATATGATCGGCTCAAATAACCAAGTCTAATTATTCTTCTACTTTTTGCCCCTCCAGTTGCTTCGAGCCATAAATTTATATTGCTAATAGAAGGCTCAGATCCTAATGCATCATCACTTGTACTCGAATTTCTCTGTGCAAGTTTATCGTATTTCTTCTATTTTGAAAGAAAAAAAAAATTAAATACTAACATAAGAATTTAAATTTTTAAAATTATAAACTTTCATTATTCTAGCTCTTTCCCCACTCCACGTCTTATCTTTCTTTTGGAATGTATGAGTGAAAGTATCTATAAACAATGGCTCAGTCCCTGTCTCCTGGGCCTAAACAAACAACATTAAAATTTATAAATTAGTGAGTATTAGATTACAAAATTATGATTTGAAAAAAACTCATCAATCGATATTTATGCTCATCGATATTGATTGAGCCTCCCGCATACGTGGCAGACAGCGTCGGAATTACAATGTTGATTTTGCTTATTCTGCTCACTCCTCCGTTTGCTATCCTCAGATCCCTAATGTACAACAATTTTATTTCAATTCTCTTCGGTTATAAAATGTGATTTTTTATTTCTAATTTTCACATGATTGAATATGTTTCTGATATGATCGCCATACTTTTTCTTAAAAATCCTCTTAATCTCTAGTGTTTCACTCTCCTCCTAAGTAAATATCCGTTGAAGTAAAGAAAAATTGAATTAATTATATTAACTATAATTTTATATACAAAATGATTTAAATAAGTTACCTTGAACTCATTCTACTATAAAAATTTTATTTCTTTTGGCGTGCTTGTATAAGTTATAGAAGCTCCGCCCCAATAGTTATTCATTATTTTATTCACCTCGTGAATAACATGTATAGAATTTATAAATCTAACATAAAATAAAAATAAACTATGTTAGATACTTATAAAAATACATATCGTATTAAAAAGTAAACATAGATAATCTAAAACTTGAATACTTACGAATCTCCGTATGGAGATATCAAATCTCTCATATCTTCCCTCTCAACAAGTGATTGTTGTACCAGGGAAGATACATTAGCAGATATCTGCTGAGCACCAGAAGATCCTGCAACTGGAGAAGAGGTGGAGGGCAAATTTCTTACAACACCATCAGACTGTGCAGGGGTTGAAGCAGAGGAAGACTGTGATCTTCCATCGCTACTCCGTCTATGACCAACACGTCGAAACTCACAATTATAATTATTAGAAGAATATGACAGTGAAAAAAAATTACATTTGTATATTAAATTTATAATATGTACAATATGAAAAATTTACCATATTCATAGCAACTGGATAACCTACAGAAAAAAGGCAGTGCATTAATATATCAAATATATGAAATTTCGAATTAGACAGTAAATTAAAACATAATTGGTACTAAATAAAAGTTATGCATAATTATAAATCGAAGTTTGCATTATAATTTTCATCATAGTCATGCGTCTATTAGTCATCGTCATTGTCATCCTCATTCTCATCCTCATTCTCTAAATTAAATGTTTGATCTTCATCCTCATTCATTTCACTTGCATTAACGGCTATTACTACGCCGTTGAGATCTCGTAACGTTGAAATATTTGTTGGTGATCGTTTGGAAGCTAGAGGGGGGGGGGTGAATAGCGCTTTTCGTTTCTACAAGAGTAATTAGCGGAAGCAAACATAAATAATATATGTAAAAACAAAAAGCAATGCTAACAAGGCCTTTACGTGGTTCGGAGATAACGCTCCTACTCCACGGCGATCCTTAAGGTGGATCAACCCAAGCAATTCCACTAAGAAGCTTTCTCTTTACAAAGACCTCCTCTTCTTACAAAAGATGACAATGAAGATTTGAGAGGAGGAGGGAGATTAATACACTTAGAAAGCTTGGAAAACTTGTGGGAGCTTAGAAGAATGATCAGAATATAAGCATTAGCCCCTTCTTGCTCCCCTTGGGATCTTTTTATAGGAAAGAGTCTCTTTTTCCCGTTGGAGGTCTATCAGTCGACTGATGACTTACATCGATCGCCGATTCTAGCCGAAGATTCGCGAGATTTGTCATCGTCATCGCCAACGGGAAGACTATCGATCGGCCAGCTGGCATTTCGACCGTAATCGCCGCCGCGATCGACTACGGGCCATTCATTTGTGGCGTCATTGCGACTCTGGTCTCACTAGGATAACTGATCGCTAACTGACCTTCCAACCTCTAATGTGTATTTTAAGGGCGATTCGATGACACCATGTTCGATCGCACCTCAAGTATGACTAATTCATACTTGAAAACATAACCTAAGCCTAGACTTAACCATCTAGCTTCTCCATCAGCCTTGCACCTCTAGGATTTCTCTGAGTCCATGACTCCATCCATGCGCTTGCCTTCAAAAGCTTCCTTCAGTTTCGTCATGCTTTGGGTTTCTTCTTTGTCAAAGTACGCTTGGACTTTACGCCGCCAAGACTACATGCTTGGACTTATGCCGCCAAGACTTTCCTTTGGTCTTTCTTTTCCAAGGACTGCTTGGACTTTACGCCGCCAAGACTACATGCTTGGACTTACGCTGCCAAGACCTTTCCTTGACTTCTCTTTGCCAAGATCACACTTGGACTTGTCTTTTACCAAGTCTTCATACTTGGATTTTCCTGTCACTTAAACATGTATACAATTAGATTACAAAACATTGCCTAACTTAGATGATTATCCAAACATCAAAATATATATAAATGCTTGGGGAATTGTTGCACCAACAATATTATATTCTTCAATATAAAATGTATTGACAACTTCATCTTGTTGTTATGCTATGTCTTTCCAATGTTCCTCAATTTTTTTACATGCTTTTGTTTTACAAACAACCCACCAATCACTTTTGTCTCGTCTCATACTAGGATATGAATCATAAAATACATGAATTATTTGTTGTGCTAACACAAATGGTTCATACCTCTTGTATAATTTTTTGTAATTTATTTCAACCAAATTAAACTGTGGATGCACCCTCAAGCTTTGATAGGGTCAAATCAACGACACATAAATAAAATAACTCGTAAATCTGAGTCTGGGTATGTTACTTCTAAAATTTCATATAGCAAGTCGTAAAAATCATTTCTTGCACCTCCATCATTAGATGACTGAACACAAACTCCACTATTCATTGTAGTTTTCTCAGTTTCATATTCTTGAGTATGAAAATTATATCTGTTTATGAAATATGTCGGCCAAGTTTTCACCACTGAGTTTGGATCCCATGACAGATGCTTTACTAGTTCTTGCTCAATGTGAGCGTGATTATCAAGAACCTAAAGTAAAATAAGTATGTGTTAAGGTTAAAATTTATCAAATTTATTATCATTTACTACTTACATATTGTTTGAACCATGGTGCAAATTCTTCATCGCAGAAACGATCAAACTTATGCTCCGGAAGCTCAGAATATAGAGTTTGGAAAATCCTACCATAAAATTAAATATAACACGAACAATAATTTACGAAATATGAAATATATAATATAACATTTATATACTCACTCGAAATACGGCGTTACTTCTGGACAGTTCAGTAAAATATATATGTGGGTTGCTCGTCACTCTTGACCAGTTAAGTATCTACTTGTACAAGATCACTCAGTCGACCAAGGTAGTTAAAAATTGAGAATGCCCTCAAATTTGGATCAACAGGACCCTTATCATTTCTTCCTGCTCTCCGACTCTTGCATTGAACATGAGGTTCAAAATAATATGATGCAAAAGTTATAACTTCCTCCACAATATATGCATTAACAATAGAAGCCTCAACATGAGCCTTATTTTTCACTTTTTTTTTCAAGTGATAGAGAGATCTAAGAGTAATAAAATATAATGTATTAGAAATTAATTTATACTAAAATTGATTAAATGAAATAACAATGATAAAAAAAATCAAAAAATTCACCTTTCAAATGGATACATCCATCAAAATTGAATAGGACCTCCAACTTTAGCCTCATATGATAAGTAAACCAAAAGATGTTCCATGGAATCAAAAAATACCGGTAGAAATATTCTTTCTAAGTTACACAAAATGATCGGAATATCTCTCTCTAATGTCTCCATGTGTGAATGACTCAATACTGTCAAACAAATATCATGAAGGAAAATACTTAATTCCGTAATTGCACCCTAGATAAAATTTAGTAACAGTTCCTTAAAAGCAATAGAAATTAGTCTTTCCATGAATATATGACAGTCATGACTTTTCAAACCAATCAATTTACATTCCTTCAAATCGACGCATCTGCTAAGATTAGAGACATAACTATCAGGAAATCTCAATGATTTCAACCATTCACAAACAATCTATCTCTAATCCTTATTCAATGTATAAACTATTTTTGGTTTTGGTCCCCTACTATTTTCATCAACATTAAGGGCGGGTTGTTTACAGATGAGACACAAATCTTTTCTTGCATTCAGATTGTCTTTTATTTTTCCAGTAATATCCATCACCGTATTTATCATATTATCAAAAATATTCTTCTCAATATGCATTACATCAAGATTGTGATGAATCAAATTACTCTACCAATACGATAAATCCTAAAATATACTCCGTTTAGTCCATTTATGCATAATTCCATAGTCATATGTTGTAACATTTGGTTTTTCAATAACAGATGAAAAGTTAAGCACTCTATGCCATAAAAATTGACCGGTGAATCTCAATGGTGGAGGTGTTCTTTCAATTCTATTCTTAGTGAATTCTTCTTTATTTCTTCTGAATTTATGATTTGGCGATAAAAATTGTCTATGACAATTAAAATAACTCGATTTCTTTTCATGTTTCAATCTGAAT
Source organism: Wurfbainia villosa (assembly GCA_025175895.1). Lineage (NCBI taxonomy): Eukaryota > Viridiplantae > Streptophyta > Magnoliopsida > Zingiberales > Zingiberaceae > Wurfbainia > Wurfbainia villosa. Next base: position 32,711,889 of record CM045990.1, on the reverse strand, counting down.
GACTTTGATCTCTTCATACATATTGGACATCTTAAAATCTCCACGGTACTCCAGCCCGATAACATACCATAAGTAGAAAAATCATTTACGGTCCAAAAAAGTGCAACTCTCATTGTGAACATCTGATTAGTATGAACATCATATGTAGAAACACCCTCATCCCATAGTTGGTTCAGCTCGACAATCAATGGTTGCATGTAAACATCTATTAACTTCTTCGGATTATGAGGGTCAGACACAATCAATGTTAAAAACATATAAAGTGTTTTCATACACATACCGGGTGGAAGATTATACAGAGTTATGATAATTGGCCAACAAGAATAAGTACTTCCTCATTTGCCAAATGGAGCAAATCCATCAGCATATAGACCCAACCTGATGTTTCGAGTCTCATTCGCAAACTCAAGATATGTTCTATCAAAATTTTTCCAGCCTCTACATCTGATGGATGACACATTAGCCCTCCTCTGTTTCATGATTTGCATGCCAAGTCATGTGTTCAGTAGTGACCTTTGATGCATAAAGCCTTTGCAATATAGGAGTTAAAGGCAAATTGAACAACTGTCTGAATGATTTACATTGCTTATTACGATTCGATCTCGTGATAGTCTTGTACCTGCATTGACTGCAGAATTTACAAGTCTCTAAATCTGCATTATCTCCCCAATATAACATACAATCATCTTTGCAAATATCAATTCTTTGCACCGAAAGACCTAAATCTTTCATAAGTTTTTTCATACTGTAAAAATCGTTCGGCATTATGTGATCACGTGGCAATAATTCTCCAATAACTTGAATAAAATCATTAAAATAATTTTCGAACACATTATGCTCAACTTTAACATTTAACAATCTTGCAGTGAGAGATAATTTAGTATGACTGTCACAACCAGACCATAAGGGTTCATCTGCAGCTCTCAACACTTCTTGAAATTTGAGATATGCTCATTGTATACATTTTCATGAATACCAGTTACTTCTATCTCCTCCAACGACGATGAATAACTAGTACACATGTGTTCAAATATTTGAGAATAACTAGAACTTGTAGCGTTTGGTTCAGTATTCAAATTATGACCAACTGCATCAACTATCATCCTTTGATATGGATTGAATTGATCGTAATATCTTTGCTCTCCACTAACTGTCCTTTGTATGTTTCTTCCAACTTCTTCATCGGATATAAACGGTTCGCCATGACAAGTCCAATTATAATAATTTGGAGTAAAACCAAATCTACAAAGAAGTTCTCGAACTTTATCACACTAGAAAAATTTACCATTATGATGTTTTTTGCACGAACGCCTTAATTTATTCTCATCTATAAACTCAACATTGCTATCAGCAAAATTCAAAAATTATTCCAACCCATTAATAAATTCATCGGTTAAACCATGACGTTCTGGTAAATTCTTTTTATACATCCAACTTCTTTCTCTCTCCATTTGTCCTATTTCCAATTTTATATCAAGGATTAATTTTATTTTTTTTCATATTTCATCCATATTAATCTAACAATAAATTTATACTCAAAATAAATTCTTCTAGTACTAAATGTGATTTTGTGAGATATTGAATTGCAAACTATAATAACATATCGAACAAATATTATATATTTACAGTAACAAAATTACTTAAAATCAAACATTAATTATATATAATATAAAATGATAATGCTACAAATTTATGAATATACAATATGTATATCTTGTTGGATCGATTTGAAACGCTAGAGGGGGGGGGGTGAATAGCGTTAGTGAAAACTTTTCTTTTTCGACGATTAAAACCAAGTACGCAACGGAAAACAAAAGATAAACACAAGAAAGACAAAAAGCTTTTTACTTGATTCACAGCCCACCGGCTGCTAATCCAAGGCCCTGCGATCCTTGATCGCTTCCGAAGGGCAATCACTAAAAGTCTCTTCCTCGTTGGAGGTAAGAGACAAGACGATTACAATGATTATAAGCCCGGTAACAACCTTACCGATCCTTATACAAATTAAGTATAGAAATATAATAATAATACCGACAATTAATTAGAAGATGACGCACGGTCGGAGTAGCGTTGTAGAGAGCACGAGCACTTGAGAGATTCTTGAATTTGGGTTTGAGTCCTCCCCTCTTTTTATAGATTTGTACCTTGGAATTTGTCCCGATCCAGATCCAAAACTCGTGGATCTTATTTTGAGGTGGCAACTTATCTTATCTTGAGGTGGCGGCTTATCTTATCTTGAGGTGACGGCTTATCTTATCCTGAGTGGCGGCATCAATCTCTATCTCTTTGACCTTGTGCACTGGGCTGATTCGTCTACATCAGTCGACTGATCCTCTTAGCAGTCGACTGCCTTCAGTCGATTCCTGACATCTCTAGTTGACTACTGCACTTGAGAATTCCTGCAATACAAGATTAGCACAATAGATGCATAATGTCATGCAGTGTGATAGTCCTTTGACTGTCCGATCTTGACTTCGGCATTCCTCCGGAAGCCTTAGTCGGATCGACGCCTAGGATTGTCCTCTAACCGAGGACGCGTCCTTACCACCGCTCCACACACAGAGCTTACCTTTGGTCCTCTTGACCTGTCGCTTAGCTTTTGGTCACCACCGAGGTTCCTCGACTCTCCGAGGTTCTCCTGGTGTCGTCTGACCACCACGGTTTCTCAACTTGAGATTCTCCGGATGTCGCTCGACCTTTGGCTTAGCTTAAACACTTCCTGCATACTTAGCATATCACATGAGATAACAAAATAGCTTAACTTTGAATCTTTGCCATCATCAAAACCAAAGTTCGATTTTCTAGTGCCCCTGCACCAACAATCTTCCCCTTTTTGATCTATGGCAAACCAATTCAAAGTTAAGAGAAAATAAGCAGTAAACATTGAACAATCATTTTTCAGAACCTCCCCCTTAAGGGTACCTCCCCCTTAACCCTTGGTGATTTTTGAAAAACAATTACTTTTTTTTTTTGAAAGAAAAAGTAAGTAACCTCTTAACTTTATTCTCTCTCCCCCTTTGACATATATCAAAAATAACTTTATATTGGGTACATTGCCAAGAAATAGAATTTTTAAACATGCTAATCAAGTTGATTTAATATGTTCAACTTTCTTTAATACTTAGGAGTTTAGGTTTCTAGATCCTGCACCAACAATGTATATCCTAGGTTAGAATGTGACCCCCTAACCTTTAACATTGTTATAAAATTTTGAGAAAGAAAAAAAAACATTTTAAAGGCTCATGTCTATTGGTTTTTATGCCAAACTGGAGGTAGCTAGATACTAAGTTTGTCCAACTTAAGTCTTCTCTTCCCCTTGGCATATTATCAAAAGAAGGATTTAAATTTAGAAAATATTGGTGATTTTTTTTTAAAAAAAATATTTTTTAACAACTTCTATGATGATTATCCAATTAGAATCTCCCCCTTAACCTAACATCCTTGTTAGCCACAAGGAAGGCTTATCTAGAGGGTCTCCCCTTTTGTCTGACAAACTCTTAGGACATCCTTGTTGGCCATAAGGAAGGCTCACCTAAGTGTCCAAAGGGTCTAGGTATCTAAAGTTGACCTAAGGATTTAGATTTTCAGTATTGGTCAACTAACCATCATTTTAAGAAGCATAGTTATTTTGAAAACTACATATAACTACACACAATAATCATGGCAACCAATAAAAATACTTTTAAGAATCTATTTATGTGTATATAAAATTTGAAATCGTTTTCAAAATCATTTTTAATTTGTTGTCCTTACCATCTCACCCATTCTATATGATCAACCAAGTTATCCTTATAGGTATTGTGAGATGAATTTAATTTAATGCCTTAGAAATTAATTAATCTTGGGTTAGATTCAGATTTAATCTTTAGTTAGTTAAGTGAACATTTCAAAAGAGGGCTTCCAGGTTGTGGAGAGGCACAGGGGCCTTCTTTGATCGGAACAACGACCACTTCCTTAGACAAAGCCAACTTAGGAAATTACACACTTAATTCACTTAGGGTTACGTCTTGGTCTAACTAGTTTAGGATGTGGTGAGGTAGCTTCAGTTAGTTCCACTTAGTTAAATGCACCAAGCTAGATACTCCTTATCCAACTCGGATACACTTGACTTCGTTTCCTTAACGTACTATCATCTCACCGCATCCTGATAATATGTTATCAAGATTAATTAATTATTTCCTATCTAACCATTCTATGAGAGTTAATTTAAAACTAGTATGTATGACATGACAAAATAAGCATGATAATGATATGTATGCATGAGCAAGCTATATTCAATCAATTTAAAGAAATTGTTATTTTCTTGGGTGGACTTTTATTTGTTCCATAGTTATAAGATACTTTATTATAATTAGGTTTACAAATTTTAGTGTCTTGATTTTTGGTTAGCTTAGACTTGTAACCCAAGTCTACATATTTATTAGTTGAATTTTTAAAAGTTGAAGGTTTAATTGCTAGATTATTAATTTGTGTATAATCAAATGGTACTCTATTATAATTAATTTTTTTTGTTTGATTAACTAATTTTGAATTTTTAATTAAGTTAGATTGTGAATTATTTAAAATAGGATTATTAGAATTTTTCAAAATAAAATTATTAGACTTTTTCAAGATAAGATTATTAGACTTTTTAAAAGTAGAATTATTGTTAGAATTATTTAAGATAATATTGTTAGAGTTTTTAAATGTAGAATTATTATTAGAATTATTTAAGATAAGATTGCTAGAGTTTTTAAAGGTAGAATTATTATTAGAATTATTTAAGATAAACTTGTTAGAGTTTTTAAAGGGAGAATTATTATTAGAATTATTTAAGATAAGATTATTAGAGTTTTTAAAGGTAGAATTATTATTAGAATTATTTAAGATAAGATTGCTATAAGATAAGATTGTTAGAGTTTTTAAAGGTAGAATTATTATTAGAATTATTTAGATTATCTTTGGAATTTTTTAAAGTTAATTTCGAATTTTTTATGGTTGAATTTTTCAAAACAGAATTTTTTAATTCGGAATTATCTAGATTAATCAGATCTAGGATTTGATGATTCTGTCCTATGGTTTGATTATTCTGATCAAGGTTTTGATTATTCTGATTAAGTCCTAGGTTGGTTTTATCCTTAACTTGATCTAGATCTATGTTAATTAAACTAAAAATTTGATTAATCTCTTGGTTAATTTTATCAAATGTAAGATTAATTTGATCATTTTCTTCCATGACATTGTTATTATTATTATTTAAACTAATTAAATCTGAATTAATTAATTTTGTATTAGTTGAATTATTAATTGTATTATTTAATTGACAACAATTACATAATTTATCTAAATTATCAACTATTCTAAAACTCAACTGTTCAAAATTATTAATTTTACTAACCTTTTTCTTCGGACATCGATTCTTGTAGTGACCGAATCTTACGCACCGCACTTGATGTGCTCCTTGTTCTTCCATACTCACGGCAATGGTGTCTCCTTTGCACGGCGGTTGTGTCGTCGTTAGTCTTACGAGTAGGACACTTATTTTTATAGTGTCCTCTCTCCCTGCACTTGAAACAAATAATATGGAATTTAAAATTTAAATTGACATTGTTACCTTTAGGCATTGAGCGATACTCTTCCATGGTTAGCTCAGTCAACGATCTTCTAATACTCGCAAAAAAAAACACAAACCAAAAAGTCCCAAGACTTGGTCTTGGATTAGTAGTGCGGGAGATAATTAAAAATAAAAAATAAAAATAAAGAAAAGAAAATGCTCGATCGGTGGTTGCACGAACTGCAGCGCTCGCCTTCGATACCAATTGTTGGATCGATTTGAAATGCTAGAGGGGGTGAATAGCGTTAGTGAAAACTTTTCTTTTCGACGATTAAAACCAAGTGCAACGGAAAACAAAAGATAAACACAAGAAAGACAAAAGCTTTTTACTTGGTTCATGCACCACCTACGCTAATCCAAGGCCCTGCGATCCTTGATCGCTTCCGAAGGGCAATCACTAAAAGTCTCTTCCTCGTTGGAGGTAAGAGACAAGACGATTACAATGATTATAAGGCCGGTAACAACCTTACCGATCCTTATACAAATTAAGTACAGAAATATAATAATAATACCGACAATTAATTAGAAGATGACGCACGGTCGGAATAGCGTTGTAGAGAGCACGAGCACTTGAGAGATTCTTGAATTTGGGTTTGAGTCCTCCCCTCTTTTTATAGATTTGCACCTTGGAATTTGTCCCGATCCAGATCCAAAACTCGTGGATCTTATTTTGAGGTGGCAACTTATCTTATCTTGAGGTGGCGGCTTATCTTATCTTGAGGTGACGACTTATCTTATCCTGAGTGGCGGCATCAATCTCTATCTCTTTGACCTTGTGCACTGGGATGATTCGTCTACATCAGTCAACTGATCCTCTTAGCAGTCGACTGCCTTCAGTCGATTCCTGACATCTCTAGTTGACTACTGCACTTGAAAATTCCTGCAATACAAGATTAGCACAATAGATGCATAATGTCATGCAGTGTGACAGTCCTTTGACTGTCCGATCTCGACTTCGGCATTCCTCCGGAAGCCTTAGTCGGATCGACGCCTAGGATTGTCCTCTAACCGAGGACGCGTCCTTACCACCGCTCCACACACGGAGCTTACCTTTGGTCCTCTTGACCTGTCGCTTAGCTTTTGGTCACCACTGAGGTTCCTCGACTCTCCGAGGTTCTCCTGGTGTCGTCTGACCACCACGGTTTCTCAACTTGAGATTCTCCGGATGTCGCTCGACCTTTGGCTTAGCTTAAACACTTCCTGCACACTTAGCATATCACATAAGATAACAAAATAGCTTAACTTTGAATCTTTGCCATCATCAAAACCAAGGTTCGATTTTCTAGTGCCCCTGCACCAACATATCTGTCCTGGTGGAAGCAACGAATGAGCTCACAGTTGAAGATTTCACAAACACACGGATCACCTAAATGATGAAGTACAACGATAAACCTATGAAAATTAAAATATTAGTTTTGTATTTATATTACACATTATATTGATTTATATAATTTAAATAACATGTTAACTTTATTGTGAACAAGATGAATGACCTAACTTGGTCGTGCATGCGGAGCCTGGAACAAACGTACGCTCCACTTGGGACGATGATGAACCACTCAAGTGCGCGATGCAGGGGTCGACAATGAACCTCACCTGCTGCGTCATCGTGCCCCTACGATGTGTGCACACGGCAGTTGCCTACGAGGTGCGCCAGCTGCCTGAGAGGTGCGGCAACTGTTGTGACCTCGCGACAGGTGAGGCAGGTGTCGCGAGGCCACGTGGTAGCTACGCGAGATGCGAGGTCGTGACAGGTGTCATGGCCTCGCGACACCTACCGCGCGAGCTCACGTGGCATTGTCATTGTCGTGAGCTCGTGACAACGATGTTGCTCCGGTGATGGGGATGGAAGAGGGAGGGGGAGAAGGAATCGTACCAGGGGAAGCGCCAAGAGGATGGATCGAGGAAAGGAGGAAGGAGCGCTAATTAGGGGAAAATCGACGATGAATTCTATTTCGTTACAATATTCATCGAAAAATTGGCGACAAATATAGTATTCATCGCCAATTATAATTAGCAACGAAAAAATTTCCGTCGCTAAATTTATTGCATATTTTGCAACGAATTATTAAATCGTTGCAAAATTAGCGACGGATTTATATTTCATCGCAAAATTCTGCAACAAAATTTATTTTTCATCGTAAAATTGACGACGAAAAATAGATTCGTCGCCAAATTAGCGATGAATATTATATTCATCACAAATTTCATAATTCCCGCCATGCCAAATAATTGAAATTGTCTGTTGAAAATCTTTCGTCGCCAAAATTGTTGGAAAATTTGCAATAAAATCATAATTCGTTGCAAATTTTTGCAACAAATTAAATTTTCGTTGCCAATTTGCAATGAAAACATATTTAGTTGTAAAATTTTGCAACAAATTTTTAATTCGTTGCAAATATTTGCAACGAAAATGTAATTCGTTGCAAATTTTGCAACGAAAATAGAATTCATTGCAAAATTTTGCAACGAAATCATAATTCGTTGCAAATATTTGCAACGAAAATCTAATTCATTGCTGAATTTGCAACGAATTTGATTTTTCGTCATAAATTTGCTATGATATTTGTGACGAATTTTTTTTTTTTGGAAATGTAAATTGTTGGTGCAATCGGCCCAGGCCATAATTGACCAGACTCGAGTTTGACTCGAGTAGTGTTTTGATGTTTGACATTGATGTCTAACAATGTAGTGGGGAGATTGTTGGTGCAATCAACCCAGGTTATGATCTTTATTTTTGACGATGGTTTGACCATTGTCATGGGAGAAGTCCAAGTCTTGTGTACTTGGCACGAAAAGTCCAAGCTTGAGTCTTGGCATAGAAAGTCCAAGTCATGGGTACTTGGCATGGAAAGCCCAAGTGGGACACTTGGCATTTGGGAAAGTCCAAGTCTTATGTACTTGGCATGGAAAGTCTAACATGAGTTGGCAAGGAAAGTCCAAGTATGAGTCTTGGCATGGAAAGTCCAATATGGGTTGGCAAGGGAAAGTCCAAGCTTGAGTCTTGGCAATTGGAAAGTCCAAGGGGAATATTGGCGGCGTAAAGTCCAAGAGTGAAGTCTTGGTGGCATAAGTCCAATGGTTGGCGGCGTAAAGTCCAAGTAGAGTCTTGGCAACGTAAGCACAATGTACCTTGGCGGTATATACCAGCTTAGCATGACAATAGCCGATGGAAGCACCTGAAGGCTAGCATATGGATGAACAAGTCATGGATGACTTGGAGGGATCCGATAGGCGTGAGGCTGACGGAGGTAGCTAGAAGGCTTAGGTCTAGGCTAAGGGTGGCCTAGCAAGTATGGGGGCACCATACTTGGGGTAAAACCTCATGTTTGAGGTGTATTAGTCGACGGTGATGTGAGTCGACTAGAGTTGACGTGGGTAGTTGGTGTGCTTTGAGTAATCAAGCCCGATGCGGAGATCGATCATTCTTGATCAGTATTCGAGCACAGAAGGTTCCCGAGTCGACTATTAGGGTTTGACAGTCGAGTGATGACTCGATCAGTCCACTAATGGGTATGATCATTCGACTGATGGTCTAGCCGTTGGAACTTATCCAACGTGGCTCATGCCGTTGTCTCACAACGGTTACAGGGGCAGTCGACTGATAGTCCCAACCAGTTGATTGTCAGGCGAAAATCCAGCTCGAGTGAAGCTTTAAAAGGAGCTTGTGGAGAAGATTTTGGCAAATGGTTATTTCAAGAGTTTTGGGACGATTTGCTGCTGCAATTCAGAGTCTACAAGTGAACTCAAGTAACTAAACAAGCAAGCATCCAAAAGAGTCTTTGTAAAGTGTTCTTTACTTCTTTTGTTGTATTTCATTTATATTTTGCTTGTATATCTCGTGTATTGTTGTTGTAATCACTATAAGAGGTTTCTCCACCTCCGACTTGTTGTCGAGAAGGAGTATTATTGTTTTAGTGGTGTTGGTTCGCTAGGGCTTTTAGAGCTCAATATGTGGAGTAGGAACCATACGGTTCCGAACCATATTATATTTGGTGTTGTGCTTGTGTTCTTGTTGTATTTGTTTTATTGTTATTATTTTCGCTGTGTATAACAAGTTTTACAGTAAGCATGATCGAATTCCATCAAGCGAACAACGACACGCTATTCACCCCCCTCTAGCGGGCGCACAAGTCCTAACAAGTGGTATCAGAGCTTGGAGCTCTTCTACGGACTAACACCCGGGAGCAAGATCGCTAGAGGGAAGATGGAGTTTGAAGAACAATTGGGATGGGATATCAACACACTGGTCCCGTATGCACTTTATGGACGAGAATGCTTCAATTCATGGAAGGGAAAAATTGAAGACTTCATCATGATGAGGGACTTTGAAGAATGGTCCATTTTGATGGAGGGATTTAACTATTCAAGAGGACCAAAGGGAGATTTCCTCAAGATGAAGAGATGGACCGAGGAACAACTCCAAGGGTTTGAGAAAAATAAGAAGGTAATAAAAATTTTGGTTGATTTAATATCTAACAATATTGTTTCTAGTTTAGGAGACTATATGGATGCCAAGGAGCAATGGAGCCAAGTGGCAAGATTCCATGAAGACCCATCACTGGTCCAAGAGGAAGAAGAGGAGTGCTCATCCTCTCAAGCTCAAGAAGAAGCAAGCACATCTTCATCCTAAGAGCTTGAGGATTTGGAGGTTGATAGGGAATCAACATTTGGATCAGAAGAGGAAGAAGAAATAGTTGAATCCTCCACTTCAAGAATTGAGGGGAAGGAAATTAGGGCATCCTCAATACCGGAGCAACAAGAAGGACCATCTACCTCAGGTCAAGAGGAAGAGGAAGCTCAGGATTTCCCTACCATGGAAGGTAACTCAAGATTTTCGATTAAGAATAAAATTCACATTATATGCTTTGAGTGTAGGGAAGTCGGACATTACAAAAGTAAGTGTCCTAAAAGGATCAAGAAGACTCCACTGACACCTAAAAATCAAGAGAAATCTAAGGATGTCGGTGTCCCCACAATTAAAAGCAAGGAGTACGTGATTTGATTCAAGTGTAATTCTAGGGGGCATTATAGGAGTCAATTCCCTAGGGGGAGAAAGAAGGGCCAAGAAGGAGTTACACATGTAGGGGGAGCCTCTAAGGCAAACCCTAAGGTAACCTCTAAGTTTGCTCCTTCCTCAATTAATTTTCAAAAGCATGCTAGAAGTAATCTTACAATTATTCATGAAAGGCATGCTAGGAATAATAAATTTTATTGTTTAGGAGCTAAGCATATCCACATTAGGAATAAGGAGAAATTTGAGACTAATGTCCCTAAAACAATTTTACCTAAGGATAAACCTAGATCGAACAATTCTAGACCTATCCTTCCTAGGGAGACCATTAGGAAGATAGAGGATCACCTAGGCATCAACCCTAAATGGATTAGACATATTCCTAGAAATAAAAATATCTCAAGAGTTAATGAAAAATAAAAAATTGAGATATTAGAAAAGGAAAATCAAGTCTTGAGGTCAAGCCTTGAGAAAATATAAAAGACCCTTAGAAAGATACAAAATAAAATGCAATGGTCAAATAGTCAAAGCCTAGGGTCTAGGAGTCAATGTCAAAGACCTAGGAAACAAGAACCATCCAAGGGCAAGCTTAAGCCCAAAAAGACCTATCACAATGTTCCATTCAATTATGGAACTCAAGTTAGGTCTAGGAAAGCCAAGGTCAATAGAGAGGTCATCCCTAGTATTGACCAAGGTAAATACCTAGTGGATAGGGTTTCAAGGAAACCTAGGGAAGCCACTAAGAAGGTCAAAGGGGAAGTTACCTCTAGAATTGACCTAGGCAAGACCCAAATGACCAAGGCTTCTAAGCCTAGGCGGGTCATTAGGAGGGTATCTAGGGAAGTTATCCCTAGTGAATACCTATTTACCCCAAGGAGCTCCAATAGGCATTGGATTCCTAGGAGCGTGATCGATTCACGCTAGATGGGTTTAGGTGTGCCAACTTTGAATGGATGAGTAGTTAACCTAATCATAGTAAAGGTGACACTTTATGTCATTTTTAAGGTTATGGATACCTTGGAAATATTTTTGAATTTAAATCCTAAAAGATTTTAGTATGTGCCAATATAATTTATGGAACTATAAAAAATTGATCAAATTGGCACAACTTAGGTTTAGAGATTATAGTGTGCCATTTTGGGTTTTTGGCACACTTGGGATAAGCTAGTAATATGAAAAAATGGGTCTAATTCTAACAAATGACAACAAATATTAAAATTTAGGTATCATATACCTTTACATTTTATTTGCCATGTTTGATTTGTCATATAACATGTTATGACATCATATCTACTTTTAATTATATAATATATCATGATCATGCTTAGGATTAAGGTTAAATGTCATGTATGCTTAGATTTCATTTTATGCCATGACACCATGATTATGAGCAAATGTTTATTTATATCATCATTAATGCCATAATCATTCATGCATTAATAAAAATTGAGTTAAGGACAATTGACATAACTTGAAGTCCCATGTATAAGGGAATCAAGTAGTGTTGCCTTAGAAAATGCATGAAACCCTAGTTTAGGATGAACAAAACTCACATCTCACATCACATTGACATGTATATGTATTGATACACTCTAGATACATGTGAGATGCTAGGATATGAGTCGAGTTCAAGGTGCATAGTTTTTGCATCTAGATGAACTAAAACTCATTTATATCATGGATGAATCATTGGGAAAGCTTATGTTCAAGCCATGTACATTGATCCCAAAGAACATGATCCAATATAAGGTTTTAAAAATATTTTTAAATCATTTTGAAAAACTTTGGTGAAGTCTATCTTTTAATAGCAATCACCATTGATGATGTTGATACAAAGTGAGCTCAAACATTGAAGTTTTTCTTCACTTTTGAACTTTATATCAATTTCACTATTTTATGGATAAATTATTTTTCACATATTTCTCACCCATTGCATTGCTTATAAGTAATGTATGTATGAATTTTCATGATTTTTTAAAATACATAGAATTACTTATGAATTTCCAAAATTCATTTCTAATAACTGAAATTTGAAAATTTCAGTTATCAGTCGATTGATGTATGGGGCAGTCGACTGATTACTGTCAGGGTCGACTGTCAGAGCTGATTTTAGGGTAAACAAGGATGTTTAGCCCATGGTTCAGCTATATTAGGGTTTTCTAACTGCTCCTAACCCTAGGATATGCTTTGGAAAGCATTAGAAATGGTAAAAATCCATTGGATATGGATTAGGAGAGTTGTTAGGGTGATGTATGAATTTTAAGGGAGGTGAAAGTTCAATGTTGAATCTTTCCCTTAATTTAAATTTGTTAGTGTTCCTATTGGCTTAGGGACTTCCCAAGGACATTGTTGGTGCAATGGTCAAGGGGGAGTAAACTTTTAGGGGGAGGTATCCATCATGGGATAATGGATGTATATTCTTCCTTGTAAGGGGGAGAATGTGAAGAATTTTGGAGAAGTTAGGATTGCCTCTCTTAAGTGATATGAGACTTATCACTAAGAAGATTGTAGGCATCCTAGATATTTTTGGACCAAGGGGGAGATTGTAAGATCTCATTGGGATATGAGACATTGACCTCCTTGGAGAAAACCTTTTTGATGTATGTCAAAAATGGGGAGAAAGTGAAACTACCAATTTGGGATAATTAGTAAGGAGATTTGAGTTAGGATTTAGGTATAACTCAAAGGTGTTTGATTTTTGTCAAACATAAAAAAAGGAGAGGTTGTTGGTGCAATCGGCCCAGGTTGTCACGCCCCGAGGGAGTCCCCGCCAAACAAAAATCCGGCAGCATCTCCCCTGTACGGGTGACAATACCAATTTTTATACAAGGCCTACACGGCCACTATACCTCGGTCAACACGACCGGAATCATACCACAACACACGCAGATAATAATAAGGCCTCAGGCCAACAAATCTAGGTAAATAAAAGTCTACACTAACTAGACTTACCCCTTCTGCCATCTGAGCAGGAACATACAACCAAACTAATTGAATAGTCCATAAGGACACCACAATTATTCCCAAACTTCCATAAGTACATAACCACAACATCAGGACCTATACATATCCTCTATACAAAATCCAAAACCAATAGACCAATAAAACCTATTCATTTCATTTAGGGGATTGACAGCTGGACTCTCCTGACAGCATCATCCTGAAATAAATATAAAACCACGGGGTAAGTTCAAAGAACTTAGCGGATACTAGTCGATATGAATAGTAAGAAATAGCTAACAATACTAATCATGCCAGTACAGTCTCATATATATGGTAAGCAAGAAATAAATACAAAAAGACTGTACTCACCTGAGTCTCCTACCCTGATATAGGAGCATGTGCCCTACTATAAGAGATAAAGTCATCACCATATAAGAATATGAATCAGATGCATGTCAATCATATGCAACATCCAAGGCATCAATACAATAATGCAAAGAAACACAATACAAATGCAATCCGCAAAATGCATGCCGGTAAATGACATGGTCACCCCTAACGCCACCACCGCCTCACACGCAATGGTGAAGCCGAGTGGGTAGGGATATGATAATCTGCACTCGCCATCATCGCTTCCCGAGTGACCGAGGGATGTGGATGCCGCTCGAGTACACCTATCCTCCCGCCCCAAACATAGTGGGGAGCTAAGCTCATCTCCTGTCATAGACTGAGGAGGGATCCTCGCCTCTACCACGCCGCGTCGCTACCATGAGCGGCCCAATGGAGCTCGACAGAGCAATCGTGATACACCTCCCGATGTACCACTAACCCATGAGTGGCGCAGTGTGCAGTTATGTAATCGGTCATGCGCTCAACAATAATGGAACCCCGTCCAGCCAGCATGCAATCATGCAAGATGGTGCATGATACTAAAGCATGTAAATCCTACTCAAAATATCTATCCGAATAATATGTACAATCAGTATGTACATATCCCTAATCCAAGTACTATGATCCAAATAAAACAGGGAGATATAATCATATCCTATCCAATGCATGTATCAATAGGCACAAAAACATACTAGGCATATAAACATGAATATTATTGCATGCTATCCTAACTAACATATCAACTTGACTATATCTAAAAGATAAGTCAAAGTACCCGCCTGATAAAATATCCGCAAAAGAACCAAATCGTCACGACCGTGAACCTGCCTCGTGACCGAAACCTGCATACAACATAATTATTGTTAAGCACAATATGAAATTACGACAATCGACATTACTTAATCGGTTTCTTACATAACCAATTAACCCAAATCAATTTCCAATTCCACTAATTTATCCAACCCTTACACAGTCGACCAAAACCACCCAAATAGAACACCTCAACCCTCACAGCCAACTCACTCAAAATAGATCCATCCCACAAATCAAAATGTATCCAAACCAACCAACAATCTAATCTCCATCGAACAATTACAACTAACCAATAACATAATAATAAGACCCATAACCATCCCTCCAATCACCCTTGCTCACACTGCAAACAACCAACCAAACAACCGTGGACTACAAAAAGGAGATAGTTCGAGATATACCTGCCTTGGACTTCCCCAATGCTGCTCGGTTTGTCGGACAAGACCACTGCCCTATTCCTCTGTTCTGCTCGCCGACAGAAGTCCACTGCTCAAACACGCATCAAGATCATCCAATAGCAATTTAACAAAATCAACAACCGAGATAAACCTGCGCTAGGAACCACCTTCCCGACTACTTACCACCCCTAATCCTCTGTCGATCAGCCCCTCTCGATCGCCGTTTCCTTTCCTCGCCGGAAATTAGAAGTTTCCCTTGGCGGATTTCCTCGTCGAGTTGATCCCAGGCCCCGGCGCCGCTAGAGAAGGGAGAGACTGACCGAATGTAGCGAACAACGGTGGCTCAGGCGATCAGCGGCAGAAAAGGGGCACCCATGGCGATTGTGCCGCAGCGGACGACCCGAAGTCTGGCCGTCGCGTGCGGGCTCGGGGAGGCCTGTGGCGCGAGGAGAAGCGAAAGCGTCGTAAGGTTGGCGTCGCGATCGCGATCGGAGAAAAAGAAAGCTCGAGCAATCCGGTCGCAGCGCGGCCCGCCGCAGAGGACCAAGCGAGATCGCGGCCGCACAGAGGGAGGTAGCGGCGTCGAGCGACACGTCGGCGACGACGGTGTTCGGCGACGAAGGGCATTTAGGGCTCGCGCGAGAAAAGAAACCGAAAGAGAATAAGGGGTCGCGGCGCGGCGGGGAAAAAGAAAAAGGGAAACAGAAATTAGGTTTTCCACCGCGTATTTATCCCCTTTTAAATAGACCCCTTTAAAGCCTATTTATTTTATCCCTATAAAAATCTCGTACGAAGTCTGTTTAAATCCAGAAAAATTCCTAAAATTCTCTAAAAATCCCGAAATATTTCCAGGATTATTTCCTTAATTATTGGGCCATATAATTTAGTGTTTTAAATCCCCGTATTTAACATTCTCCCCCACTAATAAAAATTTGGTCCCCAAATTTCCTACTCAGATGCACAACGAGTAAGAGATACCACAAGTACTGAAAAATATAATTCACGTACCTTAAGTAAACAAGTGAGGGTATTGAGCTCGGATCTTTTCCTCGAGCTCCCAAGTAGCCTCCTGTGGTGTGGTGACTCCACCCGACCTTGACAAGTCGCACAACCTTGTTCCGCAATTGTCGTTCCTTGAAATCCAAAATCCGTACCGGAACCTCTGCGTAAGTAGCATCAGGTTGAATAGAACCTGACACACCTGACCGAATATGTGTAGGGTATGACACATACTTCCTCAACATGGGCACATGAAACAGAGCATGGATACCAGCCAAGTACGGTGGTAGCACTAGACAGTAAGCGACTGCTCCGATCCTCTCCAAAACCTCAAACGGATCAATGTACCTAGGAGCTAGCTTACCACGGAGTCCAAATCTCTTCGCCCCTTTCATGGGTGAGACTCGCAAGAATACCTGATTACCAATAGAGAACTCCCGAGGTCTCCGTCTCCGATCTGCATAACTCTTCTGACGATCCTGCGCCTCTGCCATCCTACGTCTGATAGTACGGACCAACCCTGTCTCATACTGAGTTCTATGGGTCCTAGCAACTGGTCCTCCCAGTTGCCCCCGAAATCCATAACACAGGACCTCAGCAAGTCCTCTAGTGTCGAAATGGTCCGCTCAGACTGTCCATCTGTATGCGGATGGAATGCAATACCCAAACGAAATTGTGTTCCTAAGGTCTGCTGCAGACTCTGCCAGAACCGGGACGTGAATCGGGAATCTCTATCTGATATAATGCTCAAGGAACACCATGCAATCTGATGATATCCCGACAATATATAACTCTATTAAACGATCCAAAGAGTTCGTCTTCCAAATCACTAAGAAGTGCGCGGATTTGGTTAGTCGGTCAACGACTACCCAAATCGCGTCATGGCCTTGATGTGTCCTAGGCAACCCACTACAAAAATCTATAATAATATGCTTCCACTTCCATTCCGGAATCGGAATTTCCTGAAGCATCTGTTCCTTAAACTAATGCAACTACCGAAAACCATTATTCTCCTTGAAGTCAGAGACAGTAGTCCATCTACCTTCCAAAATCCACTCCACCACACACTCTACAAGTGCGTGGAAGGCTATCGCGACCAAACTTCCTTGTTACAACCATTCGTGTTCTAGCTACTCTATAGTAGCTATCCAGTAGCTAGCCAAAACTCCATGAGCATTTCTGCTCCTCACCTCTTCTAAACAATATAATAACTGTGAAGTCCACGTCATATATATAACGGCTTATCTCGCAGTCCTTTATACCACCGTAAGCTTAGGATACGTCCTATTCAATAGCATCGGAATCGCTCCGATCCCCGAAATGATTCATCCGTGTACACTACCCTTCCATCCACACCAGAATGATTAATCAACACTGGCGTAAAAGTCAACCATTGTCTGAGCCCTGAAACTAGTTTCACAAGCTTCAGACCAAATAAATTCCAGCACCTTCCTGTTTCAACCAGTCAGCGATGTAGTATCGCTAGAGCATCCTATCCATATCTATGGTACTGATCAAATCAATACCCAAAACTACCATCCACGGTGACCGAGTGCGCAACTCCACCTACCACCCACAACAATGGCCAAGTTACGCAATCCAACGACCACAACTGAGCCAATCGTGTCCAGAATATACGACTTCCTGAATCCCTGGACGACTAAGTCGTCAATAAGTCTAATAAGATAATCAAAAGCTCAAACAATTCATACCAAGTATGAAATTGTCATCGCTACACACCTGCATTCTCTTTACTCTAGGCTGATGATATAACAATCATCACAACGACAATGATAATTGTAGGACACCATGTCACTACAATATCATCACACCAGTCATCAATCAATCCTAGAGTATATATATAGGTATCTTATAGCTGATCTAAATAGATCATAAATATCCACAATGAAGGATATTCATTTCCTTCCACAACTACCGCATTCTATCATCGATAATCGATGCATAACCTCAAAGGTCCATCTCTCTTGTAACAAAGAGTTCCGGATCTTTTCTGGAAGAAATTCTGGGACAGATAAATGTCCGCTCCAATACCTCCTATAATAAGGTAAAACGATCTTTCATCGTCTTAACCAGTGTACGCATACACGCCTTATCCATAACCAAATCACTATTAGTAGGGACTGATACTCTCCGAGGGTTTACTCCTTGTCCTTTAAATTGGTGGCTAGCAGGCCGAATCCCTAGTTTTCTAATTCGACATCAGTCGGCACCTCTAAAGAGTTCATACCTCCAAAATCATCGTTAGGTTTCGCAAGGTCAATACGTCATCGACCTCGTCCCCGACCATGAGTAGGGCAATTTCACTAAGTCAATATTTTTCCTAGCCACTAAAGTACAGTACTTTTCCTATAGCTCAGAGATATCCTTCAGCTTGCTTGGTCCCAAAACACGAGAACTCCCAAAAATCCAAGGAAAAGAAAATCCTCGATACACCAAAACCCACAAACCAAAACCGCAAACCAATAAAATTGTCACGTCCTGGGGGCATATCCGTCATCCAAATGATGGAGGAGCCCCTTAGTGACAATATCCAGAAATACCTGGACCAGATCTGGTAAAAACCTCAAAATAATTATAGAAATACAAGTATTTCAATAACTGCATGCATGCACGACTAAACATATATCAATCAAAGTAAAATAGTTTTGTGATACCAAATCAAATTGCGACCAAAATCCAAAGTGCATAACAAAATGCAACACCGATAATGTAAATAAAGCGGCATCTCGACGATGCAGTAGAACAAGCACGGCAAGGAACTCTCTGAGCGACTCGAAGGTAGGTCAATAGACACGTCCTCCATCAGTTAACCAAGAGGATAAGTGAGGAGGGGTGAGTACAACCACTCTGTGGATGTATAGACAATAGTGCATAATCATAATGCACATAATGGAAGTCACAGGGAACAAGCTAGAGTAACCCAACCCTCAGAGTACCAATATCAGTCTGCAACTATCCTGATCAGCAGTATAATAAATATACCCGTAAAACCCAACCACTGCAACAAGCAGTGCACATCTGGATACCACGACAAAGTCTCGTGGCTCTCGAGGTAATACAAAGGAACTATCTATGAGCTACCTCGAACGTAACCCATGAGCCGACAATCAATAGCACGGTCTACGCGCAACTACATGCTACCACGAATGAGACTCGTGGGTAAACAAGCAGTATATAAATATTTAGTTATTGACTGCACGCACTAGCATACTACCATTAATAGGTTACATGAGCAGTCGATTATCCTAGGTTGTTAAGCCTAGGGTTATCCAATACATCCAGCATAGAACGTCTATCACAATCGATAAGGATCATCGATCTACAATTAAACCATTGAGGCGGTCAAGCGAGGGTTTCAACACCTCTAAAACGAAATGTTTACCAAAGTTGGTAAAGATCATCGACTTGTAAATAAATAAGTTGAGATGGTTAATTCCAGGATTCCAACCCTTCTAACATGATCGATTTTCAAGGTCGATCAAAATTATAAGTCCACTAATAATCACATCAAGACGAGTAATCATAGGATTTCATCCCAACTAACAGGAAATGCCTTTCAAGGTCAATTAAGACCACAAATCTACTATCAAGCCCTTCAAGAGGGTTAAGCCTAAATTATATCGTCCTACCAGTTCAATCATGCATACCCCAACCTGCTACCATGAACATATCTCGTGGGTACTTAAGACGTAAAGTAGCTATCTAGCTACCAGCGTCATACGAATCCGATTATTACCAACTCCGAACGAATAACGTAAGAATATAACCTTACAGTAGGTCATCTCAACCATGATTGGGAGGCATGATTGACCACATGTATATAAAGCACCTACCTATAGAGAGACTCTACTGCAAACTCTCTCTCTCAATCAAGAATGAGAGATATAGTAAGGATTAATCGCATCCTAATCATTCGACCTCCGATCACCATATCACTGAAACAGTAAATGGGTAATCACATACCAATATGCACATCCGGTTATTACGCCTAGGGTTCCAACACCTAGGGTTCCACTAATGTTGTTTCATTCCTGAGATCCGCTCCTACAGAATAACCTCATCTAAGTTATTCTATCTCTACCAGTCTTAATTATGGTATCCACCACAAAAACTCATAACCATAAACATATAACATGCTGTCTAATAAACGACAGCATAGTCATACCAATGGCAATCCATGACTGAAATTAATTAGGGTATAACTAAAGGGTCATGCCAGAACAAAGTCAAGGCAATATATAAATAAAGCAACAGATGCCTATATATACCCTAAACTATATAAGCAATGTAATCATGTCATCATGCTTTCTACGAATTTATCCATCTTAGTCATATTATTCAACTAGTCTAATAATCCTAATACTAGTCAAATCCTAAGAGGTAAACATCTACCAATAATATCTTATCATTTATATCACAATGATAACTAGCTACGTATAGCAGTAATAGCAATTAATAACCAAATGCTATCTATAAACCAGCAACCTAAAAATCTAACGGTCCAATAGATATCAAGTTAAAACAATACTAGATAAAACATGATATCACCGCATAACCAAAATATAACCAATATAAATATGCACTAAATCTAGAAAATTTTCTAGAATTTATTTACCTGTTAGCCGTCTGGAGATGTCCTGTCGCCGCCAAATCCCCCATATTGACCTCGTCAATAATACCTCGAATTTCCGAAACATAAAAATCGTCGGAAATCCGTACAACTCCGAAAATACCCCAGTTAACCTGCCAAACTTGGCGAACTCCATAAACCCAAAGACCCTAAGGAACTCGAAAACCTACGCTCTGATACCAAATAAATTGTCACGCCCCGAGGGAGTCCCCGCCAAACAAAAAATCCGGCAGCATCTCCCCTGTACGGGTGACAATACCAATTTTTATACAAGGCCTACACGGCCACTATACCTCGGTCAACACGACCGGAATCATACCACAACACACGCAGATAATAATAAGGCCTCAGGCCAACAAATCTAGGTAAATAAAAGTCTACACTAACTAGACTTACCCCTTCTGCCATCTGAGCAGGAACATACAACCAAACTAATTGAATAGTCCATAAGGACACCACAATTATTCCCAAACTTCCATAAGTACATAACCACAACATCAGGACCTATACATATCCTCTATACAAAATCCAAAACCAATAGACCAATAAAACCTATTCATTTCGACGAGGGGGATTGGCAGCTGGACTCTCCTGACAGCATCATCCTGAAATAAATATAAAAACCACGGGGTAAGTTCAAAGAACTTAGCGGATACTAGTCGATATGAATAGTAAGAAATAGCTAACAATACTAATCATGCCAGTACAGTCTCATATATATGGTAAGCAAGAAATAAATACAAAAAGACTGTACTCACCTGAGTCTCCTACCCTGATATAGGAGCATGTGCCCTACTATAAGAGATAAAGTCATCACCATATAAGAATATGAATCCTGTATGCATGTCAATCATATGCAACATCCAAGGCATCAATACAATAATGCAGCAAACACAATACAAATGCAATCCGTGCAAAATGCATGCCGTGCAAATGACATGGTCACCCTAACGCTACCACCGCCTCACACGCGATGGTGAAGCCGAGTGGGTAGGGCTATGACAACTGTGCAATCTGCCATCACTGCTCCTGAGTGACCGAGTGGACAGGATGCTGTCGGAGTACACCTATCCTCCTGCCCCAAACATAGTGGGGGAGCTAAGCTCTCATCTCCCGGTGTCATAGACCAGAGGAGGGATCCCTGCCCGCTACCATGCTGCCTCGTCGCTACCCATGAGCGGTCCAATGAGCTCGATGACAGAGCAATCGCACACACCTCCTCGATGTACCACTAACCCAGTGGGTAGTTATGTAACCGGCTCATGCGGCTCAACAATAATGGAACCCGTCCAACAAAGATGCAATCATGCAAGATGGTGCATGATACTAAAGCATGTAAATCCTACTCAAAATATCTATAATAATATGTACAATCAGTATGTACATATCCCTAATCCAAGTACTATGATCCAAATAAAACAGGGAGATATAATCATATCCTATCCAATGCATGTATCAATAGGCACAAAAACATACTAGGCATATAAACATGAATATTATTGCATGCTATCCTAACTAACATATCAACTTGACTATATCTAAAAGATAAGTCAAAGTACCCGATAAAATATCCGCAAAAGAACCAAATCGTCACGACCGTGAACCTGCCTCGTGACCGAAACCTGCATACAACATAATTATTGTTAAGCACAATATGAAATTCGCCGACAAATCGATTACTTAATCGGTTTCTTACATAACCAATTAACCCAAATCAATTTCCAATTCCACTAATTTATCCAACCCTTACAATGACCAAAACCACCCAAATAGAACACCTCAACCCTCACCTAACTCACTCAAAATAGATCCATCCCACAAATCAAAATGTATCCAAACCAACCAACAATCTAATCTCCATTTGAACAATTACAACTAACCGAATAACATAATAATAAGACCCATAACCATCCCTCCAATCACCCTTGCTCACACCTGCAAAACAACCGAACCAAACAATGGCAGACTACAAAAAGGAGATAGTTCGAGATATACCGCTTGGACTTCCCTAATGTCGCCGGTTTGTTGGACAAGACCACCGCCTCTATTCCTCCGCTCGCTCACGACGTAAGTCCACCGCTTCAAACACGATCAAGATCATCCAATAGCAATTTAACAAAATCAACAACCGAGATAAACTGCGCTTAGGAACCACCTTCCCGACTACTTACCACCCCTAATCCTCTCCGATCAGCCCCTCTCCCACCAGCTTTCCTTTCCTACGCCGGAAATTAGAAGTTTCCCTTGGCGATTTCTATGGATTGATCCTACCGCAGAGGCTGACCGGCGCTAGCAGAGAAGGGAGAGACTGACCGAATGTAGCGAACAACGGTGGCTCAGGCGATCAGCGGCAGAAAAGGGGCACCCATGGCGATTGTTGGCCGCAAAGACGACCCGAGTCCCGCCGCCGGCCTCGGGCTCGGAGGTCGTGGCGGCGCGAGGAGAAGCGAAAGCGATCGTAAGGTTCGGCGGCGATCGCGATTGAGAAAAAGAAAGCTCGAGCCCGGTGGTCCGCGCGGCGCGCGCCGCAGAGGACCGACGAGATGCGGCCACAGAGGGAGGTAGCGGCGGACGACGCCGACGACGACGGTTCGCGAGAAGGGCATTTAGGGCTCGCGCGAGAAAAGAAACCGAAAGAGAATAAGGGGTCGCGGCGCGGCGGGGAAAAAGAAAAAGGGAAATAGAAATTAGGTTTTCCACCCCGTATTTATCCCCTTTTAAATAGACCCCTTTAAAGCCTATTTATTTTATCCCTGTAAAAATCTCGTACGAAGTCTGTTTAAATCCAGAAAAATTCCTAAAATTCTCTAAAAATCCCGAAATATTTTCAGGATTATTTCCTTAATTATTGGGCCATTTAATTTAGTGTTTTAAATCCCCGTATTTAACACAGGTCACGATTGACCAGACTCAAGTTTGACTCGAGTAGTATTTTGATGTTTGACATTGATGTCTGATAATGTATTGGAGAGATTGTTGGTGCAATCGACCCAGGTTATGATCTTGATGTTTGACGATGGTTTGACCATTGTCATGGGAGAAGTCTAAGTCTTGTGTACTTGGCACGAAAAGTCTAAGCTTGAGTCTTGGCATGAAAAGTCCAAGTCATGGGTACTTTGCATAGAAAGTCCAAGTGGGTCACTTGGCATTTGGGAAAGTCCAAGTCTTGTATACTTGGTATGGAAAGTCCAACATGAATTGGCAAGGAAAGTCCAAGCATGGGTCTTGGCATGGAAAGTCCAACATGGATTGGCAAGGGAAAGTCCAAGCTTGAGTCTTGGCAATTGGAAAGTCCAAGGGGAATATTGGCGGCGTAAAGTCCAAGGGTAAAGTCTTGGTGGCATAAGTCCAATGGTTGGCGGCGTAAAGTCCAAGCGGAGTCTTGGCAGCGTAAGCCCAATGTGCCTTGGCGGCATAAACCAACTTAGAATGATAATAGCCGATGGAAGCACCTGAAGGCTAGCGTATGGATGAACAAGTCATGGATGACTTGGAGGGATCCGATAGGCGTGAGGCTGACGGAGGTGGCTAGAAGGCTTAGGTCTAGGCTAAGGGTGGTCTAGCAAATATAGAGGCACCATACTTGGAGTAAAACCTCATGTTTGAGGTGTATCAATCGATTGAGACTATGGTCAGTCGACTGATGTGAGTCGACTAGAGTTCGACTGCAGGAACTGGCCTAGCAGTCGACTGCTAGCATTGGATCATCGACTGATGGCCTGAGCAATCGACTGATCTAGAGATCAGTCGACTGCTGGTCGGGTATTCGGGCACAGAAGGTTCCCGAGTCGACTGTTAGGGTTTGACAGTCGAGTGATGACTCGATCAGTCAACTGATGGTCTAACCGTTGGAACTTATCCAACATGGCTCATGCCGTTGTCTCACAACGACTACAGGGGTAGTCGACTGATGGTCCCGACCAGTCAACTGTCAGGCGAAAATTCAGCCCAAGTGAAGTTTTAAAATGAGGTCGTGGAGAAGATTTTGGCAAATGGTTCTTTGAGGAGTTTTGGGGCGATTAGCTGCTGCAATTCAGGGTCTCCAAGTGCAACTCAAGCAACCAAACAAGCAAGCATCCAAAAGAGTTTTTGTAAAGTGTTCTTTACTTCTTTTGTTGTATTTCATTCGTATTTGCTTGTATATCTCATGTATTGCTGTTGTAATCACTGTAAGAAGTTTCTCCACCTCCGACTTATTGTCGAGAAGGAGTATTATTATTTTAGTGGTGTTGGTTGCATCGCTAGGGCTTTTAGAGCCCAATCCGTGGAGTAGGAACCATACGATTTCGAACCACGTTATATTTGGTTTTGTACTTGTGTTCTTGTTGTATTTGTTTTATCGTTATTATTTCTGCTGCATATAATAAGTTTTGTAGCAAGCACGATCAAATTCCTTCAAGCGAATAATGACATGCTATTCACCCCCCCCCCCTCTAGCGGGCGCACAGGTCCTAACATAAATAATTTTGCAACAAAAAAATTTTTGTTGAAAATTTCATTACTAATTTGCGATGAAATTTGAAATTCGTCATAAATTTTGTTACAGATTTACAATAAATTATTTTCATTGCCAAATTTCGTCGCAGAATTGATGTATTTTTGTAGTGATTCTTCAAAAAAAGATATTGTCAACAGTCTCATTGGTACTGAAACCATTAAAAGAACACCTAATAACTTATTGGTTACTGTGCAGAGGATTTGAAATACAGGAAAGAAGTATCATTCAGGTAATATTTCCAAAGGAGTTGCAAACGGATCCGTCGGTTTACCCATCATTGACAGTTCGAGAACCGCTAATCCTACATTACATGCAATAGTACCTAGAATTACTATTGGGAAAATATATAAAAGATTGATGGGCCATACGGTTCTCTATACTAATTATTCCCATCCCTTTAGCCAATTTAGCTCTTAATACAGAATCGTTTAAGTCAGATTTCTCTATTATTAGGACAGGTGAATTCTTATGGATGCATCCCCTAAAGGAATCAGCATGATAATTTTTCATCATCTGGCTCGAGCAAGAATGAAAGTATTGGTAAAAATAGATCCATATAAAATCCATATCTCATACATATCCCCACATTATATATATAATATAAGGATTTATTAGATTCCATTTTATAGAGTTAGACCTATTCATTGCAATTAATTTCTTACAGGTAAATGCTCAATATCCAAGTAGGCTTATATTATAAATTTGATCATGATCAAGTGCTTTTTGGATTGTCTTATGTCTTTTTATTTGTGTTTACCTCCAAAACATCTCGATTTTTTTACATACAAAGTATTTACTTATTACTAATAAAGTCTAGCCTATGTTCTTTCTTAGATCCCCTATTTCACTCCAATAGTATTATGGATCGGAATAGATGCAGAGGAAATGAATGCATTTCTATACTATAAATAAAAATAAGGAAGTGGAATAAATATAACATTGAATCATGCCACATCACTTATTTTATTCCATGGAATTTTACAGAGTCTGTTGTTCATGCATAACATCATTCAAGTATGATCATAGAAAAGACTCTCAAGTGAACCGGACTATCCTCTACTACATAAGGGGTTTACATGATGGTTGGATGCGAAGACACATTTGGCTGTGAATTCATTCCAACATGACAGATAAAATAATATATATACATGGCCCAATCAATAGTTCAAGTCACACAATCCCATAATCCACCTTATACTAGGAAAATCTACTTCAACTATTTATATCAAATAAGGAATACATTATTTTGAAGTTGAAGAAAAATATCCAAATAACATGTCTTACTTTTTCAATAATCCAAATGCCTCCCAACTTTAATCTACTTAAATCTGAGAATGTAGACTAACATGGCTCACTAACTGTCTAATCTACTTGGATAAGCTAGCCTAATCAATATGACCAATCCATTTAGCTCAATCAACCCATCCAATTTAACAAGTTAATCAATTGTATTATTTGAATGATGAAATAGATAATAATAATAATAATAATCATGATTATTATTATTATTCACGAGAGCCATAATCCCATTGGAATTGATATTTTAAAATCATTTTACAACCAAACATGAGAATGCTTATCTCAGGGTGAATAAAATAACAATCATGATACTGTTTGATACGGTCCAATGGATTGAATGAGAAAGATTCATTCCCTCTACCGTTTATTTCAATATTTAATTAGATAGACATTTTGAAGGACAACTCTTTTCCATTTAAGAGTTCATTTCACTTCTATCACATTCAAGTTAATGAATTATCATTTAACAATTAAAATAGAGATTAAAAAAAAAGGAGTGACTCGTTCAAGTTGACTGAGTGAGCAAGTTGATAGGGCTAATTGTGGGTTAGTAGTGTTGGTGCAGGAGTACCAACTAATCGAACCTAGAATTTTGATAATAATAAAAATTCAAAATTAAGTTATTTTATTATTTCATATATTATACTAAGTGTGCAGGTAATACATTAGACTTTGTTAAGGTCAAAGATATCAGGATAATCTCGGGACGAGAAACCTCGGTGGTCGGGTGATACCAGGAGAATCTCGGAAAGAAAAAAACCTCGGTGGTTAAGTGACCGAAAACTAAGCGACAAGTCAAAAGGACCAAAGGTAAGCAAGGTAAGAACCGTGTGTGGAGAGGACATATCGCATCCTCAATACAGGGGCAACCATAGGCGACGATCCGACTAAGGCTTCCGGAGGAAGGCCGAAGTCGAGATCGAACAGTCTAGGACTGTCACACTGCATGTCATTATGCATTTCTTGTGCTAACCTTGTGTTACAGGTGTCAAGTTGGATTCTCAAGTGTAGCAATCGACTGGGGTAGTCGACTGCCAATAGGATCAGTCGACTGATGTGCATGAGAAGGACCAAGTGTCATCTCAAGGATAAGATTTATGGATAAAATTTTATCTAGATCTAGATCCAGATCTAGATCTGAATGTGCTAGGGTTTGGAAAGCTATAAAAGAAGGGGTGAGCCACCCCCTACTCATTATTAAGAAAGCTCTCAAGTGCTCCATCAATCTAAGTTCTCGCAACAACGTCGTAATGACGACAAAAGCTCTTCTCCTTCAAATTCTTAAGTCGGTACTTTGTTTAGTTTTGTTTCTTACTTATTACTTGCTAAGAGAAGAGGTAGGTTTATTACC
Source organism: Wurfbainia villosa (assembly GCA_025175895.1). Lineage (NCBI taxonomy): Eukaryota > Viridiplantae > Streptophyta > Magnoliopsida > Zingiberales > Zingiberaceae > Wurfbainia > Wurfbainia villosa. The sequence continues at coordinate 32,683,940 of CM045990.1, read as the reverse complement.
TTGGTCCTCTACATCTTTTGTAATCATCTTATCTCTTACCTCCAACGAGGAAGAGATTTTAGTGTTTGCCCTTCGGAAATGATAAAGGATCATAGGGCCTTGGATTAACAGTCGGTTGGCTGTGAACCAAGTAAAAAAGTCTTTGTGTCTTTTATTTGTGTTTTTGTGTTTCCACTGTGAAGTTTTTTAAATTGAAAAGAAAATTTTAAATACGCTATTAACCCCCCCTCCTCTAACGTCTTTTCGATCCAACATTTGGTATTAGAGCGAGGGTGCTCAGATTCGGTGCAACCACCGGTTGAGTGCTTTTCTTTTCATGTTTTTATCATTTAAAGTTATTTCCCACACTACTAATCCAAGACCAAGTCATGGAATTTTCTTGTTCTTCGTATTTTTGCGAGGTATTTAAATGGCCCACCTTGAGGGTTATAGCACCGCCCGATCTCCGTTCTTCAACAGAGACGACTTCCGTTATTGAAAGGGTCGGATGGAGTGTTTTTTTTAAAAACACAAGTCGAGATGTGGATTGTCATCCAAACTTGCTTTGCTTTACCTACCAATGACCAAAGGGAACCATTGGATTATGACAAGTGGACCAACATAATGAAGCATAAAATCGAAGTCAATGCAAAAGCAACTCAGATCTTATAATGTGGATTGACCAAGGAGGAACTCAACCGCGTCGACCCCTTCATTAGCGTCAAATACCTTTGGGACAGACTCACTGAATTACACAATGGAACCACCAACACTAAGGTATGTAAATGGGGCTTGCTTTTCAATAAATTATTTAATTTAAAAATGCAGGACAACGAGACAACCATGTTGGTGCAATCGGCCCAGGTCACGATTGACCAAACTTGAGTTTGACTCGAGTAGTGTTTTGATATTTGACGATGAGTTGACCATTGTTTGACAATGGGTTGACTATATGGTAACATGGGATTGACCATATGATGGTGAAGTCCAAGTGGGACACTTGGCATGAAAAGTTTAAGTTTTACGTACTTGGCATGGAAAGTCAAAGTGGGATACTTGGCATTGGAAAGTCCAACATGGAGTTGGCAAGGAAAGTCCAAGGGTGTAGTCTTGGCCACGTAAGTCCAAGTGTGTAGTCTTGGCGGTGAAAGTTCAAGTCATGAGTACTTGGCATTTGGAAAGTCCAAGGGTTGATATTGGCAGCGTAAAGTCCAAGAGTGGAGTCTTGGCAGTATAAGTCCAATGGTTAGCAGTGTAAAGTCCAAGCGTTGGTCTTGACAGCGTAAGCCCAAATGTGTCTTGGCAGTGTAGACCAGCTTAGCATGACAATAGCCAGTGAAAGCACCTAAAGGCTAGCGTATGGATGAACAAATCATGGATGACTTGGTGGGATCAAATAGGCGTGAGGTTGATGAAGGTGGCTAGAAGGCTTATGTCTAGGCTAAGGGTGGTCTAGCAAGTATGAGAGCATCATACTTGGGGTAAACCTCATGGTTGAGGTTTAGCAGTTGATTGAGATTTTGACCGATCGGTGGAGTCGGCGCCGGCCGTGCTGCGTGGCTTTGGCGATCAAATCCGGACCGGCGATTGGTGGCCTTGATCAATCGACTTCCATGGATGGAAGTCGACTGATGGATGTGACCACAGAAGCGAGGCAGGTTCGACCAGCGGCTCAACTACCTGTGCATCAGTCGACTGCTAGGGTTTGGTAGTTGACTGGTCGACTATTCGTTGGAGTCTCTCCAATGTGGATTAAGTCATTGTGAGACAATGACTATAGGAGCAGTCAACTGATGGGTATAAGCAGTCGACTGCTAGGCGAAAATTAGCCCGAGTTACAGCTTTAAAAGGAGCACGAAGGGGAGGATTTTTGCAGAGATTTCTTGGGTGATTTGAGGCGATTTGCTGGTGCAAGTCAGGGCCTTCAAGTGCGGCTCAAGAAATTAAACAAACAAGCATTCAAAGCAATTATTGTAAAGTTTTCTTTACTTGTATTTCATTATTGTCTTTGTATTTGCTTGTATTTCATTGTATTACTTTTGTAATCACTTGTACGAGGTTTCTCCACCTATGGTGTGTCACCGAGAAGGAGATTTATTAGTGGTGTGTGCATCACTAGAGCTCGTTGAGCTCGCCCAGTGGAGTAGGAATCCTAAGGTTTCGAACCACATATATCTTGTGTATTATGTGCTTGTTGTTGTGTATTTGTTTCTATCATTATATATTCCGCTACGTACACTAACAATTGTAGCTAGCACACGATCGAATTCCGTTGAACGAACTACAACGCTATTCACCCCCTCTAGTGGTCATATGATCCCCAACAAGTGGTATCAGAGCCTGGTGGATCTTAGAAGAAGAAGATGCTCGATCCCAACAAGTGGTATCAGAGCGGGTTACTCTTCACCAACTTCGCATCCGAGGGAGCAAATGCGCTAGAGGAAGATGATGGAGCCAAGTTTTAGACTAGGTCGGGACATCAACACACCACCATCCTACGAAGGCTATGGATTTGATGATTTCAATCAATGGAAAATAGAGATTGAGAACTTCCTGATGATGGTGGATATCAAGCTTTGGTCCGTCTTGATAGAAGGTTGCGAATTTCCAAGAGGAAAGAAGGGTGGAATCCTCAAGGTTGAAAAATGGACCAAGGAACAACTCAAGGAGTTCAAGACAAATATTAAGGTAATAAAAATGCTAAGTGATTTAATTCCTAATAATGTCTTGTCCAAGTTAGGTGAATACAAGGATGCCAAGGAGCTTTGGAGAAAATTGACAAAGTATCATGAAAATTCATCATCGGCTCAAGAAGTAGAGGATGAGTCCGAGGAGGAGCGTTCATCCTCTCAAGCTCAAGAAGAAGCGAGTATATCATCATCCCAAGAGCTTGAGGATTTGGAGGTTGAAAGGGAATCAACATCCGAATCAGAAGAGGTGGAAGAAGTAGGAGAAGCCTCTGTTAGTTAAAGCCCTAGAACCAATCATGTGATGGTTGAATAGGGAACATTTTGTATCATATTCTATAAAGGCAAAGGATTGGTTATTATATTTACATCTTGCTTGTGCCAGCTAATTTAAATATAATAATGCCCTAGAAAAGTAGGTTCTTATCTACAGCACATCAATTGGCAGAATTGATTATGAGAGGCTGTAGAGAACACTTTCCTAAATGTTCCTAGTCGAGTATTAATATGCAAGGGCAATATTAATACATAAAGACTAGCATGTAGGTCAATTGATGACTTGATCTCACAAGTCATGGATATATGATATCAAGTTGACACATGGGTATATATTGGAGAATATATACTGAACTGACCCGCCATGAGAAAGTTTCATGGATCGTTATATGAGTGTCATAAACTTTCTCATGTGACTATTGGTATGAATAGTCCTTAGACCTCAAGTCACTACGGTTCCCTACATAAGGAGTTATGTACTTTGGTATCACAAACGTCACCCGTAATAGGTGGACCATAAAGGCGACATCGGGTATGTAACAAATTATGCGGAGGGATGTGAGTGATGTAGATGGGATCTATCCCTTCCATATGACGGAGTGATATCGTGGGCCCCTTGATTGAGTAGAACTACTAAAACGCATGGCCATGCTCGAATGAGTCAATATGAGATATTGAGCTCATTTGTTTGAGTTAGTTTACTCAGTGGATCAAGAAACACATAGATTGATCGAGGATGACACGGTCTATGCCTCATTGATCAACTGATATCAAGGATAGAAGGACACGGCCATATATATTATAGTAGTCACGAAAGGTTAGTCGGATCTTGACTTATCTCAGAACTTGGGTAGCAATGATGTATTGCTAGATGCCGCTCATTGCTTGTGTATCTAAAAGAGTTTAGATCCACTGCCAACGTTATGAGAGCCTATAGGGTCACACACAAAGAGCATGATAATTAGAGGAATTAGAGTATTCTAGTTTGACTAGAATAATTTGGGAATAAGCTTAAGTACAAAATGGTTTTTGGACTTTAAGCTTAATGAGAATTTTAGCTAATTGATTTAATGAGATTAATTCAATATGTTACCTTATTGATTTAATAAGATTAATTCAATATGATAACATAAGCTTAATTGATTTAATAAGATTAATTCAATATGATAACATAAGCTTAATTGAATTAATAAGATTAATTCAACATGCATGAATGCCACATAAGAATGCCACATAAGCATGCCACATAAGCATGCCACCTAAGCATCCACCTAAGCTAGTTAAGGTGGAAGGAAACAAAATGGTTTTGTCTCCTTAAGTGGCCGCCAAACAAGGATATGTCTCAATGCAATGGATTGCATTGAATGTGGAGGTGAAAGGGTTTTTCCAACCCTATAGTGTGGTTGTTGGGAAGCTTGAGGTTGTGAGAGAGCTTGGAGAGCTTTGGTTGTGTGGCTTTGTGAGTGTAGGCTAGCAAGAAGAGGAGTCTTCTTCTTCCTTTCTCCTTTTCCTCTCTTCCTCTCCTTTAGGACTTCTAGCAAGAAGTAAAGGAGAGCTCTTCTAGTTTTCTTTGTGAGACAAGAGCTTGCTCGTGTGGATACATATAGAGGCACTGACACTTGAACGCTAAAAGATCCAACAAACAAAGGAAAGAAGGGATTAACAAGGGCACGCAACAAAGGTAATCCTCTCCTATAAGATAGGTTTGGTTTAGAGAAATTTATTTTATACGAGTTTGCTTTTCGCATGGATCACTGGAAGGGATCCTATTTTTCCGCTAAGATATGCCATTTGGCATAAAGAATTCCCTACAAAGGGTATCAGAGCCACTTATGTAAAGATCGATAAAATAGGTTTTCTATTTTATATGTGATATAGAAGTAGGATAAATTTTATTATGAGTTGATAATTGCATTAGCAAATTTTCAAACATAATAAAATATCCAATGTCTTTTAAAAGTTAAAATGACATGGTGCATGGTTATGGCCTAGTCCCAAAAAGTTTGTGATTGTGTGTTGTAATTTTAATACTACCCATGGTCGTGGCCTTTCTCCTAATATTCTTGTTGTAAAATTAGTTTTAGACTCGAATGTAACTCGAGTATTTCTCCTTTGTAATGTACAAAACAAGGATGGAGGGTCCATTGAAGATGAGGTTACAAGGAGGAAGTCAACACACAAGACAACCAAAAGGAAGCACTTAGGAGAAGATGCTATCCCTAGGTTGACCAATCAATCTTTCATTGGCTTGAGAAGATTGTAGAATAAGGGCCATAACCATGACACGCTTAGTTTAATATGTATGTGATGCATGTTAGTTTAGCTTGTATGTGATGCATGATTAGTTTAGCTTATATGTGATGTATGCTAATATGTATATGATACATGTTTATTTCTTAATAAGTCTAAACGATATGCAAGTCTAAAGCGATATGCCTACCAAAGTTGGTACTCACTACTTCCTCGATCATTTGTTATTGGGTTTGCCAAAGCAAAGCAATGCATTTTATCTTGGAGGGGTGCGAGTGGACAATCGTGATGTCCCGCTATCGTCTTAGTTAAGACTTAATTAAGTGTTTTCTTAATTGGTTAAGAAAGTAGAGGCATATATTAGCTTTGAACATAAGTGTTAACATTAGTTTTGTGTGATTTCGAACATCGGCTTTGTCTTAGAAGTGGTCGTTGCTCGATATCCAAGAAGGCCCTGTGCCTGCCACACCTGAAGTCGTTTAGGAATAAACACTAAACTAATCTAAAACTTAACCAAAGCTATTAAAGAGTTACATCAGATGTAATTGGCAAAAGATTGCCTACCTAATTATACTACGTCTTGGGCGATTAGCCAAAGCTAACTCAAGGCAATTATGATGTGGATCTTTATCCCATATAAATTTATAGCTAAATAGTAGCTATGAGAATTTAGTAGAGCCTCATTTAATTAAAGGCCTAATTAAATGATTTAGGTATGATACTTAACTTTGCATTTTTAATGTTGTAGATCACCATGTCATCTAACACGACACACCCCTCGACTTGCGATCTGTCCTTGAGAAGGACAAGCAATGGAGCAAACTTTCTTGATAGTATAGGAACTTGAGGATTATCCTCAAGCAAGAACATAAACTATATGTCCTAGAGCAGGCTACCCTGAAATACCCGCCCCTACGGCCACTCGTCTTTGAAAAGGATGCTTATAAGAAGCATCAAGATGACGATTAGATGTGTCATGCCTTATGCTTGCCACCATGAACTCGAGCTTGAAGCAACATGAGAACATGGATGCCTATGATATGGTTGAGCATTTGAAACAACTATATCAAGGACAAGCTAGGCACGAGCGTTTTGAAGTGTCTAAGGCTCTTTTTGCATGCAAGATGCAAGAAGGAACACCTGTAGGAACTCACGTACTCAAAATGATTGGGTACGTTGAGAACCTTGAAAGACTAGGTTTTCCACCGAGCCAAGAATTGGCAATCGATGTTATCCTGCAATCGCTGAAGCATACAATCAATTCGTCATGAATTATAACATGAATGAAATTGATAAACCTTTGCTGAGATTCTCATGTTGAGAATCACGAACCAAATCTCAAAAAGAAAGTTAGTAATGTACTAATGGTCAAGAAGGAAGGCAAGGGTAAGACCCAAGCCAAAGGCAAGGCCAATTCATCCACTTCAAAGGGTAAAGGTAAAGTACCTAAGGAAGGGGACTGCTTCCATTGCGGTGAGTGGATCGACACTTGAGGAAGTAAAGAACAAGAGAAGTGGGACTTCTGCCTCAGGTATACACGTTATAGAAGTTAATCTATCTATTTCTTCTACATGGGTATTAGATACCGGATGTGCATCTCACATTTGTACTAATGTGCAGGGACTGAGAAATAGTAGAATAATGGCAAAGGGTGAAGTGGACCTACGAGTAGGCAATGGCGCAAAAGTTGCTGCTGTAGCTGTAGGAACATATTCTTTGTCTTTGCCCACTGGGCTTATCTTAGAACTAGAGGAGTGCTTCTATGTACCCGCATTAACAAAGAACATAATTTCTGTATCTTGTTTAGACAAGAAAAACTTTTCTTTTATAATAAAGGACAAATGTTGTTCCATTTATTTAAATGAAATGTTCTATTGTAATGCACCACTTATGAATGGTCTCTATGTTCTAGATTTAGATAACCCAATTTATAACGTAAATACCAAACGGTTCAAATCGAATGATTTGAACCGGACATATCTCGCATCACGCCTAGGTCACATAAATGAAAAACGATATCCCAACTCCATAAAGATGGATTATTGGACTCATTTGATTTTGAATCATATGAGGTATCGAGTCTTGTCTTTTAGGAAAGATGACTAAAACTCCATTTAGTGGACATGGCGAGAGCGACGGATTTGTTAGGACTCATACATACGATGTATGTGGCCCTTTCAATGTCGGCCGAGGAGGCTATAAGTACTTTATTACTTTGATGATATGAGTAGATTTGGCTACTTATATTTGATGAGACATAAGTCGAATCCTTTAAAAGTTCAAAGAATTCAAGAATGAAGTACAAAACCAACTTGGTAAGCGTATTAAGCTACTTGATCGATCGAGGTGGTGAATACCTTAGTCAAGAGTTTCGTGATCACTGGTGAGTGTGGGATAATATCCCAACTCACTCCCTGGAACACCACAATGGAATGGTGTATCCGAGAGGAGAAATCGTACTCTATTAGATATGGTACGATCAATGATGAGCGATCTACCTACTTCCTTTTGGGGTTTAGCTCTAGAGACACGCTTCACACTTAATCGCGTTCCATCAAAAGCCGTAGAAAAGACACCATATACGATATGGACCGAAGAGTCCCAAAATGTCTTTTATAAAGATTTGGGGTTGTGAAGCTTACGTTAGGCGTCAAGTCTCGGATAAACTAGGACCCAAATCGGATAAGTGTTATTTTGTAGGATATCCCAAGGAAACTAAGGGATATTACTTTTACAATCCCACACTTGGCAAGGTGTTTGTTGCGAAATCTTTGTCTTTCTAGAAAGAGAATTTATTTCTAGAAATACTAGTGGAGTAAAATTCATCTTGAAGAAGTTCAAGATGATGATAACACTAAGGCCGATGGAAAATGAACAGAACCACAAAGTGTTGTGGATGAGGAAATTGTTGCCCAAAGAGTTGTGGAACAAACACTGCTCAAGTAGACCAACCTCTTCGTAGATCTAATAGGATCCGTCGCCAACCCGAGAGATATTCTTTTCTCTTGGATCGACAATGGTGATGTATTGCTTATCAATCTTGACGAGCCTACATCCTATAAAGAAGCTATGATGAGCCCAGATTCCGAGAAATGGCTAGAGGCCATGAGATCCGAAATGGAATCCATGTACACTAACCAAGTATGGACTTTGGTTGATCCACCTGAAGGGGTAAATCCCATTGGGTATAAGTGGGTCTTTAAAGTAAAGACTGACATGGATGGTAATAAGCATACCTATAAAGGTAGATTGGTGGCTAAAGGATTCAAGCAAATTCATGGTATTGACTATGAAGAAACCTTTTCACCAGTTGCGATGCTTAAATCCATTCGGATCATACTTGCTATTGCAGCCTACCACGATTATGAGATCTGGCAGATGGATGTCAAAACCGCTTTTCTGAATGGAAAGCTACTCGAGGATGTGTACATGACACAACCTGAGGGTTTTGAAGATCCAAAGCATCCTGGAAAGGTATGCAAACTGCAAAGGTCCATTTATGGACTAAAGCAAGCCTCTCGAAGCTGGAATCTTTGATTCGATGATGCAATCAAAGAGTTTGGTTTCATCAAGAATGAAGATGAGCCTTGTGTCTACAAGAGAAATAGTGGGAGCACAGTTGTATTTCTTGTCTTGTATGTAGATGACATACTTCTCATCGGAAATGATATTCCCTCACTCCAGTCTGTGAAGATGTGGTTAGGGAATTGTTTCTCGATGAAGGACTTAGGTGAAGCTGCCTATATTCTAGGCATCAAGATCTATAGAGATAGATCTAGAAGATTACTTGGCCTAAGTCGAGTACATACATTGATAAAGTGCTAGATCGCTTTGCTATGCAAAATTCTAAGAAAGGGTTTCGCTTTATCACATGGTGTGAGTCTTTCAAGACTCAATGTCCCTCTTCTAAGGAGGAGAGAGATCGCATGGATAAGATCCCTTATGCATCGGCTATAGGGTCTATCATGCACGCCATGCTTTGTACTTTGTACCTATGCTTTGAGCATGACGAGTAGATACCTGATCCAGGTGAAAGTCATCGATAGCGATCAAAAATATTCTTAAGTACTTACGAAGAACGAAAGAATATTTCTGATATTCGAGGCAATGAGGAGCTAATCAGAAGGGTTACATGATGCAAGCTTCCAAAGCATACAAGGATGACTATAGATCGCAATCGGGTACGTGTTTTGCACGAATGGTGGAGCCGTGAGTCGAAGAGTTCAAGCGTGACACAGCTTGATTCTACAATGTATTTAGCATATTGCAAAGATCCGATGCAAAGAAAGGAGGTCAGTTGGCCCGCAAGTTCATCGCTGAACTTGGGGTAGTTCCTAGCATTCGCAGATCCAATAGACCTCTATTGTGACAACAATGGGGCTATTACGAGCTAAGGAACCTCGATCACATCAGCCGACCAAACACATCTTTGCGCGCTTCCATCTCATTCGAGAGATCATCGATAGAGGAGATGTGAGGATATGCAGTACCGGCGTAAGCTAACATCGCAGATCCATTGACCAAGGCTTTGGTACGCAGAGGAAGCATGATGGTCACACTAGGTCACTAGGTATTAGATATCATAGTGATTGGTACTAGTGCTAGTGGGAGATTGTTAGTTAAAGCCCTAGAACCAATCATGTGATGGTTGAATAGGGAACATTTTGTATCATATTCTATAAAGGCAAAGGATTGGTTATTATATTTACATCTTGCTTGTGCACTAATTTAAATATAATAATGCCCTAGAAAAGTAGGTTCTTATCTACAAAGACATCATCGATTGTAATTGATTATGAGAGGTCAGAGAGAACACTTTCCTAAATGTTCTAGTCAGTATTAATATGCAAGGGCAATATTAATACATAAAGACTAGCATGTAGGTCAATTGATGACTTGATCTCACAAGTCATGGATATATGATATCAAGTTGACACATGGGTATATATTGGAGAATATATCGAACTCCCGCCATGAGAAAGTTTCATGGATCGTTATATGAGTGTCATAAACTTTCTCATGTGACTATTGGTATGAATAGTCCTTAGACCTGAAGTCACTACGGTTCCCTACATAAGGAGTTATGTACTTTGGTATCGTCAAACGTCACCCGTAACAGGGTGGACCATAAAGGCGATTACTGGGTATGTAACAAATTATGCGGAGGGATGTGAGTGATGTAGATGGGATCTATCCCTTCCATATGACGGAGTGATATCGGTGGGCCCTTGATTGAGTAGAACTACTAAAACGCATGGCCATGCTCGAATGAGTCAATATGAGATATTGAGCTCATTTGTTTGAGTTAGTTTACTCGGGGATCAAGAAACACATAGATTGATCGAGGATGACACTGGTCTATGCCTCATTGATCAATCGATATCAAGGATAGAAGGACACGGTCATATATTATAGTAGTCACGGAAAGGTTAGTCGGATCTTGACTTATCTCGTAACTTGGGTAGCAATGATGTATTGCTAGATGCCGCTCATTGCTTGTGTATCTAAAAGAGTTTAGGTCCACGCCAACGCGTTATGAGAGCCTATAGGTCACACAAAGAGCATGATAATTAGAGGAATTAGAGTATTCTAGTTTGACTAGAATAATTTGGGAATAAGCTTAAGTACAAAATGGTTTTTGGACTTTAAGCTTAATGAGAATTTTAGCTAATTGATTTAATGAGATTAATTCAATATGTTACCTTATTGATTTAATAAGATTAATTCAATATGATAACATAAGCTTAATTGAATTAATAAGATTAATTCAATATGATAACATAAGCTTAATTGAATTAATAAGATTAATTCAACATGCATGAATGCCACATAAGAATGCCACATAAGCATGCCACATAAGCATGCCACCTAAGCATCCACCTAAGCTAGTTAAGGTGGAAGGAAACAAAATGGTTTTGTCTCCTTAAGTGGCCGGCCAAACAAGGATATGTCTCAATGCAATGGATTGCATTGAATGTGTGGAGGTGAAAGGGTTTTTCCAACCCTATAAAAGACACCCTAAGTGGCCGGCCAAAGATAGCATTGGTTTTTGTTGTTGGTGGAAGCTTTGGTTGTGTTAGTGGTGAGAAAGCTTAGTGGAAGCTTTGGTTGTGTGGGTTTGTGAGTGTAGGCTAGCAAGAAGAGGAGTCTTCTTCTTCCTTTCTCCTTTTCCCTCTCTTCCTCTCCTTTAGGGACTTCTCTAGCAAGAAGTAAAGGAGAGCTCCTCTAGTTTTTCTTTTGTGAGACAAGAGCTTGCTCGTGTGGATACATATAGAGGCACGGACACTTGAACGTGCTAAAGATCCAACAAACAAAAGCAAGAAGCGGGATTAACGAGGGCACGCAACAAAGGTAATCCTCTCCTATAAGATAGGTTTGGTTTAGAGAAATTTATTTTATACGAGTTTGCTTTCGCATGGATCACTTGGAAGGGATCCTATTTTCCGTTGCGCATATGCCATTTGGCATACGAGATTTCCCTACAGCCTCCACCTCTAGGATTGAGGGGGAGGAGAGAATTTCTGCACCGGAGCAAACTCAAGAGGAACCATCTACCTTCGATCGAGAAGAAGAGGAAGTTCATGATTCCCCTACCATGGAAGGTAACTCGAGCATTTCAATCAAAAATAAAAATCATATTGTATGCTGAGTGTAGGGAAGTCGGACACTACAAGAGCAAGTGTCTGAAATGGGTCAAGAAAATGGCACAAGTTGTGCCAAAGGTCAAGGAACCTGGTTCTCCAACAATTAAGAGCAAGGAGCACGTGGTGTGCTTTAAATGCCAACAACGGAGACACTATTGAAATCAATTCCCTAGGGGGAGAAAGCAAACCAAGGGACAAGAAGGAGCATCACATGTAGGGGAGCTTCTAAAGCAACCCCTAAGGTAAAATTTAGTAATGCACCTTCCTTATTTTATAACGAAAAACATACTTTTAATACTCTTGCAATTGTGCATAATCATAAGGATCATGCTAGAAATAATAGATTTTATTGCCTAGGTGCTAAGAGTGATAATTTTAGAACTAAGGAGAAATTTGAAACTAATAACTCTAGACCAATTCTACCTAGGGAGTCAATTAGGAAGATAGAGAGTCATTTGGGCATTAACCCTACGAAGGATAGGCATATGCCAAAAAGGAAGAACCATGCCCAAAGATTAAATGAAAATTCAAAAATTGGGCAATTAGAATTAGAAAATCAGTTTTTGAGGTCAAAACTTGAGAAATTAGAGAAACCCCTTAGGAAGATGCAAAATCAAATTCAAGGGTTAAGTGGACAGAAATTAGGGTCTATAAAACAAGAACCATTAAAGGGCAAGAAAGGTTTGGGTCACAAACATAAGTCCAAGGAGACCTATCATAGAGTTTCATTCGATTATGGAACCATTCATAGGTCTAGGAAAGCCAAGTTTAATAGAGAAGTCATCCCTAAGGTTAACCATGGTGTATGCCTAGTGGCTAAGATTTCAAGGAAACCTAGGGAAGCCACTAAGAAGGTTACAAGGGGAGTTACCCCTAGAGTTAACCTAGGTAAGACCACAATGACCAAGGCTTCTAAGCCTAGGAGGGTCATTAGGAAGGTATCAAGGGAGGTCATCCCTAGTGAATACCTAATTAATCCAAGGAGCTCCAATAGGTATTGGGTTCCTAGGAGCGTGTTTGATTCACGCTAAATGGGTTAGGTAGTGTCAACTTTGAATGGATGGGTAGCTAACTCAGTCATAGCAAAGTTGGTATTTTAGGGCATTTCCAAGGTAATAAGATACTTTGGAAATAAGTTTAAATTTATATCCTAAAGGATTTTAGGATGTGCCAATATATTTTGAGAACTATAAAAAATTTATCAATTTGGCACAATTAAGGTTTAGAGGTCATAGTGTGTCATTTTGGATTTTTGACATACTTGGGAGAAAGTAGTAATATGGCAAATGAACTTAATCCAAACAAATGACAACTAATGCTAAAATTTAGGCATTCTTATATCTCTACTTTTTATTTGCCATGATTTGTTTGTCATATGTCATGTCATGACATCATATTTTTTTTTTAATCTTATAAATTGTCATGATCATGCTTAGGGTTAATTTTTATGTCATGTGTTACTTAGATTGTATTCATATGTCATGATACCATGATTATTGGCACATGCTTATTTATGTTATCATTATATGTCATAATCATCATTCATGCATTAATTAAATTGATTTAAGGACTATGACAGGATTTGAAGTCTCATGTATAAGGGAATCAAATAGAGTTATCTAGAGAATGCATTAGACCTTAGATTAGGAAGAACAAAACTCATATCTCACATCAAATTAACATGTGTGTGTTTTCATACACCCTAGACACATATGAGATGCTATAAAATGAGTTAAGTTCAAGGTGCATAGTTCTTGCATCTAGATGAACTCAAACTCATCTTATACCATGGATGAATCATGAGAAAAGTTTATGTACAAGTCATGTGTATTAAGCCCATAGACCATGGTTCAATATAAGGTTTTAAAATCATTTCAAAATTATTTTGAAAAACCTTAGTGAAGTTTATCTTTTGATAGCAATCACCATCGAAGAAGTTGATACAAAATAGGTCAAAAACATTGAAGTTATCAGTGGTTTTGAATTTTGTATCAATCTCACTATTTTATGGGTATTTTATTTTTCAAATATTTTTCACTCATTATGATTGATATAAGTATTATACATATGAAGTTTCATTATTTTTCAAATTATGTATAATTACTTATGTATTTATGAATTTCAGTTTCTGAATCTGATTTTTGCACTTGTAAATCGATCATCGTCATGGATAGCAATGATCGGCATCAAGGGCGCTCATCGCTGGATCGACAAAGTCGATCGCAAAGCTGATTTCGGGTAAACAAGGTTATTTAGCCTGATTTCAACTATGTTAGGCTACCCTAACTGCTCCTAACCCTGGGATATACTTTGGAAAGCATTGGAAGGGTGAAAATCCATTAGATATGAATTAGGAGAGTTGTTTAGGGTGATGTATCAATTTTAATGTGTGTGAAAGTTCAAGTTTGAACTTTTGCCCCTAATTTTGATGCTTTAGTATTCCTATAGGCTTAGGGACTCTCCAAGGACATTGTTGGTACAATGGTCAAGGGGGAGCAAGCCTTTAGAGGGAGGTTATCCATCATGGGATGATGGATGTGTTCTTCCTCATAAGGGGGAGAATTTGGAGAATTGAGAGAGTTTGAAGGATTGCCTCTCTTTAGTGATATGGAGCTTATCACTAGGAAGAGTGAAGGCATCCTAAATGTTTTTGGACCAAGGGGGAAATTGTAAGATCTCATTGGGATATGATACATTGATACCTTTGGAGAGATACATCAAAAAGGGGGAGAATGTGAGATTTCCCAATTTGGACAATTGAGAGGATTGGATTGAGTTAGTGTTTTAATTCAAAGGTGTTTGATTTTTGTCAAACATCAAAAAAGGGAGAGATTGTTGGTGCAATCGACCCAGGTCATGATTGACCAGATTCGAGTTTGACTCGAGTAGTGTTTTGATATTTGACGATGAGTTGACCATTTTTGACAATGGGTTGACTATATGGTGACATGGAGTTAACCATATGATGGAGAAGTCTAAGTGGAACACTTTGCATGAAAAGTTCAAGTTTTGTGTACTTGGCATGAAAATTCCAAGCATGGGTCTTGGCATGAGAAGTCCAAGTGGCACACTTGGCATTGGAAAGTCTAACATGGAGTTGACATGGAAAGTCTAAGAGTGTAGTCTTGGCCACGTAAGTCCAAGTGTGTAGCCTTGGCGGTGAAAGTCCAAGTCATGGGTACTTGGCATTTGAGAAGTTCAAGGATTAATATTGGCGACGTAAAGTCCAAGGGTGAGTCTTGCCAGCATAAGTCCAATGGTTGACGGTGTAAAGTCCAAGCGTTGGTCTTGGTAGCGTAAGCCCAAATGTGCTTGGCGGTGTAGACCAGCTTAGCATGACAATAGCCGATGGAAGCACCTGAAGGCTAGCGTATGGATGAACAAGTCATGGATGACTTGGAGGGATCAAATAGGCGTGAGGCTGATGGAGGTGGTTAGAAGGCTTAGGTTTAGGCTAAGGGTGGTCTAGCAAGTATGAGGGCATCATACTTGGGGTAAACCTCATGGTTGAGGTTTAGCAGTCGATTGGGATTATGACCAATCGACTAGTCGAGAGTCGACTGACGCCTGATCGGTATGTGGCCTTGACAATAAACGCAAGCCTTCGGGCCGATCGACCTTGATCACCGATTGCCATGGATGGTAGTTGATCGATGGATGCAAACACGAGGCGGCAGTTCGACCCAGCGATCGCGCCTATGCTCAGTAAACTGATAGGGTTTGGCAGTTGACTAGTCGGCTATCCGTTGGAGTTTCTCCAACGTGGATTAAGTCGTTGTGAGACAACGGCTACAGGAGCAATCGACTGATGGGTATGAGCAGTCAACTGCTAGGCAAAAATCAGCTCGAGTTACATCTTTAAAAGGATCATGAAGGGGAGGATTTTTTTCAGCGATTTCTTTGGCGATTTGAGGCGATTTGCTGGTGCAAGTCAAGGTCTTCAAGTGTGGCTCAAGCAATCAAACAAGCAAGCATTCAAAATAATTTTTATAAAGTTTTCTTTACTTGTATTTCATTATTGTCTTTGTATTTGCTTGTATTTCATTGTATTACTTTTATATCACTTGTACGAGGTTTCTCCACCTCCGGTGTGTCACCGAGAAGGAGATTTATTAGTGGTGTGTGCATCACTAGAGCTCGCCCCGTGGAGTAGGAACCCTAAAGTTCCGAACCACATATATCTTTTGTATTGTGTGCTTGTTGTTGTGTATTTATTTTTATCATTATATATTCTTCTGCGTACACTAACAATTGTAGCAAGCATGCAATCGAATTCCGTCGAACGAACTATGACGCTATTCACCCCCCCCCCCCCCCCGCCCTCTAGTGGTCATATGATCCCCAACAGACCACTCAACTTCATGCTTGGATCCAAGACATCATGAACGACCTCCACTCTATTGGACAAAAGATAGAAAACTGAGATGTCATAAGGTATAAGCTTTCCCTAGGACTACTTTGTGGTCATCCATGATTGATGCTTACAAAGTTTCTAGAGATCTTTCTAAAATTAGATTAGATGAATTATTTTCAAAATTTGAATTGCATGAACATTCTAACTCGGCCCCTGTCGAGAACAGTATAGCTTTGATTGCAAGTCAAAGAAAGGGGAAAAGCAAGCCTCCACCCAAAGAAGACGAGTCTGAATTGGAGTTAGAGGAAGAGGTGGAGACTGAACTAGTCAATCTAGTTCGAAAGATGATCAAGCATAGAAGGTGACCAACCAAGCCAACAACGGAGAAGAAACCCAACCCAAGTCAAAGCTACAAGTCCTACGAGTGCAATAAGAAGGGGTACTTCAAGTCCGAATGTCCGAAGCTAAAGAATAAGAAACTACATGTCCATAAAGCACTCAATGCAACGTGGGAAGAATCTTCGGAGGAAGAAGAAGACCAAGTCAACAACTTTCCCTTCATGGCAAGCCCGACAGAGTCAGAGTCTGAGTCCAAGCCCGAAGCCGACAATGAGTTCGACTCCGATTCCAGATCCGACACCAAGCTCGAATTCAAGATAAGCCACGGATCCGTATCTGGTTTAAAAGAATCAATCAAGGTGAGTCGGTCATTAATTAACACTCTATATGATGCCATTAAATTTTTGAATAAAAAATTAATGAAATCCGAGTCTAAAGTTGAGTCGTTGCTTAAGGAGGTTAAACTCCTTAAGCATAAGGCAACTCTAACCTCTTCAACTAGTCAAGTTCAAGAGGGAAACTCAACTCAAGTTAAAAAACTTGAGGAAGAGAATTCTCTCTTGAAAGGGAAAGTTAAAGGGCTTAGGAAGTCGTTGGAAAGGTTCACGTTGGGATCTAAGGGTTTTGACCTACTTCTTAGATTGCAAAGAGTCGTGTGCAATAAGGTCGGACTCGGGTTTAGGACAACAAATAAATCATATATGTCAATTGTAAATTGTAATAGCAGAAGAATCCAAGCATGGGCCCCTAAGATCAATTTAACATTGCAATTATATTCGACTAAGTATTGGCTTCCCAAAGATCAAATCCACTATGTGGATAGACCATATCGATTCAATGATCTAGGGGAAGCCAATACTAAATTTGTGTGCTCAATTACTTGATTAATTTAGTTTTGCATGCCTAGTTAGTTATTATTTGTTTAATTTAGAACAGTTAGATAGGACTAATGGTTAATTAATCTTGACAACATAGTATTAGGACGCGGTGAGATGATGGTACGTTAGGGAAACGAAGTCTCATGTATCTGGGTTAGATAAAGAGTATCTAGCTTGGTGCACTTGGCTAAGTGGAACTGACTGAAGCTACCACACCACATCCTTAACTAGTTTGACTAAGATTTAACTCTAAAGTAAATTAAGTGTACAATTTCTTAAGTTAGCTTTGTCTAAGAAAGTGGTCTTTGTTCAGATCAAAGAAGGCCTCTGTGTCTCGCCACAACCTAAAAGTCCTCTTTTGAAATATTCACTTAACTAACTAAAGGTTAAATCCAAATCTAATCCAAAGTTAATTATTTTTCAAACCATTAAAATTAACTAACTAAAATTGAAAGTCATCTCACAAAACATATAGGGTTAACATGATTGATTATGTAGAAAGGGTGAGATGAATCTTAGGTTAAAAACTTTTAAATCGATTTAAAATTCCAATATCCGATCCAACTACTATATGTGTAGGATCAATGGATGTTGGATAGTGGGTGCTCCTGATATATGATCGGAGAACGACTGAAGTTTATGAAGCTTAGATTCAAAAACCTAGGATTGGTAACCTTTAGAAACAACGGTAAACTCAAAATCAATGAATCAGGTGATATTCAGCTAAACTCAAATTTTATAATACGCAAAGTCTTATTAGTAGAGAATTTTGAGTTTAATCTTTTAAGTGTTAGTGTGATACTAGTTATAAAGTTATCTTTTTACCAAATGAATATTTAATTAAGAATAATTATTGCTCAAAAATCATACTTAGGGGAATTAGGAATAATGATATTTATACAATAAATCTACCCAACTCCTCAACCAAGTTTCTAATGACACAACAAGAGGAATCATGGTTGTGGCACAGATGATTGGGTCACTCCCATCCTAGACTTATATGTAAAATAAGTCATAATGGTCTAGTTATAGGTCTACCCAAATTAAGTAACTTAGAAAATAAAATATGTAATGCATGTCAACAAGGAAAACAAATTAAAACTTCACATAAATTAACTAATCAAGATAGAACTAAAAATGTGCTTGAGCTCCTACACTTGGACCTTTTTGACTCACATGGAGCCAAGTCACTAAACAGTAGTGAATATTGTTTAGTAATAGTAGATGACTATTCTAAATTTACTTGGGTAAAATTCTTAAAACATAAAAATGAAACCTTGGATCATTTTCCTAATCTATGCAAGTTATTAGAAAGTGAAAAAAACTTAAGGATTAAAAGAATTAGAAGTGACCATGGTGGAGAATTCGAAAATCATAAGTTTATCGAATTTTGTAATCAAAACGGATGTCACCATGAATTCTCTTGTCCTAGGACCCCTCAATAAAATGAGTTAGTTGAACTAAAAAATAGAACCCTACAAGAGGTTGCTAGGACCATGTTGAATGAATACAGTTTACCTAATAGGTTTTGGATAGAAGCAGTCAATACTACCTGCTATGTCCAAAATACAACTTTAATAATTAAACGACACCAGAAAACTTCTCATGAAATATACTACAAAAAATTACCTAACATTAAGTACTTTAGAGTCTTTGGATGTAGGGTACACATACTAAATACAAAAGATTACTTAGAAAAATTTACCTCTAAAATAACTACCGACATATTTCTAGGATATTCAACCACTAGTAGAGTCTATATGGTATATAACAATGAATCCTTAAAAATTAAAGAAACAATTAATGAAGTATTTAATGAAGAAAATAATCCTACAAAATCTGAAGTAAACATTGAATTAAATAACAAAAACTTAAAAATGAAATTAGACCTGAACCTAACCCACAATATGAATTAAGTGTAAACCCTAATCCAAACCAATCTAGAGTACAAATTAATCATCCAATTAACCAAGTATTAGGTGATCCAAATCTAGGAGTTCAAACTCGGACATCCTGTAGAAATGTAAGTCAAATTTCACTCATATCTAAAATCAAACCTAAAATCATAGAATAAGCTCTTCTTAACTCGGATTGGATCATTGTCATGCAAGAAGAGTTAGCTCAATTCACTAGGAGTCAAGTTTAGGAATTTGAAAACTTAGACCAACCTAACCATGTACTTAAACTTAGGAAAGCTCTATATGGATTAAAGCAAGCACTTAAGGCTTGGTATGAAAAACTATCTATTTATCTAAAATCTAAAGGTTTTAATCAAGAATTAATTGACCCAACTTTATTCGTAAAAATTGTAGGAAAAAGAAATATTTATAGCACAAATCTATATAGACGATATAATATTTGGAACAACAAACACAACATTTCTAAATGAATTTATTTCACTAATGGAAAGTGAGTTCGAAATGAGTTTAGTAGGTGAACGCACTTTCTTCTTAGATTTACAAATGAAACAAACAAGAGAAGGGATCTATATGCATCAAAATAAATACGCTAAGGAGTGAATTAGTAAGTTTGGCATGCAAAATGCTAAAGAAATTAATACACCTATGGCAACTAAGGTAAACATTGGAGAAGATTTAGAAGGAAAAGCTATAGATTTAAAATACTATAGGAGTGCAATAGGTAGCCTTTTGTACTTAATTGTAAGCCGACCTGATATACTTTTTGCAGTAAGTATGTATGCAAGATTTCAGTCTTATGCTAAAGAATCACACCTAATCTTAGTAAAAAAAATCTTTAGATATATAAAAGGAACACAAAATATAGGAATCTGGTTATATGAGTTTGAACTAATCAGCTACTCTGACTCAGATTATGCTGGTAGTAAACTCGATAGGAAAAGTACGAGTGGTTGTTGTCAACTTCTAGGATCAAATCTAGTTAGTTGGTGTAGTAGAAAATAACATTGTATTGCTTTGTCTACTACTTAAGCAGAATATATAGCCATGGGTGAGTGTGTAACTCAATTTCTTTAGATGAAGCACACTCTAAAAGACTTCCAACTAAACTTTAGTAATACCAAAGTCATGATTGATAATATTAGTTCAATTAATCTAACTAAAAATCCTATATATCATTCTAGAACTAAACACATAGAAGTAAAACATCATTTTATAAGAGAACATGTAGCTAATAGAAATGTAAAACTTGAATACATTGAATCTAAATTGAACCTAGTAGATATTTTTACGAAACCATTAACTGAAGCAGAGTTCAATTTGCTTAGAAGAAAACTAGATATGTGCGTAGTAGAGTGGGAATTATTTTTACTTACTATTTATCATTTTCTTTTATGCTTCATGGAACTAGCATAGGACTTACCTTAGAAAGCATGAACCTATAGTTTTAAGGAGCCAACACATCTCACAACACATAGGTTTAATGTGATTGTGTACTGAGCCGCGTAGATGGGCGTGAGATGTTAGGACCTTACTCCTGATTCCAGATGTAGAACAAGTGCATCAACATGAATCATGGAGTATAATTTTTCAAAGTGAACAACTCTAACCAAGGCTTATTGATTGTCTAATATCAATTGGGTCATGACAGAGTTGAACAAGCTCTTAAGGACAATTTATTAGATGATTTATATTGAAAATATTATTTTACAAAAAGGACAAATGCTTGGATTCATAAAGGTATTTAGTTATTTCATTTCATCATGTGAACAAATGAAAATGAACTTAAGAAAATTTCACAAAATTTTATGGTAAACATTCACCTTAAAAATACACTCCTCATTAAATTATTTTCGATATATGGCAAAGGGGGAGAAAAAGGTTAAAGTTAAGAGATTAACTATTTGTTCAAAAGTTAAAGAGGTTAACTATTTTTTCGAAAAGTTAAGAACTTAGTATTTATTTTTCAAAACTCACATAGGGTTAAGGGAGAGGTAACCTTAAGGGGGAGGTTTTGAAAAATATTAATGCTTACTATTCTCTTAACTTTGAATTGGTTTGTCATAGATCAAAAAGGGGGAGATTGTTGGTGCAAAAGCACCAGATAATCGAACCTAGGGATTTGATAATGGCAAATATTCAAAGTTAAGTTATTTTGTTATCTCATATGCTATGCTAAGTGTGCAGGTAATGTATTAGACATTGCAAAGGTCAAAGATGTCAGAAGAATCTTAGGATGAGAAACCTCGGTAGTCAGGTGATGCCAGGAGAATCTCGGGAAGGAGAAACTGTTGGTGCAGAGGCACTAGATAATCGAACCTATATTTTGATTATGGCAAATATCTAAAGTTAAGGTCATATTTTTATCTCATGAGCTGAATTAAGTGTTCAGGAAATGGTTAAGCTAAGCCGAAGGTCAGCGACACCCGGAGAATCCCGAGTCGAGAAACCATGGTGGTCGGGTGACACCGAGGAAACTTCGTGTAGGGGAAATGTTGACCACTAGAGGGGGGTGAATAGCGTCGTAGGATGCGTTGATTGAATTCGATCGCATTCGTCTACAAATCTCGTTAGCGCGCAGTGGAATAATAATAAAGCAATAACAAAACAAGACAAACACGCAAACACGACTATTTAACGTGGTTCGGAACCAAACGGTTCCTACTCCACGGATCGAGCTCTAAAGAGCTTTAGCGATGTCAATCACACACCACTATGCAATAACTTCTTCTCGACATAAGTCGGAGGCGGAGAAACCTCTTACAATAGTTTACAACAATAAACTAAATACAACAAGCAAATACAATATGAAATACAACAAGAGATGCAAAGAAAACTTTACACAAAACTCTTTTGAATGCTTGCTTGCTAGGTTGATCGAGTAGAACTTGGAGACCCTGAATTGCAGCAGCAACTCGTCCCAAAACACCTCAAAGAACCTTGGTCGAAATCTCCTCCACGAGCTCCATTTAAAGCTTCAACCTGGGCTGGAAATCACCGATCAGTCGACTGATGACACTGTTGCTATGAGATAACGGTATAATCCACGCTAGAAAAATCCAACGGATAGGACATCAGTCGACTGATGATCAGTCGACTGATGGAGCCTTCACTCGACTACTAACCCCGCAGTCGAGTCTCGACTCCATTCTGTGCCGAACAAATCGAGGCGACCGGCCGATCGATCACAAGATCGGTCATTGCTCGGCAATCGACCGATTGCCCTCCTCGCAGCGATCAGCTAAGGCACTCCTCGCAGTCAAACCCTAGTTGACTCACACCAGTCGACTGCAATATGACACCAGTTGACTGGCACACCTCAAACATGAGGTTTAACCCAAGTATAGTGCCCCCATACTTACTAAACCACCCTTAGCCTAGACCTAAGTCTTCTAGCCACCTCCGTCAGTCTCACGCCTCTCGGATCCCTCCAAGTCATACATGACTTATTCATCCATTGCGCTAGCCTTCAGGTGCTTCCATCGGCTATGTCATGCTAACGGTGTCTACACCGCCAAGGCACATTGGACTTACGCTGCCAAGACTCCGCTTGGACTTTACGCCGCCAACCATTGGACTTATGCTGCCAAGACTCCTGCTTTGACTTTACGCCGCCAATATCAAACCCTTGGACTTCTCAAATGCCAAGACTCAAGCTTGGACTTTCCCTTGCCAACACATGTTGGACTTTCCATGCCAAGACCTATGCTTGGACTTTCCATGCCAAGACCCATGCTTGGACTTTCTATGCCAAGACCCATGTTTGGACTTTCCTTGCCAACCCATGTTAGACTTTCCATGCCAAGACCCATGCTTGGACTTTCCTTGCCAACCCATGTTGGACTTCCCATTGCCAAGACCCATGCTTGGACTTTCCCAAATGCCAAGTATCCCACTTGGACTTTCCATGCCAAGTACCCAAGACTTGGACTTGTTAGTGCAATCAACCCGTGATATGGTTTTGATGTGTGTGGCAAAGGGTTTAAGTTAGGTTGTTATTGTGATTTGATATGTGCGTTGAAGTCATGCAGGACTTAGTAATTCGCACATGAAGCTTTGGCGGGTTCACCACTCACAATCTCGTGCTTGAGTCGGAGAAGGAGAATTGCAGAGTCATGTGCTTGATGCTGCCGAGGGACCGTCGGACGAGATGACTTGAAGCGAAGCCAAGGAAGCAGACATCGGAGGCAAGAGACACGAAGGAGCATTGTAGAGTCGTGCGCCTGATGCTGCCGAGGGACATGGCCGCGAACGAAGAGAGCTTCGGCGAGGGACTTCGAGGGAGATGAGAGAATGAGTGAAATGTAAGTAGCTCATTAGGTGAACTTGGCCGAATGACTAAGTGTCGGATGAGATTTCCCGACATCAGTCGACTGCTATGAAATGACAGTCGACTGCTCTAAGTCGAACGGAGTTCGACTGGTGTTCGACTAATGGATTTTAGGCCAAGAAGTGGACTGCCATGGAATGGCAGTCGACTGCCAGACCATCGGTCGACTGTCATGGAATGGCAATGATCGATGAAGCGATCACGGGCATTAAAACCTCCGTGGCCGATCGACGATCAACTACGGAGAGCGCGATCGATGGTTACATCGATCGCTAAGATCCGTTAGACTACAACGATCGAGATCTGACATGTTCGGAGACCATTGTAGCGGCGCCAGTATACTGTCAGAGGCAGCAGTCGACTGATAGCGGCCAACGGAAAGAAATCAGCCCTCTCTATAAAAAGAGAGGGTGTTGGGCTTTGGGAGGCTAATGTTCATGCTCTAAACTCTCCCAAAGTGCCCTAAAATTTTTCCATCCTCTTACTTGGTTTTATTTACATCATATTTGTAAGAGGAGTGAATTCTTGTAAAGAGGTTACCTCCACCTAGCTTGGTGCAAAGGAGAGAATAGTGGAAGGTTGCGGAGTGATTCACCGTGGACGAATCGGACCGTGGATTAGCGGCGTAGCCGTGAACCACATTACATTGTGGTGTTAACATTTGTGTTTATTCTTCCTTTGCTTTGTCTTTAATTGTTTGTATTTGCATATTCCGCTTGTGCTAATAGTTTTGTAGACGAGCAACGAACGAACGAATTCCATCGTCTACGACAAAGGCTATTCACCCCCCCCCTCTAGTCGGCCAACACATTGACCCTACAAGTGGTATCAGAGCCAAGGCATTTGTTGAGGACTAATTGCCAACACAAGCACTATATCAAGAGATGGTCGGCTCAAACATTCATCCGCCAAAGTTTGAGGGGGAATTCGCTTGGTGGAAGAAGCGAATTGAGGTATTCTTTGAAACCGATTTCGATATTATGCTTATAATGAAAAACGGTTTTGAGATGCCTAGGGATGAAGAGGGGAGAATACTAGACAAATCAAGGTGGACTAAAAAGCAAAGAGAGGAGCACCTTGCAAATTCAAAGGCTAAGCACCATCTCCTCAATGTACTTCCCCAACAAGAGATCAACCGGATTGGGGATTGCTCTAGTGCTAAAGAGATGTGAGAGAAGCTAGTAGAGCTTCATGAAGGTACCTCGGAGGCCAAGCTTGCAAGGAGAGACCTCCTCCACTCCCAACTATCAAATATTAAACTCGAAAAGGGAGAAAAGGTAACCTCACTACACTCTCGATTTAAAGAAATTTTAATTGGGCTAACAAGTGTAGGAGAAAGACTTTCGAACTGGGATATGCTTATGAAAGCAATCGATGTCTTTCCCCGGTCATTGAAATGGAGCTCAATGGTGGACTCCTTCTATATGTCGAAGAATTTAGAAGTGAGCACCTTGGAGGAGTTCTTCTCAACCATGGAGCTCCATGAAACTAGGCTTGAGGGAGTAATTGAAGAATCAAGTATCAAGTCATCAAGAGGAGTAGCCCTAGTAGCCAACAAGGGAAAGAAGAAGAAGATAGAGACTCCCTCCTCCGATGATGATGAAGCATCCTCCTCCTCCTCCATGGATAGCACGGAAGAAGCATACATGGTAAGAAAGGTGAGGCGTGCTTTGAGAAATTTTAAATTTAATAAATCTAATAATAGGAGAAGAAGACTAAGGGGGAAGGTAATTTGCTATAATTGCCAAGGAGAGGGACACATAAGGGACAATTGTCCCCTCTTGCACAAGAGCAAAGAGGAGAGGAGAAAGAAAGAAGAAAAGAAGAAAAAGGGGAGCAAGAAGAAGGAAGAAGAGAAGAAGGCCAAAGAAAAGGGAAAGGCCAAAGCACTAAAGGCAAAGACATGAGATGATCCCTCTTCATCATCCTCATCATCATCGGAAGAGGAAAACACCTTTGTCACAAACTTGGCTCTAATGGCGTTTGATGATCTAGACACCTCCTCATCCAAAAATGAAGAAGCAAACTCAAGTGAGGAGAGCTCTAGTGAAGGGGGAGCTTCTTCTACATCCTCATCATCGGAAGAGGATTTGGTAAGTGAGGTAACGAATCTACCTCCCAAGAAAATTATGTCCATGATTTCTAGTCTTACTAAGGATTTATTTAGGGCAAAGAAGAAAAATAAATACATGCTTAATCAAATTAAGGATTTAGAAGAAAAACTAGAAAAAACATGCTTAAATATTAATAATGATGATGCATGCTCATATGATTATATGCCTCTTGATGTTAATGATGCATGCATTGAAGAAAATAGGGTCCTAAGGGAAAAGGTAGACCACTTGACCAAGGCCCTAGAAAAATTCACTATAGGCTCCAACACCCTTAACATGATTATAGGGAGCCAAAGAGCAAGTTTCAATAAGAAAGGCCTAGGATATAAGGAAAAGAAAAATGAAAAGACCTATAAATGCTTAATTGCTAGGGGTCAAGATAAAAAGAAGACAATTGCTAGAAAATGGATCCCTAAGGAGTATTTAGTGAACCCCATAGGCAAGAATTTGTTTTGGGTTCCTAAATCCATCCTAAAGGGTTAGGAAAACCCTAGGATAGTCAACCATATAGAATTTATCTATATCATATTTTGGTTGACTTAGGATAACAGGACAAAATTTTTGAAATAGTGTTGGGTGATGATAATGCACCCATAACTAGATAAATCATGTTTTAGGTGATATTTGCTTTATTATCATAATTCATACCTAATGCATGAGTATTAATTGATGAATACATTTGTTTCATGATCATAATGTGAAATTCATGCATATATGTCTTTATGATCATGTGGTATGTTAGGATGATACTTAACCTTGTATAGAATTGCATGAAATTATTGGTTAAGTATATATAAATACCTTTAGGATACATCTCACACTCACCATAGGCTACCTTGATTGAAAACTTAGCATGAGTGAGATGATAGGATGATACTAATGGTCCACTAATGCCTATGACATTTAGATGGTCATTTAAGGTATCAAATAGCAATAATAGACCAATCATGGGGAAGACTTATGTTTAATTCATAGACATATTGTCCAAAGATCATGGTTGGATATTTCACATGTTTTCAAAATAATTTCTTACTTTAAAATCTGAGTGTTCATGTTTTGAAATAATTTAAAGCAAAACTAGGTGTTAAAAGTGATACAAACTTGATCAAAAACCTAGTTGTTTTTTAAGCTTTTGGATTTTTGGCAAATCTTTAAAAATATAATGATTTTTCATAGAAAACTATTTTTCATTGATAAAGAATCCTAAAAGAAATGTGTTCCCCAAATTTCACTATTTTTCGAATTTTTTAGAATTTATAATGCATTCCTGAATTTCGTCCAGAAAATCTGAAAAACTGCCTATACTTGTGCTGATCATTGATCGCGATACGATCATTGATCGATGATCTGTTTTTGATTGATTTTTGGTTTGATTCTCTCTAGACTTGATGTCATGCTTATATAAACTTTGTTTAATATTTTTTGATGGTGTCAAAGGGGGAGAAATATATTTGTTTAAGGGTGAAATATTTAGGGGGAGTTTCATGTATTAAGGGGGAGAGTTGCTAATCATGTTATTTACATGCTTCCTTACCTTAATATTTTTATCAAATGTCTACCTAACTTAAACGGATTGCTACACATCAAAAAGGGGGAGATTGTTAGTGCAATCAACCCGTGATATGGTTTTGATGTGTGTGGCAAAGGGTTTAAGTTAGGTTGTTATTGTGATTTGATATATGCGTTGAAGTCATACAGGACTTAATAATTCGCACATAAAGCTTTGGCGGGTTCACCACTCACAACCTCGTGCTTGAGTCGGAGAAGGAGCATTGCAGAGTCGTGCACTTGATGCTACCGAGGGACCACCGGACGAGATGACTTGAAGAGAAGTCAAGGAAGCAGAATTCGGAGGCAAGAGACGTGAAGGAGCATTGCACATCTGTGCGCCTGATGCTGCCGAGGGACGTGGCCGCGAACGAAGAGAGCTTCGGTGAGGGACTTCGAGTGAGATGAGAGAATGAGTGAAATATAAGTAGCTCATTAGGTGAACTTGGCCGAATGGCTAAGTGTCAGATGAGATTTCCCGACATCGATCATCGCCATGAAATGACAATGATCGCCGTCTAAGTTCGACCGGTTCGTGTTCGATGATGGGTTTTAGGGCGCAGTTGGATCGCTAGACATCATCGATCGGCCATGGAATGACAATGGATCGATGGCGTCGCGCATAAACCTTCCGTAGTCGACGATCGACTACGAGAGGGGCATGATCGATGGTTACATCAGTCGACTGCCAACGGATCCGTTGGACTACAAGGGTCGGGATCCGACGTGTTCGAGGTCGCAGAAGCTGCCAATGATCATTGCGCAAAGCGTGATCGATTGATAGCGCGGCGACGGAAGAAATTAGCCCTCTCTTTAAAAAGAGAGGGTGTTGGGCTTTGGGAGGCTAATGTTCATGCTCTAAACTCTCCCAAAGTGCCCTAAAGTTTTTCCATCCTCTTACTTGGTTTTATTTACATAATATTTGTAAGAGGAGTGAATTCTTGTAAAGAGGTTACCTCCACCTAGCTTGGTGCAAAGGAGAGAATAGTGGAAGCTTGCGGAGTGATTCACCGTGGACGAACCGGACCGTGGACTAGCGGCGTAGCCGTGAACCACGTTACATTGCGGTGTTAGCGTTTGTGTTTATTCTTCCTTTGCTTTGTCTTTAATTGTTTGTATTTGCATATTCCGCTTGCACTAATAGTTTTGTAGACGAGCAACGAACGAACGAATTCCACCGTCTACGACAAAGGCTATTCACCCCCCTCTAGCCGGCCAACACATCGACCCTACAGGACTTTCCCATGACAATCACATTGTCATATGTTTTTGTCAAACATCAAAACATCTCTCGAGTCAAGCTCGAGTCCTGGTTAATCGTGACCTAAGCCGATTGCACCAACACTTCGTGGGAGTCAAAGAACCTAGGTGGAAGACCGGAAGAAAAGCGATAGGTCATAAAGGACTAGAGGTAAGCTCGTGTGAGTGAGGGATGGTAAGGTCGTTTCCTCTGTACGGGGACGACCGTAGGCCGTGATCCGACTTAGACTTCCTGAGGAAGGTTTAGGTCGAGATCGGACAGTAAAAAACTGTCGCATTCACCATTTTCCATGCTAACCTCTTACTGCAGGGAAGTGACCAGGCTGGCAGTCGACTGCTGACCATTGGGCAGTCGATTGATACACATCAGTCGACTGATGGAAGGCATCAGTCGACTGATGGAAGGCATCAGTCGACTGATGGCGACGAATCAACCTTTTGTGCTAGGTCAAAATGGATAATGTTTGACGCAACCACTTCACGATAAAATATAGTACCACCTCATGATCAGTTCCAAAAGATGAGGAGACTTATTCCAAGGCAAAACTCTATAAAAGGAGGGGAAGACTCTAACCCAAAAATCAATCAAGATTATTCTTAAGTGCTCCTACAACGCCAAAGGTCCAAGACCATCATAACGCCGATGCGACGTCAAACTTTCAACTTCTTCGTCGGCAACAGCAGCAAGTAATATTTTTGTTTACTGTATTCTTTGTTTTAATCATAACAAGGTGAGGTAGGCTTGTTGCTTCATCCTCATACTTTCAGTTTGTGTTCGTTGTCTCCTACCTCCAACGAGGAGGAGACCTTATAGTGGATTGCTCCTTCGTACACAGTCAAGGATCGCGGGGCCTTGGAGTAGCAACCATTGGGTTGTGAACCAAGTAAAAATAAACTTTTCCTTTTTATTTTTTCGTTGTGCTTGCTCGTTTATCGAATGAACGAAAATAAAAGTTTTACTCTCGCTATTCACCCCCCCTCTAGCGACGCTTCTCGATCCAACAATTGGTATCAGAGCGGGGGCGCTAAGATTTGGTGAAACCACCAATCTAGCACTTTTTGGCTTTCTTTTCGTATTTTTTGATTCATTTTTTTTAGGATTTTTTTTCTCCCGCACTACTAATCCGAGACGAAGTCTTGGTACTCTTCTTTTGGTTGTGTGTTTGCAAGTATTCTCTTTTGGAGTAGCCGATGGTAAAACAATCATAACTTTTTGCACATGTGGACCCACGAAACGATCTACCTACCAAATCGAAGCTCTATGAGAGATCTACACTTACCAGGGTTTACCCTCGAACAACCTGTATTCATCCCCAAAAACCGACATTTAGTACCCTTTCGAGGACATCGAAGGTCGTAAGTTTCTAATTTTTGTTAGTTTCTTATTTTTCTTATTTATTTCTGTTTATTTCTTATTATTTCTCACATTACTAATCCAAGACCAAGTATTGGAATTCTTTTTGGTTTTTATTCGTGTTTTTCAAGATATTTAATGGCTCACATTGAGGGGTATAGCACCACCCGACTTCCGTTCTTTAACGGAGATGATTTCCGTTATTGGAAAGGTCGGATGGAGTGTTTTCTAAAAACACAAGTCGAGACTTGGATAATCATCCAAACCAGCTTTGCTCTACCCACCAATGATCAAGGCGAGCCCTTGGACTTCGACAAGTGGACCAATGCAACCAAGAAGCAAATCAAAGCCAATGCAAAGGCGACCCAAATGTTGCAGTGTGGTCTATCCAAAGAGGAGCTCAACCGCATCGGACCCTTCATCATCACAAAGGACCTGTGGAACAAATTAATTGAGCTACATGAAGGAACGTCCGATGCTAAGGTATGTAAAAGGGATTTATTTTTAAATAAACTATACAATCTAAAGATGCAGGATTGCGAGACCGTCACCCAACTACATGCGCGGATCCAAGACATCGTCAACGATCTTCACTCGATTGGGCAAGCTGTAGAGAACCGAGACCTTATAAGGTATGCTTTAAATGCTTTCCCTAGGACTACCTTGTGGGCATCCATGGTTGATGCCTACAAGGTCTCTAAGGACCTTTTTAAACTTAGATTAGACGAATTATTTTCTAAATTTGAACTCTATGAACTGTCTAATTCGGCTCCCGAGAAAGGTATTGCCTTATTTGCAGGTTCGAAGAAGAAGGCCGCAAACAAACCACCCCCTAAGGAAGAGGACGAATCCGAATCCGAATCTGAAGAGGAGGCTGCAATAGTCAACATGGTGCAGAGAATAGCTCGACAAGAAAGAAGGTAATTGAAGAACGAGAACAAAAAGAAATTCAAGTCAAGGAGGTGGCCAAAGCAAATGGTAGCAAGGAAAGCCTTCCATGCAACTTGGGACAACGGAGAAGAAGGCGTCGACATAGCTTATATGGCAAGACCGGAAGAGTCCGAGTCAGAATCCGAAGCCGAGTCCAACTACAACTCTGACTCCGACCCCGAAGACTACTTCGAAAGGAAACTCAAAGCCGGACCAAAAGGAAAAGTCAAGGTTAGCCGCTCTTTAATTAGTACACTTTACCTTACAATTAAAATGCTTACTAGGAAATTAACTAAGTCCGAGTCTAAGGTTGAGTCGTTACTTGAGGAGGTTGAAACCCTCAAGCAAGAGGCTACTCTAACCTCTTCAACTAGTCAAGTTCAAGAGGGAAACTCAACCCAAGTTTGAAAACTTGAGGAGGAGAATTCTCTCTTGAAAGACCGAGTTCAAGAGGTCGAGGCTAGGTTGGAAAGATTCACGTTGGGATCTAAGAATCTTAACCAACTACTTGGAACCTAAAGAGCTATGTACAACAAAGACGGACTCGGATTTAGGTCAACGACTACGAATAAATCTTACATGTCTATTGTGAATCGTAGTCATCAAAGAGTCCAAGCATGGGTCCCAAAGGTTTTATTGAACTTACATATAAGGACTAATAAGTATTGAATTCTCCATGATCAAGTTCATTATTTGAATAGACCATATTAATTCAATGGTCCAGGGGGAGCTAACACTAAAATAGTATACTCGCTTCCTTAGCAAAACTATTGCATGATTAGTTATTTTATTTTAATTTTTAGAACGACTAGATAGGGAAAATAGTTAGTCAACTCTTGACAACATAGTATCAGGACGCGGCGAGATGATAGTACGTTAGGGAAACAAAGTCTCGTGTATTCGAGCTAGATAAGGCGTATCTAGCTTGGTGCACTTGACCGAATGGAATTAGCTGAAGCTACCTCGCCGTATCCTAAACTAGTTAGACCAGGAAGTAACCCTAAGTGACTTAAGTGATATTTTCTTGAATTTGGCTTTGTCTAAGGAAGTGATTATTGTTTCGATCAAAGAAGGCCCCTGTGCTTCGTCACGACCTGGAAGTCAGTTTCTCAAAAAGTTACTTAACGATCTAAAGGTTAAATCCGAATCTAACCCAAGGTTGACTATCTCTAATTAAGTCCAAATCATCTCACAAAACATATAAGGTGAACAAATTCTGAGACACATAGAATGAGTGAGATGTTAAGGATAATTGAAATATAACCTTTTCAAAATGTTATTTGTTTTCTCAACTATTGTACTTAATGACTATTTACAACTCTCTAGGCCAAAGTTTAGTGCCCCCTACATCTCTTATATTCCATATATTTGACTAAGGGGGAGAGCAAACTAATCCTAAGGGTTATATTACAAACCTTTAGATTATTGGTACAGAGGGACACACCTCGAACCAATCTATCTAACTACTGCTAGACGCATGCTTGGACTCATAGTTGATTTATTTAGATGCATGCATATACAATGTTGTTTTAAACCCCTATTTTATATAAAAAACCACAACTTTTTTTTTTTATTAACCTGAGGTGTCGGGCTTATGTCCACTAATCCTCAGGGCCGACCGGCCCCGCCCCAAGGCCTTCTACGAGAGTCTCCATCGGTCGACGAGGGTAAATCAGGGTGACTGGTGGCTCATCGCATGAGGGCTCGTGGGCGCCTGATGGGCCGACCACGCTGGGCTGGGGGGGCATCAAGCACCGCCACCCGCCAGCACGAAGGAATCGACCCAGCCATTTTTGGAGGGCGCTCAGCTTGTACCACCACGTGCACTGGGGTACACAACTTTTAATTTATGGCAAAAGGGGGAGAAGAGTGCAAGTTAAGGAGGAGTAACACATCATTTAATGGGGGAGTAACACAAAATTTAATTTTGAAAATTAAATTATCTTTTTCAAAACTCACCTAGGTTAAGGGGGAGTTTTTGAAAATGACATTCATCATTTGCTCTACTTGTTTTATGCTTTAATTTTTCCCTTCACTTTGTATTGGTTTGTCATAGATCAAAAAGGAGGAGATTGTTGGTGCAGGGGCACTAGATAATCGAACCTAGGTTTTGATTATGACAAAGATCTAAAGTTAAGGTCATATTGTTATCTCATAAGCTGAATTAAATGTGCAGGAAATGGTTAAGCTAAGCCGAAGGTCAGCGACACTTGGAGAATCTCGATTCGAGAAACCGTGGTGGTCGGGCGACACCGAGGGAACTTCGTGGGAGTCAAAGAACCTAGGTGGAAGACCGGAAGTAAACCGACAAGTCATAAAGGACCAGAGGTAAGCTCGTGTGAGTGAGGGATAGTAAGGTCGTGTCCTCTATACGGGGACGACCGTAGGCCGCGATCCGACTTAGACTTCCCGAGGAAGTTCTAGGTCGAGATCGGACGGTAAGAAACCGTCACATTTATCATTTTCCGTGCTAACCTCTTACTGCAGGGAAGTGGTCAGGCTGGCAATCAACTGCTGGCCATTGGACAATCGACTGATGCACATCAATCGACTGATAGAAGGCATCAGTCGACTGATGGCGACGAATCAGCCTTTTGTGCTAGGTCAAAATAGATAATGTTTGATGCGGCCACTTCGCGATAAAATATGGTACCACCTCGTGATCAGTTCTAAAAGATAAGGAGACTTATTCCAAGGCAAAACTCTATAAAAGGAGGAGAGGACTCCAACCCAAAAATCAATCAAGATTATTCTTAAGTGCTCCTATAATGCCAAAGCTCTAACACCGTCATAACGCCGACACGACGTTAAGCTTTCATCTTCTTCGTCGGCAACAACAGCAAGTAATATTTTTGTTTACTGTATTCTTTGTTTTAATCGTAACAAGGTGAGGTAGGTTTGTTGCCTCATCCTCGTACTTTCAGTTTTGTGTTCGTTGTCTCCTACCTCCAACGAGGAGACCTTATAGTGGATTGCCCCTTCGTACGCGGTCAAGGATCGCAGGGCCTTGGGGTAGCAACCGCTGGGTTGTGAACCAAGTAAAAATAAACTTATCCTTTTTATTTTTCCATTGTGTTTGCTCATATATCAAACGAACGAAAAGAAAAGTTTTACGCTTGCTATTCACCCCCCCCCCCCTCTAGGGACGCTTCTCGATCCAACAGAAACCTCGGTGGTCAAGTGATCGAAAGCTAAGCGACAGGTCAGAAGGACCAAAGGTTGGCAAGGCAAGAACATTGTGTGGAGAGGACAGGTCGCATCATCAATACGGGGGCAACCGTAGGCGATGATCTGACTAAGGCTTCCGGAGGAGGGCTGAAGTCGAGATCGGACAGTCTAGGACTGTCACACTGCATGTTATTATGAATTTCTTGTGCTAACCTTGTGTTGCAGGTATCAAGTTGGATTCTCAAGTGTAGCAGTCGACTAGGGCAGTCGATTGCCAATAGGATCAGTCGACTGATGTGTGCGAGAAGGACCAAGTGTCACCTCAAGGATAAGATTTGCGGATAAAGTTTTATCTAGATCTGGATCCAAATCTATATCTGAACATGCTAAGATTTGAAAAGCTATAAAGAAGGGGTGAGGCACCCCCTACTCATTAAAGAAAGCTCTCAAGTGCCCATCAATCCAAGTTCTCACAACAACATCGTAATGCCGACAAAAACTCTTCTCCTTCAAATTCTTAAGTCGGTACTTTGTTTAATTCTGTTTCTTACTTATTACTTGCTAAGAGGAGAGGTAGATTTGTTACTTTAGTCCTCTACATCTTTTGTAATCGTCTTATCTCTTATCTTTAATGAAGAAGAGATTTTAGTATTCGTCCTTAGAAAGCGATCAAGAATCACAGGGTCTTGGATTAGCAACCAATTGACTGTAAATCAAGTAAAAAAAACTTTGTATTTTTTGTTTGTGTTTTCGTATTTCTGTTGCAAAATTTTTTAAATAGAAATGCTATTCACCCATCTCCTCCCTAGCATCTTTTCGATCCAACAAGTAGGCTAGTCAAACTGCCCAGCTTGTCCAAATCACATGGACAAGCCAGTCATGCAAACTATCAAGCCATTCAAGGTCAGTAGCAAATCAAGTCAATGGATAAGTAAATAGTTTGAACTTGTCAAGTCGGGCAGTTCAACCATTTTTGATAGATCTATTGCAGACAAGATTGACACATCGATTGAGCTAATCAAACAAAGCATGTCGGGAAGGTGGATGACCAACTCGGTCGTGTTGAATATACTACAAGGGAAATCGGACACTACAAACCAACCATATGAACCAAAAACTCAAATTGCCAGGGAACAAAAAGGGTCAATCATTTCATTTGTTCATTGCAACAAAATAAAGACATAACATAAATTATTTTTTTTATATTTTATTCCATTCCATCTAGCGTACCAAATGCTCCAAATTAATGAGTTGTATTTGGGTTAAAGCAAAACATTTACCCAATGATGCTGTTGAGTCATGCACAACCTATCAATAACAAACATACATCAATGCAAAGGTGAAGGACCTCTGGGGGCACATCCTATAGAAAAGGCAAGGATCAGGCCTCTTCTATGCCCATTGCATACGGTTTAAGCTCGCAGAGACAATTACATACATTTTCTTGTATAATAACTTCTCTCACAACCTAGACAAAACAGGAGATGGGGAAATCCTTCCAAATTCTAATGATGAAGGCAAAGAAACAATTGTGTTCCAAGTTAAGGTCATACGACTATAGGACATTGTTCAACGATTGTGATTCCTGAGAGATGCTGCCAGGGCTTTTTCTTGACTGAAATGATTTTTGACTAAGGATTCGGATGATGCTGCTTCTTAAATTCTGAGTTGCTTTACCACCATTCACAGACTTGGTGCTCCCAAACTTCTTCTCAAGGTCTTCATAGAGTGATTTCACGAGGTCATCAAAGCGTCGTCTGACTGTTGGATACCTTGAGAGAGACCTGGTAATACCACACAACCTGGCACGACAACATAAGGTAAGTCCACACAGGAAAGCAGCACAAAAGCACTTGCATTATTTTCAACAAAAAACTGATACCTCCGAGCAAATGCATGCATCTCAGCCTGTCTTCGTTGCTCCAAAGGGGGCAATTGATCCTCAAGGTTATTCAGTCTCTTGGAATCCCCTAGCAGCAAAACCAACCTGGACAAATATTGTTCTTCCACTTCTGAGAAATTTTGAGCTTTAATCTGATCTTTCAAGAGTATCAAAGGATCGAAGAACCAATCAAAGATTGCATCTTTGGGTCGATTCTCTGTGGTTATCTCAGTGTTATCACCTGTAAAGAGCAACCATCTAAGTAATCAAATACTACATTAACATTGATAAAATATGCCTCCTTACTTAAGATTAAACTATCGGAGTCTCTTTTTGCAGAAACTAGAAGTGCCTGAAGAATGGAGTATGCTGGCAAGCCAATGCTTACGATTCTGCTTCCACCTTTACCGGATCTAGATTCTTTGATGTCTTCGGGTGCAATTACTCCTTCAGCAATTAATGACTCACCGTGGTGCTTACATTCTGAGAACATTTGATCGAGTAACTAAAGAAAAAGACATCATGTTTCAAACAGTTTTTTCATACAATTGGAGTAAATATGAAGGTAAATAGCAGATTGAACATATATTAAAACTGTGTAGCTTGAGACAATCCATCCTCTCATTACCCATCCCTAAATTATGGACAAAAATTACAAGTCACCTGAAGCATGTAAAACGATTGGTTAATCTCTACAAAATTTTAACCTTCCAAAGATGCTAACAGGCCTATGTCAAGACAAGTTTAGGAAAGAACATATGGCCAACCAGATTCTGCAAGTCTACAATTGAAGTCCTCAAGTGAAAAACATTCATACAACAATTTTAGAACTCCGAATAGTTTTCAAGGAGGAAGTTGCAATGTCAAACCTTAGTGGAAAAAATAAATCACCCAGAGGCAACAACTCAATAGGTTCTCAAAAACACAATTTGAGCATACTCATGGTATTATATAGCTTAGTTAATATATGTCAATGATACAACTTCCAGGCAATACTTATAAAGTTAATCTAACTCTATGAACTGCAGCTAATCATTTTTATTGTCAAGCAGAGACCTCTCAAGAAATATTAGCTAATATCTGGAGATGTGTTACCTTCAAAGGCTTCAATTCAGGTAAGATACCCTTGAATGAAGTGGCACGTAATGAAGGGTTCTTTTCATCCTGGTTCTTCCGTGCAAAAGAGGAATGCCCACTGAGAGGCTTTGATTGTTGTGATATTTGCTTCCGATACTGGTACCTAAAAAATTAGAAATGCAAAAGAAAATTCCACTTCTGGAGTATTTTTCATGTGAGGAAGAAAAAGACCGTACTAACCTGGGAAAGCAAGACCCTTCAGGCATGTCAAGTACATCGTTACTATATTCATCAAACATAGACAAGGAGAAGACAATGTAAAATAGCCCCATCTTGGTTGATTTCTCCTGAGGCATCCAACAAAAGTTCATGGAACACATGTACTATGTGAGCCACATGTTTTATACTCAACAAAAAAAGGAAAGAAAAAAAACTTCGGTCAGTTTTTATTTGATTACTGATGTTTACATCATAATACTAAATATGTACTTTTTACTTGCTATAGTCATACAATTTATGGACTTGTAGCAAATTATATTGAACAGTTAAACTGTTATACCTGGTATGTGATTACAGCTGCATATGCACCTAGAAAGAAACTTGACAGTATGGAAGCAATGATAGCTCCTGTAACTGCCATTGGCCATAGAAGAATAGCAAGGCCAGCAAATGGCACACATGCAGTCTCCAAAAATGGGCCCTCTCGGCCAATAAGATCTTGAAATAAACGTTTCCATCCTTTAAAAAGCATGTATGGGCTCTTGAAAATGGCAATTAATGTAATAGTTGGCACGTCGACCATTACTCCAAGAAAACCAATCACACAGGAACCAGGAACATACCAGAGTCTGGCAGGATACAAATTCTCATTTAACCAATAAACTAGATTATAAAAGCTGCAAGAAATGATTCACCCTCTGTTGCTAAGACTTGAAAAAAATTGCCCAATTTATTTTCCTTTGAAAAATGAAAAATTAGATGTGTTATCCGTACTAAATGTGACTTAAACTGCTATGTAATATTGGGGAGGGAAATATTCAAAACACATTCCAAAAAGTGCAAATTACCATATCAAATCTGTTTCTTCGGTACCAAAAAAAGCGATTACCAATGCGAAAAAACAGCTATGCCTAAAATGATTTTTTTTTTATTCTGAATGAAATAATTGTATAAACTAGATTGTTTTTTCAAACTTTCACAGAAGCTAACCTTACAATGCAATGTTGAAGAGGTTTGGATTTAGTCCATAAAATAGTTCTACATCAAGAAGATGTCAAGGGTCCCAAGTATTGAGGCTTAGCTACATGAACGTTATCTCTGCCGGTGACAATAACTCAATTTTAAAACAGTCATTAGTTATAGCTAACAAAAAATACCTATCAGTGTTTTGATTTATTTTTCATGTAACAGCAATTAAAGTGCATGTGTACTATATATTTGGTACTTTAGCTACATATATGCTGATTAGGGATGAGCAAAAAAAACCATAGATCCAACCTAAACTGAAAAACCAACTGAGGTAATCTGAAGGCCTGGAACGGTGGTTCAGGTTCCTAGTAAATATTTTGATTTGGGTTCAGGGAGGGTTTTTGAGTTTTAATATAAAACCCAAAAAAAATCACCTCAATTTTTATTTTAAACGAAGGAGAACTTTGGCGCAACGATCAAGTTACTGACGTGTGACTTGGAGGTCACAGATTCGAATCACGAAAATAATTTCTTGCAAAGCAAGGTAAAACTGCATACAATAAATCCTTCTTCGGAACTCGCATTGAAGGGAGCTTTGTGCACCGAGATATCCTTTTTTAACTATTATTTTTGTTAGAATATTGTAAATATGGTTAGGAATAATTATTTCCTAGGATAGAGTTTGATTTATTCTTAGGATATAGTTTGATTTATTCCGTTGAATAGACCCTAACTTTGTATATAAATAGGGTGTTTTCAATGTAATAAGGAGTATCTCTTTTTTATGAAATAACATGGTATCAGAGCATTAGGGTTTCCGCGCCGCATCCACCCCTTCGCAACTTTCTTTCTTCCTCGGGGCCCACCTCGTCTCCAGCGCGATTCCTCCCACGACATCCTCCGTGACATCCTCCTTGCGGACGTCTTCCTCCTTCGCAGCCGCCTTCCTTCTCGCGGACGCAACATCGACGTGGTTCCTCCCACGACATCCTCCTCGCGGACGCCTTCCTCCTCGCAGACGCAGCATCGACGCGGCCTCTTCCGCTCGCTGCCCTGCATCCTCCGTCGCCGCTACCGAAGAGTGGAAGGGAGGGAGGAGAGTCGTGGACGCAACATCGACGCGCCGTAATCACCCGCCTCTCCCACCGCTTGTTGTTTTCCCGTTCCCTCCACGTCAGCATCCTCGTCCCCGACGTCATCTCCTCTTCTCTCTTGCAAATCTTCCTAGTGTCATCTCCTCCGACTCCAGAACCAATTCCTCCCCTTCCGCAGCCAGCGTCAGCAAAATCCATAGAACCAGTGAAGGAAATCGATCGAAGAACGAGACGAGAGCGATCACCTCTCGGCTGCCATCGCTGCTGTCGCCGATCTCCACTGCGAGCACGCAGCGCTGCCAGATCACGACTGGGTGCCTCCGTCCGCCCCTTGCACTACTATCGTGATCACCGTAGCCTGCCTCCCCGACAACAGCAAAACCCCACCGCAAACCCCTCTTTCGGCAGCTTCCTTTTGGATTGTCCAGCCTTCATTCGTCATGGCTACCTCCAACACTTCGAAGCCGGATTTCCCAATTTTTACCAACCACGTCACGACACCGCTCTCGTCTGAGCTCTTGGATGGTAAGAACTACTCCTCTTGGGTCTCTCACATTGAACTTTGGCTTGTTGGACAGGGTTATGAAACACATATCATTCAAACTGAAGAGGATATTCAAGTCATCAATCGTCCTTTATGGAAAAAGGTTGATGCTCAATTATGTTGTATTATCCGAGCTATCATCCATCAATCTCTCAGGGATGTCTTCCGCACTCATAAGACTTGCAAGGATATTTAGACACAAGCTCAACAACTTTTTATGAACACTTCTCGGTGACTCTATCAAGTTTGTGACGATCTCATGACCATCCTTAATGCCCATCAGATCAAGGATTCTATATCAACTTATCTAGGATCAGTCTCTAGCCTTCTATGCGAGTTCAATGACCTGCTCACACTTGTGGCCACTCCTATTGCAGAGCTTGAAAATCGGAAGAAATTTGTCGTCTCTGACCTTATATGGTCTGCCCACAGATTACTCTCATATTCGTGATCAGATCCTGGGCAGCCCCATAGAGGCCACCATGGACTCTACCTGGGCGACTCTCCTCCGTGTCCCTGCCAAAGTTTTGACATTGTCATCTTCCATTCCTGTTGACTCTTCAGCTTTGGTCTCTCGAAATAACAACAGACCTCAACCTCATAAGGGTGGCAAAAGACGTCCTTGGTGTGATCATTGTCATCGACCAGGACACACAATTGATAAATGTTGGCATCTTCATGGTCGACCTCCTCGTGCTGCTTAGATCGCCCAGAGTTCTGTCACTTCTTCAGCTTCCACTTCACAGTCGACACCGGATCCAACTCCACCGCCTTCCTACGATGACTTTCTGAAATGGTATGAGGATCGACGGGATTCTAATTCCCCTGCTATCATTACACAAGTTGATAATTCCTTTATTGACATATCTCGCTCTTCGAATCCATGGGTACTTGACTTTGGGGCCACCGATAATATCACGGGTAATAGATCTCTGTTTTCTTCACTATCTACTTCCGGCTATTTATCCTGTGTCACCATGGCAAATGGTTCTCAAACTCAGTCCCAAGGTATTGGTATTGTCCATCCTTCCCCATCTCTTCACATTCATAATGTTCTTTACATTCCCGGAGCTCCCTTTAATTTGTTATCAATAAGTCAGCTTACTCGGTCTCTTAATTGTGTCATCTCGTTTACTAAATTTTCTGTTTCATTATAAGACCAGAGTACAGGGAGGATAATTGACTTCGGATGTGTCTCATGGTCTATATCGACTTCAATAAAACTCTCTTGTTGGTGCGGCGGTGACATCTTCACTTGTTATTCATGCTCAGTTGGGACATCCTGGTCTTGATAAGTTAAAATAATTACATCCTAATCTTTCTTACTTAGAGTCTTTGTCTTGTGAATCGTGTCAGTTAGGTAAACATGTTCGTAGTTTGTTTTCTCCTCGCATTATAAGTCGGGCTATGCCCCCCTTTGCTTTGGTTCATTCCGATGTTTGGGGTTCGAATCGTGTTTCTTCTATATTTGGGTCAAGATATTTTGTTACTTTTATAGACGATTTTTTCCGTTGTACTTGGTTATATCTGATGAAGGATTGTTTGGAATTGTTTTCTATTTTCCAATCTTTTTTTAATGAAGACAAAACTCAATTTGGTATCCCTCTTCAATCCTTGCAAAGTGATAATACACGTGAATATCTGTCTACTCCGTTTTGAATCTTCTTGGCATCTCACAGCGTGTTACATCGGACGTCTTGTCCTCATACCCCCTAATAGAATGGAGTTGCAGAACGCAAGAATCGTCATCTTCTCGAGACCACCCAAACTCTTTTCCTTCACTCTCACATTCTCCTTCGTTTTTGGAGTGACATCGTACTTACTGCATGTTATCTCATCAATCGCATACCTTCATCTACTTTGCAGGGTCAAATACCTCATCATGTACTTTATCCGAATCAGTCTCTTCATCCTTTACCAACTAGGGTCTTTGGTTTTACATGTTTTGCTCATGTACTTGATCCTGACATTGATACTCTCTTTTCGGTCGCATAAATGTGTTTTCCTTGGGTACCCATGATCTCATAAAGGGTATAAGTGTTATTCTTTTACTCTCCATCGGTATTTCATCTCTGCTGATGTCACATTCTTTGATTCAATTCCTTTCTTTAGGTCTTCAGAGTCATCGTCTGAGTTTCATCCTTCTATCTTGTACCAGTCTTTTATCCTCTGGAGGATTCTCTATCAACCCCAGCCCCAATTCCTCCTCCATTGCAGGTTTATCAGCGTCGTCCTTATCCTGCTTTGCTACCACCCAACACTGACTCGGCCATGGAATCGTCTCTGGAGCCAGGTCCTCCACTCCTTCCTCCGGTCCAGTCTTCTGAATCTGATATTCCTATTGCAGTTCGAAAAGGTATATGTTTCACTCGTAATTCTTCTCCTCATTATGTTTCTTTGAGTTACCATCGCCTTTCTCCTTCCTATTATTCTTGTCTTTCCTCCTTGTTGTCTGTTTCTCTTCCGAAGACTGCAGGAGATGCATTTGTCCATCTATAATGGAAACAGGCTATGCTAGACGAAATGAGTGTCTTATGGAGCTGTGGGACTTGGGACCTCCTTCCTCTACCATTAGGAAAGTCAGTTGTTGGTTGTCGATGGCTATATACGGTGAAGGTTGGTCCAGACGGAACGGTTGATCGGCTTAAGGCTCGTCTCGTTGCTAAAGGTTATACTCAGATATTCGGATTGGATTATGGAGACACCTTTCTCTTGTTGCCAAGATATCCTCTATACGCTTATTCATGTCCATTGTTGCGATTCGACACTGACCTTTTTATCAGTTGGATATCAAGAATGCGTTCTTACATTGTGACCTACTCGAAGAAGTCTGCATGGAGCAACCTCCGTGTTTTATTGCTCAGGGGGAATCTTCTGGTCTTGTGTGTCGCTTGCAAAAATCTTTATATGGTCTCAAGCAGTCACCCAGAGCATGGTTCGATAGATTCAGTATTGTAATTCAACAGTTCGGTATGACTCGGAGCGATGCTGACCATTCTGTTTTTTATCGCCACTCATCTACTGGTTGCATCTACCTAATGGTTTATGTTGATGACATTGTCATTACAGGTAGTGACCATCTCGGGATCTCACAGGTGAAACAATATCTTTTCAAACATTTCCAGACAAAGGATGTTGGCAGACTTGAGTATTTCTTAGGGATAGAAGTAGCACAGTCTAGAAATGGAATCATTATATCTCAAAGGAAGTATGCAATGAATATTCTAAAAGAAATAGGAATATTAAACTCAAAGACAGCTGACAATCCTATGGATCCTAATGTCAAGCTCCTGCCAAATCAGGGGAGCCTCTACTAGATCCTGAACGATACAGGCGATCAGTAGGGATACTAAGCTACCTTACTGTTACTCGTCCAGATATTTCATTTGCAGTAAGTGTAGTAAGTCAGTTTCTCAACTCTCCATGTAAAGAATATTGGGATGTTGTGATTCGCATTGTTCGATATATCAGAGGCGCTCTAGGAAAGGATCTTTTATACGAAGACAAAGGACATACTCGAGTCATAGGGTATTCTGATGCAAACTTGACAGAATCTCCCATTGATAGGAGAGCTACTTCTGGTTTTTGTATATTTATCGGAGATAACCTTGTTTCTTGGAAAAACAAAAAGCAGAATGTTGTGGCAAGATCCAGTGCAGAAGCAGAGTATCAAGCTATGACCATAGCCAGTCAAGAGCTTATATGGCTCAAACAGTTGCTTCAGGAGCTCAAGTTTGGAGATGTTACACAAATGTCACTTATATGTGATAACCATGTCTCCATGCATATTGCCTCAAATCCAGTTTTTCATGAGAGGACAAAGTATATTGAAGTCGACTGCCACTTTGTCAGAGAGAAAGTCATATATGGAGAAATATCTACTAGTTTTGTTAACTCACATGATCAGCTAGCAAATATACTTACTAAGTCACTGAGAGGTCTCCGAATTAACTACAGATGTAACAAACTGGGTGCATATAATTTATATTCTTCAGCTTGAGGGGGAGTGTTAGAATATTGTAAATATGGTTAGGGATAATTATTTCCTAGGA
This sequence comes from Wurfbainia villosa, assembly GCA_025175895.1. Lineage (NCBI taxonomy): Eukaryota > Viridiplantae > Streptophyta > Magnoliopsida > Zingiberales > Zingiberaceae > Wurfbainia > Wurfbainia villosa. Next base: position 32,640,076 of record CM045990.1, on the reverse strand, counting down.
TAGAGTTTGATTTATTCTTAGGATAGGATTTGATTTATTCCGTTGAATAGGTCCTAATTTTGTATATAAATAGGATGTCTTCCATGTAACAAGGAGTATCTCTTTTTTATAAAATAACAATTTTAAATACAATATAATTGAATTATACAACATATAAATAATTAATAGTTACAGAATTTAAATGTTATATGTTATCAAATCATATAAACATATACATGTGTAAGTTATAAATTTACTCAAAACGTGCCTGCTGAACCAACCTAAAAATTCTGAAATTTTTCAGGTTTTAAGTACTCAATATTGTTATATTGGGTCTCAGTAGGATTTCTGAGTTTTATATAGAAACCAAAAAATCCAACTCAAATCCCTATCTTAAATACAATACAATTAAATCATATAACATATAAATAATTAATAATATATATATATGTGTGTGTGAATGGGTAATTCGGTGCACGAAGCGTCCACTAATGCACAAAAACTTGGAAAAAAATTGGATCATATTGAATCTATTGTACGTATTTTGCATTGCAAGAGGTCAAATATTTGTAAGTTACAAAATTAACTAGGCTACATTAGTGGCATCAAAATAGATCTATTAGACCATGCATGCTCCAAGGTTGACCAGCTCATTTCCACGATGTCACTACCCTATGCTTGCCAAGGGACCAAACCCACTAGGCCATTTAACATAAAAAAAAATTAAAAATTAAAAATATTTATAAAAAAAAGAAAAAAAATCAGGAAATTAAGAAAATAAATAATAATAATAATTAGATAAAAAACTTATAAAATTTTATTGATTAAGTTTTTTATTTATGCATTGTCACATGTTTATAATATTAAAATTTCACTGCAACTCAATTCAAACAAATTATGCAATTTAGATATTACATCTCATGTACATGTATATTAAATCTCAAGTTTGGAAAAAGAAATATTTATGTTTATGATCCAAAGCTGACTTTTAATTGTAGACTACCTACATTCCTTCCTTTGAAAGATCAAGATCAACATAACCATATAATTACCATATCAAAGCGGCGAGAACAAGGCATAGGTGGGGTATTCTGGTCCTGTTGTATCAATCAAATTGATTTTGTCAGGATTTGTGTCTAATGTTGACATCCCACCTTAGAAGGCGAGCCTTGGCGCAACGGTAAGGTTGCTGCCTTGTGACCAAGAGGTCACGAGTTCGAATCCTGAAAACAGCCTCTTACAAAAAGCAAGGTAAGGCTGCATACAATGGATCCTTCTCCGGAACTCCGCATGGCAAGAACTTCATGCACCGAGCTACTATAGTATAGTTGACATCCCACCTTAATCTTCTGAGCGTTCCTTTGCATCAGCTAGGCGATACTAACAAAATTTATAGTTTCGTCCGCCGCCCGACACCGGTACCAACACCAGTATCGCAGGGCACTGCAGCAACTCCGTAGGTTGTGGATCCACGGGTCATGTGGAGGCTGCAATCACTCGGTGACCTATGCGAGCCACCAAAGCATAACAAGGGTAGGCCATAAAAGGAGAAAGCGATGGTCAACGAGTAGATAGTGATGCATGGGAGGGATGGGAAGCTCCACCACTATCGACGGCGGCAACGGTGTCATAGCACGCAGCAAATGTGTGTGGTCAACAATAGCGACATCGCAACACGCAACAATCACACACCACAACCGACAGTGACATCATGGCATTCATGGGACGTGACAGTCATGTGTGTTGTCGGCGGCAACGATGTCACAACACACGACAATTGCATGTGCGACCGGCGACAATGATGTCGCGACATGCAACAAGTGCATGTGCGGCTAGTAGCAACGATACCGTAGCACGCAATAGTAGCACATGGCCACTAACAGCAACATCGCGACATTTATGGCACGCGACAATCATGTGTGCGGTTGGCGACAACAACACCGTAGCACACAACAGTCGCAAGCGTGACCGACTGCAGTGACGTCGCCGCACATGACAATCGATGGCAGTGACACAGTGACACAGCGACACATGACAGTCACATGCACGACCAACAACAACGATGTCGCGATAGCCATGATCGCGACCAGCGACAACAATGTCGTGAATCGCATGCAGCGCAAGGGCTAGGGTTGACACGGAGGTAGGTTTAAAACCAAGTGTTTTAATAAAAACTTAGACTAATAACCTCCATCAACATCTATCTATAGTTTGGAATATAATAAATAAGCTTAGTCAAAACCCTAATAGAATTATCCCATTAATCTAAAAATATTTCAAAAATTTATAATAAAATTTATTTTATTTTTATATAAATAATAATAACAAAAATATATTTTATTTTACTTTTTTTCTAATCCCAATTAAATTGAAACTAAATTAAATTAACCATATCATTTTTTTCCTATTTTATTATTATTATTTTTTGGTATATAACATTCTTTCTACTAATGAAAATTTGGTTCCTAAATTTCTTACTAAAAGTGAATAATGGAGAATATCAATTTGTATGGCATCCTTCCAATATAGTAAAATCAAGTGCCGACTCCCTTCAAAAATAAAGAATTCGTTATGTTCTTTTGCTAAAGCTAGGGATAACACTAGACGATAATTACTTATCTAATTCATTCTAATACCTCGGAAAGTTCTAAAATGTCAGGGCTTAATCTTTTCTTGTTAAATTGCATAATGACCTACTTCAAGTAAACAATCATTGCCCTATGGGATAGGGACTCATCGCGCTTCCATTACACCACTCTGAATATCTACAATTGAGCCACTTGTCATTTTATCCTCTTTCTTTCTAATCGTATCTATGATATCTGTTATTTCGTAACATAGGATACATAAATTACATGAAAGAAGCCCTATTTATATACAAGATTAGGGCCTATTCAACAGAATAAATCAAACCCTATCCTAGGAATAAATCAAATTCTATCTTAGGAAATAATTATTCCTAATGATATTTAGGGATAATAAATTATCCCTAGTAATATCTATAATATTCTAACACTCCCCCTCAAGCTGAAGAATATAAATTATATGCACCCAACTTGTTACATATGTAGTCAATTCGGGGACCTCTCAGTGACTTAGTAAATATATCTGTTAGCTGATCATGTGAGTTAACAAAACTAGTAGATATTTCTCCATATATGACTTTCTCTCTGACAAAGTGACAGTTGACTTCAATATGTTTTATCCTCTCATGAAAAATTGGATTTGAAGCGATATGCATGGCGATTTGGTTATCACATATAAGTGACATTTGTGTAACGTCTCCAAATCTTAGCTCTTGAAGCAACTGTTTGAGCCATATAAGTTCTTGACTGGCTATGGTCATAGCTCGATACTCTGCCTCTGCACTGGATCTTGCTACAACATTCTACTTTTTGCTTTTCCAAGAAACAAGGTTATCTCCGACAAATATACAAAAATCAGAAGTAAATCTCCTATCAATGGGAGATCCTGCCCAGTCTGCATCAGAATATCTTATGACTCGAGTACGTCCTTTGTCTTCATACAAAAGACCCTTTCCTGGAGCGCCTCTGATATATCAAACAATGTGAATCACAGCATCCCAATGTTCTTTACACGGAGACTTGAGAAACTGACTTACTACACTTACTGCAAATGAGATATCTAGACGAGTAATAGTAAGGTAACTTAGTCTTCCTACTAATCGCCTATATCGTTCAGGATCTAGTAGAGGCTCCCCCTGATTTGGTAGGAGCTTGACATTAGGATCCATAGAGTTGTCAATTGTCTTTGAGTTTAACATTCCTATTTCTTCTAGAATATCCATTGCATACTCCTTTGAGATATAATGATCTCATTTTTGGACTGTGCTACTTCTATCCCTAAGAAGTATTTAAGTCTGCCGAGATCCTTTGTTTGGAAATGTTTGAAAAGATGTTGTTTCACCTGTGAGATCCCGAGATGATCACTACCTGTGATGACAATATCATCAACATAAACCACTAGGTAGAATAAACCAAGATGGACGAGTGGAGATAAAAGATGAATGGTCACCTCGCCCGAGTCATGCCGAATCGTTGAATTACAATCATCGAATCTACGAACCATGCTCGGTGATCGCTGAGACCATATAAAGATTTTCGCAAGCGACACATAAGACCAGAAGACTCCCCCTGAGCAACAAAACACGGAGGTTGCTCCATGTAAACTTCTTCGAGCAGGTCACCATATAAGAACGCATTCTTGATGTCCAACTGATAAAGAGACCAGTGTTGAATCGCAACAATGGACATGAATAAGCGTATAGAGGACATCTTGGCAATAAGAGAAAATGTGTCCCCATAATCCAATCCGAAGATTTGAGTATAACCTTTAGCAACGAGACGAGTCTTAAGCCGATCAACCATTCCGTCTGGACTAACCTTCACTGTATATACCCATCGACAACCAATAACTGACTTTCCTGGTGGTAGAGGAATGAGATCCCAAGTCTCATAACTCTGCAAGGCACTCATTTCGTCTAGCATAGCCTGTTTCTATCCTGGATGGGCAAATGCATCTCCTGTAGTCTTTGGAAGAGAAACAGACGACAAGGAGGAAAGACAAGAATAATAGGAAGGAGAAAGATGATGGTAACTCAAAGAAACATAATGTGGAGAAGGATTACGAGTGGAACGTATACCTTTCCGAAGGGCAATGGGAATATCAGACTCAGAAGACTGGACCGAAGGAAGGGACGGAGGACCTAGTTCCAGAGATGATTCTCGGTGTTAGCAGCGGGGCGAGGACGACGCTGATAAACCTGCAATGGAGGAGGAATTGGGGTTGGGGGTGATAGAGAATCCTCCGGAGGATCAAAGATTGATATAGACATAGAAGGATAAAATTCAGATGATGACTCTGAAGACCCAAAGAAAGGAACTGAATCAAAGAACGTAACATCGGCAGAGATGAAATACTGACGGAAAGTAGGGGAATAACACTTATACCCTTTCTGAGACTGTGGGTACCTAAGGAAAACACATTTATGCGATCGAGGAGAGAGTTTATCAATGTCAGGATCAAGAGTATGAGCAAAACATGTAGAACCAAAGACCCTAGGTGGTAAAGGATGAAGGGACTGTTTGGATAAAGTATATGATGAGGTATTTGACCCTGTAAAGTAGAGGAAGGCATCCGATTGATGAGATAACATGCAGTAAGTACGGCGTCACCCCAAAAACGAAGAGGAACATGAGAGTGGAGGAGAAGAGTCCGGGTGGTCTCAGAAGATGACGATTCTTGCATTCTGCAACTCCATTCTGTTGGGGAGTATGAGGACAAGACTTTCAATGTAATATGTCGTGAGATGCCAAGAAGATTTGAAACGGAGTAAATAGATATTCACGTGCATTATCACTCTGCAAAGATCGAAGAGGGATACCAAATTATGTTTTAACTTTATTAAAAAAAGATTGGAAAATAGAAAACAATTCCGAGCGATCCTTCATCAGATATAACCAAGTACAACGGGAAAAATCGTCTACAAAAGTAACAAAATATCGTGTCCCCAATGTAGAGGCAACACGACTCGGACCCCAAATATCGAAATGAACTAAAGCAAAGGGAGACGTAGCCCGACTTATAATGCGAGGAGAAAACGAACTACGTGCATGCTTGCCTAACTGACACGACTCACAAGACAAAGACTCTAAGTGAGACAGACTAGGATGTAATTGTTTTAACTTATCAAAGCCAGGATGTCCCAATTGAGCATGGATAACAAGTGGAGATGCTGTCGCTGCACCAACAAGAGAGTTTTGGTGAAGTTGATATAGATCATGAGACTCATATCCAGAGTCAATCATCCTCCCCGTACTCCGGTCCTGTAATGAAACAGAAGATTTAGTAAATGAGATGACACAATCAAGAGACCGAGTGAGCTGGCTTATTGATAATAAATTAAAGGGAGCTCCGGGAACAAAAAGAGCATTCTGAATAGGAAGGGATGGAGAAGAATGAATAATACCAACACCTTGGGACTGAGTTTGAGAACCATTTGTCATGGTGACAAAGGGTAAATAACCGAAAGTAGATAGTGAGGAAAAAAGAGATCTATTACCAGTGATATAATCGGTGGCCCCAGAGTCAAGTACCCAAGGACCCGGAGAGCGAGATATGCCAGCAAAGGAATTACCAGCTTGTGTAATGGCAGCAAGGGAATTAGACTCCCGCCGATCCTTATACCATCTCAGAAAGTCATCATAGGAAGGCGGTGGAGTTGGAGTTAGTGTCAACTGAGGCTGTGGAGTTGGAGCTAGTGTCAATAATCGAAGTCAAGACGCGATGTAACTCGGCGATTTGAAGCAAGTCTGAGGAGGTCGACCATGGAGACTCCAACATTTATCAATCATGTGTCCTGGTCGGTGACAATGATTACACCAAGGACGCCTTTTATCATTCTTACGCGGTAGAGATTTGTTGTTGTTTCCACAGACCAATGCTGAAGAGTCAACCGGAACGGAAGATGATAATGTCAAGACTTTGGTAGGGACACAAAGGAGAGTCGCCCAGGTAGAGTCCATGGTGGCCTCTGTGGGGCTGCCCTGGATCTGATCACGAACATAAGAGTAATCTGAGGGTAGACCATATAACGCCAGTGACATAAAAAATTTCTTTCGATTTTCAAGCTCTGCAACAGGAGTGGTCGCAGGTGAGAGCAGGTCATTGAACTCACACAGAAGGCTAGAGATTGATCCCAAATAAGTTGATATAGACTCCTTGATCTGACGGGCATTAAGGATGGTCATGAGGTCGTCACAAACTTGATAGAGTCACCGAGAAGTGTTCGTAAAAAGTTGTTGAGCTTGTATTCAAACATCCTTGCAGGTCTTATGAGTCCGAAAGACATCCCGGAGAGATGGATGGATGGTGGCTCTGCTAATGCAACACAACTGAGCATCAACCTTTCTCCATAAAGGACGATCGACCACTTGAATATCCTCTTCAGTTTGTGTGAGATGTGTTTCATAACCCTATCCAACAAGCCAAAGCTCAATGTAAGAGGCCCAAGAGGAGTAGTTCTTACCATCTAAGAGCTCAGATGAGAGCGGTGCCATCACGTGGTTGGTAAAAATTGAGAACTCCGACTTCGAAGTGCTAGAGGTAGTCATGACGAATGACGCAGGTATTGATCCGATCGGAGCTGCCGGAAGATATCGTCTGAGCTGCAAGCTGCGTAGCTGGCCCGATGTGGGTTGACGGCGGACAGCAAGGCGATGAGAAGCGGCGCGGCGATGACCCAGCAGAGGCGCGACCGCTGTGCTAGGGGCAGGTCGCGATGGGAGAAAAGAGGGGAGGCGGCGACGAACCTCAATCGCGTGCGAGGCAGCCTGAGGTGGCGGAAGCCGGCGCTGCGACGACAGCGGTGAATGGAGGGAGATCGCGAGGAGGTAGGGCAGGAAGACGAGGGTGCCGGCGACGAGGTAGGAAGAGAGGCGGTAGAGGCTGGAGGAGAAGAACTGCAATCGGAGAAGGAGAACGGGCGACGGCTAGCTCGAGCGGCGGCCACGGCGTGCCATGCGTGAGCGGCAGGCAAAAAGGGGCGGCGACAGTTCGTGTGGGCAGCGAGCAGAGAAATGTCGCAGAAGAGGGAAAATCCAGGTCCGGAGGAGGATCGGGCGCAAACAGCACGAAGGATTTGGCGGTGAGGACGAGCGCCCAGACGACCAGGACAAAGTCGGCGAAGGCGGCCCAGGAGGCGCAGAGCCCCGCGAGGAAGTAGACGGCAGTTGCGTAGAGGAGGAAGATGCGGCCAGAAGCGTGCTCGCGAAACTGCATCGCGGGGAAAAATATCGCGACGTGGAAGGGAGAAGCACGCTCAGGAGAAGAATGACGGCGCACTCGGGAGAGGAACGCGAGCGAGCAACAGTAGAAAATCGCGAAAGGTGGAAAATCTAATGCTCTGATACCATGTTATTTCGTAACATAGGATACATAAATTACATGAAAGAAGCCCTATTTATATACAAGATTAGGACATATTCAACAGAATAAATCAAACTCTATCCTAGGAATAAATCAAATTCTATCCTAGGAAATAATTATTCCTAATGATATTTAGGGATAATAAATTATCCCTAGTAATATCTATAATATTCTAACAATATCAAATTAATTTGTTAAACCTAAATCGATCAAGATTCTAATTGGCTCTACACTAAGTTTTCTTAAGTTAATGAAGGCAGCATTCTCATTAGATATGGGGAAACCAATCATTAGGTTATATCTGTGCTAAATCTAAATAGGGATTAGCACCATGTCTAACATCATACACCAAAATTACATGTGACTAAATGATCTATCAGCTCAAATTTGAAATACAAAGAGAGGATTATAAAATCCAAGAGTAATCTAGATAGGAAATGATCTACATCCTAGAAATAATCAAAATAAATTTCCTTATACTAAAGATGTAATGAAGAAATTAGAGCCAATGGAAAACTCTTTAGTTAAGTGTGGTAAAGGTTGTAGGCATTGTTATATTTGAGAGGTGTCCTAAGACAATCGTCTTGTGATTTATTCGATAAATAGTAGATTCATTATTTGAGTGTACATTCATTATATATTTGATTAGATCTTAAACTCATTTACTAAATGTTCGCAATACGATTCATAGCATGAGAGAATTTGTAATAGGATCACACCTAATGAGCATCTCTACATATGTAATTATGAATGTATTGAAATATTTCCTAGTCAATGAATCGATGAGGCATCATTACGTGTTATACTCTTTGATTTATCCAAACAATTTTTCCTTACTAGCTGAAGACATTGGAATGTCGAGAGTTAAACGTGGATGCTAGTTATGGTAACTAGTTCATTGGAGTAATCTGCTATAAGACTTCATATGGTTCCCTACATATGTGGATGTTTATGAAGTTCTTACTATAGCTTAAGTGTGAGTTTCCTTCGACTTGAGGTATCCAAGTCATCTTGGTCATGGAGACTTATACTTTGACATCTTAAGTAAACATCTCCTTCGAGGTGTGGACCCGAGATAATTGGATATAAGTTAAAGTGTCCGAAAGTGCTTGAATAGCCAACAGAGAATTCACCACTTCTTGTAAAGGAGAAATATACCCTATGATCACTTGTCAGGATTGTTACTCAAAATCTTTGGCTAAAATATTTACATGTTAAGAGTACGGTACTTTTGGACATATGTGAGAGTAATTTGAATCTGCAGGATGTGGAAATATAATTTGGACTAAGTGTGACGTAGCCAGTCTAGTGGGGGCAGACACAAATCATGTCCTAAACCAAATGGATATAAGACGAGTGAAAAGAAAGAGGCATAACTCATTGTAGCTGCTGAAAGGTTCAAAGTGCTTCTGAGATCAACCGTTAATTTTTCAATTAATTGGAGATCATAATGTACTACTAGGTATCACTCATGATCGTTCCATAATCAATAGTTAATTATGGATCACCAATATAAACCGGGAACCTATAAGGTCACACACACTACGAGTTGTTTTCCGAAAGACTTAAAATGAGTTTGAGAATTTGATTCTCAGATTGAGAGAGACTAAATCTGATTGGACCAAACGAAGGGCAAGGATGAAAAGAATTTCATCGGAATGGAAACTTGGATGGGTTACGTCTTATGAAGATGGATTGAACCCATGATCGTTTAATTCTAAACCAAAATGGTTTGGTTTGAATTAAGGGTGGTTTGGTTCAATGAACCAAATGATTTGGTTTTGAACCAAAAGGTTATTGGTCTAGGTTATTGGACTAATAGATTTGGGTTTGGAACTTGATCCATTAACCCAATAGGAGACATATATATAGGATATGTGAGGAGGAAACCCTAAGCTAAGCACTCTCCTCTCCTCTAGCTGCCAACCACAGCCCACCAAACTGCTGCTTCCCAACCAAGCTGTCCATCGAAAAACTTGTTGTTATCGGCCATCTTAGCCACCGATGGTCCTCCTCCGACATCCCCACTTGTGGAGGAACCTTCTCCGACGAATTCCCCACTGGCAGCAACAATTTTCACCATTTAAAGTCGTCGGAAAGTGGATTTGTGTTGGGTGGACAGATTATGTCAGAGCAATTTTCTCTCTTCATTTGTGTCGTCTGGTTGCGTATGCCTCACGCAAGGCTAGTACCTTTCGAGAGGATGAAACTCGGACTTTGGAAGTCATCCGGAGGGAGTGTTAGTAATATATGAGAGATATCCTAAGGCAATTGCCTTATGTATGAACCATTTATATGATAAATGAAGATTCACTATTTAAGTATACATGGTTTCATGTATTTGATTGAATCTTAAACTCATTTCGACTCACAAAGATGAGAGAATTTGTGATTGGATCACAACTAGTGAGTATCTCTACATGTGTAATTGTGATGTATCGGAATTATCCTAGTCGATGAATTGATGGATTTGGACACCATCGATTACGAGACTAGACGAGGTATACTCCTTGGTGTATCCAAGCGGTGATTCTCACCGGTGGAGAGATTGTGATGTCGGAGTTAATCGTGGATGCTAGTTATGGTAACTAGTTCGTTGGAGTGACCAGTAGTAAGATTTCATACGGTTCTCTGCATATATAGATATGTCAATGAAGTTCTTACTGTAGCTTAAGTGCGATGTTCCTTTGACTTGCGGTATTCAAGTCATCTTGATCATAAAGACTTATGCTTTGACATCTTAAGCAAGCATCTCTGTGGAGATGTGGACCCGGGATGATTGGGTATAAGTCGAAGTGATCGAAGGTGTTTGAATAGCCTATAAAGGATTCACCACTCCTTGCGAGGAGATGTATACCCATAGCCTCTCATCGGATTGTTACTAAAGTCTTTGGCCAAAGTATTACATGTTTAAAATAAGGTACTCTTCGATATATGTACAGTAACTAGAATCCGTAGGACGAGAAAATGATACTTGGGTTAGGTGTGACGTAGTCAGCCTAGTGGGGACTGACACTATAGACCATGTCCTGAACCAAGTGGGTATAAGATGAGTGAAGGGAATGGGGCACGATTCATTCGAGCTGCTGAAGGGTTTCAGAAATAGTTCTGGATCAACCGTTGATCTTTTCGGGTAATTGGGGATCATGATGTACTACTAGGTGTCACTCATGATCGTTCTATAATTAATAGTTAATTATAGACGGCCAACATAAATCGAGAACCTATTTGGTCACACGCACAACGAGCGTAATCCGAAGGATTTAAAACGAGCTTGAGAATGAGATTCTCAGACCGAGAGAAACTAGGTTTGGTTGGACCAAACAAGAAGCGAGCATGAAATTGTTTGATCAATGGAAGCGTGGATGGTAGTGTCTTATGAAGATATAATGGATGAACCAAACTGGTTTGGTTCTAATCCAATGGAGGAGAATAAACCAAAGGGTTTGGTTTATTTTAAACGAATGAACCAAAGTTGGTTCGGTTCGTTTTAACTTAAAATAAACCATCATGGTTTGGTTTATTTTAACTTATATTAATGGAGCGGGTTAACGGGCCTTATGGTTATGATCCAATAACCATTAAGAGAATTAGTTCTCTATAAAAGAGGGCTTAAGGGTTTGTTAAGCCCTAATCCAAAAGCCCCCTAACCTAGAGTTGCGCTGACCTCTCCTCCTCTCCTTGAGTCGGCGCCAACATTGTTGTCGCCGCCCACCTCCTCCAACCGGCGACCAGTGCTGCGTCTTCTCCCATTCACGGCGTCGAGCTGCCGAGGAGCTCGGTGATCTTCCTTGGCTCCGTGACAAGGTGAGCAAGTCGCTTTCCTTATTTGGCGCTATGAGGTCTCACAAAGCTGTCCAGTTTTCTGGACAGCTTGTTTCCTTCTCGTCGAGTGTCGTTTAGGCGGCGTTTGGAGCTCGGCGCCTTCCTTAGGGATTCGATCTCGGTAATCCTCATAGTGGAGGATGAAGGATTCGCCAAACGGTTGTGAATACCTCTCAGAAGCGAGTTTGAGGACTCGTCTTTGGATCCGAATTTGGATTCGGATCGTGATCTTCTCTCGATCACATCGTCTTCAACACGAGGCTAGTAACCCGTACGAAGACGAGGCTCGTGACTTAGTGAAGTCATCCCGAAGATACTCGGCGTGGACACGGATAGAGACGATTCTAGCGAGGATCGTTCCAGTTGATGTCATTCCCGCTACACGTGATACATAAGGTATACGTAGTTAAATTTTCTTTTATTGCAAAATTTAAATTTACGGTTATGTCTACACATGTTGTACTATGCATGCGTGTGGTGTGTGTGTTGTAATAAATGTAGATTTATTATTTTTATTCCTTCCGCTGTGCACATGTTTGCGAAACATGTTCGAACACACACTCGCCGCGGTGCCGGAAACCCAACAGGGAGCTCAATATGGACACGAGTACCGGCAAACTCCGACGAGTTTGCAATTGATGTCACTCCCGCTCCGCATCATCCAACAGGTATAACTAGAATAAATGTTATTTTTAGTTTAATTCTTTTGTAAAAGTGGTTATGTCAGCATGTATCCTGCGTGTGTGGATATGTGTTGTAATACATTAGAAATTTATTATGCATTTTCCGCTGCACGCGTTTGTGAAATGCAATCAAGCACGCATCTATAGGTTGGATATCCCAACAGTGGTATTATAGCCAACCGAGCTTCGGCATAATCATAAAAAAAGTTTTACGAGTTATAGTTAGTCGTAAATATTAATTTCTGGAATTTTTCTATTTTTTTTTCAATTTTGGAAAGTTTCCTAATCGGTTAGGAAATTTCAATTTTAGAAAAATTCTGGAACGAATGATTTAGAAATTTTTTGTTTGAAAATATTCTATAAAATAGTTTAGAAAATTTCATTTTGGAAAGATTTTGAATTTATTAAGAAAAATCCATTTTGGAAACTTTCCTAATTAGTTAGGAAATTCCAATCGATGATAGTTTCTAAAATAATTTTAGAAAATTCCAAGTTTGAAAATTTTTGAATTAATTAAGAAATTCTAATTAAATGTTTCCTAATTAGTTAGGAAATTAAAATTTAGAAAATTGTTTCCTAATAATTAGATTTTCTTAATCGGAATAGTTTCCAAGATGATATTATGACAACTATAAATACCATGTCATATGATGTCATATAGATGTATGTCATCATTTTTGTCATGCGTGTGTGATGTTATTTGCATGATAACGATGAGACCTAAATCCCTTACGTTAAATATCAAAACCTACACCTTCCATTAATATAGTTAGAACCAAAGTCTGAGTTCTTGTTTGGGTTGTAGGACTCGCTCCAAGCTCAATCTAAAATTAGATATATTTGAACCATTGAGATACGATTAATGGGTTGGCTTTAACTTGAAACATTAACTTGTTGGACTCACTCCAAGGTTAATATGGATAGAAGTGAAGTTGGATAATATAAATACAATATATACTTGTTAATGAGTTAACAATCCGATGTTTATGCAAACATTCGAATAGTTGATAGCATAATGTGATAGTTATGTATAAGTGATACATAATTGGTATATGTGATATCTATCACTGTAGCCAAGGATGCCTTGTTGGACTCACTCTAAGGGTGGTCTTATCTATGAGGAATATAAACTCATTCGGAGATAAACCTACGATCTCCCGAATTTAAAGGGCTCTTGAATTTGAAAAATGAATGAAATTCTAAAATGTATGTAAATTGTTTACATTACATTGAAAAATCATCTCTCTCATATTATTTCGATTTTGTATTTCTAGGTTAATCATTTGATCATAACGTCTTTAAATCTACGTTCAATTATGGACTCAAACAAACTGATTGGGCCTAACTTCTTAGATTGGCTAAGGAATTTGAGAATTTGTTCTCAAATCTAAAAAGATAGTCTATGTCCTCAAAGAACCTCTTCCCGATTCTCTTGTAAACAGTGCTACTGATGACCAAAGGTTGATCTACAAGAAGCACTTGGCTGATTCTGAGCTTGCTAGTTGCATCATGTTAGTCTTAATGATTCTTGAGCTTCAGAAGCAACATGAGCATATGGATGCTTATACTATTATCTTTTATCTTCGTGAGCTTTTCGATGAGCAAACTAGATCCGAAAAGTTCGAAGTCACAAAGCATCTCTTTAACTCAAAGATGCAGGAGGGTACATCTGGAGTGCAATTTGTATTAAAGATGAATGACTATATTGAGCGATTAGGATCACTAGATTTTGCGATGGATCATGAATTAAGTATTGACTTAATTCTGCATAGTTTGTCTGATAGTTATTCACAGTTTATGATGAACTATCGGATAAATAATATTGAATCCACCATTCCTAAGTTGATCAACATGAAGACCATAGAGCCTTCTGTTAAGAAAGAGCAAAAGACAGTGGTGTTGGTTGATTCCTCGAAGAAAAATTCTAAGAGAAAATCAAAGCGTTAACCCAAAGGGAAGAAAAATGCCAAGAAATAAGAACCTATTCCAAAAGGTTTCTGTAATCATTGTGGCAAAGGACATTGACGAAGAAACTGCAAGACCTATCTTGAGTCCTTGAAGAAGAAGAAGATATCCAATGCACCATCCTCTTCAGGTATCTTCGTTATTAGATTATTGGGTATTAGATACTGGGTGTAGCTCACATATATGTAATGATGTACAGGGACTAAGGAACAGTAGAAGACTCGTCAAGGGAGAATCAAATTTACGAGTTGGCAATGGAGAAAAAGTTATCGTTGTGACCATTGGCACATATTCGTTGAAACTCCCTATTGGACTTGTTTTAGAACCGGATAATTGTTATTTTGTTCCTGCACTGATAAAGAACATCATTTTTATTTCTTGTTTAAATAGAAAAGGTTTCCATTTAACTTTTAGTAACCATTGTTATTGCATAATTTTAAATAAAGTTCTTTATGACATTAGAACTTTATGCAATAAGTTTTATACGTTAGATATATCCAGTGACATACTCAATATCAAAGCGAGCAACAAAAGTACTCGATTAGGTGATCAGGCATCCTTCTACCTGTGGCACTGTCGTCTTGGTCATATAAGTAAGAAACGCATGTCCGAGTTATACAAGTGTGGAATTTTGAAATCATCTGAATTGAATTCCTTTAATACATGCAACTCATGCTTAAAAGCAAGATGACAAAACTACCTTTTACTGGAAAAGGTGAACTAGTGGAAGAGTTGCATTGGCCTTATACATACTGATGTATGTGGATCAATGTCAACTCACGCACTAGGAGGATATAGCTACTTCATTACCTTTATCGATGATTACTCACAATTTAGGTACGTATATCTAATGAGATATAAATCTGAAGCATTTGAAAAGTTCAAAGAGTTTAGAAATAAAGTAGAGAAACAGTTTGGTAAGAGTATTAAAATACTTCGATCCAATCGAGGTAATGAATACTCAAGTCAAGAGTTTCAAGATTATCTAAGGGACAATAGACTATTGTCTCAATGGACTCTGCCTTATATGTCACAACACAATGATGTATCGGAAAGGCAAAATCGAACCTTGTTGGACATGGTTAGATCGATGACGGATCATATGAGTTTTCCCAAATCTTGTTGAGGTTATGCACTTAAGACAGTTTTTTACTTGCTAAATAAAGTCCCGACTAAGGCAATCTCTACTACTCCATTTGAGAAATGAACTGGTAAGAAACCACACCTATCTTATTTGAAGATATGAGACTGTCCTGCTTATGTAAAGAGGACAATATCAGATAAGCTAGATGCTAAGTCTGATAAGTGTCTATTTATTAGCTCCCATAAGGAAATAAGGGGTTACCAATTCTATCATCCCTTAGAGCAAAAGGTATTTGTCTCAAGGCATGTTGTATTTCTAGTGAAAGAGTTTTTCTTACAGGAAAACAATGGGAGTAAAGTTGAACTTAGAAAAGTTCAAGAGACTCCAATAGACACTAAAGAGATATATAATTAAGAACCACAACCGATTACTCATAGTGATGAGCTATCGAACCTATAAAGAAACAACCTCTTCGGAGATATGATAGGACACACTATTCCTGAGAGATATAGATTTCTCGTAAATTAATCAAACGACGTATTACTCATTGAGAATGAGGAGCCTACTAGTTACAAAGAAGTTCTGAAAAGTTCAAAAAGGGACAAGTGACTTACTGCCATGAAGTCGAAAATGGATTCCATGTACGAAAATCAAGTTTGAAACTTGGTAAATCCACCTGAAGATATTACACCTATTGAGTGCAAGTGAATTTTCAAGAAGAAAACTGATATGGAGGGTAATCTGATTACCTATAAAGCAAGGTTGGTGGCAAAAGACTATCGTCAAAGGCAAAACATTAACTATGACAAAACTTTTTCACCAGTAACTATGCTTAAATTCATTCGGATACTCCTAACCATAACAACTCATTATAATTATGAGATATTACAAATGGATGGGAAAACATCTTTCTTTAATGGAAATCTGTCTAAGGATGTATATATGATACAACCTGAGGGTTTCACATCTATTGACAAAAATAAAGTATGCAAGTTTCAACGATCCATTTATGGATTGAAGCAAGCATCTAGGAGTTGAAATATCCGTTTTGATAAGACAATCAAAGAGTTTAATTTCTCACAAAATCCAAATGAATCTTGTGTGTACAAGGTTAGTGGAAGTGTGGTTATATTCCTAGTATTATATGTCGATGACATATTGCTTATAGAAAACGATGTACCTGTTCTACAGTATGTTAAAGTTTGGTTGTCCAAGGTGTTCTTCATGAAAGATATGGGAGAGACAACCTATATCCCTGGGATAAGGATCTATAGAGATAGATCGAAAAGATTATACGGTCTTTCACAGTCTATATATACAGACAGAATGCTAAAAAGGTTTAGCATGTCTGAATCTAAGAAAGATTTCATACACATGCGATATGGGATTCACCTTTCGAAATTTATGTATCCACACACAGAAGATCAGAGGATTTGCATGAGTAAGATTCCCTATGCATCAGCAATAAGATTTATCATGTATGCTATTTTATATACAAGGCATGATGTATCATATGCTCTGAGTATCACGAGTAGATACCAGTCAGATCCAGGTATAGATCATTGGGTGACTGTTAAAGCAATCCTTAAGTACTTGAGAAAAACTAAGGATATGTTCTTGGTATATGGAGAAGGCAATATGGTGATATATGAGTATATTGATGTCATCTTTTAGACAGATTAGGATGATTCTAAATCTTAGTTTGGATACATATTCACTTTGAATGGGAGTGCGATGAGTTAGAAAAGTTTCAAACAAGGCACCATCATTGATTCTACCACTGAGGTAGAATACATTGCGCCTTCTGAAGCAACAAAAGAAACAATTTGAATCAAGAAGTTCATCATTGAATTTGGAGTGATTCCAACCATTGTTGAAGCATTATCAGTTTACTGCGACAATACCGGAGTCATTGTGCAAGGAAAGGAATCAAGGTCTCACCAACTATCTAACCATGTGCTTCGACATTATCATTTAATCAAAGAGATTGTTAGTAGGAAAGAAATACAAATTGAGAAAATTCCCACTGAGAGGAACCTAGTGGATTCTTTGATAAAGGCTCTACCACAAAGTAAGTTTGAGAGTCACATCCAGGCCTATGGTATTGGATACCATGGTGATTAACATTAGGTCAAGTGGAAGTCTGCTATATTTGAGATGTGTCCTAAGACATTCGTCTTATGATTTATACTATTTATTCGATAAATAATAAATTCACTATTTGAATATACATTCATTATGTATTTGATTGGATTTTAAACTCATTTACTGAATGTCCGCAATATGATTCACAGCATAAGAGAACTTGTGATAGGATCACAACTAGTGAGTATCTCTACATATGTAACTATAAATGTATTGAAATATTTCCTAGTCGATGAATCGATGAGCTCGGATATCATCGGTTCTGAGAGAGTAGTACGTATTATACTTCTTGGTTTATCCAAACAGCTGTTCCTCACTGGCTGGAGACATTAGGATGTCGAGAGTTAAATGTGGATGCAAGTTATTGTAACTAGCTCATTGGAGTGACCTGCTATAAGACTTCATATGATTCCCTACATATATGGATATGTCTATGAAGTTTTTACTGTAGCTTAAGTGCGAGTTTCCTTTAACTTGAGGTATCCAAGTCATCTTAGTCATGAAGACTTATACTTTGACATTTTAAGCAAACATCTCCTTCGAGATATGAACCCCAGATGATCGGGTATAAGTTGAAGTGTCTGAAGGTGTTTGAATAGTCAATAAAGGATTCACCGCTCCTTGTAAAGAAGTACATCCTATGGTCACTCGTTAGGATTATTATTCAAAGTCTTTGGTCAAAACATTTATATGTTAAGAGTACGATACTCTTGGACACGTATGGGAGTAATTTGAATCTTCATGACGAGGGAGTATAATTTGGACTAAATGTGATGTAGTTAGCCTAATGAGACAAACGCATAAACCATGTCTTGAACCAAGTGGGTATAAGACGAGTGAAAGGAACGAGGCATAACTCATTGTAGCTGCTAAAAAGTTCAGAAGTGGTTCTGAGACAACTGTTGATTTTTCGATTAATTAGCGATCATGATGTACTACTAGGTGTCACTCATGATCGTTCCATAATTAATAGTTAATTATGGATGGTCAACATAAATCGGAAACCTATAAGGTCACACACACTGAGTTGTTTTTCGAAGAACTTAAAACGAATTTGAGAATTGAATTCTCAAATTGAGAGAGACTGAGTCTGGTTGGATCAAATAAAGGACAAGGATGAAAAGAGTTTCATTGGAATGGAAACTTGGATGGGTCACGTCTTATAAAGACGGATTGAACCCATGATAATTTAATTCTAAACCAAAACGGTTTTGTTTGAATCAAGGGTGGTTTGATTCAATGAACCAAATGGTTTGGTTTTGAACCAAAAAGCTATTGATCTGGGCTATTGTGCTAATGGATTTGGATTTGGAACTTAATCCATTAACCTAACAGGAGACACATATATATAGGATATGTGAGGAGGAAACCCTAAGCTAACCACTCTTCTCTCCTCTCCTCTAGCCGGCAACCACAACCCACTAAACTGCTGCTGCCCAACCAAGCTGTCCACCGAAAAACTTGATGCTAGTGGCCATCTCAGCCACCGGCGACCCTCCTCTGATGTCCCCACTTGTGGAGGAACCTTCTCCGGTGAATTCTCCGCCGGTAGCAACAGTTTCCGTCAATTAAAGCCGTCAGAAAGTAGATTTGTGTCGGATGGACAGATTCTGTCCGGGCAGTTTGCTCTCTCCGTTTATGTCGTCTGGTTGCGTACGCCGTCGGGTACATACGCCGTCCTCACACGCAAGGCTAGTATCTTTCGCGAGGACGAAACTCGAGCTTTTGAAGTCGTCCAGAGGGAGCTCAACATAGACACGAGTAGAGTCAAACTCCAACGAGTTTACAGTTGATGTCATTCCCGCTACGCATCATTCGACAGGTATAACTAGAATAAATGTTATTCTTAATTTAATTCTTTTGTAAAAAATTTTATTTGCGGTTATGTCAGCACATATCCTGCATGCGTCGATGTGTGTGTTGTAATAAATTAGAAATTTATTATGCATTTTCCACTGAGTGCATTTGTGAAATGCAACCGAACACGCATTCGCGGATTGGATATCCCAACAGGCATAATTTAAAGCAGAGCTCTAAATGAATAATTAAGTTCCACCAAATCTGTTTCAACTCGAGTTCAATTGATTACACCAAAATCCATCTTTAAAAATGATGTTTTAACTTTAAATAGATCGGTTCAACCTTCGATCAATCTACTTAACCCTAATTGACCAAATGATTTCGAAGAAAACAATATAGTCCTTATATGGAATGAACTACCATGTCCCAAGTAAAGTAAAAAAGATGAGATAACATCTAGAGATACACTATAGTTTTCCTATAGCTCTGAGACATTCTTTGGCTTGCCTAGAGGTCCAAACTAGAAAATCGCAAATTGTGATAAAATAAAAACTCAAAACACAATCATAAATCTTGAAAATATAAAAATGCAAGTACCGCAAACAAAAATCGTAACTTGGACTCTAATCTTGCAGTGATTTTTCTTTTATTTTTATTTTTAATTTTTTTTTTAATATTTGAAAGAGAGCTTTGACACAATGGTAAAGTTGTTGATTGGTGACCTAAAGCTCACGGATTCGAATTATGAAAACAGCCTCTTACAAAGCAAGGTAAGGCTACGTATAATAGATCCTTGCTCGGAACCCCGCATTGTGAGAGTTTCGTGCACCAAGCTATCCTTTTTAAATTTTTTTAATATTTAAATTAAGATTTTTATTTTTAATTAATATATTTTATATTGATAAAGTACTAAACTGTATTGGCATAGCACGATACAATACTGAAATCGTATTGTTCCGATCGCAGATCAAAACCTTGGTACAAGTCAAAATTTTAAACCTAGTGTCCAATGCATACTCCTTCAAGCAATTCCTTTGCAAACTCCTTTATGCAATTCCTTCTCTTGTCTAAGACCGTGTTATGTCCACTAAAACATGACTCCGACACTACTAGACATGAAAATTGTTAGTACATCATGCATAATGATACCTAAAATAGGTATGTAAACGCATGCTTTTTCAAGCGGAAGAACCCCTAGGTAGAAATTAAGTTTGTTTACCTTAGTGTGAAGTTTAATGTCCATGACCTCACTTGGTTAGCTCTAACAAGCACTAGCATAATAAAAGTTCTAATGAAATAAGCTCATTATGACTCGACTTCACGAGAAAAAGGTCTGAAGGTTGTGGCATTGGTCGATGAATATATTTTGTTTAGTATACTTCTATTTTTTTAATATTTTTTGCTATGATTTTTAATTCTAATATATATATATATATATATATATATATATATATATGAATGATCCCCTACACAATTCATCCGTGAGCACCCGTGAACACCTTTATTATCCACCGTCTGATCGGGTGAGCACTATAGTCCAATCCTTGAACCCTAGGAGATTGGACGATGGATAATGGAAAAGCTCATGGATGAGTTGTGTAGGTTAACATTAGAACTCATGGATAATGGAGAAGCTCATGGATGAGTTGTGTATACGCGGCTGATCAATGTGCTCCCGTGCACGACACATCCTCAATCGTCCGATCTACGGAGATGCACAGTAAATGAGAAATGCACAGTGTTTCTCTCTTGTGACTCCGACCAAATTCTTTGTCGTCGATCGCCGTCCGCACTATAGTCCAACCCCTGAACCCATCGGGGTTGTAGTCGTCGTCTAGCCGACAGAACCGCAATTGGATTCTGATCAGATTCTGATCGGAATCCAATCGAATTGCGGCCTCCAATGTTGCAGTCGCTCGTGGTCGCAATCGCAGTCGATTTTGGGGGCAATCTGATCGAAATTCGACCGACATCGAAGTCCGACCGAATCGCAGTCGGATTCTGATCGAAATCGACCGCGATTGCGATTGCCAACGACCGCGACGTTGGCAGCTACAATTCGATCAAATTCCTGTCACGATCCAGTCAAAATTAGCCACGATTCGGGCGAAATCTAGCCACAATTTGACTAGATTCCTATCGCGATCCGACCGAAATCGACCACTATCCGATCACACTCTGCTGCCAGTCGGATTGCGGTCGGAATTCGACAACTCAACGGCGATGTCGAACAACAAAAGTTCCGATGGGAAACATTGTGCATTCCCCGTTATTGTGCTTGCTCGGACTCGCACAAATTGCACAACGCAAGGAATGCAGCGTATCAAACTCATGTATATATATATATATATATATATTATTAAATAAATCACTTATTGTGCATAATGCATGAAGTATCAAATAGAAGTTAGGTTATATACAATGGAAAATTTCTTTGTACAATAATAATTTTTTTAAAATGTAGCATCTATTTTTTTACAAAGACAAGTGGCAAACTCCCTTTATAAACACAGAAATAAAGATTCTAAAGCTCTAACTATTAATTTGACATGTCTTGGAAGATGATAAACATACTTAGGAAATAATATAAAATTCATCAATTCCAAAGGGTAGAAACCAAAGTAAAAAAAAAACATTAAGTGTCCAACAGTTGCAATGTGTCTTAACTTCTTTGCTTGAAATTTTGTAGCATCTTTACGAGTCTTTTAGTTTTAACTTCCCATGTGTCTTTACGAGTCCTTCAATGTTTTCAATGAGTCCATCTAGCATTTATGCTTCCTATGTCTTTATGAGTCCTTTGTGAGTCCTAGTATAAATATATGTATTGCTGTAATGTTGGAATATAAAATAAAAATCAAAGTTTTGAGAGTTCTCTTAGGTTGTGTGATGCAATCTCTCTATGGTGTGATGCTTAGGAACCCTTAGATGTAATACTTAAGTTTCTACCCTCTTTTCTACAATCCCTTACCACTTCATTTCAAATTTTTACTCCCCAAATCTCCCAATGCTCAATCTCTTCTTGCACTACATCACATTTGGTATGAGAGCCTCAAGTAATATGCCTACAAGATCTAGGAGTTTTAGAGGAAAGTTAACTGATAGTCAATGTGATGAGATACTTATTCGCATGATAGAACAACTTGATGGCATACAAATTAACACCCTGATTTCTTAATCTAAAGGTGTGATCAAGTCCAAGGAGAACAAGGAGAAACATCTTAAGCAAACAACAACTTGATTTAAGAAGGGTTTCCAACACTTCTACAACAATAATTATTCTGAGTAAGCTAGAGGATTTCTTGAGACAGAAAATAATTACTAAGACACTACTAGAGATGTCACAAAGGTTCGAACTGAGGTGTTAGATTTTGAAGGGAAAGTGAACCCCACTTTATTTGTTGATTGACTTGCAGCAATAGAACATTATTTTGATTGGTATGACATGTCAGTTGATCGAAGAGTAAGATTTGCTCGAATGAAGTCATGAGTTTAGCAAAAAAATATAATGGACCAGTGTTGAATAGACATAACGAGATTAGGACAACTACCAATCAACTCATGGCGAGAGATGAAAGCTAAACTACAAGAGAAGCATTTGTCTACAAATAATTATGACAAACTATGTGATTAGCTTACTAGTTTAAAGCAGAATAACTTGCATATAGCTCAATATATATGGAAGTTCAATGATTTAAAGACAACAATAACCAAACCTTATCTCACTAGGTGGGGTCGGCTATATGGATTTTTCTACATCATTGGGCTCTATCTCTTACTATATCATTATCTATACTTAAATAAATTTTATTTTGTTTTATTATTGTTAATTAAGTCTTTTTTGGTCTTCCTCTTCTTCGTTTGATATATATATTTATCATTATTTCATATCGCCTACCTGAAGCATTTCATCTAAGTAAATGTTCGTACCACCTTAAACGTGTCTCTCAGAGCTTTCCTTCAATAGATGCAACTCCACCTTTCTCTCTAATGCTCTCATTTCTTATTCTGTCCATTCTCGTATGTCCACACACCCACCTTAACATCCTCATCTCTGCAACTCATCTTTTACTCATGTGCTCGAGTCGTAACCTAACATTTAGCGTCATATAACATATCAAGTCTAACCGTCATTTTGCAAAACTTCCCTTTCAGTTTTAGAGGTACTTTACAATCATATAAAACACCCGACGCTTTTCTCCATTTCAACCATCCTGTTTGTATTCTATGTAAGACATCTCTCTCAATCCCTCCATCACCTTGCAAATATAATCCTAAATATTTAAAGCTCTATCTCCTATATTAACACTTATCTCATTACATCTAATATTGCTAAACTTAAATTCCATATATTCTGTCTTTACTCTACTAAGTTTAAAACCTCTCACTTCTAGTGTTTTCCGCTAAGATTCTAATTTAGCATTTACTCCTTTACGTGTCTCATCTACCAAAACAATATCGTCTACAAACAACATATATCACGGTACTGTGTCTCGAATGTGTTCAGTGAGTTCGTCCATGAATAGTGCAAAAAGATAGGGACTTAGAGTTGATCCTTGATGTAATCATATCTTTATTGGAAATGCTTCAATTAATCCACTTGAAGTCTTCAGTCGTTACTTCCTCATATATATCCTTAATTAGTTCAACATATATTACGCTAACACCTCCCTTTTCTAGAAATCTCTATATAATTTCTCTTAGGACTTTATCATAAGCTTTTTCCAAGTCAAGGAATATCATGTGTAGATCCTGCTTTTGCTCCCAATACTTTTCAATTAATTACCTAAGAAGATGTATAACTTCTATTGTCGACCGTCCTGCATTAACCCAAATTGATTTTCAAGAACTGTGATCTCCTTCCTTAATCTTTTTTCTATTACTCTTTCTCAAAGTTTCATGGCATTATTCATTAATTTAATACCCCTATAATTTGTACAAGTTTGTATGTCTCCCTTATTCTTATATAAGAGAATTAAACTACTTACCCTCAATTGATCAAGCATCTTTTCTGTTTTCAATATCATGTTAAATAATTTTGCAAGTCATTCGATACCTTATTTCCCTAGACACTTCCATACCTCTATCGGAATATCATCTGGTTCAACGGCTTTTCCATTTTTCATTTCATTTAAAATTTATTCTACTTCTGAAATTTAAATTCTACGATAAAAATTTAAACTTCTATATTCATTTAACCTATTAAAATTACCTAAATTAAGCTGGCCATCTAAACCTTCAATAAAAGTCGATGAAAATATATCTTCCACCGTTTTTTTATTTCTTTATCATTACTAGTACCCTATTGCATTCATCTTTAATATATCTTATTTGATTAAAATCTTTTGACTTCCTGTCTCTCACTTTAGTTATTCTATAAATATCTCTTTTACCTTCTTTTATATCTAATTTTCGATATAACCATTGAAAAATTTCATTCTTAGCTTCATTCACTGCTCGCTTAGCCTCTTTTTTGGCTATTGCATATTTTTTCAAATTTTTCTCATTTTTACAAATATATAATTCCTTATAGATTATTTCTTTTTCCTTCACTTTCTCTTGTACTTTCTCATTTCATCATCAAGATTCTTTACTTGGTGGTGCATGCCTCTTTGACTTACCGATTGGACTCTTAGCTACTATTTTCAATTTTGATATCATCTTATCCCATGTCGTATTAGGGTCACCGTATATTTCATCTAATACTTGTACTGCTACATTCTCCTTAAATATGGTTTGTTTCTCATCCTTTAACTTCCACCACTTAATTCTAAGAGTCGTGTATATTTTTCTTCTATTAATATTATGTTTGAGGCGTATATCCAATGCTACTAACATATGTTGGGTAGTTAAGCTTTCTCCAGGAATGACCTTGCAATCTTTACAAATCTTTCTATCTCTTTACCTAACCATAAGAAAGTCAATTTGTGATTTATTATTTCCACTTTTAAACGTGACCAAATGCTCTTTTTTTTTATTAGAAAACGTATTAGCTAATATAAGATCATATATTTGCAAAATCTAATATAGTTTTACCTTTTTCATTTCTTGTTCCAAACTCATAACCTCCATACACCCCCTCATATTCCTTATTTTTCACTCTGACATGCCCATTTAAATCGCCTCATATTAAAATCATTTTATTTGACGGAATATTTTGTGATATTTCATCTAGATCGTCCCAAAACCTTAATTTGGTATCTTCATCTAGTCTTGCTTAAGATACATATACACTAATTATGTTCATAATTTCTTTCTCCACTGTTATTTTAAGAGCTATAATTCTATACCCCTTTCTAACTACTCCTACAAATTCATCCTTTAACGAACTATCAACAATAATACCAACTCCATTTCTTATTTTACTATTTTTTGTATACCATAACTTAAAACCCGAGTTTTCTAACATCTTTGCCTTCTCGCTTACCAATTTTGTCTCTTGTACATACAAAATAGTAATTCTTCTCCTAATCATCGTATCTACTACCTCCATTGCTTTACCAATGAGGGTTCCTATGTTCCATGTACTAAATCTTAGACTATTAGTTTTCTTATAATATTTGTTCTTACAAAACCTATAGTGTAAAAACTCTTGCTTATTTAACACTACACTCAAGTTTTCATGGAGATGTAGCAATCCTTGCTGATACGTTACAGTCGGACTCTGCAACGCGAACTCTTGCATATTTATCACTACACTCGAGTTCTTCAATGATTTAAAGACAAGGAGTCAAATTGTTGAAGATCCCAAACAAACTCATGCAAAGTTTAAAACTAAATTAAAGCCCAATATCAACAACAACAACAAAGCCTTATCCCACTAGGTGGGGTCGACTATATGGATCCTTCTACGCTATTGGACTCTATCCCCTACTATATCATCTATATTTTAATAAATTTTATCTTATTTTATTGTTACTAACCAAGTCTTTTTTGTCTTCCCCTTCCTCGTTTAATGTGTATATTTGTCATCGTTTCACATCATCTAACTGGAGCATTTATTAGCCGTCTAAGTACATGTTCGTACCACCTTAAACATGTCTCTTTGAGCTTTTTTTCAATAGATGCAATATCAACTTTTTCTCTAATGCTCTCATTTCTTATTTTGTCCATCCTCGTATGTCCGCACATCCATCTTAACATTTTCATCTCTGCAACTCTTATTTTTTGCTCATGTGCTCAAGTCGTAGCCCAACATTGAGCATCATATAACATAACATGTCTAATCGTCATTTTGTAGATCTTCCCTTTAAGTTTTAGAGGCACTTTACAATCACATAAAACACCCGACGCTTTTCTTCATTTTAACCATCCTGCTTGTATTTTATGTAAGGCATCTCTCTCAATCCCTCTATCATCTTGCAAAAATGATCCTAAATATTTAAAGCTCTCATTTCCAAACAACTCATCATCTACTATTTTAACACTTGTCTCATTACGTCTAATATTGCTAAACTTAAATTCCATATATTTTGTCTTTACTCTACTAAGTCTAAAACCTTTCACTTCTAGTGTTTTCCGTCAAAATTCTAGTTTAGCATTTACTCCTTCACATGTCTCATCTACCAAAATAATATTATCTGCAAATAACATGCACCACGGTATTGTGTCTTAATGTGTCCAGTGAGTTCGTCTATGATTAGTGTAAAAAGAGAGGAATTCACAGCTGATCCTTGATGTAACCCTATCTTTATTGGAAATGCTTCAGTTAATCCACTTGAAATTTTCACTCTGGTCGTTACTTTCATATACATATCCTTAATTAGTTCAATATATATTACACTAATACTTCAATTAGTTGTCTGAGAAGATGTATAACTTCTATTGTCGACCTTTCTGGCATGAATCCAAATTGATTTTCGAGAACCGTAGTCTTTTTTTTTAATCTTTTTTCTATTACTCTTTCCTAAAGTTTTACAATTAAGGCCCAACATCAAAAGAGAATTATTAAGACAACCACTTTACAACCAGGAACAAGCTTTCCAAGTTACCTCAGATATGGAGGAATATCTAAGTTATTCATTTGGTAAAAGGCTTGGAGCTTCAGCAATAAATAAAAGAATTCATGAAACCAACTAGCATGCAAAAGGAGAATTCCTCGACTCATTTAATCAGCAATGTCACTCTAAACCACCTTCGAAACCTACTGAATCAAAGAACAACCTAGCCATATGACTTATAATTGTCCTAAAAAAATTTACATTAGAATAAAGCATGAAAATAATGTTGAAAACCAAAGATTAGAAGGAGATGAAAATTCTTTTGATTATGGAGTTTATATTAAAGACGATTTAGAAGAAGATGAAGACACTTCTTTAGCAGCTATTGTTAAGTGTATTCTTACTACTCCAAAAGTTAAAGGTGAAGATTGGCAACGAACATATATTTTTTAGATATTGGTTCATTGTGAGAATCAAGCACAAAAGCTTACCATCGATGGAGGAAGTTGCATGAATGTTGTCTTAGCATCTATGATGGGGTGCCTCAAGCTTTCTACGCAACCACACCCGTAACCATACAAGGTCGGATGGATAGATGGTAACATAACATTGTCTTGTTTTTTTTTTCAGTGAAAATTATAGTGACTATATTTGATGCGACATTATTCCTATGAAAGCAACTCATTTACTTCTTGAGAGATCTTGCCTATATGATCGAGATGTGCATCATCGTGGCAAGGAAAACACATGCACCTTCATGTTCAACAACAAGAAAGTATTATTAAAACCATTGTAGACTGCTGAAATGAAGAAATACAAGCAAGAGAAGACAAAAAGTGCTACTAATAGTATATATATGCTCTTATAATCAAAGAAGTCAAAGAAGAGCATTGTTACCAAAGAAAAGTTACTATAGTACTAATTATAGTGACTAGTATTATTAAAACCAATCTTCACATTCTGACCAAGAAAAATCTTCAATAGAAGAGCAAAGAAAGTTCTACTATATATATGCTCATAGAAGTCAAAGAAGAGCATTGTTACCAAAGAAAAGTTACTATAGTACTAATTATAGTGACTAGTATTATTAAAACCAATCTTCACATTCTGACCAAGAAAAATCTTCAATAGAAGAGCAAAGAAAGTTTTACTATATATATGCTCATAGAAGTCAAAGAAGAGCATTGTTACCAAAGAAAAGTTACTATAGTACTAATTATAGTGACTAGTATTATTAAAACCAATCTTCACATTCTGACCAAGAAAAATTTTCAATAGAAGAGCAAAGAAAGTTCTACTATATATATATGCTTTTATAATCAAAGAAGTCAAAGAAGTATTTACTACCAAGCTTCCTTAGTTCCTCCAAAAATCACTATGTTATTTAATGACTTTTCTTATGGGACTCTAGAAAAATTACTTAGTGAGCTTCTATCAATGTATGAAATCCAACATGCTATTAATTTTGTGCTAGGTTCACAACTACCCAATCTACTAGTCTATTGAATGAATCTAAGTGGTCATGTATAATTGAAGAGGCAAGTTGATGAACTATTGTCCAAGAGTTTTATTTGGGAAAGTCTAAGCTCATGGATGTTCCTACATTATTAACACCAAAGAAAGATGATAGCTGGCGCATGTGCATTGATAATCGTGCGATCAATAAGATCATTGTCAAGTATCGATTCCTAATTCCCTGCCTTATTGATGATATACTGGATATGTTGGTCGATTCTTGCATCTTTCAAAAATTGATTTGAGAAGTGGGTATCATCAAATACGCATAAGGCCTGGAGATGAATAGAAAATAACTTTCAAGACTAAAGATGACCTTTATGAATGGTTTGTCATGCCTTTTTGGTCTTTCCAATACAGAGTCGGTCCTAATTTTCAAAGTTGATCTTAGGGCCCTGGGCGAAAGTGAAAAATTGTGCCCCATTTTCATTGTAAAATTCAAAAAAATGGGCCCTATAAAACACTAAAAAAAATTTGGACCCTGGGCGAGAGCCCTAGCAGTCCTCCCCCAAGGTCGGCTCTGTTCCAATGATCCTAGCATATTTATGCACTTTATAAATAAGGTGTTACAAATCATTTATTGGAAAGTTTCTTGTAGTTCATTTCGATGATATTTTAATTCATAGTAATAGGAAAAAAGATCACCTCGCCCATTTGCAACAAGTAATAAGAATTCTTCGCAAAGAGAAGCTCTATCTAAATTTAAAGAAATGATCCTTTATGACTTGCTCTGTGGTATTCTTGGGTTTTGTGGTGTCATCCAAAGGGTTAGAAGCAAATCCTGACAAGATAAAAGCTATCCAAGAGTAGTTGTTGCTTAGGACACTACAAGAAATGTCCTATCTATGCCATAAAAACCATGGCAAGATCTAAGCATAGATTTTTTGCTTGGTTTGCCTAAAACCATTAGAGAACATGACTCCAGTGGTGGTGGATCAATTTTCAAAAATGGCTCATTTCATCCCATACTCAAAAGTGTCATATGTTGTTCACATCGCTAAACATTTTTTTAAGTTGTTTATCTTCATGAATAATCATTAACAATTGTTTCTGATAGGGATGTGAAGTTTACAAGTTACTTTTGGCAAACCTTATGGAAATTAACGAATACAAAGTTAAAGTTTTCTTCTTCTTTTCACCCTCAAACAATTGGTCAGACAGAGATGGTCAATAGAAGCTTGGGTGACTTACTTCGCTGCCTAATTGGAGATCATATTATCACATGGATCAAATTCTTCCTATGGCTAAGATTGCATATAATAGTTCAGTGAATAGGTCCATGAGACGCACCCATTTGAAAATGTTACAGGTATGCTTCCTAGAAAGCCAATTAATTTGGTTCCTTTACCATTTGAGGCAAGAGCAAGTGTTGAAGTTGACGCTTTTAGCAAATACATAAAAGATATACATGATGATGTCAAGTAGAAATTGCTCTAAGCAATGAAAGATATAAAATACATGCTAATTTTAAAAGAAAGTTTGTTGAAGTTAAAGAAGACAATACGGTTATAATTCGTATAAGGCTAGAATGATATCCAAGCGGGGTTTATAAGAAACTTCATTCAAGAAATGTTGGACCTATAATGTTTTAAAGAAAATAGCTCTAATACTTATTTCCTTAATCTACCAGCAAATATAGGTATTAGCAATATCTTCAATATTGAGGATCTCACTTTATATTTTGAACATGAAGATGTTATGATAAGTAAAGTATATAATGCTCGTTTGCCATCAATTCAAACATTCAAAGAAGAAATTGAGAATGTAATTGATCATCAGATTGTGTCAAAAAAAAAAAGGGAGGTAGTTATTAAAAGTATCTTGTCAAATGAAAGGCACAATCTCTTTCCAAATGTAAATATCGAGGATGAATTTCAATAGCTGAATTGAGATTTTTTATTAAAGATTCCATGCGTTTAACTCACCAAGGATGAGTTTTTCTAATCAGAGGAGAATTGATGGAAACAAGTGGCAAACTCCCTTAAAAGTCAATAAAAGCATAAATAAAGATTCTAAAGCTCAACTATTAATTTGGCATGTCTTGGAAGATGATAAACCTCCTTGGGAAATGATATAGAATTCATCAATTCCAAAGAGTTAGCCAAAAGTAAAAAACAATAGCATTAAATGTCCAACAATTCCAATATGTTTTAACTTCCTTGCTTTAAAAATTATAGCATCTTTATGAGTCTTTTAATTTTAACTTCCTATGTGTCTTTATGAGTTCTTGATGTTTTCGATGAGTCCATCTAGCATTTATGTTTCCTGTCTTTATGAGTTTTTTGTGAGTCCTAGTATAAATATGTGTACTGCTATAACGTTGGAATATGAAATAGATATCCAAGTTTTGAGAGTTCTCTTAGGTTGTGTGATCCAATCTCCCTATGGTGTGATGCCTAGGAACCCTTAGGTGTGCTATTTAAATTTCTACACTCTTTTCTATAATCCCTTACCACTTCATTTTAAATTTCTACTCTCCAAATCTCCCAACGCTCAATCTCTTCTTGCGCTACATCAATTTTAGGCATATAATCGATAATTATTTATTAGTTGATTCACATAAAAATAAATCAATCATTAAGATTTACATTTTTTATTGGGAGTTAGATGGTACACCTGCTTTAAGCATAAGGTAAGCTAGTGCATTAATAGCTATTTCTATATTTAACTTTATATTTCTATAATATTTTTAAAAAATTAAATCCTAAGAGTGATGAGTAGATAAACTTAATTGCATTGTTAATTTGTGCAGCATTTTCATAAACTACACTAAACACATCTTTTTATAGAGGTTCAAGACTCGATGTGAAAAATCATACTCTCTCTCGTGATTAAAACAAAATTTAATTCTAAACTAGTTAATGCAAAATCATTATTTGACACATTATCAAAACTTATCTTTTTTTTTCAATTAGACTATAAAAACCAACAACATACAAATAACATGAGCAGTGTGAGAAAATTTAGAAACTTTATAACTAATAATTTGTTTCTGAATAAACTAATGATTGTCAAATATGACTACTAATCTAAACATTATAAGTTAGATATTCTATATCATGTAAAAGTATTAAATTAGATGTGTCTCAAGAAATATTTTTATTACATTTAAACACATTGTGTTTCTTGATCCTTATCAATTACAATATTGGAGATAAGTTCTCATAGAATATTCAAAGTCACTTGGGTCAACTAATAAAAATGGTGACTTGAACATCATAATAGTTTTTGCAAGATTTGAATAAATAAAATTTGCAAGCTCACCACTTACAAAGGATAGCAGTTATCTGAACAACAACTATCCTACTGTGGTGTGATTTTATGTGGTTAGATAACCAATTTCAGTAGAAGATTTGAAAGTAAGAATCTTCTTACAACTCTGATATGGCCTATTTAACACAAATCCAAACCTATAAAATTAGGGGCTGGGTCATATTTTGTAAGCCGGTGGTATCAACTTTTGTATCCATAGCTAAATTAGATGACATCATAAATTGAGCGACAATATCCGTCATTTCACTATAACAATGTCAATGGTTATCATGATCCAGACAAATAATTCATTGTCAGTTGGGAGAGGACAAATTTACTATAGTCGTCATTAATTATGCTGCAGAAAAATCTTATTCGGAGAATGCCAGACTAAAAGAACTTGAAGGTTAAAGCCACAATGGCACAAGTTGCCCAAAGTTAAATCTAATAGGGAGAGAGATTGCACTTTGTTCCTATTATATATACAAAACAAGAAGAGATAACATCAAGGTTTAAAATTTCGACCCGTATCGAGGTTTCGGTTCGTGACCGGAACGATACGGTTTCGATATCATATCGTAGCATATCGATAAATTTCGATAATTTATAAAATATATAAATTAAAAATGATTAAAAAATACTTAAAATTAATTATAATAATAAAATTAATTTAATTAATTTCAATTAAAGAGGATTAAAAAAATAAAATATATTTTAATAATAATAAAATTATTATTTATAATATATAAATTAATAAAATAAATTTTAATTGATTTTATTTAACTTATAGTTAAACTATAGTTTGGGATGTTAATTAATGCGTTCGCCTTGCGGTTCTGGTGCGAGGTGCGTGCCACAAACAACCTCCGCGACCACGTGAGGCTGCCGCGACCCTAAGCAAACAACCTGTGGCCACTCACTACAGCTGTGTGCAACTGTCGTGGCCTCGCACGAGGCCGTAGGTGGCCTTTGCGGCCCCGTGTGAGGCCGCCAACTGCCGCTGCGGCCTTGCGCAAGATCGTAGGCAGCCGCTGCGACCCCGCGCGAGGCCGCCGGTGGCCGCCCGCGACCGCACTGCCGCGCCGAGCGAAGCTCGCCAGCGCCGCAGCCCCGGGCGAGATCCGCTGTCGTCGTTCCGCATCTCACTAGCTACTACGGCCCCACAGAGGCCCGCTGCCATCGTTCCCGCATCTCATGGGCGTGCCAATTTCGATGCCACATAGGAACAAGAAAAAAACGCTCGTTTCGTCCGAAATGGATCGGTATTTCAAACCATGGATAACATAAACCTATGTTTGATAAGTAATCAAGGAATTCTTCAGTGATTGGTTATTTTTTTAAGATCTCTGTCCCTAAAACCAACAAAGCTCCATTTCAGATGGTCTGATGGCTCTCCCTCCCAAAGCATTTTCAATGTGTATCGTATTTTGAAATGTTGCTATCAAATTGAATTAGATTAAATTATTTTTGTTAAATGAATTAGTTTAAACTGAAATATACATCAGTGTATCTAAAACCAACTTTAAATTTCATAAAATCTATTTTTCACTCCCATTGTATGCACACACCATTTCTGAATTCTTTGATGATTTATGACAAAACCAGCAGCAAAAACTTAATTTTCATAATTGAATAATACTATCAGGTGAAAGAATAGTACATCCTATTTCTTGAAACACATTTTATGCCACATGTAAATCACTAGAAAACAGCTTTTCTTGGCACAACCACAGGAATAAAGAATCCACAATAGCTTACCTGATCTCATAAGGACCTTCATTTGGAGGATCACGTTGGTGAAGATCATCCATGATAGAGAAATATGAATAAAAACAAACATCTCTGAAGTCTCTGACCACTGTAAAGCTTCGTTCAATTGTGCTCCAAGTTCCATCCTACATGTATTTAAGGGCCATAAAATTTAGAGAAATGTGAAGAATCTACCAGTGAGGGAAATTCTGTAGCTAAAATAATTAGATATACCATGAAGCAATGAAGTAAAACATTTGTCTTCCCTTCTCCAACAGCATCAAAAGTAGCCACAACAGGAGCTAGAAAACCATAACCTACTCCTAAAACGATGCTTCCTAATATACCGACTAGAGGCCAGAGAACTAATATTATAGATGCACCAAGTGCAAGCATAAGCTTCAGAACAGGCCCAAGCTGTTTGGATCTGCCTTTCACAAACTAACTAGTTGATGAATATGCCATAAAAGAAATAGTATATTTAACAAGGATGAAATGATATAACTCATTTACCTTGTTATGCAGTAGTATGTCCAAAACATGTGTGCCGGCCAGAGACCCAAGATGATTGCAGAATTTCCCAATGTCATGATAAGACATACAAATGGACAAAGTATAACACCTAAAAGAAGTTTTTAAGAGAGAATAATTCAATCATATATGGGTATTTTAAACTACTTCCCAAGTTTCCATCACTGAATTGTTGAACGAGAAGCAAGCCAAGTCCATTCTTCAATAAAATATGTAAAAAAGTATCCTTGAAACATAATTACTGTCAAGTAATTCACAATGGCTGCAAGATGATTGTGGATGCTCAAAATCACTTTAATCAATGAAGGCCAATTTCAAGTTGCAATAAGTACAAAAATAAAAAACAAAAACTTGCTTCAGGAAAACATTAAATCTAGTAATGTGCAATCAACCCTTTCTATCCAAGATAATCCTATTGCTAAACATCAAAGTGGTTGAACCAATCCTTCAATAAGACTGGAAAATTTTCTGTCTTTTTCAAATTATTAATAAAACATGCCAGTGATCAAGTTGCGACACAATCTTCTTAACCTGTAGGTCTCATGATAACAAAAAAATAGAAAATCACAAGACAATATGTTCCTGTAATGAAATTATAGTAAGATAATATGTACATGAGATGCCGCAAGCAAGAATTATGACAGACCTGTAGCTCTTAACCCACCTAAGATCACCTGAGAATTGTACAATGACAAAAAAAGGTAATCATTACATAAATTGCCTCCATGTCAGACTTCTCTAATGCTTATTGGGATTCTTTCAACATAGTAAAATATATGACAATGTTCTTGCTGTGTAGTAAGGGTTCAGTAACTGATGGATACACAGTTGAATTAGAATTAACAAATTGGTCCCAATAATGAACAACATATATGAGAAGGCTCTCTTATTTCCACTCAAAAGCTCAGGAACCTTCTTGGGCCCAAAATTATCTTCTACTAATTCCTAAGAAGGCAAATTCTTCTTATGTTATTGATTATTGTCCTATTGCATTATGTAATTATATAACCCTTTTTTTTCAAAAACATTGGATGTAGAATTAATCAGGAGCAATCTGCATTTATTCAAGGACACAATGTACATGATAAAATTTTCACGGATATTTGTATGGTTATACTTATGGAAATAGTCGCTTGTAAAGTAGGGTAAGGTTATGTACAATAAATCCTTCCCTGGGACCTGCATGACCGGAGCTTCGTGCACTGAATTTATATGGTCATACTTGCTTATGAAAACCAATGGCTCCTACATCAAGACAGATCTTGAAAAAAAACTATTGGTGAAGAAAATTTCTCTCTCCAATCACCAAATGGATCATATTGGTGTTTCTTTTGCTATTTTCTCTTGCAAATATTACCAGGAACATATAGTCGATGCAGCACCAAAGTTAAACCAAATTTCACAGAGAAAATTGTGAAAAAATCATGCTACACGAGGTAACTATCTCATATAGAGAATTACGATAAAATGGATACAGCATGAGGAATAACTATCTCACACAAAGAAACAAACTAACTAGCACAAAAAATGAAACTCATAAAGAGAAATATTAATAGGAAAAAATTAATTATATGACGGGAATTTTAGGTCCTTTTAAAGACTCCAACCCAAATAAATTTGGAAATAAACTACAAATAGTAAAAGAAATAATTCTATACCTAAAAGTGTTAGGGCAATCAACCCATATATGATATGGTTTTGATGTGTGTGGCAAAGGGCTTAAGTTAGGTTGTTATGTGATTTGAT
Organism: Wurfbainia villosa; assembly: GCA_025175895.1. Taxonomy (NCBI): domain Eukaryota; kingdom Viridiplantae; phylum Streptophyta; class Magnoliopsida; order Zingiberales; family Zingiberaceae; genus Wurfbainia; species Wurfbainia villosa. The sequence goes on along the minus strand of CM045990.1, from coordinate 32,603,918 downwards.
ATGTGTGTTTAAGTTGTGCAGGACTTAATAAATCACACATGAGTTAACTTGATGATAGCATTGGTGGGTTCACCATCTCATAGCTTGGGTCCTTGAGTCGGTGAAGGATGGCATTACAGAAGTCGTGCGCTTGGTGCATCCGAAGGACTGTCGGACGAGGAGCAATGGAGTGAAGCCAAAGGAAGCAGACATCAGGGCAAGATGCGAAGGATGACATTGCAGAAGTTGTGCACTTGGTGCATCCGAGGGACGTGGCCGGACGAAGAGAGCTTCGGTGAGGGACTCCAAGGGAGATGAGAGATTGAGCAATTGTAACGGTAGCTCATAGGTGAACTTAGCCGAATGGCTAAATCAAGTGTCGGATGCTCAAACTTATGTTTGAGGTTTTACTCAACATTTGGTTAAGTCGGATGCTCAAACATGAGTTTAAGATTTCTACCCGACGAATGGAAGTGTCGGATGCTCAAACAAGTATTTGTTTGAGGTTTACCCGACACCAGTCGACTGCTATAGATAGCAGTCGACTGCTATGAGCCGATGGCACTCGATTAGTGCTCAACTGGTGTTCAACTGTTTGGTTTTTGGCCCAACAATCGACTGCCAAGGGACGGCAATCGGCTGTCAAGGGACGACAATCGGCTGTTGAAGGTGGTTGCGGGCACAGAACCTCCCGTAGTCAACTGATTAGTCGGCTACGCAGGCATCGATCGGCGATAGCGGAAGAATGATCGTCAAGGCTACCGCTGGACTACAATAGCGATCGCGATCGGCGTGGTCGAGGTCGTTGAAATGGTGGCATCATAACGACATCGTGCAATCGACTGTTGCATGCCCAACGGGAAGAAAGCTCTCTTCTCTATAAAAAGAGGGCTTGGGTGACTTCGGGAGGCTAATGTTTAACTTCCAATCATACTCCCAAATGTCGTAAACGTCTTCCACTCCTCTTCCTTGTGTTTACTTCTATTTTATTGTAAGAGGGAGTGATTTGTTGTAAAGAAGTTACCTCCACCTTGTTGAGCTAAAGGAGAGACTAGTGAATTGATTGAGGGAGTGATTCGCCATACGAATCGTCCGTGGATTAGCGGCAAGGGTCGTGAACCATGTTACATCCTCGTCTTAGCGTTTACTCTTCTTTACTTCTTTGTATTAGCTTAATTGTTTTTGTTTAGCATATTTTCCGCTGCGCTAATCTTGATTATAGACGATTAAGCGACCGAATTCCATCGATGTACATCTAGGCTATTCAACCCCCTTCTAGCCGGGCCACGATCCTCCAACAAGTGGTATCAGAGCGAGGAGATTGTCGCCGGACTCACCGCCGTAACAATCAACAAAATGGTCGGCTCCAACATTCATCTACCCAAATTCGAAGGCGACTTCTCTTGGTGTAAGAAGAGAATGGAGATATTTTTCGAGACCGACTTCGATATCATGCTAATCATGGAAAGCGGTTTTGAAGTACCTAGGGACAAAGAAGGAAAGCTAATAGAGAAATCGAGATAGACAAAGAAGCAAAGAGAGGAACACTTAGCGAATTTGAAAGCTAAGCATCACCTCTTCAACGTGCTTCCTCAACAAGAGATAAATAGAATTGGCGAGTGCTCAAGTGTCAAAGAAATGTGGGAGAAATTAGTGGAGCTTCATGAAGGCACCTTCGAACCAAAACTCACAAGAAGAGACCTTCTCCGCTCTCATTTGAACAATATCAAACTCGACAAAGGAGAAAATGTATTGTCCCTACATTCTCGATTTAAAGAAATAATTAACGGTTTAATAAGTGTAGGGGAGAAGCCCTCCAATAGAGATATGATCATGAAAGTCATAAATGCATTCCCTCGGTCATCAAAGTGGAGCTTCATAATGGACTCATTTTATATTTCAAAGAATCTCGAGGTAAGTACTCTAGAAGAATTTTTCTCCACCATGGAATTACATGAAACTAAGCTTGAAGGCATAATTGAAGAACCAAGCACAAAGTCAAGGGGAATAGCACTAGTAGCTGACAAAGGAAAGAAGAAGAAGACTCCACCTTCCTCATCGGATGAAGAATCTTCCTCATCAATGAATAACAATGAAGAGGCCTATATAGTAAGGAAAGTGAGACGTGCATTGAAAAATTTTAAGTTTAACAAATCTCATGATAGAAGACAGAGGAAGATTATTTGCTATAATTGCCAAGGAGAGAGACACATGAGGGATGAGTGTCCCCAAATAAACAAGAACAAGGAAGAGAAGAAAAAAGATAGCAAGAAGAAAGGAAAAAAGAAAGAAGAGAAAAAGTCCAAAGAAAAGGAGAAGTCAAAGTCTCGAAACCTAAAAGCGACATGGGATGATCCATCCTCATCGGAGGATGAAGAAGTATTCACAAGCCTCACACTAATGGGGATGAATGAGTTGGACTCCACCTCATCCGAGCAAGAAGGAAGCACAAGTGAGGAGGAGAGCTCAAGTGTAGAGGGAGCATCCTTATCGGAATCGCAAGAAGGAGATTGAGTAAGTGAGGTAAAAAGTCTACCCACTCAAGATATAGTTTCAATGATTTCTAGCTTAACTAGGGATTTATTTAGGGCTAAAAAGAAAAACAAATGCATGCTTGATGAAATTAAGTATCTAGAAGAAAAATTGAAATATTCATACTCACATGTTAATGATTCTTCTTCTAGTACTAATGATGCATGTGTAGAAGAGAATAAGGCCTTAAGGGAAAAGGTAGATTATTTAACTAAGGCCCTAGAGAAATTCACAATTGGCTCCAACACCCTAAACATGATTATTAGGAGCCAAATGGCTAGTTTCAATAAGAAGGGTCTAGGTTATAAGGGATCAAAGAATGAGAAGGCCTACCATTGCTTAATTGCTAGAGGACAATCAAAGACAACAATGGTAGCTAGGAAATGGATCCCAAAAGAGTACTTGGTGAACCTCATTGGAAAGAATTTATATTGGGTTCCTAAGTCAATCCTTAAGGATTAGAGAAACCTAGGACAGTCAACCATAGTCGGACTTATTTTATATCATGTTAAATAGTTGACTTATGTTGAAGCTGGGAAGTATTTGATTTATCATGAGCATGTTGGGTGATAATGATATGAATCATGATTTGTGATGCTTGTTTTTATTATCATGATAATATGACTTATGATTTGAATGATAATACTTGTGTTATGATCATGATGGATGATATACTTACTTTATGATAATACTTAATCTTGGTAGAAATTGCATAAAATTGATGGTTAAGTATAATACCTTAGGTCAAGGTATTAAATTGACGAGGCATCGGCATCGGCACGCGGACGAGATACGGATAAGCAGCAGAAGAAGGCAACGCGATCTCGCGCTGTGGGAAAGAGAACGCGATCGCGCTCCGGGAACACGCTCGCGATCGCGTTCCCGCAGCGCCATTGCGCTCCCGCTCTCAGAGCACGATCGCTTGTGGGAATGATCGTGTTCACGATCGCAGGATCGATCACGAATGCGAATGTGAAATATATATATATAATTTAATTAAATAAATTATTAATTACTTTATATAATTATATAATTTTATATTTTTATTTAAATATTAATATTTAAAAATTAAAAAAATATCGAAACAGACGATACGATACCGAAATCGTATCGTTCCGATCGCAGACCGAAACCTCGATATGAGTCGAAATTTTAAACTTTGCCTTAGGTACATCTCACATTCACCATAAGGCTAACTTGATTGAAAACATAGCAATAGGTGAGATGTTAGGATGATACAATTGATTCACTAAAACTTATGACATTTAGATGGGTCATTCAAAGTATCATAACATAGCAATTGTTGCCCGTCTAGACAGAGACGGTGAGATATCCGGTGGCGAAAGCGACGAGGGCCGACGACTCAGGCGAGAAAGAAGATAACGCAGAGGGAAAACTGAAGTGACCGATCCGACGTCTCGACCGGGAACCGAGCCGAACGGTTAAGGGCGCCGAGAGAGATCTCGACAAGGCCCCTCCGACGCTCAAGGCAGGAATTAGTAGGAATGTAGTGAAAGGAATGGAGAGAATAAGTTGAGAATATGCGAACCCCTGGTCTCCTCCTCTAGGAGGGTTATATATATAGGAAAGAATCCTCCTGCCAAATAGTACAGTCGATATGGGCGGTATGGCTTCCTGATCTTACGCTTGCTTTGAGAAGTAATAGAGGTCATTACCCTCATAAATGCTGTCGGCACATGGGCTATAATTAATGTTTATCAAATAGTTGATGGGAGACAACCCCCCATTAATGTAATGGACAGACTCATGAAAACCAGTATGGGTGTCTATTCCCTAGTTGGAGAGGATTGCTGATAAGGCTGCTTTGTTGACCATATGAATAGGAATATCCGCCACATCATGTAATCAAGTAATATAAAGCACATTTTAAGAAGCCATACAGCAGAAGAATATAATAGCATCGCCGAGACGCGGGGCGTCTGGAATGTGATGTGGCCGAGCCGAGATGCGGGGCATCTGGAATATGATGTGGTTGAGCCGAGACGCAGAGCGTCTGGAATATGATGTGACCGAGCCGAAACGCGAGGCGTCTAGATTATGATGGGCTGCAGTACTGGCTGTGATACGCCTAGTCATAGGTTAGTTTTTCCTGGTATCATAGGCATCCCCCCTCAAGTCTAGTCGAAGGATAGGCATAGCCTGACTGACTAGACGGGTCTTATTGAGTCATGATCTCTCTTCCAATTTAATGAGGCATGGGAGGTGGCACCTCGTATGTGCTCCTCGGGAACGGAGGAGATCTCACTTTTGGAGATGACCCATTAATGTACATTAATGCGAGGATATGTTATGATTGTCTCGCTTCCCTAGAGTTTCTTTCGTCATGCCACATGTCCCAAGGAAAAGTCCTCGAGAGGTGAATCGACGCAGCTCGTCTATAAGTGCCTTTAAAAACTTAGGTCTCATCATTTCGCACGCGCCGCCTCCTCAGATCTTTCTGCTCCGGCGATTCCTTCCTTCTTCTCCGACGACATTTCCTTTGTAAGTTCTCCGCCCCTCGCTCTTCCTTTCCCCTCTTTTTCTTTCTCAATGGCCTCCCATACCGACATCTCGTATCTGAGGGTTTGTAGCTTCGTCACCTCTGAAGTTCGCACCGAGGCCAGGGCTGTTTTCCACATCCCTAATTCCTATAGGCTTAGATCTCCCCAACGGGAATAGCGACCTCACGAGCCTCCTCCCGAATTCACTGCCTTCTTCCTTGACCAGTTGACTGCTGGTCTTCGCTTTCTCCTGCACCCTTTCTTTGCCGAGTTGTCGACCTATTTCCTTATTCCCTTGAACCAATTCGCCCCTAACGTCTTTAGCCTCATTAACGGTTTTATTATTATTTTCCTTTTCTATCACCTCTCTCTTTCGGCTGTCGCTTTTCACTCCTGCTTCATTCCGAAAAAGAAAGAAGCGGGAGTCTTTTTCTTCTTGGCTCGGCAAGAAGTGAAATTCTTGTCGAAGCTTATCACTTCCCACAAGCACTAGAAAACCCGATACTTGTTTGTTAAACCCGAATCCCCCTTCACTTGGTCGATCGGGTGGCAGCTCGAGCTGCCACCTTCCCCCTCTATTCAAAGCTTCAAAAAATCTCCTGTTTACCGAGAGATTTCCGGAGTCCTCGCTGGCTTAAGCTTTGACGTCAACGTCTTGCTGGAGGAAGGACTTCTATACCACTTCGGTATAAGTCCAATAGAGGCCGAGCTGAGTGGCTCACTAGGTAAAAAAAACTTTACCTTGTTTTATCTTTTTGTTTTATTTCTATCTGCTAACCTCTTTCCTTGTCTATGACAGCTGAAGTCATGTTCCGCGCTTCAATCAACAAGAAACTAAAGTGGAAATGAGCGCAAATGATCCCTCCTGCAGACGCTCCTGCCGAGACACCTGAAGGAGCCGAATCAGACAAACCTCCACCACCTCGGCCTTCCATGGTGGGCGAGGTGATAAGTTCCGAGGAGTCTGAGGAGCAGCAACGATAGCTCAAAAGGAGTCGTGTGGTGCTTTCCTCCGCGGAGAGGAGCCCCTCTCAGCAATCTTCTCCTCACCCAAGCTCTCGGAATTCGGCCGAGCCGAGTAGTGAGGGGCCGAGTGGCAAAGGGCCGAGTGGCACGGGGCCGGATATTCCAGCGCCCCCTTTGGAGAAGTATCCGAGGGCTCCTCCTCCCCTTAACGAGCCATCATCCTCCCGTCACCGCAATCCAAGTCCCCTCCCCGAGGTTTCTGACCGTCCTAGACTGGGACAAGAACGACCTGCTAGGAGATTTCTCCGAGAAATCCGGGATGCAATAGGGGAGTCTGCCAAGGGGAAATCCATCCCGACGCTGAGTGATGAGATGAACACCCACTTGGCCAAAGTAAGTGTTTTGTTTTGCTAAGTTTTACTACTTCGGCTAATTTACTAACTCGTTCTTTTGCAGTTCTGGGGCTATCACTTGAAGTTGATGTCCTGCCTGCCTCCCCTGACGGTGACCTTCCAAGGGGTGCGGGCTCAAGTGGCGACCCTCTCAACTCAGCTCTGAGACAAGGAAACGGAGCTCATACTAGCTCAGTCTGAGGCGGTCGTGTTCCGATCCAAAGCCCTCCGCTATGAGGACGACCTCAGGAACCAAGCGCGGGAGCTGGAGCGCCTAAGGGTCCATGCCGCCGAAGTGGAGGAGCTGCGGACCAAAGCTACAGAGGCGGACGAACTCAAAACCCGCACTGAAGAAGCTGAGGCCAGACTACTACAAGCTGAGCAAGTTAGAGCGGCTCAGGCAGAGTTCGAGGCTAAACGGTGGGACGAGCTAGCAGACCGAGCCGAGAGGGCTGAGGCTGAACTAGTCTCGTACCGTTCAGGCGAGGAGGGCCAATGGGAGAAGCGTAAGAAAGTCTTTCTCGCTTCTGAGGAGTTTTCTGATATCCTAGGAGGTCGCACCGCCGACCTCCTAGAGATAGGATATGAGGGGGGCATCCGGCACTTCAAGGAAGCCGGATATCAACCCGAGGGAGCCTCAGCTGAGTTCCTGGATCTACAGCGTCTAATCGATGAGACTCCGGATTCGGCTCCCGGTGGTCTCCCCCAATAGTTTAGTCTTCAATTTCCAGTTTAGTAGTAAATTTTGTAGCCGCGTGCGGCATCACTAAACTTGTAATATCTTTTAAAATTAATACAAGTTTTTTGAACTAAGTGTTACCTTTCAGTCCCTTAGGAATTTTAACGAAACAGATTGATGACTGCCATAATTAACAATAATCAGCAACTCTAAAGTACCTTCGCTATGCCCGATGATAGGATACTCGGCCGAGATGTAATAAGTGATATCCTGAAGAGCTGTGATATATATATATATATAGAGAGAGCCAGCCATGACAGTCGATATCCAAAGATGAGCCGAAGGAGAAATAAACTTAGAATCAACCGTGATAGGCGTTATCCGAGAGACCAATACTTGGAACCAACTGTGCTAAGCAATATTCAAGGGAGATCCGAATAGAGATTACTTGGAACCAGCTATGATAAGCGATATCCAAGAAAAGAGCCGAATAGGCAATACTTGAAACTAGCTATGATAAGCGATATCCAAGGAAAGAGTCGGATAGAAATTACTTGGAACCAGCTATGACAAGCGATATCCAAGGAACGAGCCGAATAGGCAATACTTGGAACCAGCTATGATAAGCGATATCCAAGGAAAGAGTCGGATAGAGATTACTTGGAACCAGCTATGACAAGCAATATCCAAGGAAGAGCCGAATAGGCAATACTTAAAACTAGCTATGATAAGCGATATCCAAGGAAAGAGTTGAATAGGCAATACTTTGAACCAACTATGATAAGCGATATCCAAGGAAAGAGTCGAATAGGCAATACTTTGAACCAGCTATGATAAGTGATATCTAAGGAAGAGTCGAATAGGCAATACTTGAAATCAGCTATGATAAGCGATATCCAAGGAAAGAGCCGGGTAAAGATTACTTAGAATCAGCTATGACAAGCAATATCCAAGGAAGAGTCGAATAGGCAATACTTGGAACCAGCTATGATAAGCGATATCCAAGGAAGAGCCGAATAGGCAATACTTGGAACCAACTGTGATAAGTGATATCCAAGGAAAGAGCCGAATAGAGATTACTTGGAACCATCTATGATAAGCAATATCCAAGGAAAGAGCCGAATAGGCAATACTTAGAACCAGCTATGATAAGCGATATCCAAGGAAGAGCCGAATAGGCAATAATTGGAACCAGCTGTGATAAGCGATATCCAAGGAAAGAGTCAAATAGAGATTACTTGGAACCAGCTATGATAAGCAATATCCAAGTAAAGAGCCGAATAGTCAATACTTGGAACCAGCTATGATAAGTGATATTCAAGGAAAAAGCCGAATAGAGATTTTACTTGGAACCAACTATGGCAAGCGATATCCAAGGAAGAGCCGAATACGAGTGGGATCATGAAAGGAGAGCTTTCATTATGGAAAAACTTCATTACACATTACTGAGCCCTTTAGACATGATAAAGCCGTAAATGGAAAGCATTCCAGGGCCGAGTAAGCTCCTTTTCGTCGCTATCTTGAAGGTAATAAGCGCCAGAACTGAGCTTTTTGATAACTTTGTACGGGCCTTCCCATCGAGGTGCTAATTTGCGAACTTCTCCCGAGGGTTGGACTTTCTTCCAGACAAAATCACTAGGCTGAAAGGATCGAGGCACAACCTTTTTGTTGTAAGCTTGAGCAATTTTTCTCCGGAAGGCACTCATTCGGCTAGCTGCTTGATCTCGAGTCTCTGTTACTAAGTCTAGTTCGGCCAGCCTCTTTTCATTGTTGTAATCATCATCCGACGTATAAGCAGAAACTCGAGGTGATCCCATGTCGATCTCTACAGAGATGAGGGCTTCAACACCATAAACAAGATGAAATAGGGTGAGACCCGTGCTGTCTTTAGGAGTAGTTCTGTATGCCCATAAGATACTGGGTAATTCTTCGACCCAACTTCGTCGCGATCTAATTTTGATCTTAATTCTAATCGCTTATCACGTTACTTCAAATTACCATTACTCGAGGATAAGCTACCGAGGGCGTCATTAATTTTCAACCGACGACAAAGGTTACCGGAGAAATGGTAATGTATAACTCCTAGAAAGAGTTAATGGATCCTACTGGGAGTCGGTCGAACCACCTTTGGCCAGAGCCTATTAGATTGAGGGAGAAGACCTTGCATTTAGCTCCATCGAGTAGTCGTGTATCAAGGCGACCTTCTTAAATATCCCAAGGTATTCTTTCGGGTCAGCCGAGCCACTGTATTCTCCTATAGAGATCTGCTTGAAAGACATAGGCATCTTATCGGCTATAATATTGGGAGCAAGAGGAGACTTTGTGCTAATTAACGAAGTTTTGCCCTTCTTGGGATCCCTTTCCAGAGGTGTGTAGGAGGGTGCTTCTCGTAGGACTTCAACGATGCAATGGATGACGACTACCGATATCAAGCTTACGGAGCTATTCCCCGTGGAGCCGAGTAAGGAATGGATGTCGCGGCGGACTTAACTGGCCGAGACGCCAGACGGCAGGCTCTGGGAAGAAGATCGCGTAGGACGTCTTCCATAGTGGTCTTGACAAGAGCGATAATGCTTTCCTTGGTCATACTCCCCTCAATGGAGTTGTGGTCACTGGAGTTCGCTCATTGACCTGCCATCCTTGTCTCAGGCGTATTGATAGGAATGTGTTTCCCACAGACGGCGCCAATTATGTTGTCCGTCAAGACAGAGATGGCGAAAGCGATGGCCGGCTAACTCGGCGCGAAGAAGAAGACGACGCAGAGGGAAAATCCGAGGTGTCGATCTGTCTAGGAACCGAGCCGAATGGCGTATCCTGCAAAACAAGAATGGTTAAGGGCACCGAAAGAGATCTCGGCAAGGCTCCTCCAACGCTCAAGGCAGGAATTAGTAGGAATGTGGTGAAAGGAATGGAGAGAATAATTTGAGAATATGCGAGCCCCTGGTCTCCTCTTCCAGGAGGGTTATATATATAGGAAAAAATCCTCCTGCCAAGCAATACGGTCGGTATAGGTGGTATGACTTCCTGATCTTACACTTGCTTTGAGAAGTAATAGAAGTCATTACCCTCATAAATGCTGTCAGCACATGGGCTATAATTAATGCTTATCAGATGGTTGATGGGAGACAACCCCCCATTAATGTAATGGACAAACTCATGAAAACCAGTATGGGTGTCTGTTCCCTGGTCGGAGAGGATTGCTAATAAGGCTGCTTTGTTGACCATATGAACAGGAATATCTGCCACTTCATGTAATCAAGTAATATAAAGCACATTTAGAGAAGCCATACATTTGGAATAGCATGTCACTGTCGAGATGCTGAGCGGAAACAGAAGAATATAATATGCCGTAGAGAGTCTTCAGCGTAGCGGGCGTCTGGAATGTGATGTGTCGGTAGCGGACGTGGAAGATATGGAATATGATGTGGCCAAACCGAGACGCGAGGCGTCTGGAATATGATATGGCCGAGCCGAGACGTGGGGCGTCTAAATTGTGATGGGCTGCACTACTAGCCGTTATACGCCTAGTCATAAGTTAGTTTTTTCTGGTATTAGCAATCATAGACCAACTATGAGGAAAGAAAATGTTTAATCAATGGACATATTGCCCATATTTTATAGTTGGATATTTTAAATATTTTAAAACTATTTTATGTTTTACAAACAGTGAATTGATGTTTTAAAACAACTCAAGGCAAAACTAGGTCTTAAAATTAATACAAAATTGAGAAATTTTACAACTTTTAAGTTTTTGCCTAATTTTCGAAAATAGAATGAATTTTCTTGAAAAATCATTTTTCATTGATAAAGGGACTCATAAGAAATGTGTTTCCCAAATTTCATAATTTTTTGAATTTTCTGAAATTTTTAGTCGAACTTGAGTTCAAAATCGAAAAAGGTCAAATCGAATTGTGGTCATTCGGTAGTATAAACCGGTCGTGATCACGATCAGAACGTGAAAACGATAACGATTTAGGTTTTTCGTAGTTTTGGTATTTTTCTTCCTTTAGACTTTGATGTCATGTTGTATAACATATATTAGATGTTTTTAATGGTGTCAAAGGGGGAGAAATGTTGAGTTTAAGTTAATCATGCTAGAGGGAGAATTAGCATGTGTTAAGGGGGAGTTGCATGTATTAAGGGAGAGTGTTTGATTTCCATGTTTGATTTATATGCTTATCTTCCTTATGTGTTTTTATGTTGTTTTACCTAACTTAAACATATTGTCACACATCAAAAATGGGGAGATTGTTAGGGCAATCAACTCATGTATGATGTGGTTTTGATATGTGTGACAAAGGGTTTAAGTTAGGTTGTTATGTGATTTAATATGTGTGTTTAAGCTGTGCAGGACTTAGTAAATCACATATGAGTTAACTTGATGATAGCATTGGTGGGTTCACCATCTCATAGCTCGGGTCCTTGAGTCAGTGAAGGATGTCATTGCAGAAGACGTGTGCTTGGTGCATTCGAGGGACCACTGGACGAAGAGCATTAAAGTGAAGCCAAAAGAAGCATAGAAGGATGACATGCGAAGTCGCAGGCCGCGTCCAGGGCGAAACGAAGAGCTTGATGAGAGACTACAGGAGATGAGAGATTGAGTGATTATATGCGTCATTGAATGGCTAAGTCAGTCGGATCTTTCGAACTTATGTTTGAGGTTTTATGTTTAGATGCTCAAACATGAGTTTGAGGTTTCTACCCGAAGAATGGAAGTGTCGGATGCTCAAAAAAGTATTTGTTTGAGGTTTTGATAGTAGTCGATCGCTTGAATCGATAACACTGGTGCTCGGCCGGTGTTATTTGGTTCGACCCTGATCGCCAATCAAGGTGGTCGCGAGCAGAACCTCTCGATCAATCGCTGATTGGCTACTCGACCGTTGGAAATATAGCGATCGGCATGCTAAGAAAGCCCTCTTCTCTATAAAAAGAGGGCTTGGGTGGCTTTGGGAGGCTAATGCTTAACTTCCAATCATACTCCCAAGTGCCCTAAATGTCTTCCACTCCTCTTCCTTGTGTTTACTTCTATTTTATTGTAAGAGAGAGTGATTTATTGTAAAGAGGTTACCTCCACCTTGTTGAGCTAAAGGAAAGACTAGTGAATTGGTTGAGGGAGTGATTCACAAATCGTCATGGATTAGCCATCCTCGTCTTTTCTTTACTTCTTTATTAGCTTAATTGTTTTTTTTTAGCATTGTCTGTGATTAAGCGTATTTCATCGACATACATCTAGGCTATTCAACCCCCCTTCTAGTCAGACTACGATCCTCCAACAAAAAAGACTACATTGAACTAAGAAACTTAATTTGTAAACTAGGAACAAACCAAATCAAATAAAATGTCAACCAAAACTTTCCTTCAATCGTAGGACAATCATCAACTTGTACTAACTCTAACTTATTCTCCAAAGAATAGAAACTACCACGATAAACTTCTAGAAATCTAAAAAATTCTATAACTTCAATTTCCTTGTTTGCATAATCAATTGTCTGTCATATTTTCTAGCTATACAAGTGTTAGGCGAGGAGATCCTATCTTCTAATTTATTCATTGCAAATCAGAGGCGGTCTCTACTTTAAAAATGTTCTCACACGAAATCAGTCCACCATTTAAGGCATTTAAATAACTACTATATGTTTGCAAATGATTTCATATAAGAGGAATTCTAGTAAGTCTTGTTATTTATTTCATGGTTTAAAATTTCGAGTCGCGCCGAGATTTCAGTCTGCTTCTTGAATGATACAATTCTAGTATTGTATCGTGTCGTATCGATTATAATTTCAATACTTTTTAATTATAAAATATATTAATTAAAAATAAATTTTTTAACTTAAATATTAAAAAAATAAAAATTAAGCAAAAAAGACACTGAAAAAATAATTATAATAAAAAATTAATTATAATAGCATGACTAATTTAATTAATTTCTATTGTATAGGATTAAAAAATAAAATTTAATAATAGAAATATTATTATTCATAATATATAAATAAATTTCACTGTGATACCACGGTGTCAGTGTTGTACCGGTGTCGGAAGGCGAATGGGATAACAAATTTAGTTGATACAGCTCAGCACGACTCGAGATTTTAAACTATGATTTCATTCACTTGTGATTTATTTATGGAGAACCACAGATCAGACAATCAATTGCCATAAGTAAGAAGTGCTTCCACAGAAAATTCTGAGCTGAAACAACAATCAGATTTCCAATAAAAGGGTGTGAAGGGAAGTGGCCAATGAAATATTTAGGTTCATATTTTCTCGATTTATAAACCTACCAGCTCCTATCTCTAAGATGGCAAAACACTGTCAAAATGTTAGTGATATCCTTCTCTCCATTTGAGAGGGTGAGTTTTTCTTACTAAATAGGAACAAGAGCAATAACTCTTCCTTAGTTGGAACTAATGTTGGAACCAAGATGAGGCAAACATCACCACTATCAGCCTCTGCTGGTGATCCAATAGTCTACCAAGGATAGCACCTCACAATGCAAGCACCGTAACTACTACCTCTGGTGGCGAACCAATAACCTGCCAATGGTCACACATTACACATAAGCAAGCATCTTGAGCACCATCCTCTGAATTTGATCTTTCTATAATTCTTTCGCAAGGATTCATTTCTTGATAAGTGTTTTCTGAATAGCCATATTTCTTTGTATTCTTGGTAGTTTCTTTGTTTCATTAGTCATACTGGATTTGGCCTCCTCAAGCGATGAGGATAATTCTTTGATTGGCTGCAAGTAGGTATTTCCCTGACTTGCAATGTCAAATTATCATCAGTATGAGTCAAGGGAATGGCTCCTTAGCCTCTTTAACCTCTATATTGATCGTTTGGATCTCTCATAAGGAACCGAAGGAAGATGCGATGATTTATTCCAGGAAATCCCCAATGAAAAATACACTCTTCCCTCTTTTCTATCAAATCAGTCATAACCACTACCTACATTCCACGAAATAGTGCATCACAAATAAGAGCTAATAAACAGACCTACAATCCCATAGAAAGGCATCACAACCCCTTGCGGAAAAAAACGATTTGCTAAGATGTAAATACAAAAATCACATTCCTACCAAGATAATTGAAGTTCCAACCAAAGGATTTAGGCCCAGCAAAAATTACTCATTGATTCCGTTATAAGTTCTATCCATATATGTTCTGATCGACAATACATACTACACTACATTCGATTGCATTCGATTGGAATTGAGCGAATAACCCAAATAAATTTGACTTTACGTTTCTTGACCCCAAAGTAACTTTCATCAACTAGCACTATTGTTATGTGAAACATCAAGACTAATTAGTCAGATACAATGAGTTTCTATTTTTTATATTCGCTAATATATTTTGAACCAACTATATCCACATATACATGCATTTATATAGATATTATATATCCGCATAAAAGTTCTTTCACTTGTGTTCGGCAAAAGCCACATACCATACCATATTACACGAAATAAATATCTGTATTATCATACAGTATTGAAATCGCTTGATAAAATTCATTACCATTGGGTCTAGATAATCTTTTTTTTTTGGACATGAAGAAATAAAGAAACCATTGCAATTGCCTGAAATATTAGGTCCGCTAAAGGCACAAAATGAAGGGTGAGTTGAAATTTGTCATAGAATACATGCCTCAATTTACTATTCCTAGAAGGGAGCTTTAGCACAACGATAAGGTTGTTGTCTTATGACCAAGAGGTCAAGGTTTCAAATCCTGGAAACAGCCTCTTCTAAAAAAAAGCAAAGTAAGACTGCGTATAATGGATTCCTTCTCCGATACCCCACGTGGCGGGAGTTTATCAATTAATCATACAGTATTGAAATCGCTTGATAAAATTCATTACCATTGGGTCTAGATAATCTTTTTTTTTTTGGACATGAAGAAATAAAGAAACCATTGCAATTGTCTGAAATATTAGATTCGCTAAAGGCACAAAATGAAGGGAGAGTTGAAATTTGTCATAGAATACATGCCTCAATTTACTATTCCTAGAAGGGACCTTTAGCACAACGGTAAGGTTGTTGTCTTATGACCAAGAGGTCAAGGTTTCAAATCCTGGAAACAGCCTCTTCTAAAAAAAAGCAAAGTAAGACTGCGTATAATGGATTCCTTCTCTGATACTCCACGTGGCGGGAGCTTCGTGCACCGGATTATAGTTTATCAATTAATATTCCTATCTAATAGGAAGATATCCTCTTATGCTTATTTATGATATATCAATCACAAGTAATATCAAGTTACTATTATATTGTAAATAATATTATTTATAAGTGATAAATAATATCAACTATAATTCTATTAGCTATATGGTTAGATAGAAACTATAATATTTAGAATATATATATATTACGCAATATAATAATAAATAATATAAGTTAGGTTAAAATAATAATTAATATATTATAATATTAAATAATTATATAAATAATTATAAATTAACAATAAAAAATATAATTATCCGAAGCCTCTATCTATCTACAAGGAGAATTTATGTCAACAAGAAAAATAATATATTGTTTCTGTTAATTACGATTACCATGATTTTTTTTTATTGTTCGCTACAAATAAAATAAGTGAATCTAGTGCTTTACTTTAATTTTTGGAAGTTTTATTCAAGGGAAAGAAACCGCGGAGTTGAAATACTTTCTTAAAACACCTTTTTAAAGATTACGTGGTACTTCAAATGCAATGGTTGCATTAGGTTCAACAATAATGATATCTCCTAACATAGCAAAACTGATTGTTACTACGCCGGTTGTAGGATTTGTACGAATTGCTACATAGAATAACTTTTTTATCGAATTGATAATTATATAAAACAAAAGAAATTTTAGCCATTTGCATCATGCTCAAACTTCCTTCTTGCATGTGTACTCCTCCAAAAGCACACACAATAACGATAGGTAGAGATCAATTAGTAGCATATTCAATCAGACGAGTAATTTTCTCACCTACTACAGATCCCAACTACCCCCCATAAACCGAAAATCCATAATGCCAATAGCCACAGGAATACCATTTAGTTGACATGATTATTTGAACAACTTCAACTAAAATTGTATTTCTTTGATAAGAATCGATTCGATCCATATAAGAATCAAAATCAAGTTTTTCTTTTGAAAAATTGATATGATCTCTATTAGAATTCGGTTCTTCATCAAATTCAATGGGGTCTACAGATACCATATGAAGATCCATGGGATCCCAAGTTTCAAGATCAATCAAAAGTTCAATTCTATCTAAACTACTCATTTTCAAATGATATCCACAAAATTCACAAATATACATTTTTTCACCAAAAATTGATTATAATGTGATTCATAGCAATTTTCACATTGAACCCATAAATGTCTAAATTTATGGAAAGGATTATTATTATGATTGGATTTTACTCGAATATCAAAATCATCAAAATTTATTTTGACTAGTTCTTATACTAGAAGGATCACTCTCACTACTATTTTTATTTTCAGTACAAATTAAATTATAAATACAACTTTCATTGTAATTGTTGGTACTACTCCCTGTTCAACAACATTCCATGTGCAGCAAAGAATCAACCTTTGCTTCTCCCACCAGGCTGCCACTTTATAAGCTATAGCTGCAGTGGCTTTAGCTTGTGTCAGTTTGTTTAACGTCTCTACTTCACCTGTCTTTTGATGCTTGTGCCTCTTGCTCTGCTAATTCAGTAGATTAACAACCTTTGTCATCTCAACCTTGAAATTTTTCTAAGATTAAGCTCCTTTGTTTCCATTCCATGCTTGAATTTCTTTTCTGTTTCAAATCTTTTGACAGTTCTCTACTGGCATTAAGTTTGTCGATCACTTTATACCTCTCCAGCAACAGTTTCTCAATGTCTGAAGCAGAAACATTTTAATTGTTGAATGTTCATGACCTTTCTTCTTCCATTTTTGTTAATTGTGTCTTTCCTGAGCTTACTGTTTCTTGCCCTTGTAAGTCAAGCATTATGTAGGTAATCTGGTTCAGATATCAGGTTTTGTGTTGGTTCAACCTCAGTGAGATTATAATGGGAAGGATTTGATTGAAATCCTAACTTGATGGAAACCCTTCTTTGAACTTTTTGGTTCTTTTACTTGTTGTATTTCTTATTTACTTGAAATCTACATATGTAAATATTATGGCATATTCGTTGCTTCTTTCATGCTTCAATATTTTTATTAGTATATGCTTTGAGTTATAACTCCGTCCATGATAAATTAACCTTGTCGTGGCCGGTCCCAAGCCCAAATAAAGGAGGAGGGTTGCGTTAGGTTGTCAACCAACGTTAAACTAAGACAAATATTCAATGAATGGATCAATCAAATTACTGTACTAATGCTAGTTTGTTCCCCGAAAAAAACGCATTACAGGATCCGACTGTAACGTCTCGGCAAGGACCGCTACATTTTCAGAACTCGGGTGTAGTGAAAAATATGCTAGAGTTCGCGTTGCAGGGTCCGACTACAACGTATTGGCAATAACCACTACATCTCCATAAGAACTTGAGTGTAGTGTTAAATAAGTAAGAGTTCTCACACCATAGGTTGGGTGAGAACAAATATTATAGAAAAATTAATAGAAAAATTAATAGTCTAAGATTTTGTACATGAAACATAGGAACCCTCACTGGTAAAACAATGGAAATAGTAGATACGATAATTAAGAGAAAAATTAATATTTAATATGTACAAGAGACAAAATGGATAGCTGAGAAGACAAAGATGATAGAGAATACGGGTTTTAAGTTATGATATACAGGAAAAAGTAAAACAAGAAATGAAGTGGATATTATTGTTGATAGTTCATTAAATGATGAAGTTGTAAGAATAATTAGAAAGGGGGATAAAATTATAGCTCTCAAAATAGTAGTGGAAAAAGAAACTATGAACATAATTAGTGTATATACACCTCAAATAAGATTAGATGAAAATATCAAATTAAGGTTTGAAAGGACTTGGATGAAGTATTACAAAATATTCCGTCAAATGAGATGATTTTAATAGGAGGTGATTTAAATAGGCATATCGGAGTGAAAAATGACAAATATGAGAGGGTGCATAAGGGTTATGGGTTTGGAACAAGAAATGAAGAAGGTAAAACTATATTGGATTTTGCAATAGCATATGATCTTATACTAGCTAATAAATTTTTTAAGAAAAGAGAAGAACACTTGGTCACGTTCAAAAGTGGAAATAATATATCACAAATTAATTTTCTTATAGTTAGGAAGAGAAATAGAAAGATTTGTAAAGATTATAAAGTCATCCCTGGAGAAAGTTTAACTACTCAACATAGGTTAGTAGTATTGGATATACGCCTCAAATATAATATTAATAGAAGGAAAATATACACGACTCCTAGAATTAAGTAGTGAAAGTTAAAGGATGAGAAACTAAATATATTTAAAGAGAAGGTAGGAGTACAAGTATTAGATGAAATATACAGTGACCCTAATACGACATGGGATAAGATGGTATCAAAGTTGAAAATAGTAGTCAAGAGTGTACTCGATGAGTAAAAGAGACATGCACCACTAAGTAAAGAATTTTGGTGGTGGAATAAGAAAGTGCAAGAGAAAGTTAAGGAAAAACAAACAGCATATAAGAAATTATATATTTGAAAAAATATATAATAGCCAAGAAAGAAGCTAAGAAAGCAATGAATGAAGCTAAAACTAAAACTTTTGAACGGTTATATAAAAAATTAAATATAAAAGACGAGGAAAGAGACATTTATAGAATAGCTAAAGTGAGAGAGAGGAAGATAAAAAACCTTAATCAAATAAGATGTATTAAAGATGAATGCAATAGGGTACTAGTAAATAATGAAAAAATAAAAGAGCGGTAGAAGAGATATTTTCATCAACTTTTTAATGAAGGTTTAGGAGACTAACTTAATTTAGGTAATTTAAGTAGGTCAAATGAGTATAGAAATTTAAATTTTTATCATAGAATTCAAATTTCAGAAGCAGAACAAACTTTAAATGGAATGCAAAATGGAAAAGCCGTTGGACCAGATGATATTCCGATAGAGGTATGAAAGTGTCTAGATAAACAAGGTATTAAATGGCTTACAAAATTATTTAACATGATATTGAAAACAAAAAGGATGTCTGATCAATGGAGGGTCAGTATCCTAATTCCCTTATATAAGAATAAGGGAGGCATATAAACTTGTGAAAATTATAGGGGTATTAAATTAATGAGTCATACCATGAAACTTTGAGAAAGAGTAATAAAAAAAAAGATTAAGGAAGGAGACCACAGTTCTCGAAAATCAATTGGATTCATACTAGGAAGGTCGATAATAGAAGTTATACATCTTCTTAAACAACTAATTGAAAAGTATAGAGAGCAAAAGCAGGATCTACACATGATATTCATTGATTTAGAAAAAACTTATGATAGAGTTTCAAGAGAAATAATATGGAGAATTTTAGAAAAAAAGGTATTAGTGTAACATATATTAAAGTAATTAAGGATATGTATGAGAAAGTAACGATCAGAGTGAAGACTTCAGGTGGATTAACTGAAGCATTTTCAATAAAAATAGGGTTACATCAAGGATCAGCTTTAAGTCTCTATCTTTTTACACTAATCATGGACAAACTCACTGGACACATTCAAGACATAGTATCATGGTGCATGTTATTTGCAGATAATATTGTTTTGATAGATGAGACACGTGAAGGAGTAAATCCTAAACTAGAATCTTGGCGGAAAACATTAGAAGTGAAAGACTTTAAGCTTAGTAGAGTAAAGACAAAATATATAGAATTTAAGTTTAACAATATTAGACGTAATGAGACAAGTGTTAAGATAAGAGATAACGAGTTGTTGGGAATTGAGAGCTTTAAATATTTAGGATCATGTTTGCAAGATGATGGAGAGATTGAGAGAGATGTCTTACATAGAATACAAGCAGGATGGTTGAAATGGAGGAAAGCGTCGGGTGTTTTATGTGATCGTAAAGTGCCTCTAAAACTTAAAGGGAAGTTTTACAAAACGGCGATTAGACCTGCTATGTTATATGGAGTTGAATGTTGGGCTACGACTCGAGCACATGAGCAAAAGATGAGAGTTGTAGAAATGAGGATGTTAAGGTGGATATGCGGACATACGAGGATGGACAGAATAAGAAACGAGAGCATTAGAAAAAAAGTTGGTGTTGCATCTATTAAAGAAAAGCTCCGAAAGACATGTTTAAGGCGGTACGGACATATACTTAGACAGTCAATAAATGCTCCAGTTAGGTGATGTGAAACGATGTCAAATATACACATCAAACGAGAAAGAGGAAGACCAAAAAAGACTTGGTTAGCAACAATAAAACAAGATAAAATTTATTTAAATATAGATGATGATATAGTAGGGGATAGAGTCCAATGGCTTAGAAGGATCCATATAGTCGACCCCACCTAGTGGGATAAGACTTTGTTGTTTACTATTCTCATTTAATGACACATGAATAGAATTATTGCTATTATAGAATAGTACTGAATTGTAAAAGAGCGATGGGTTACTATTATATTGACGGTTAAATACAAAAGAAGGGAAAAAAGGCATTTATAGAATAGTTAAAGCTAGAGAAAGGAAGATAAGAGATCTTATTTAAATAAGATGCATTAAAGATAAATACAATATGATACTATTAAATAATGAGAAAATAAAAGAGTAATAGAAGAGGGATTTTCATCAATTTTTTAATAAAGATTCAAATAACCAACTTGATATAAATAGTTTAAGAAGACCAAAGAAGTATAAAAATTTAAATTTTTATCATAGAATTCAAACTTCAAAATTAGAACAAGTTTTAAATAGGACGCAACATAGAAAAGTAGTTGAACCAGATGATTTTCTAATAGAGGTATGGAAGTGCTTAGGAAAAATTAGATATTTAATGACTTACAAAGTTATTTAATCTAATATTGAAAACAAAAAATATATATATCCAATGAATAGAGGATAAATACTCTAGTTCCCTTATATAAAAACAAAAAAGACATACAAAATTATACAAATTATAGGGGTATTAAACTAATTAGTCATATCATAAAACTTTGAAAAAGAGTAATAGAAAAAAAGACTAATGAAGGAGACTACGATAATCGAAAATCAATTTGAATTTAGACTTAGAAGGTCAACAGTTGAAGTTATATATTTTTTCAGACAACTAATTAAAATATATCAAAAATGGAAATAAGATTTCCACATGGTATTGATCGATTTAAAAAATGATAAAATCCCAAAAGAAATTATAGGAAGAATTCTAGAGAAAGGTGTTAAGATAGCGTATATTAAAATAATTAAAGATATATATAAGGATGTAATGACAAAAGTGAAGAATACAAGCGGATTAACCTTAGTCTTTTCGATGAACATAGGATTACATCAAGGATCAACTCTAAATCCCTATCTTTTTATATTAATCATGGATGAACTCACTAGATACATCCAAGACATGATACAATGGTGCATGTTGTTTGCAGATATATTATTTTAGTAGATGAGATATATGGAGTGAATATTAAACTCAAATCTTGGTGGAAAACGTTAAAAGTAAAAAAATTTAGCTTAGTAGAGTAAAGACATAATATATGAAATTTAGATTAGCAATATTAGACGTAATGAGACAATTGTTAAAATAAATGATGATGAGTTATTTGTAATTGAAAACTTTAAGTATTTAAAATCATTTTTGCAAAAGAATAGAGAGATTAAGAGAGATGTCTTATATAAAATATAAGTAAGATGATTAAAATAGATGAGAGAATAAGGAATTCTTTGTGATCATAAAATATTTTTAAAATTTAGAGAAAAATTCTATAAAACGACGGTTAGACTTACTATGTTATAAGGAATTACATGTTAGGATATGACTTGAACACATGAGCAAAAAATGAAAGTCACAAAAATGAGAATGTTAAGGTGAAGGTGTCAACATACGAGGATGGATTGGATAAAAAATGGAAACATTAGAGAGAAAATGAAGTTGTATCTATTGAGGAAAAACTTAGGGTGACACATTTAAGATGATACAAACATGTACTTAAATGACTTATAAATATTTCAGTCATGTGATGTAAGATTATAACAAATATAAACATCAAATAAGAAAGAGGAATACCAAAGAAGACTTGGTTAGCAATGATAAAACAAGATAAAATTTATGTAAATATAGATGATTATATAGTAGGGGATAAAGTTCGATAACATAGAAGGATCCATATAGTCGATTCCAGTTAGTAGTTTGTTTGTTGTTGTTGTATATAGTACTAAATTGTGCCTGCACTAATAATCAAATGAGACGTACACATTTCTTTCTCTGACATAGAAAAAAATAGTGTACTTCTCGTACGTGGTGAGAATGGTGTATTAAGGTATTAGGAGTGTTTTACATGCATCTTGGATTTACCACGTTTAGCCTATTGATTATATAGTGCCCTATGGGATGATGAGGTACATGATGGTTTGAATCGTTGATGCCTAATTAGGTATCATGTAACTTCAAGCATACTATAAGATATGTGTCAATCAGGGACACCTATGCCTAATCAAATATCATGTGACTTCAAGAGTCATAGGAGATGTGGAGGTCATCTAACTTGTGGCCATATGAACTTGGAGTTGTTGTAGGTCTATCTATGATGGTTAGACACTACCAAACCAAGGATCACATGGGGTTCACATGATAGGAGATGTTCCAAATCCATGAGCACTAAGCCTATTGGCTTTAGCAAGAGAATGTAGAGTTCTAACTTTATTTTGCACTGCCTTTGGGTTGATTTGTGTATCAACCCAA
The DNA here is from genome assembly GCA_025175895.1 of Wurfbainia villosa. Classification (NCBI taxonomy): domain Eukaryota; kingdom Viridiplantae; phylum Streptophyta; class Magnoliopsida; order Zingiberales; family Zingiberaceae; genus Wurfbainia; species Wurfbainia villosa. Next base: position 32,581,052 of record CM045990.1, on the reverse strand, counting down.
CTTAATATGTTGAGCATGTGTCCATATATGTAAGTGGATATAGAGATTCATGATGGAGAGTCTTATACTTATGTAAAGATGGATAAACTTCGAAAATGGTGCTTTTTCATTCACCTTGATTCATTTATTATTATTTTTATTTTTTCCTCTGATAGGAGACTCTCCTACCATAAATGTATTATTGTTAATCATTGCCTTATTTTCATCACCAGATAAGAGATAAGCACCTTGTTCTAATCACCAGATAAGACAGAAGCCTGAGGTGAGTCATCAAGCAAACTATTATTGATGTTGCTCTAAGACATCATTACTACTAATACTACTGGGATTGAAGTTCTTGCACATTGTTATACGCTTTTCCATGGTTGGTTACACACTTGTTATTTTCAGATCCATGAGAGATGTTTTGTTGTAGATTTTACAACTTTACTATTTTGCAAATTTTGTTTTGCATGTGTGAAAATCATCTTTACCAGATAATGATACTGCATGAGATTTGAATCTCTATCTATTACCTATCCAGACTTTCAGTACAGTTGGTCATCTGCAGATATATGTTTCTGCTAACTAGATTGATCTCTTTGAATTGATGTTTTGAACAGAACTCTCCTCAGTCCTCACTAGAGTGCAATGTTGGTACCAAAGCATTTGGCAGCTAGGAAGTGACATAGTTTTCAACTCCAACCCTCCAGATCTGAGGAATTGGATATGTCCAGATCTGAAGAGTCGGATGATATCTTATGGTCACTTTGCTGGACCACACTGGTATCCTGGTGTAGCAGTAAGAAATTGGTATCCAGCTATTATTCAGAGTCTGACAAAACTTCTACTACGTGATTCTGCTTATATCCTCAGAGACTTCATTCCTTTCCCGCGAAAGAGCGAAATAGGAAAGAATTTAAGTTCCATAAACCTAAAAAACAACCCGCAAAACACCGAAAGATCTACGAAAACCCTAGAGCGAACAAGGAGCAAGAGAACCTACGAGGAAGAAAGGACTGACCTTTAACAGTCCCCAGAATCAACAAGGCAATAAAGAAGGGTAAGAAGCGGAGGAAACTCCAAAGATTCGACCAAAACCCCCCCAGAGGTTCCATTCCCGCGACCCCCAGAGCAGCGCCGGCTCGCGGCCTCGCAAGGCGAAAAAAGGCAACTTTTAGTAGCACGACTGGGCGACCCAGCGCACGCGGCAGCAACGACAGAAGGGGCCAGCCATGGATTAATGGAGGTCCGCCAGTGACAAGCAGCGGCTCTCCATTAACCTCCAGCCCAAAGCCAATCCATAGCGAGAGGGGCAAAACGAATCGCACGCGAAGATGCCATTCGATCTGATGTCCAATTCTTTTACTTTAATATGCGAAAGCACTCGACTTTAACTGCGTTGCTTGCAAAGGGAAATTATTATTTTGTCCCCGCGGAAATTATGTGATAGTTAAAATATGATGAAGTTTACAAATAAAATAAAGATGAATTTCAAAGGAGATCTAAAATTTTTTTTGAATTCAAATGATCCCTACGTATCTTGACCACCACGTCAAGACTTATAGAACCCTCATGATTTATCTCCCTCACAATAACCGTGAAACAGATCGATGAAATCGCTAAGTTGACGAATTCCAATCTTTTTGCGATTGCTTGTAAAGGAAAGCAATTGATTTGATGAGAAAAATTATTAGAACAGAAATATTTAAAAAAAAAACATTATCGAACACAAAAAGAATATTTGCCAATAAGAGATTGAAAACTTGTGCAAATTCACTAGGGCCACTTGGTAGAATATTTAGGTTGTATAAAATTACTAAGAGGATTAGAATTTTTTAGGAAATTTTTAAATTAATTAGGTAATTTAACCGTTTTAGGTTGAGATATAATAATAATAATAATGTCAAATTAAAACTCTAGTCACTTTTATTTATTGCGATGTTGTTATTTTCGATAGACATAGTTTTGTGTTTTTAATAATACTATATTTAGCTCTTAGATTATGGTAATAAATCTCTGGATCAAACTCTAGCTATGACGTATTTGTAGCCTTTTCTCTAAATGAAGATCGATCCATCTCCATATATATATTTTTTCAAAACTCCAACTCCATATATATTTCAAATCATCAGCCATTGGAGCTTAGAGATGGAAAACATCATCTCTTGGGGCAATTCTACCAATAAATGTATATGTAGAGATGTAAACCATTTCTTAATGAATAATTGAGATATCTATTTGGTGCTCTTGTTGATTAGAGATTTGCACAAGAATCTTGGCACAAATCTGAAACTCAATTTAAAATAGTTTTTTTTTTCTTCTTTTCAATGCATTTCAATTTATAAACCATTGGAACTCTTTGGAAAAGGCAAATACTATTTGTCAATTGAAACCTAGGCTCTTCACTTTCTCCATTTGCTTATCAGAAGTTGGTAGAAGAACCATGGCACAAGATTGATACAAACTCAAATCTAAAATTTCTCATTTTTTCCTTTTCTTAATCTGTTTTTTTTCTTCTACTTTCATTGTCAAATTCTCACCAATTGGAAGTTGGAGCTGGAGAATACCATTTATCAATGAAAGAATGAAGTCTCTAATTAAAGCTTTTTATTGATTAGATGGTCACAAGAGATCCTTGACACGAAAACGATACAAATCAACGCAACTATTTTTTTCCATTCCTTTTGTTTTTTTTTTCCACTTCTAATTTTCACTTCTTGAATACAGTTTTCTAGATTCTAAATGGATTCAACTAATCAATATCTCCGGAATTCATTAAAACCGATCCAAATTCAATTCAAAATCAAAATTCAACAATTTTCTGAATTTCAAATTGCCCTTTCTATTTCATTTTCTTTCCACTGATTTGAGCTGGTTCTGATCTTGAAATAAGAAAAAAACATAAGCTCATATTGTATGGATATAGGATAAAGCAAAATGTCATGCCCAACAGTGTAAATTTCTGAAGTTATAAACTCAAACTCCAAATCTCAAAAATTGAAATTGCAGTTTTTCAAAAAAAAATTTCAAGTTTTTCATCCCTTTCTTTTTTTGTCAATGGAATGCAACCTTCATGAAACAAATACCACAACAAATGACACTTCAAGGTAGGCAGTCTAAATTGGTTTCATCCTTGTCGAAAACTTCAATCAAAATCTTGGCACGAATCATTTCAAAATGCCACAATCCTATCAATTTTGTTTCCTTCTCTATTTTTTCTTCTTGTTGTAAATTTTGTTGCTAACTGAAATGATTGATCCAAAAGTGAGATTACAAAGTGACAATCTATCTTGAATCATTCAACAACTAAAAATCTATAAAGAACTTGACACATTCCATTCATTTCATCTCTTGTATCATGATTTTTTCTTCCTTTTCTTCCATAGAATGCAATCTTATTTTTGAGATGATTGTTTCAAAGTCACTGCCAATAGACACTTAAAATATAAAGACAAATGTATCTTTCAACCATACTTTAAATAAAACATGGCAAGAAAAATTTTAAAATGCAAAAACCCAAAACTCCTCTTCGACCTCTTTTTTTTGTAAATATGTTTTTCTTCTTTCTTTTTTTTCTTCTTCGTCACTAAACCTCGGTCAATTCCTCATCATTCAATCTACAATTATCAGCTCCTACAACCTTTTTCAGAATATTAGATAAATAAACAGTTTAGAACACCAAATTTCAACCTCAAAATTGCAATGACACAATTATGTCTCTCTTGGCAACATCTCACATGCTTCTTTTCTAAATCGTCCATTTTTAACAGAATTATTTCAGATTACATGAACAATTGCTTCAGTCAGAGCAAGTAAATTCAGAATGCATAAAAAATTTGACTCAAAAGTTCCATCAACAAGCTCAACATATAACCCCCCCCCCCCCCCCCCCCCCCCCCCCCCACCACATTTAGAATTTTTCTATCTGTCGCAAAATGTACAACTCATTGTGTTATCAATACTCTCAAAGAGATAAGGCAAGGCAAATATGATAGAAGATAGAGTTGATAGACAAAAGTTTTTCAACAAGAAATTTAGTGAGGAAGGAAATTGAAAGAGTAGATGAAAAAAATATCCTTCATCATATTCATGTGTGCTTATGCTACTATAGTTTCAAAAAGAAATAAGACAAGTTCCAGAGTATCAATTATCATGAGTATCATTCACACAAAAAGGAAAATCAATTATAGACATGAAGGTGGTCCTCACTAGGTAAAAAGATTTTTTTTTCAAACTTAATCAATCAAGATAAAATCAATCACCAAACATATGACCATATGAAAGTAAAGTACTCAATCATGCTAAAGTATTCTAAAATTCAATGATCAAATTTAACTAATTTTGATGATTCTCAAGGTATTACTAGGAAATACACATGGAAAGACTACTCAAAACAAAATGAAATAAAACTAGTGAACTAACCAAATAAAAGAGAGCACACATATGTACAAAAAGAAAAAGAAAACAAGAAATGAAAAAGGAATAAACTCCCCTTAAGTTGGGTAGATAGGATTGTGAGCCTTCGTTCTTTCTAGCACTATCTCTTTAATTACTTTATGAAATTTCTTTACACGGTATCCATTCATCTTGAAGGTGCTCCTTGATATACCTTGTGATTTCATTGTCAAGCATATCCTATGAAATTATTTTAGGTGCCTATTTGAATTCTCACCAAAAGTCTTGGTCATGCAATGCACACTAGAAAAATATATCAAAAGGCACAATAAAAAAATACAATAAATGAAGAATATAGAAATTGATGGGTCGGGGGTTTTGTGGTATTTATTTTAGAAATATAGTATAACAGAGTGTTGTGGTTATTTCTGAATTCAGTATGATATTCTTTATAGACACTTGTAAAACTTTATTCGACTTTCCTCTTCAGTTTTACTGAAGAGGGGAAACTTATGATGGGTCAGGAATTTTCAACATTCATTATGAAGTATTCTGGTAGTTGTTAGAGGCAATGTGACAGAGCACCCAGTATGTTTCCTAGTTCGATGGGGCCAAATATTATAGTTGATTCAGAGTCTGTGTTATGATATGTGACGAGCACTCTATGTATTTTCCGAGCATCATATGTTTTTCCTGAGCGTAGAAGGGTTGAGCATCAGAGTTGATTCAGAGTCTGTGTTATGATATGCGTTGAGCACCGTGTGTTTTTCCCGAGCACAAGAGGGTTGAGCGTTGTAGTTGATTCATAGTTTGTGTTAAGATCTATGCCGAACACCCTGTGTGTTTCCAGAGCACCATATGTCTTTCCTGAGCATAGAAGGGTTGAGCATCATAGTTGATTCAGAGTCTGTGTTATGATCTGTGTTGAGCATTGTGTGTTTTTCCCGAGCAAAGAAGGGATGAGCATTGTAGTTGATTCAGAGCCTGTGTTATGATCTATGTCGAGCACTCTGTTCTTTTTCAGAGTACCATATGTTTTTCTTGAACACAAAAGGGTTGAGCATCATAATTGATTCAGAGTCTGTGTTATGATCTATGTTGAGCACTGTGTGTTTTTCCCGAGCACAGAAAGGTTGAGCATTGTAGTTGATTCAGAGTATGTATTATGATCTATGTCGAGCCCCAATATGTTTTTCCTAATCACAGAAGGGTTGAACATTGGAGTTGATTCATAGTCTATGTTATGATCTATGCGGAGCACCATGTGTTTTTCCTGAGCACAGAAGGGATGAGTGTTGTAGTTGATTTAAAGTTTGTGTTATGATCCGTGTCAAACACCCCATGTATTTTCCCAGCACCATATATTTTTCTCGAGCATAGAAGGGTTGAGCATCATAGTTGATTCAGAGTTTGTGTTATGATTTGTACCGAGCATCCTGTGTGTTTCTCGAGCACCGTGTTGGTGCAACAATGCCCCAAACATTTATATGTTTTGATGTTTGGATAATCATCTAAGTTAGGCAATATTTTATGATCTAATTGTGAACATATTTAAGTGACAGAAAAAATCCAAGTATGAAGACTTGGTAAAGGAAAAGTCCAAGTGTGATCTTGGCAAAAGAAGTCCAAGGAAAGGGCTTGGCGGCGTAAGACCAAATATGTAGTCTTGGCGGCGTAAAGTCTAAGCGGACCTTGGCAAAGGAAGTCCAAAGGCAAGTCTTGGCAGCATAAGTCCAAGTATGTAGTCTTGGCGGTGTAAAGTCCAAGCGTACTTTGGCGAAGAGAAACCCAAGACATGACGAAACCGAAAGAAGCTCTTGGAAGCAAGCGCAAAGGATGAACAAGTCGCGGACTCGGAGGGATCTTGGAGGCGCAAGGCTAAAGGAAGAGCTAGAAGGTTAAGTCTAGGTCTAGGGAGTCAATTCAAGTATGAATTACTCATACTTAATGAGTATCAATCGATTGATACGATGTAGCAGTCAAATGATAAGGTGCTAGACGAGTCATTTGAAACCTCGACGATCGGTTGGATCGCCAAGAGTCGATCGACTAATGCTACAATTAGTCGATCACGACGGCGATCGTGATCGATCGGCGTCGACGACGGCTGAGAATGGAGTCTCACTCGACTCCGCACGGGGATCACTCGACTGATCAGGCTGCCATTGGAAATGGCAGCTGCGTATCTCTGCAGATTTGCCTCGTCAAAAGTCATTGGCTTCAACGGCAGTCGACTGATGTTGTACATCAGTCGACTGATCATGGCCCAATGGGAAAAATAGTCCTCTCTCTATAAAAAGAGGGCTTAGGATGCTTGAGAAGGCTAGTGCTTATCTTCCAACCTTATTCTCAAGCTTCCCACGATTTTCAAAGGCTTTCTTTGTGATTGTTTCATCCTCTTCTCCTAAATCTCATTTTCATCATTGTAAGAAGAGGAGAAGGTCTTGTAAGAGAAAGCTTCTTAGTGGAATTGCTTGGGTTGATCCACCTTAAAGATCGCCGTGGAGTAGGAGCTTTATCTCTGAACCACGTAAAGGCTTTGTGTTAGCGTTTGTGTTTAGCTTCTTGTTTCTATTTAGTATTTTGCTTCCGCTAACCTTTTTGTAGAAATCGAAGAAGAGGCTATTCACCCCCCCTCTAGCCTTCCAAGGATCCCTAACAAGTGGTATCAGAGCCCGGATCGCGTCGGAAGATTTAACCATCAACTGGAGCATAATAGCATTCCAAGAGGGGTATAGCACGGCGAGGCCTCCATTCTTCGACGGCAACGACTTCAGCTACTGGAAAGGTAGGATGGAATACTATCTTATGAACGATATTGAAAATTGGTTTAGTGTTGTAGATGGATTCGAGAAGTCGGTCGATGAACACGGAGCGCCTATACCGACCAAGGATTGGACAAGGGACATGACCAAGAAGGCTCAAGCTAACGCCAAAGCAACGACTACACTTCAATGTGGTTTGTCCAAAGAGCAATTAAGCAAAGTGGGACCTTTCCAATCGGCAAAGGAGCTTTGGGAGAAACTAATTAAGCTCAACGATAGATCGAAGGAAACAAGAAGAGCCAAGAGAGATCTCTTGATAGGACAACTCCAAAGTTTTGCCAAGAAGACCAACGAGATCGTAAGCCAAATGCACGGTCGCTTCAAGGAGGTAGTCAACGGACTACATGTGATAGGTGAGAAGGTCGACAACCGAGACCTTGTGAGGTATATTCTTCAAGTTTTCCCTAGAACAACCTTATGGGCATCAATGGTAGATGCTTATAAAGTGTCTAGGGATCTTTCTTTGGTAAAATTAGATGAACTCTTTTGTGAATTTGAGTTGCACGAGCAAGCTAACACTTCGTCCAAGGAGAAAGGTGTAGCTCTTTTTGTAGGAAAGAATGACAAGAAGAAGAAGGAGAAGAAAGAAGTCTCTTCTTCATCCGAATCCGAGGAGGAGTCATCTAGTAGCGACGACGAGCTATCGGCTAGTGAGGTAGCTCATTATGTTAAGAAGTTTGGTGGGAGGTCAAGGAAACTCACCAAGAAGAATGTGAGGAGGATGTTCCAATCCTCCAAAGGTAAAAATTCTAGTAGTTCAATTTCTACTCTTAATGTTGTTTGTTATGGTTGCAACAAGAAAGGGCATATCAAGCCAAATTGCTCGGACCTAAAGAAGAAGAAGGACAAGGAAAAGAAGAAGAAGGAAAAGAAGGAGAAGAAGAAGAAGGAGGCAATGGTGGCACAAACATGGGATACTCTAAGCCTTGAAGATTCCTCCGATGATGAAGAAATTTGTCATGTCACAAGAAACATGGCACTCACGGCTTTGGAAGATAGCTCAAGTGAAGAGTCATCCTCCTCCTCCTCAAGCGACGAATCGTCGTCTAATGACGATGAGATAAAGGACTCTCCTAGAATAGTCTTACTATATAAAACTATTGCATGCCTTCAAAATGCACTAAATAAATCAAAGTCTAGGATTAAGGATTTAAAAGTAGAAATTAGATCCATTAAGAATGTAAAAATTTCTTGTGATGATGTATGTTCATTTAAGAATGAGAATGATGAACTTAGAAAAGAAATAGGTAACCTAAGAGCATGTTTAGAGAAATTTACGAATGGGTCCAAATATCTTGATATGATTCTTAGGGACAAAAGGACCATTGATAACAAGGTCGGCATAGGATATAGGCCTAAGGAGAAGGAAGTAGCCTTTACATCTCTTGTGAGTAGAAAATCAACCGTTAGGAGCAAGGTTAGAAAGGCTTGGGTCCCTAAGGAATTTTTAATTGATGCTACCGGACCCAAAATTTGGGTGCCTAAGACTTGCATTTTTCATATTGTATAGGTAGAAGGACCAAGCTTATGGATTGTTGATAGTGGTTGTTCAAAACACATGACCGGTGATGAGAGCAAATTCTCAACAATTAACCACATTAGCAAAGGGAATGTGTCTTTTGGAAATAGTGATAAACTTAAGATCTTAGGAAAAGGGACAATTGAGGTATCTCCAAACCTTGCTATTCACAAAGTATTATTAGTTAAAAATATGAAATTTAATTTGATTAGTGTAAGTCAACTATGCGATGCCAATTTTGATGTTAAATTTGATTCTTCTAAATGCTTCATAAGACATAAAAATCAAAATGATTGCATGTTAGTAGATTTTAAGAAATCAAATATATACTATGTTGATTTATCCTATGCTACTAACGCTTCTACTAAGTGTCTTATTGCAAAAGAAGAAGAGAGTTGGCTATGACATAGGAGGTTAGGGCACATCAATATGAAAAACATTGCCAAAATAGCCAAGATGAAGCTAGTCAAGGGGTTGCCAAAAGTCAAGTATCTTAAGGACAAAATGTGTGATGCATGCCAAGAAGAAAAACAATCAAGATCATCACACAAAGGTAAAACTTTACTTAGTACCGCTTTACCTTTAGAACTCTTGCATGTTGATTTATTTGATTGTCATAGTACCCCTTCTTTAATTGGTAGTAAATATTGCTTAGTTATAGTAGATGATTTTTTTAGATTTACTTGGGTATTCTTCATGAAACATAAGGATGAAACCCTAGGAATAATCATAGGCTTTAACAAAAGAGTAGAGAATGAAAGAAATCTCAAAATCAACCGGATCTGCAATGATCATGGTGGAGAATTTGAGAATTCTAATTTCTCCAATTTTTATTTAGAATAAGGGTACAAGCACGAATTTTCTTATCCTAGAATACCCCAATAAAATGGGGTGGTGGAAAGGAAAAATCGTGCCCTACAAGAAGCGGCTAGGACTATGCTTAATGCATATTCTTTACCTAGCTACTTGTGGGCGAAAGCGATCAATACCGCTTGCTATATCCAAAATAGGATTTTAATTCATAGGTTCTTAGGAAAAACCCCATTTGAATTATGGAATGGTACAATTCCAACAATTCACTATTTCAATGTTTTTGGATGCAAGATTTACATTTTAAACACCAAAGACAACCTAGGTAAATTTGAGTCCAAAGCGGATGAAGGAATCCTAGTTGGATACTCATCCACTAGTGTAGGATATAGAGTTTATAATAAAAGAACTCAAGAGATTGAGGAATCCTCAAATGTGCAATTTGATGAAACATCTAATACTTACACTAGTAAATCCCCCATTGATAGTGATATCAATGACAAAAATCAAGAAATTACCCAAAAAGTTCAAGATTTAACTTTAGGGGGTAATGATTAAGGGGGAGCGTTAAATCAAGGGGGAGTAAGAGGTGATTTCGATGATGAAAGAAGGGTTAAGGATAATAATGATCAAAATTAAATTAATACACCTAGATCAAGTTGTAGGTAAATTATCTCAAGGTGTTAGGACTAGGTCATTTCATAGAGCTTCCTCTAGTCATATAGCCCTCATCTCCCAAATTGAGCCCAAAACAATCAATGATGCATTACTTGATCCGGATTAGATCTTAGCAATGCAAGATGAATTGACTCAATTTGAAAGGAGTCAAGTATGAGAGTTAGTTCCTAGACCTAATGATAATACCATCATTACTACAAGATGGGTTTTTAGGAACAAACTAGATGATCAAGGCAATATCACTAGGAATAAGGCAAGGTTAGTTGCAAGGGGTTTCAATCAAGTTGAAGGACCTGATTATGATGAAACATATGCCCCGGTTGCTAGGTTAGAGTCCATTAGAATCTTATTAGGATATGCCTCCTACATGGGTTTTAAACTTCATCAAATGGATGTAAAGTCGGCATTCCAAAATGGGTTCATTAAGGAGGAAGTATATGTAGAACAACCTCCCGGGTTTGGAAATATAGACTATCCAAACCATGTATTCAAACTTAAAAAGGCTTTATACGGTTTGAAACAAGCTCCCCGGGCTTGGTAGGAAAGACTGTCATCTTTCTTGGTCTCTAAGGGGTTTAGAAGGGGTGAAGTAGACCAAACTCTCTTCATTAAATCAAAATCTAAGGACATCTTTATAGCCCAAGTATATGTAGATGACATTATCTTTGGGTCAATAAATGATGAGCCCCTTCAAGACTTCATCAAAAATATGGAGAATGAGTTTGAGATGAATCTTGTTGGAGAACTAAATTTCTTCCTAGGTTTACAAGTCAAACAAACAAATGAAAGAATTTATGTATACCAAACCAAATATGCTAAGGAAATGATTAAGAAATTTGGTTTAGAAAATGCTAAAGTAGTGTCAACCTCAATGGCAACTAATACAAAAATAGATAATAATCTTGAAGGAAAACAAATTGACCTTAAACTCTATAGAAGTATGATTGGTAGCCTTTTGTACCTAACCACTAGTAGACCCGATATATTATTTGCGGTAGGTATGTGTGCAAGATACCAATCATATGCCAAAGAGTCCCATTTAGTGGTCGTAAAAAGAATCTTAAGGTATATCAAGGGCACACTAAATGTAGGACTTTAGTACCCTAGAACAAAATCTTTAGATTTAATAGGGTACACCGATTCCGACTATACGGGTTGCAAGTTGGATCGGAAGAGTACTAGGGGTGGATGTTAATTTCTTGGATCCTCCCTAGCGAGTTGGAATAGTAGAAAGCAACCTTGTGTTACTTTGTCAACCACCGAGGCCGAATATGCGGCTATGAGTGGTTGTGTGGCTCAATTACTTTGGATGAGACACACATTAGAGGATTATGAGCTACACTACTTCAATGTAAAAATTTATTATGATAATGTGAGTACCATAAACTTGACCAAAAATCTGGTACATCACTCTAGGACTAAGCACATTGAAGTGAAGCATCACTTCATTAGAGATCATGTGACTAAGGGGGACATTGAACTTAATTACATAGAATCTAAGTCCAACTTAGCCGACATATTCACCAAGGCTCTCCCTGACGCGGAATATTCATCACTTAGGAGAGAACTTGGAATATGCTTAGTAGAACAGAGGTCTTGGTTTGCATGATCCCATAGAAACTCTAGGATTTATACCTTTAAGCATCTCACAAAACACCTAAGAAATCATGATTTTTGTATTGAGCCACTTAGACAACATGTGAGATGTTAGGAAAATGCACTTGGGTCATCATGCTTATTATGATGCATTACTATGAACCAAGTGACATCTAAAGACATTAATCCTTCATTGGACTAATCATTGGGAAGGCTTATGCACAATTGATGTGCATATAGCTCCAAGAATATGATTAGAAATGTCAAATAAAACATAATTTAAACTATGTTTATCATACTTTGAAAAACAATTTTCAATTGCTAAGCAAAAAGTGATACAAAGTTTGCAAAATACTTAAAGCTTTTGTTAGGTTTCAAAATTATATCATTTTCAAAATCTGGAAAACATATATTTTTTAAATTATTTTTCCTTGATAGAACATGAATTCAGAAATATGTACACAAAATTTTGTGATTTTTCGATGTTTCTAGAATTTTTGGCGCATTTTTGAAGTTGGGCTGAAAAACCTGAAAAATGGACTTCGGGGTGTGGCAGTCGACTGAATAAGAATTCAGTCGACTGATACGCTGGTTTTTCTGCATTTCAGCCTTATTTCTTGATCTTGAGTGTGTTATTAAGTGTCCTAACCCTATGGTATATTAACTTAAGTAATTAAAAGGGTATGGGACTGTTTGATGCAATATTTTAGGGGGAGTTTCATAATATAAATCCTTTCATTCTCTAGATTTATATTGTTGGTGCAAAGTTAGGATTTAACTTTCTATCTTTTGTTATGCTTTGCTCCACAATGTTATTGCCACATCATGAACTATATCTTGGATTAAGGGGGAGCCTCATATCAATTTTATGCCTTAGTTCAAGATATATATCAAATTTAATTCTTTCATGAACTTGTTATTGTATGAATTCTTCTCCTTTTTGATGTATGTCAAAGGGAGAGAAGGGATGTTTAAGTTAGAATTCATATTGAAAATATGATTATGTGCATATGTTAAAGACCAAACTTAAATGATTGCCAAACATCAAAAAGGGGGAGATTGTTGGTGCAATAATATCCCAAGCATTTATATGTTTTGATGTTTGGATAATCATCTAAGTTAGGCAATATTTTGTGATCTAATTGTGAACATGTTTAAGTGACAGGAAAAATCCAAGTATAAAGACTTGGTAAAGGAAAAGTCCAAGTGTGATCTTGGCAAAAGAAGTCCAAGGAAAGGGTTTGGCGGCGTAAGACCAAGCTTGTAGTCTTGGCGGCGTAAAGTCCAAGCGGACCTTGGCAAAGAAAGTCCAAAGGCAAGTCTTGGCAGCGTAAGTCCAAGTATGTAGTCTTGGCGGCGTAAATTCCAAGCGTACTTTGGCGAAGAGAAACCTAAGACATGACGAAATCGAAGGAAGCTCTTCGAAGCAAGCGCAAAGGATGAACAAGTCGCGGACTCGGAGGGATCCTGGAGGCGCAAGGCTAAAGGAAGAGCTAGAAGGTTAAGTCTAGGTCTAGGGAGTCAATTCAAGTATGAATTACTCATACTTGATGAGTATCAGTCGACTGATGCGATGTAGCAGTCGACTGATAAGGTGCTCGACTGAGTCAGGCTGAAACTCTGACGATCGATCATTGCCAAACTAGCGATCGACTCTCGGTGCTGCGGTCGATCGACTACCAATACCGTGATCGGTGATCAAGTCAACAACGGGCACAAAATGGAGTCTCACTCGACTCCGTACAGGGATCACTTAACTGATGAAGTGATCAGTTGACTGATCAGGCTACCGTTGAAAATGGCGGTTGCGTATCTCCGTGGATTTGCCTCGTTAAAAGTCGTTGGCTTTAACGATAGTCAACTGATGTTGTACATCAGTCGACTGATCGTGGCCCAACGGGAAAAACAACCCTCTCTATAAAAAGAGGGCTTGGGATGCTTGAGAAGGCTAGTGCTTATCTTCCAACCTTATTCTCAAGCTTCCCATGATTTTCAAAGGCTTTCTTTGTGATTGTTTCCTCCTCTTCTCCTAAATCTCATTTTCATCATTGTAAGAAGAGGAGAAGGTCTTGTAAGAGAAAGCTTCTTAGTGGAATTGCTTGGGTTAATCCACCTTAAGGATCGCCGTGGAGTAAGAGTTTTATCTCCGAACCACGTAAAGGCTTCGTGTTAGCGTTTGTGTTTAGCTTCTTGTTTCTGTTTAGTATTTTGCTTCCGCTAACCTTTTTGTAGAAATTGAAGAAGAGGCTATTCATCCCCCTCTAGCCTTCCAAGGATCCCTAACACACAGTGTATTTTTCCCGAGCACAAAAGGGGTTGAGCATTGTAGTTGATTCAGAGTATGTGTTATGATCTGTGTCGAGCACCCTATGTATTTCCCAAGCACCATATGTTTTTCCAGAGCCAGAAGGATTGAGCAGCATAGTTGATCCAGATCCATGTGTTGTTGTGTGTGTCGAGCACCTTGAGTGTTTCTCGAGCACCATGTGATTTTCTTGAGCCTAGTAGGATTGAGAGTTATGGTTATTTCTGAGCTCAGTAAGGATAATGATATAGGTATTCTTGAGTACAGTGAGATGAGATGCCAAGGAATCTTTTGAACAGGAAATATTATTGAAAAAGAATATTCTTTATTATTATCGTTTATTTATTTTTAAATTTATGTATAGTTTTTTTTAGGTGAACAACAAGAAAGGAGAGGTGACACGTAGAGGATATAGATGAAGTCATTTTAAAAGGAAGTACAGAAGCGGCTGCATCTCAATGGTATGATAAGGGCATCGAAGTAAATTAATCTTGAAGTAAGCCGGTGCTAATCCTCTATAAAAGGGGTAGAGTTAGGGAGAAAAGGGGGATAATATTTTCTTCTTTATTCGGTACACAAGAACTCTCTTCTCATTTCTTCTTGTCATTCTATCATTCCACTTTTTTTATCCTGACTTGAGCATTGGAGGGTTCGCACCAGTAATGTCGGCCCACCTCTAATGTTCATTTTCGTGGCAGATCTAGCATCTGAGTGTGCTGAAAAAGAGGGCACCATCAAAAATCAATAAACACCACTATAGATCCCCGATAACGATGCCATTTTTTATAAAGAACATTTTGTCGCTCTATGGTATTTAATAATTAACTGAACCCCTCTATACTAATATAGCATTGGGAATGGCCCATGTCGTCTCTCATAAGAAACATAATGATGAATTTGCAAATTACTAGATGTGTTTTATGTTGGTGCAATCGATTCAGGTCATGATTGACTAGACTCGAGTTGGACTTGAATAGTGTTTTGATGTTTGACAATGATTTGGGGAGATTGTTGGTGCAATCGACTCGGATCATGATTAACCGGACTCGAGTTTAACTCGAGTGGTATTTTGGATGTTTGACGATGGTTTGACTATATGGTTGACATGGGGCTGACCATATGATGGGAAAGTCCAACATGAGTTGGCATGGAAATGTTGGGGATCGATTGGCCGGCTAGAGGGGGGTGAATAGCCCTCGTTCGTTGGATGTCGTATTTTGCTCATCTACGAAAACGTTAGCGCAAGCGGAAGCAATAAACTAAGACAAGCAAATAGAAATAAAACAAAGACAATACAAACACGGAGATGTAACGTGGTTCACGGCTACTCCGCTAATCCACGGTCCGATTCGTCCACGGTGAATCACTCCGCAATCTATCCACTAGATCTCTCCTTTGCACAAAGCTAGGTGGAGGTAACCTCTTTACAACAACACTCCTCTTACAAATATAATGAAAATAAGCTTGGGTAAGAGGATGGAAAGCTTTAGGGAACTTTGGGAGAGTGTTAGAGTGTAAGCATTAGCCTCCCAAAGCCTTACCCCCTTCCTTTTTATAGAGGAAGAGGGTTTCTTCCCGTTGACACAGGATCAGTCGACTGATGGCACCCATCACCGATCGGTGATCGCCGTCGTTGCCAATAACGGCCGCTTTCCACGTTGGATACTATCCCGATGCGATCGCATCGATCGATGGCACCCATCGATCGTGATGTCAACGGTCGAGTCCTCACAGGTCGACTCCATTCTCGCGGTGCGGTGACATCGATCGGCCGTCCCTTAGCGGTCGGTGATCAACCATCGATCGGCTTGCCCATGCGATCGGTGATCAACAATCCACCACATTAGACGGTCGATCGACCCATCGACTCGAGGCGATCGCCATGACATGGCAGTCGACTGGTGTCGGGAAAACTCATCCGACACTTGGCCAAATGGCCAAGTTTCACCTAAGAGCTACCCTTCCCGGGTTACAATCGCTCACTCTCATCCCTCGGAGTCCCTCGCCTTCGAAGTTCTCTTCGTTCGCGGCCACGTCCCTCGGCAGCATCAGGCGCACGACTCTGCAATGCTCCTTCGCGTCTCTTGCCTCGAAGTCTACTTCCTCCGGCTTCACTCCAAGCTCCTCGTCCGGCGGTCCCTCGGATGCTCCAAGCGTACGGCTTCCGCAAAGCTATCCTTCACCGACTCAAGGCACAAGTCATGAGATGTGAAACTCGCCATGGCTCCATGTGCGAATTACTAAGTCCTGCACGACTTCAACGCACATATCAAATCAACATATCAAACTAACTTAAACCCTTTGCCACACCATCAAAACCATATCACGGCAAGAGATTGCCCTAACAATCTCCCCCTTTTTGATGTGTGGCAATCCGTTTAAATTAGGTAAAAATATTTGAATAAATTTTAAGGAAAGAAAGCATGTAAACATAATCATGATATAGCAACATGCAACTCCCCCTTAATCCATGAAACTCTCTATGTAAATTTCTCCCTATCATAAATTTCTCCCCCTTTTATAATTAACTTAAACATAATATTTTCTCCCCCTTTGACACCATCAAAAAGATTATCACTAAGTTAAAAACACATGACATCAAGTCTAATAGAAAGAAGATACCATAAGTTGATTTAAAATTCAGAATTCAGCCTTTATGAGTGATATTCAGCCATCGATCGAGGTTCGGATACGGATCGGTACCGCACGTGAATTCGGGATTTTTGATTTTGAACGAATTTCGAAATGCATTAAAAATTCCAGAAAATTCAAAAATCATGAAATTTGGGGAACACATTTCTTTTAAGTATATCTATCAGTGAAAAATATGTTTTCATGAAAAATCATTATATTTCCACGTATTTGCCAAAAATCCAAAAGCTTTAAAAACTACTAGGTTTTTGATCATAAGAGTATCCATTTTAACACCTAGTCTTTCATCCAATTGTTTCAAAACATGAATACATATATTTTAAAGTAAGAAATTGTTTTGAAAACATATGAAATATCCAACCATGATCTTTGGGCAATATGTCTATGAATTAAACATAAGCCTTCCCCATGATTGGTCTATTATTGCTATTTTGATACTTTAAATGACCATCTAAATGCCATAGGCATTAGTGAACATTTGTATCATCCTAACATCTCACTCATGCTAAGTTTTCAATCAAGGTAGCCTATGGTGAGTGTGAGATGCATCCTAGGGGGTATTTGTATATACTTAACCAATATGTTCATGCAATTCTATCATGGTTAAGTGTCAACCTAATAATCCTCATGATCATAAAGACATATATGAATGAATTCTACATTATGATCATGAAACTCATGTATTCATCAAATAATAGTCATGCATTAGGTATTATATGATGATAATAAATAAAGTATTACCTAAAGCATGATTCAAACCTATTTCTTATGATAACGTGCCAAATTTCAAAAACATAAATCATGATTGTAAATATACATAGGAATTACATCAATCATTATGATTTAAGCATTATTATCTATTTATGGGTACGTTATCATCACCCAACACTATCTAAAAAATATTGTCCCGTCATCCTAAGTCAACCAAAATATGATATAGGTTAGGTCTATGTGGTTGACTACCCTAGGGTTATTCTAACCCTTAAGGATGGATTTTGGAACCCAAAATATATTCTTTCCTATTGGGTTCACTAGATATTCCTTGGGGATCCATTTTCTAGCAATTACTTTCTTTTTATCTTGTCCCCTAGCTATTAGGCATTTATAGGCCTTTTCATTTTTCTTTTCCTTATATCCTAGGCCTTTTTTGTTAAAACTTGCTCTTTGGCTCCCTATGATCATATTTAATGTGTTGGAGCCAATAGTGAATTTTTCTAGGGCTTTGGTTAAATAGTCTACCTTTTCCCTTAGGGCCCTATTTTCCTCTATGCATGCATCACTAACATCCAAAGGCATATAGTCATGTGAGCATGCATCATGGCAAGAAGAAACATTATCATTTAAGCATGCATTTTCTAGCTTTTGTTCTAATTCCTTAATTTGACTAAGCATGCTTTTACTTTTCTTTTTCATGCCAAATAACTCCTTAGTTAAACTAGAAATTATGGAAACTATTTTCTTAGGAGAAGCATTCGTTACCATAGTTTCCATATCCTCTTCTTCTTCTTCGGATGAGGAGGATGTGGAGGCTCCCCCTACATTTGAGCTCTCCCCACTTGTGCTTGATTCTTCATTTGAGGAGGAGGAGCAATCCGAGTCATGAAGAGCCATTAGTGCTAGGTTGGAGTAGACATGCTCTTCTTCTTCGGATGAGGAGGCGGAAGCAACGTCATCCCATGTCTTGGCTTTGAGTGCCATGCCCTTCCCTTTTCCTTTTGCCTTCTTTTCTTCTTCCTTTTTCTTGCTCCCCCTCTTCTTCCTCTTTTCTTCTTTCTTGCTCTTGTTTAGGAGGGGACAATTATCCCTTATGTGCCCCTCTCCTTGGCAATTATAGCATATGACCTTCCCCCTTGGTCTTCTATTCCTATCATTAGATTTATGAAAATGAAAACCTTTTAAAGCACGTCTTACCCTCCTTACCATATAGGCTTCTTCGGTGCTATCCATGGAGGAGGAGGAAGAGGCGCTTAAATCATCGGAGGAGGAGGAACTTCCATCTTCTTCTTCCCTTGTTTGCCATCAAGGCTACTCCCGAATTTTGGACTCTAGGCTCTTCTTGTATACCTTCAAGCCTTGTCTCATGAAGCTCCATGGTTGAAAAGAATTCCTCCAAGGTGCTCACTTCTAAGTTCTTGGAGATATAAAATGAGTCCACCATGGAGCTCCATCTTGAGGACCGGGGAAAGGCATCTATGGCCTTCATTACCATATCCCGGTTTGATAGCTTCTCACCTACACTTGTTAGCCCAATTAATATTTCTTTAAATCTAGAATGTAGGAAGTTACCTTTTCTCCTTTCAAGCTTAATATTTGATAGTTGGGAGCGGAGGAGATCTCTTCGCTAAGCTTGGCTTCGAAGTGCCTTCATGAAGTTCAACCAATCTCTCCCACATCTCTTTGGCACTTGAGCACTCTCCTATTCTATTTACTTCTTGTTGAGGGAGCACATTGTAGAGGTGGTGCTTGGCCTTTGAATTTGCCAAATACTCCTCTCTTTGTCTTTTGCTCCATCTCGATTTCTCCAATGGCTCCCCATCCTCGTTCCTAGGCAACTCGAAACCGTTTTCCATTATTAATAGAATTTCAAAGTCGGTTTCGAAGAATACCTCCATTCGCTTCTTCCACTGCTTAATTCGCCATCGAACCGGTGGATGGATGTTTGAGCCGGCCATTTTGAAAATTGCTTGTTGTGGCGGTTAGTCCTCGACAAGCTTTCCTTGGCTCTGATACCACTTGTTGGGGATCAATTGGCCGGCTAGAGGGGGGTGAATAGCCCTCGTTTGTTGGATGTCGTATTTTGCTCGTCTACGAAAACGTTAGCGCAAGCGGAAGCAATAAACTAAGACAAGCAAATAGAAATAAAACAAAGACAATACAAACACGGAGATGTAACGTGGTTCACGGCTACGCCGCTAATCCACGGTCCGATTAGGTCACGGTGAATCACTCAATCTATCCACTAGATCTCTCCTTTGCACAAAGCTAGGTGGAGGTAACCTCTTTACAACAACACTCCTCTTACAAATATAATGAAAATAAGCTTGGGTAAGAGGATGGAAAGCTTTAGGGAACTTTGGGAGAGTGTTAGAGTGTAAGCATTAGCCTCCCAAAGCCTTACCCCCTTCCTTTTTATAGAGGAAGAGGGTTTCTTCCCGTTGACACAGGATCGGATCGGTGATGGCACCCATCGTCGGCTGATCGCTTCGCTGCCCAATAACGGTCACTTTCCACGTTGGATACTATCCAATGATGCGTATCGATCGGTGATGGCACCCATCGATCGATCGATATCAACGGTCGAGTCCTCAACGAGGTCGACTCTTCGTGCCCGTGCCGCGGTGACATCGATCGTGACCGTCCCTTAGCGATCGGATCAACCATCGATCGCCCATCGGCGATCGGTGATCAACTGATCCAGACCACATTTAAACCGGTCGATCGACCCATCGACTCGGAAGCGATCGACTTCCGCATGACATGGCGGTCGTGTCGAAAAACTCATCCGACACTTGGCCAAATGACCAAGTTTCACCTAAGAGCTACCCTTCCTGGGTTACAATCGCTCACTCTCATCCCTCGGAGTCCCTCGCCTTCGAAGTTCTCTTCGTTCGCGGCCACGTCCCTCGGCAGCATCAGGCGCACGGCTCTGCAATGCTCCTTCGCGTCTCTTGCCTCGAAGTCTACTTCCTCCGGCTTCACTCCAAGCTCCTCGTCCG
The DNA here is from genome assembly GCA_025175895.1 of Wurfbainia villosa. NCBI lineage: Eukaryota > Viridiplantae > Streptophyta > Magnoliopsida > Zingiberales > Zingiberaceae > Wurfbainia > Wurfbainia villosa. Next base: position 32,560,574 of record CM045990.1, on the reverse strand, counting down.
GCGGTCCCTCGGATGCTCCAAGCGCACGGCTTTCGCAAAGCTATCCTTCACCGACTCAAGGCACGAGTCATGAGATGTGAAACTCGCCATGGCTCCATGTGCGAATTACTAAGTCCTGCACGACTTCAACGCACATATCAAATCAACATATCAAACTAACTTAAACCCTTTGCCACACCATCAAAACCATATCACGGCAAGAGATTGCCCTAACAGGAAAGTCTAAGCATGGGTATTGGCAAGGAGAAGTCCAAGTTTGAGTCTTGGAAATTGGAAAGTCCAACATGGGTTGGCAAGGGAAGTCCAAGGGGTGATATTAGCGGCATAAAGTCCAAGGGTGGAGTCTTGGCAGCATAAGTCCAATGGTTGGCGGCGTAAAATCCAAGCTGTAGTCTTGGCAGTATAAGACCAATGTGCCTTGGCGGTGTAGACCACGTTAGCACGACAATAGGTGATGGAAGGACCTGAAGGCTAGCATATGGATGAACAAGTCATGGATAACTTGGAGGGATCCGATAGGCGTGAGGCTGACGAAGGTGGCTAGAAGGCTTAGGTCTAGGCTAAGGGTGGTCTAGCAAGTATGAGGGCATCATACTTTGTGTTAAAACCTCATAAATGAGGTTATCAGTCGACTGATGGGAGTCGACTAGAGTTCAACTGTAGGAAATGACCTGGCAGTCGACTGCTATGGATTGAAGTTAACTGATAGTTGAGTTTTCGGGAACAGAAAGTTTCCAAGTCAACTGTTAGGGTTTGACAATTGAGTGATGGCTCGATCAGTCGACTGATGTGCATGATCAGTCGACTGATGGTCTATCCGTTGGAACTTATCCAACGTGGCTTGAGCCGTTGAGACAACGTCTATAGGAGCAGTCGACTGATGGTCTCGATCGGTCGACTGCTAGGCAAAATCCAGCCCGAATGTAGGTTATACAAACAGCTCATGGAGAAGGTTTTTGCCATAGTTTCTTAGGGCGATTTAGGGCTATTTGCTGGTGCAATTCAGAGTCTCTAAGTGTATCTCAAGCAACTAAACAAGCAAGCTTCCAAAAGATCATTTGTAAAGTGTTCTTTGCATTCTTTTATTGTATATGATTTGTAATTGCTTGTTTTACTTTGTATTACTATTGTAATCGTTATAAGAGGTTTCTCCGCCTTCGACTTGTTGTCGAGAAGGAGTATTATTGTTTGGTGGTGTTAGTTGCATCTCTAGAGCTCATTTGAGATCAATCCGTGGGGTAGGAACCTTGAGGTTCCGAACCACGTTACATACTTGTGTATTTGTATTTGTTTTCATTTTTGTTATGGCTATTATATATATTCCGCTGCGCATAACAAGCTTTGTAGAGATGAACATGAATGAATTCCATAGACGTACGAAATACTATTCACTCCCCCCTCTAGTGATGATCAATTCTCAACAAGTGGTATCAGAGCGAGGTCACTCTTCAAGGTTTAACAACTAAGAGAGCACGCTAGAGGGAACAAGATGGAATTTGAAGAAAAAGTGTGATGGGACATCAACACTCTGGTCCCATATGCAATCTATGGACGAGAAGGCTTCAATTCATGGAAGGGAAGGATTGAAGACTTCATCATGATGAGGGAGTTTGAAGAATGATCCATCTTGATGGAAGGATTTAATTATCCAAGAGGGCCAAAGGGAGGTTTCCTCAAAATGAAGAAGTGGACGGGGGAACAACTCCAAGAATTTGAGAAAAATACAAAGGTAATAAAATTCTTGGTTGATTTAATCCTTAATTACATCTTGTGTAGCTTAGGTGAATACAAGGATGCCAAGGAATTATGGAGCGAGTTGGCAAAATATCATGAAGATCCATCACCAGCTCAAGAAGAGGAGGAGGCCGAAGAGGAAAGCTCTTCCTCACAAGAAAGTGAGGATTTGGAGGTTGATAGGGAATCAACATCCGGATCAGAATTGGTGGAAGAGGTAGAAGTAGAAGAAGCCTTCACTTCAAGGATTGAGAGGGAGGAGAGAATTTTCACACTGGAGCAAACTCAAGAGGAGCCATCTACCTCCGGAGAGATGAAGAACTCACTCCGGCCACCACCATTGACCTAGATAACTCAAGCATTCAAATTAAAAATAAAATCCATATTATATGCTTTGAGTGTAGGGAAGTAGGACACTATAAGAGCAAGTGTCCTAAGAAAGTCAAGAAAGGTCAACCGACACCAAAATCTCAAGAAAAGGCCAAGGATGTCGGTCCCCCAATAATTAAAAACAAGGAGCATATCATTTGCTTCAAATGTCAACAAAAGGGCATTATAGGAGTCAATGCCCTAGGGGGAGGAAGAAGACTCAAGAGGGAGCATCACATGTAGGAGGAGCCTCTAAGACAAATCCTAAAGTATATTTTAGTAATGCACCTTCTTTAATTAATAGGCAAAAGCATGCTAGGAATTTATTGTCATTACTCATGAACAAAAACATGTTAGAAATAAACTCTATTGCTTAGGTGCAAAGTCTTGCCACTTTAGAAATAAGGAGAAATTTGGGACTAATATCTCTAAAACAATTTTACCTAAGAAAATCATTAGGAAAATAAAAGATCATTTAGGCATTAACCTTAAGAAGGGTATGCATATGCCTAGGAAATGGAACAATGCCCAAAGATTAAATCAAAAATAAAAAATTGGATAATTAGAACTAGAAAATCAAGTTTTGAAGTCAAAACTTGAGAAAATGGAGAAGACTCTTAGAAAGATGCAAATCAAATACAAAGGTCAAATTGCCAAAATCTAGGGTCTAGGAGTCAAAGTCAAAGGCCTAGGAAACAAGAACCCTCAAGGGGCAAGAAAGGTTTGGGTCACAAACCTAAGCCCAAAAAGACTTATCATAATGTTCCATTCGATTATGAAACTAGTACTAGGTCTAGGAAAACCAAGGTTACAAGGGAAGTCATCCCTAGAGTTGACCAAGGTAGGTACCTAGTGGCTAGGGTTTCGAAGAAACCTAGGGAAGCCACTAAGAAGGTTACAAGGGGAGTCACCCCTAGAGCTAACCTAGGCAAGACCATAATGATTAAGGCTACCGAGCCTAGGAGGGTCATTATGAGGGTATCTAGGGAGGTCATCCCTAAGGAATACCTAGTTAACCCAAGGAGCTCAAATAGGTTTTGGGTTCCTAGGAGCGTAATCGACTCACGCTAAATGGGTTAGGATGTGCCAACCTTGAATGGATAGGTAGTTAACCTAACCTTGGTAAAGGTGACACTTTAGGTCATTTTCAAGGTTATGGGTACATTGGAAATGTGTTTTGATCATAATCCTAAAGGCTTTTAGGATGTACCAATATATTTTGAAGGTTATGAAAAATTAATCAAATTGGCACAAATCAGGTTTAGAGGTCATAATGTGCCATTTTGGGTTTTTGGCACACTTGGGAGAAAAGTGATAATATGACAAAATAGATTTAACCTTAACAAATGACAATTAATATTAAAATTTAGGTATTATATACCTTTATGTTTTATTTGCCATGATTGATTTGCCATATAACATGTTCATGACATTATATTTATTTTTATCATTTATATGTCATGATCATGCTTAGGTTGTAGTCTTAATGCCATGTATGCTTAGGTTATATCATATGTCATGACATCATGATCATTGACCATGCATATTTATATCATCATTTATGTCATGATCATTCATGAATTAATTAAAATTGATTTAAGGACAATGACATGACTTGAAGTTCCATGTATAAGGGAATCAAGTAGTGTTATTTTAGAAAAATACATGAAACCTTAGTTTAAGATGAACAAAACTCACATCTCACATCAAATTTACATGTGTGTATTTTCAAACACCCTAGACACATATGAGATGCTAGGAAATGAGTTAAGTTTAAGGTGCATAGTTTTTGCATCTAGATGAACTCAAACTCATCTTATACCATGAATGAATCATGAGGAAAGCTTATGTACAAGTCATGTGCATTAAGCCCATAAACCATGGTTCAATATAAGATTTTTAAAACTATTTCAAAATCATTTTGAAAAACCTTGGTGTAGTCTATCTTTTGATAGAAGTCACCATTGATGATGTTGATACAAAGTGAACTCAAAACAATGAAGTTTTTCTCATTTTTGAACTTTGTATCAATTTTATTATTTTGTGGGTAAATTATTTTTCAATTTTTTTTTCACCTATTGTATTTGACATAAGTATTATATGTACGAAGTTTCAAGATTTTTCAAAATACGTACATTTACTTATGAAATTTTGAAATTCATTTTCTGTTTCTGATTTCTGTATTTTGCATATATCAGTCGACTGCTTCTTGATGGCAGTCGACTGATTACTATTAGAGTAGATTGTCAATGCTGATTTCAGGTAAACAAGGATGTTTAGCTCATGTTTCAGCTATGTTAGACTACCCTAACTACTCCTAACCCTAGGATATGCTTTGGAAAGCATTGGAAAGGGTGAAAATCCATTGGATATGGATTAGGAGAGTTGTTTAGGGTGTGTATAAATTTTAAGGTGTGTGAAAGTTCAAGTTTAAACTTTTGACCTTAATTTTGATGATTTAGTATTCCTATTAGCTTAAGGACTCTCCAAGGACATTGTTGGTGCAATGGTCAAGGGGGAGCAAGCCTTTAGGAGGAGGTATCCATCATGAGATTATGAATGTGTTCTTCGTCATGAGGGGGAGAAATGAGAATGTAAGATGCCCAATTTAGAAATTGGGAGAGTTTATAGGAAGTCTCTCTTAAGTGATATGAGACTTATCACTAGGAAGAGTGAAGGCATTATAGATATTTTTAGACCAAGGGAGAGATTGTAAGATCTCATTGGGATATGAGACATTGACCTCCTTGGGGAGAACCTTTTTGATGTATGTCAAAAAGGGGGAGAATTTATAGGAGAAGTTATGAGAGAATTTGGGATTACCAATTTGGGAGAATTGGTAAGGAGATTTGAGTTAGGTGGCCTAACTCAATATTTTGTTTGTGGTTTTTGTCAAACATCAAAAAGGGGGAGATTGTTGGTGCAATCGACCCAGGTCATGATTGACCAGACTCGAGTTGGACTCGAGTAGTGTTTTTATATTTGACAATGATTTGGGGAGATTATTGGTGCAATTGACCCAGGTCATGATTGATCGGACTCGAGTTTGACTCGAGCGGTATTTTGGATGTTTGACGATGGTTTGACCATTGTTTGACTATATGGTTGACATGGGGTTGACCATATGATGGGAAAGTCCAACATGGGTTGGCATGGAAAGTCCAAGCATGGGTCTTGGCAAGGGAAAGTCCAAGCTTGAGTCTTGGCAATTAGAAAGTCCAACATGGGTTGGCAAGGGAAGTCCAAGGGGTGATATTGGCGGCGTAAAGTCCAAGGGTGGAGTCTTGGCAGCATAAGTTTAATGGTTGGCGACGTAAAGTCCAAGTTGTAGTCTTGGAAGCATAAGACCAATGTGCCTTGGAGGTGTAGACCACGTTAACATGATAATAGCTGATGGAAGCACCTGAAGGTTGTTGGAGTATTGAGAATACAATCAAAGTCTCACATTAGTAAGACATGAAAAAGATCATGTGCTTATAAGATGAAAAGATATTTTCATTGGGTTGAGGCCTTTTGGGTAAAACCCAAAAACTAAACCATGAGGGCTTGGGCCCAAAGTGTATAATATCATGTCATTGTGGAGATATGTGAATCTTATAGGCACTAACAATTGGTATTAGAGCCATGATCCATGTCAAGCCATGAACCTCGAATGAAGAAAGTTGAGCTCCCATATCCGGATCAAGAGAACCAAACACCAGGCAGGAAGTCCAGTTAGGTCGGGAGGACCGAACAACTGGCAGGAAATCCAATTTGGCCAGAAGGGTTGGACAATGATGTGAGCAAAACATATAGGGTTTTAGGCGTAGTTTTCGCTCACATCTTGTTACATTTTGTGTTAGTTTCATGCATATGTTACTCTATTCTTGCACGCATTGCCTATTTTTTGGTTCGGAGGTCTGCTCATTGTACTTTTCTATGCAGGTTAGCTTTTTTGGTGAAAAAGACGCGTTTTTAGAGCAAAAGAAGGACTTTCGCAGCTAGATGCAGAGTGGGACACGACCAGGGCGTGTGGATTCACACGACCATGTCCAATGGGCAAAGAATAGCACCTCAGGACCGCACACGGCTTGGCCGTGTGGCGGCCCGACGGATTTGCGTGACTAGGGCTTTTTTCGGATTTTGCAACGGTCCGAGGCGATGTCTATATAAGGATGGCTCCGCCCAAATCCTAGGGGGGAGGCACGACGGCTAGGACGACACGCCGAAGCCCTAAAAAGCTTCATTAACTCGCAACGGGGAGGAGGAACGCCACTAGAGGTCCGCAACTTGCAATACAACGCCGGAGAGAAGATCACGAAGCATCGTATATCTCTATTTCTGTGCTATATTTCTATTGTAATCGAACTTAAACATGTTTTGTGATTCTTCCTTCGTATTTATGGAGTAGTACTTTTGATTCTAGGATTAGGGAGTAGCTTGTGTACATAGACAATGTTGGTTCATATTAAATTCTGGCCATAAGTTTGATTTGATAATTGGTAGTTGTTCTTTGTTATATCTACGTGTGTTTGACTTTCTTTCCAATGTGCTTAGGCGATACTAGGTGGTGACAACCCTCGCAATCTAGATTTAGGAGGTTTGATCAAGGAACCTAGGAGTAAACCTGACCTCCCGTAACTGTGGGGAGAAGGGAATGGTGGAATCGGAAACGGTCCACCACAAGGATTGATTTGGCATCCTCGTACCCTCTATCCCGTCTTTTTGGGCGGAGGTAGCTCCCGGTGAATGCGGCGGCTCTGCGGGAGAGTGTATGATGTTCCTTCCCCAAAACCGTAGATAGACCTTTAGACGACGCCAATTGACAACATTGTTCTATGGTACATAGGCAAAACCGAAGTTCTAGAATTACCTTTTAAGACCCCAGCACACTCTTTTCCTCCTCCATGTGACACCGTACAGAGTAGGGTCCTCCGATAGTCCTCACCAACCGACTCTCTCAGAGATCACGTCCGAACAATCGCAACCACTTAGTGTATTGGTACTTGAATCCCAGTCCCTGTGGGATCGATAATCTTTATTACTTGATGACATCCGTGCACTTGCGGGCGTTGAGCGTGAGTGCGCACTTTGAGTCCACGACGGTATCCGTCGCGAGATTTGAGGACGCGTCCGTGCGCATCAAGTTTTTGGCACCGTTGTCGGGGAATGTCGATTCGATATCAAATCGAATGGTGGTAGATTGGATCGGACTTAGGATTAGATTATTTTCTTGATTTATTTTTTTTAGTTCATCTTATCTGCTTAGTTCTATTTTCCATATTTAGATTTAGTTTTTATTTTTCAATAGTAGTTTTTTATTTACTTATTGCATCTTAGACTTTTGTTTGCTAGTTTTATTTACTTTCTATTTTTTTAGCATTAGGTTAGCACTCTTACTTTTGTAGTTTGGTTCGCCGTATGCTTAGAATACTAGGGTCGGAAGGTCTAATTCTGATCAATCTAGAGATTGAGCGAACCTTTCACCGTCGGAGAGTAGCACAGCGAAAGATGGAAGATCAAGCTGCATCCGAGGTGAACATAGACAGCCGACCTCTGCGGGACTACGCAGCTCCTAGCGCTAGAGGATTCAGGCTGAGCATAACTGGACCATCAATTTCGGCAAATAACTTTGAGCTGAAGCCGACACTTATACATATGGTCCAACAGAGCCAATTCGGGGGAGCTGCAACTGAAGACCCGAATTGGCATCTTGAGGCTTTTCTCGAAATCTGCTCAACTATGAAACTAAACGGAGTCCCTTCTGATGCGATCCGCCTAAGTCTGTTCCCGTTTTCACTGCGGGATAAGGCTAAGGCATAGCTTCACTCCTTACCTTCTGGCAGCATCACGACATGGGAGCAGTGTGAGCAGCAGTTTCTGAATAAATACTTCCCACCAAGTAAGACTGCTCACATGCGCCACCTTATCACGAGCTTTCGCCAGAAGGAGGGGGAGTCCTTGTTCGAAGCATGGGATCGCTACAAGGGGCTACTTTACCAATGCCCACACCACGGACTGGATAGGTGACTGATGATCCACATTTTCTATAATGGGATCGCTTACGCTACAAAGATGTCCTTAGATTCTGCCGCAGGAGGAGCTCTAATGAACAAGACCATAGAGGAGGCAGAGGAGCTTATCGAAGAGGTGGCCCAAAACCACCATCAATGGGCTTCCGAACGTGGTCAACCCACACCTACGGCAGGATGATACACTGTCAACTCCATGGACCACCTTTCGGCAAGGATGGATGCACTCAGCAGATGGTTTGAATCTTTGAATTCTTCATCTGCATGCACGACCATTGATTTTGGAGAAGGAGCGGCAGCGTATCGTGAGGACCACTATGGAGGGCAGGGGACCTCAGATGAGCAGATTGAGCATTGTGACGCGATTGTGGACTATGATCAAAGGCCCCACAACCCGTACTATAATACCTATAATTCTGGATGGAGGAGTCACCCGAATTTCTCCTACAAAAATAACTCGGGAACAGCAGGGCAATGGGCAGCGACCACAGAAGTCCAGACTGGAACAAATGATGGAGGACTTCATCGCTACCCAAACTAAGGCCAATGAAGAATTTCGTCGCCAACATCAAAAGTCTGAAGAAGCACTGAGAGACTTAAAGGTCACCGTTGATGGCCTTGCAAGTCATGCCCGGATGATGGAGACACAAGTAGCCCAAATAGCCCAATCCGTGTCACAACCTGTGAAGAACTCTCCGGTGAGCCAAGGAAAGGAGGAAGGAGTAGGGCAAAGTAGCCAATTCGCAAAGGGGTGTGCAACCATGATTTCCACCCTACTTGACCAAGCTGAGTTTGAAGAGAAGATTCCAATACAGCTTGAGGACCCTGGTAAATTCGTTATTCCATGCTCAATTTATGGGGAGAGCTTCGACGAAGCACTATGCAACTTGGGGTCATCAGTCAGTGTGATGCCCTATGCATATTTTCTGAAGATGGGACTAAGCGGGGCTCCAACCGGCGAATCTTGGTATTCGTATGGGGGATGATTCAGTGAAGGAGCCCGTTGGCCTACTACCACACGTTCCTATGATGATTGAGGATTTCGTGATACCCACAGACTTCATCATACTGGACACATGACCAAATCCCCAGAATCCTATCATTCTGGGAAGGCCTTTTCTAGCAACCACAGGGGCGTGCATAGATGTGAAGGCACACCAGATCTCCCTAGAGGTAGACGGGGAGATCATCCTTTTTAGCCTTTCGGAGCACAGAGCTCCCTACTTTGACGACTTCACGATTAGCAGATTGAAGCCAGAACCTCCAGATCCAGATCCCGAGACGGATGAATGGAGGTTCACTGAACCACCAGAGCCGAGTTGATAGAAGAGTGCGGTCGAGTTAAACAATCTTAAACAAAGCGCTTCTTGGGAGGCAACCCAAGTTTAGTTTTAGATTTCCTTTTTCTATTGCATTGCATAAATTTGTTTGATTTTAGTTTTGATTTCTATCACATTTAGAGTTCGGAATAGAAAAGAACTTTGCTAGGCAAAATTGAGACCCATATTAGTCTACATGGCAAAGTGTATGAAAAAATTCGGGCCATGGTGCATAATTGGGGCGAAAAATGGGGGCACACGGCCTGGCCGTGTGTTTTCCCAAGGTCGTGCCCGATTGACCAGAGGCACACACGGCCTGGCCGTGTGTTTTCACACGGCCGTGACGCGCGAGGTTAAAAGGGGTGAGCCATGTGTTTTCACCCCATTTGCGCAGTGTGCTTCAAAAGTTCTTGCCCTAGCAGTGTGATTTCATTTTCCCCTTCCTTTAGAGGCATTTCTAACCTCTAAAGAAGCCAAAAGGAGCAAGGATGAGGAGGACCAAGACCGTAGCATCCCGATCCAGTGCCTCGGAGCGACGAACAAGAAGAGTCGATGCTCCTCAAGCTTCGGAAGAGGGTAACTCCCTACCCCCTTTACTTTTTCGCAATAATGAACATAGAGATAGGTACAATATGCTCTCTACTCATAAACTTACTGCTACTAGGTACTTAGATGAGGATTTGCTAGAATCTTTAGGGTTGTTAGGTGATATGCAAACCCTATTTGCAAAAATGGAGTGGGAAGAGATTATGGGAATAAAACACCTAACTTACCCTAGGATAGTTTTGGAATTTTTGAGTTCTTTAGAGGCGAAAGTTTTAACGGGTAGAGAGAGCAAGGAGGGTAGGATATCTTTTAGGCTTTTTAATATTGAGCATGAGTGGACCCTTCACCAATGGAACTCATGCTTTGGCTTGCTAAGCGGGGGAGAGAGAAGGACCCCTAATGGGTACAACTCTCGTATGATTTGGACCGAGTTGACGGGGGAGCACGCTTATGACCCATCTAGGGCCAAAGCGTCGCGCCTCCAAAACCCCGTCTTTCGATACCTACACCACATCATGGCCAGTACCATATTTGGTCGTGGGGAGAGTGACGATGTAGTTAGAGCCAGTGAGCTGCTTTGCTTATGGGATATGCTACAAGAAAGGAGTAGCATCGATGTAGGATCCCACTTCATCAGACACTTAGTGAAGATGGGTAAAGTAGCACGCGGAGAGATCAATGTGGGAGGCCTACTTACCCACATTTGCTATAGGATGGGGTACGATTACACATCATTGGAGAGTATAGAGGGGAGCCCTAGGATCGACCTAGGAGTATGCATGACCATGAAGATGATTGTAAGAGAAGGAGACTCCTTATGCTTTGTAAGGAAAAATCTTACGACCCTTAGGCTCCCCGACCCGGATCGTACAACCATCGCTATACGCGCCAACTAGAGCTTGGACCTGATAGTGGAATCCCCTCCACATGAGGGACCATCCACATTAGCACCCATCTCTCCACCTTTGTATCACTCTCCCTCCAGTCCACACATGCATAGGAGCCCACCTAGTCCACGCCGACATGAGCCTACACCTGCACCACCATCTTTTTCTACTTTTGAGCAGGATGCAAGTACGTCAGCATAAGATTTCTCGGAGTTTCGATCGTGCCTCGATGACATTTACCGAGCGTGACGTAGAGGCGTGCGGTGGGAGGAAGCAGAGCGCCTACATAGCGGAGTTCGAGGATTTGAGCATTTCCGGTGGCGAGGAGGAGTTCTATGATGAGGCCCACATATACTTCCAGGAGGAGGCTGCTCATCGCCAAGATGAGACCGCCTACCGCAGGGAGATGCGGCAGCATATGCACGCCCAGCAGACACAGTGGGCTAGGGAGGAGGAGCACCGAGTAGCCGCTGCGTCCACCATCTCTCAGATCGACCACATATATATGTGGCATCAGCGGCTCAACAGCAAGTTCTCCCTGGATCCAGAGATGCTGAGGCTCCCAGACTTTCCACCTCGTCCACCATATTAGAGGTATATTTTTGTTTAAGTCTGGGGGGGGCTCCAAAATCTATTTTGTTTTGTTTCCTAGCAGTAGTTTTTTTCTGGTATTTTCATTTGTTCATGCATGCACGAGTTGTTTAGTTCCTTTCAATATTTAATTTTTGGTGTCTGTAAAGTTACCTTAGTAGTATTTTTGAAAGTTGCTTGCATGAGTTGTTCCCAAAGGTAGCTTAACTCCATTTATCTTGTGGTATTTTATTCTATGTGCTCTATTGAATGCTCTAGACTTGCACTGGTTAGCTCTGTTTTTGCACTTACACATGTCGAACATTCTGAAAGAGAGAATCTAGTACATACCTAGTTATGATTCACTTCAGTAGTCTAGTACTTTGGAATCCATAGGTGACTCTAGGTTTAACATTTTAGTTACTGGAGATGCTCGGATCGTGTAAGCCCATTCGAAAAAATCAAAATCCCTGTGAGCCAAAAAAAAAGAAAAGAAAAAAAAAGAGTGAAAAAGAAATGACAAGAAAAAGAAAAAAAAAGAGAGTGAGAGGGATAAAAAATAGTTGTCGTGGGTGGAAATGGCTAGGTACCCCTTTGAGACCGAGTTAGGTTACTGGGGAAACACCTCCCAATTTCTCTCAATACCGAGCACGCCTTTGAGACTTTATGCTAGATCTAGGGAACGACCCTCGCTTTGGGCAGGTAAGTGCCTAAGAGCCAGAAACCTTAGGAAAGCTATGGGGTGACGACTTAACTCACCATGGAACGGGCATCCCCTAAGAATGATTCGCCTAGCATGAGCACGAGGAGCTAACTTAGTGAATTTTTAGAACATATCTATTTTGCTTTGATTGCAAATACCACCTGATAAATTTAGTTAGCATGCTAATTATGGAATAATATCTTTTTAAAATTTTATGGCACTGAGGTTTGCTTGAGGACAAGCAAAGATTTAAGTCTGGGGGAAGTGATGTGAGTAAAACATATAGGATTTTAGGCGTAGTTTTCGCTCACATCTTGTTACATTTTTTATTAGTTTCATGCATATGTTACTCTATTCTTGCACGCATTGCCTATTTTCTAGTTCGGAGGTCTGCTCATTGTACTTTTGTGTGCAGGTTAGCTTTTTTGGTGAAAATGACACATTTTTGGAGCAAAAGGACTTTCGTAGCTAAACGTAGAGTGGGACATGGCCAGGGCTTTTGGATTCACACGGTCATGTCCAATGGGCGAAGAACAACACCTCAGGGCCGCACAAGGCCTGGCCATGTGGAAACACACGACAGTGTGGTGGCCTGACAAATTTACGCGACTAGGGCTTTTTCCAGATTTTACAGCGGTCCGAGGCGATGTCTATATAAGGATGGCTCCGCCCAAACCCTAGGGGGGAGGCACGATGGCTAGGACGGCACACCGAAGCCCTAAAAAACTTCGGTAACTCGCAGCGGGGAGGAGGAATGCCGCCAGAGGTCCGTGACTTGCAATACAACGCCGAAGAGAAGATCACGAAGCATCGTATATCTCTATTTCTGTGCTCTATTTCTATTGTAATCGAACTTAAATATGTTTTGTGATTCTTCCTTCGTATTTATGGAGTAGTACTTTCGATTCTAAGATTTGGGAGTAGCTTGTGTACATAGACAATGTTGGTTCATATTAAATTCTGACCATAAGTTTGATTTGACAATTGATAGTTGTTCTTTATTATATCTATGTGTGTTTGGCTTTCTTTCCGCTGTGTTTAGGCGATACGAGGTGGTGACAACCTTCGCAATCTAGATTTAGGAGGTTTGATCAAGGAACCTAGGGGTAAACCTGACCTCTCGTAACTACGGGGAGAAGGGAGAGATGGAATCGGAAATGGTCCACCACAAGGATTGATTTGGCATCCTCATACCCTCTATCCTGTCCTTTTGGGCGGCTCTGCGGGAGAGTGTATGATGTACCTTCCCCAAAATTGTAGATAGACCTTTAGACGATGCCAATTGACAGCATTGTTCTGTGGTACACAGGCGAAACTGAAGTCCTAGAATCTCCTTTTAAGACCTCGACACACTCTTTTCCTCCTCTGTGTGACACCATACAGAGTAGGGTCCATCGATAGTCCTCACCAATCGACTCTCTCAGAGATCACGTCCGAACAATCACAACCACTTAGTGTATTGGTACTCAAATCCTAGTCCCTGTGGGATCGATCATCTTTATTACTTGACAACATCCGTGCACTTGCGGGCATTGAGCGCGAGCGTGCACTTTAAGTCCACGACGGTATCCATCGCGAGATTTGAGGACGCGTCTGTCACGCCCGCCCTTCCGCGGACCCTAAATGTCCGGAGAGGCGGTGCGTGACGCGACCGTACATACATTTCATACAGCGGAAGACTTTATATATATGTACTTCTTATTTCTTACAGCGGAAGACTTGAGACCTAAATACTTTTTTTTTCTTTTAAACATAAATATGCATTAACACTTCTTCTTAACATAGAGTATGTTTCATAGCATAGCATGCATAGATACTTCTTCTTACTTCTTCTTTACTTCTTCTTATCAACATAAAGCATGCATCATATATATATATAGATACTTAAGGCTTAGTAGGTTCATAACATCATCGTCATAGGGAGACATAAGTAAAGACATCCATAGACATCATCATTATAGGTAATACATGTATAAGTAGACTTAACGGATCTTCTCCACCATGCCACTACCACACACATTGACCCCTCCTGCTGCTCCCTTTAGTTTATCCATCCCTTACCCTTATCTGCAGCATTTAGGGAAAATAAACTATAAGCACATAGGCTTAGTAAGATCCTGTCCTACTCACAAAAACCATACATCATCATTAATCATGACTTGTAGCATTTATAACATATAATCAATATATCATGTAACATACATGGCATCTTCAACTTAACTTGTAGCTTAAGTAACATAAACATAACATACATGGCATCATATGTAACTTAGTAACCTAACATCATAGCGTGCCATCGAACATAACATGTAACTTATACATCATGACATATCATCTAACATAACAGGTAACTTAAACATTATGGCATATCATCTAGCATAACAGGTAACTTAAACATTATGGCATATCATCTAACATAACATGTAACGTAAACAATCATGGCATATCATCTAACATAACATGTAACTTAACATTATGGCATACATATGCAAGATGCTTTTGAAAACATATATGTTAGGTACGTAAATATAGATCTCAACATATTTGGGCCCGGCATTGTACCACTTCTTCATTATCATAGCGCGCATCCCTAAATAGGCCCGAGGTAGCAAGTCTCGAACCTAATAGGTTCCTAGGCCCGAGTCTTATTCCATCGACCTAGGGGCAATCGTCATAGCGTAGAAGCCCATCCTAGGCCCGAGTCTTACTCCATCGACCTAAGGCATCTTGGAGCCCATCCCGTACTAGGCCCGAATCTTATTCCATCGACCTAGGGGCAATCATACATAGAAGCCCATCCTAGGCCCGAGTCTTATTCCATCGACCTAGGGCATCTTAGGAGCCCATCCCTTCTTTGGACCTTGTTAAGGTCTTGGTACAAGCCATGCAGAAAGTAAAATACTTATATGCTTATTTTACAACATAGCTTATTTCTTTAACATAGCATAGCATACTTCATTTCATAACGCATCATGCTTCATTTCATTCACATAGCATAGCATACTTCATTTCATAACATCTTAGCTTATTTCATTAACATAGCATAGCATACTTCATTTCATACACATCATGCTTCATTTCATTCACATAGCATAGCATACTTCATTTCATAACAACATAGCTTATTTCATTAACATAGCATAGCATACTTCATGGTATGAACTTCATTGTAACCTAAAGAGGTCAAAGGTGGCCGAATGGCCCTTATAGGCTTTTAGGGTTTAGACCTTTAACCTAATTCAAGTAACATACATATGCATACAAATTCCATAAAATTGTTGGTATGAACTTGATTGTAAACTAAAATCTCAAATGTGTCAGAATGTACCTTATTGTCTTTTTAGGGTTTAGATCTTTATCCTCAACCCCCTAACATGTTAACATCATTTCTTACAAGTAAAACAAGCTATAAAACTTCAATAAAACACCAAGATCCATATTGGCCGAATGGTTCTTAGGGTTCATTAGGGTTAGCTTTTGTCCTAATCCACTTTAACCCCTAACATCATCATCTAGTTATAGAACATAGCATAAACATAACATGGAGCTTCATTTAGACCCTAGTCCATGACTTGGCCGAATGGTTCTTAGGGTTCATTAGGGTTAGCTTTTGTCCTAATCCACTTTAACCCCTAACATCATCATCTAGTTATAGAACATAGCATAAACATAACATGGAGCTTCATTTAGACCCTAGTCCATGACTTGGCCGAATGGTTCTTAGGGTTCATTAGGTTAACTTTGACCTAATCCCTTTTTAACCCTAACTACATCATATAGCAATTAAAACATGGCATTCATGAAACCCTAACCCTAATTTCCTAGGGTGGCCGAAACACATAAGGGCTCAACTAGGGTTAGCTTTTTAACCAACCCTCTTTTCCCATCTTAGCATCATCATATCCTTCCTAAACATAGATTTCAACTTCATTGGTAAACTAAAACATGCTTGGCCGAATATAACATATAGGTTGTTCAAACATTCAATCGCAACTACTCGTATGCAGGTGAGGGATACTTACTTCCTTCGCTTTGTTTTGGGTGGAGAAGATGACCTAAGAACCAACCCTAGCCCTTGCTTCTTGCTTGAAGGAGGTTCGGCCAATGGAGGAAATGGAGAGGGAGCTCAAGATTTTCGGTGAGAAGAGGAAGAAGAAGAGAGGAAGTGACCAAATTCAACCTTCCCTCTTCTTTATAAAGGGGGGAGGAAGAGAAGTTCCTCTTTTCTTTTCCATGCCTCTTCATTTACTCCTAGTCCCACTTATCTATAGTTTCCCCCTCTTCCTTAATCATATAATCCTATTGGGCTTCTGGTTAGTGGGTGCATCTATAAGGCTTGGCTATCTCTAGAGGTTTGGAGTTCAATTCCTAGGCCTTGCACCCCTTTTCGGCTTATTTCCTTTTATTTTTGAAAAGGCCCCACATAAAGCCCATGATCATCAAGCCAAAATTCTTGTAAAATTGCTAGAATTTTACGGGCGTATAATCCTTCATACTTTAAAAAGTTTCGTCCTCAAACTTAGAACAATTGGGTACTTCGCTCATGTCCTCCTCGCTCCTGTAGCTTCTCGCACTTGATTCCGCCACGACCTTTACTAAGGGCACCTCTTTGTTCCTTAGCCTCTTGACTTCTCGGCCTAGTATTTGGATAGGCCGACTTTCAATACTGTGTCCTCTTGAACTTGTACTGCTTTGTGGCTCGATCACTTGGTCCAGATCGAAATGCATTTCTTGAGCACAGAGACATGAACACGCTGTGAATAGCCGACATCTCTTGAGGCGACTCTAGCTTGTAAGCTACCTTGCCAATCCTCCGCGATATCGGATACGGCCCCACGTAACGTGGACTCGCTTTACCCTTCCTTCCGAACCTCATTACTCCTTCATGGGAGCTACTTTGAGGAATACTAGGTCCCCAATCCGAATTCTAACGGTCTCGCCTCTTATCCGCATAGCTCTTTTTGCGCTCACGGCGGTTTCAATTCTCTGGCGGATATTTCGTATAGCTTTGGTGGTGTCGTCGATGAAATCCGTCTGAGTTCCGTCCTCTTCTTTTCACCACCTTCGTGCATATGGAGATCTACATTTCCTCCCGTATAGGGCCGTAGGGTGCCATTCAATGGTAGCTTGGTAGCTATTATTGTGGCGTGCCGGGCATAAGTATCGACACGGTGCCTTTGAAATCAGAGCACGGGCTCTTAACATATCCTCCGATTGCCTTGATTTACTCTCTCGATGCTGTCCGTCGATGCGGGGATGGAAGCGATCTTGAACAATAACCGTGCCTAAGGCCTTGAGCGCATTCCCGGAAATGGGAGATAAGCGACCATCTCATCGAAATGATGGTCTTAGGAATTCCATGTAGATCGATAATTTCCTAGCATATAAGCTGGGCAGTTGCTCGTCGAATAGGCATCTTGATTGCTAAGAAATGGGCGGACTTAGTCAATCATCTCTACAATCACCCATATAGCATCGTAACCATTTGTCGTCTTGGGCAATCTCGAGATGAAATCCATAGAAATGTCCTCCCATTTCCATTCTGGAATCTGGATCGGCTGCAGTGTTCCTCCAGGTCTTTGGTGCTCTGCCTTAACCCTTTGGTAGGTCGAAAAATCTTGACATCTTGAGCCACATCTCTTTTCATTGAACCACGAACTTTCGTTTAAGGTCTTGGTACATCTTGGTGGTTCCAGGATGCATCACATAGGGAGTTTTGTGAGCTTCCTCAAATATCTCCTCCCGCAATTCTGGATTGTCGGGAATACACAAGCGATCCCTGAGGTAGAGTACTCCACTATCAGAGATCTAGAACCCATCGTCCTTTCCCTCTAGGACCTCCTGTTTGATCCTCTGAAGGCTTGGGTCACGTGCTTGCTTTTCCAGTATATCATCGAACAATGTCGGCGCTATCGTCGGTCGAGATGTCAGGAGATGATTTCAACCCGTAGCATAATCTCTTTTTCTAAGGGTTGAGATAGCATCGAGAGGGACATCAAGGTGGCGCGAGACTTCTGCTGAGTGCATCGACCACCTTGTTAGCTTTCCCGGATGGTAAAGAATCTCGCGATCATAATCCTTGAGCTCGAGCCATCTGCGTCTCATGTTCAGTCATTGTGAAGAAATATTTGGACTCTGGTGGTGTATAGATCCTACTGAGCTCCATAGAGATAATGCCTCCATGTTTTGAGAGCAAAGACCACGGTGCTAGCTCTAAATCGTGGGTGGGATAATTCCTTCGTGTTCCTTGAGTTGCCTAGGCGTAGGCAATGACCTTGCCATTCTGCATAAGTCTGACTCGAGTCCCATCTTGGAAGTGTCCTTTGTACATGTCGAAGCCTTCGTTCTTGTCAGGAAGAGCAAGAATTGGGCGCTGGTCAGTCTCCTTTTTAACTCTTTGAAACTCCTCTCGCAGGTGTCCGTCCACTCATATTTCCTGTCCTTTCTGGTGAGGACTGTCATGGGGGCGGCAATCCTGGAGAAGTTCTCTACAAACTTCCGGTAGTAGCTTGCTAGCCCAAGAAAACTTCTGATTTCGCTGGCATTCTTTGGTCGGTTCCAGTTACTCACGGCTTCAATCTTTATTGGGTCTACCATCACTCCGTGCTTGGATATTCGTGACCCAAAATGATACTTGTTCAAGCGAACTCGCATTTGGAGAACTTTGCGAATAATTTTTCGAAGAATGATACCATATTCGGGTGTTCTGCATGCTCCTCGGGGGTTCTCGAATATATTAGTATGTCGTCTATGAAGATGATCACAAACTTGTCGAGGAATGCCGAGAATACCCGATTCATCAAATCCATGAACAGGGCAGGTGCATTCGTTACTCCGAAGGGCATAACTACGAACTCGTAATGTCCATACCTTGTCCGGAAGGCCGTCTTTGGTATATCATCTGGTTTTACTTTTACTTGATGATAGCCGGACCTCAGGTCAATCTTTGAGAAGACGGCGGCACCTTTTAGTTGGTCGAGCAGTCATCAATCCGCGGTAAGGATATCGGTTCTTGATCGTTCACGGTGTTGGCCTTCATTAGTCTATGCACATGCGCGTAGACCCATCTTTCTTCTTCACCAACGACCTTTGGAGCTCCCCATGTAGAGCGACTTGGGAAAATAAGTAACTTGTCGAGTAACTCCTGTAGCTGTCCCTGAAGTTCCTTTAATTCAGCCGGCGCCATACGGTAAGGTGCTTTAGAGATCGGGTTAGTACCAGGAATCAACTCGATCTCAAATTCTACTTCTCTATCTGGGGCTAACCCTGGTAGCTCATCTGGAAATACCTCTGGGTAGTCGCATACCACTCTGACATTCTCTAGCTTCTGGTCCTCATCTTGGCTTGTATCAACCACGTGTGCCAAAAACCCAGTGCACCCACTGTCTAACATCTTACGTGCCTGTAGAAATTTGATAAAATCTTATTGACTCTTCTTCTCGGTTCTCCGATAAATTCGAACTTAGGCTCCGCCTCCGGCTGGAATACCACTTTCCTTTTTCGGCACTCGATCGAAGCACCGTACTTGCTTAGGAAATCCATGCCCAAGATAATGTCATAATCCTGCATGTCGAGCACTATCAGATCGCAGTAGAGTTCTCTATCTGCAATTCTGATGGGTGCGGCTCGCAGCATATGAGTGGAGGGCATTACCTCTCCCGAGGGCAGGGTAGTTAAGAACTTGTGATCTAGGGCTTGTGGTGGTATGTCTATGTTTCCGGTAAAGTGTGTAGAAACAAACGAATGTGTTGCCCCAGTATCAAATAATGCAGTGGCATGCTGGCAGAAAATAAATATCTGACCTGTGACAACTGTGGAGGCGTTTGCCACGTCTTCTTGGGTGAGAGAGAATACCCTAGCATCTGTCATAGCTGGTGGGGCTTCTAGTCTCCCTTGGTGGATTGGGGTCCCTTCTATTGCGGCCTGCATCTGATGTAACTGTGAAGGGGCACCCCTGGGCTGAGCATACGGCTGAGGAGGTGCTTGAGTCTGGATAGGACAGTCCTTGATTCTATGCCCTGTCCGTCCGATTATAACATCGATTTGTGCCTTGGTAGCATACTCCGGGATGTATCTTCCCGCAGTAGCACCTGAGAGGAACACAGGGTACGCTTGTTTCTTTGGACCTCCTTTAGGATTCTCCCATTGTCTTCTCTTGCCAGTGGGGTTCCCCTTCCAAGCACTCTGGTTCCTTTGACCTCCTGACTGGGCCTGTCCCCTGCCTTCACTCAGCGCTTTCTTCTGCTGACTAATGTTGTTCAGGTAATGCTCGGTAATTAAGGCACTCTCTTGAGCGGCTCCTCTGCGATGCGGTCTATGAACTCCGCCGGCCACATTCAGAGCTATTTCTGGTCGGAGCATCTTCAGCATGAGTCTGACCCTTTCTCTTTCTGTGCTGACCAACTCTGGGCACAGGCGTGCAAGTCGGTTGAATCTCTTCACGGCTTCGCTGACCGATAGGTCACCTTGTCGGAAACCAGTGAACTCGTCGTAATGCTTGTTGGTCACCCTCATGTGGAAGAATTCTTCGAAGAATTCGTACTCGAAATCTGTCCATCTCATCTGATTTACTTGTCTCTTGGTTTTAACCCGTTCCCACCACATCCGAGCATCTCCCGACAGGCAGAATGATACACACTTAATCTTCTCGCATTCGGGCCAGTCCAGTAGCTCCACGATGCTTTCCACCGTCTTGAACCAGGCTTGGGCATCCCATGGTTCACCAGTACCAGAGAAATTTTCCGGCTTTAGTCTCTGCCACTGGATCAGGTAAGCTTCCTGTCGAACCATCGGGCCGGGGCCCGTTGGTGGGGCAGTAGGGTTTCCTCGCTGATTCATTAGGGTAGTGTAACATCCCAAATTTTAATTCCTATTTTTATTAGAGGAAAATAGAAATAAGAATAAGAATAAGAATAATAAAAATAGGAATAGAATAATAATAATAATAATAATAATAATAATAATAATAATAATAATAATAATAATAATAAATAGAAATAATTGGTTCGTTAGTCGAGGCTTGAACCATGAACCATTGGTTTGGGAGAATAGACTTCCCACTACTAAGTCATAAGATTACCAATGGATAGGATATAACAAAATATATCTATAGGCGAAAAAAAAGGAAAGATTGGTTAATTTGACTAATTATTTAAAGGGGTAATTAAATGAAGAAAACTCTAATTTATATATATATATATAGATTATTTTATTATAGAATCTCTCTCTCCTCTCCTTTAAACCGCCGCCGAATCAAAGAAAAAAAAAAGAAGAAAGAAAGAACCTCCATAATTTCTTCCTCATGGATTAATTCAATAGGAAATTTTTCAAAAAGGTGTGAGTCATCAAAAATCCAATAAAAATTTTATATGATTAGGGAGAAGTCATGAATTTAATTGAAGAAGGAATTAATTCTGTTAAAGAGAGAGATTTAAGGAAATTTATAAGGGAATAGGTTAAGCCTTGACGGTTATAAATTTAACCTCCCTAATACCCTAGAGGACACCTCTGTACTCTCTCTTGGTCCCTCCACCGCCGAACCACACATCAAGGAGAATTTTCTCCTAGGGTTGTCTTCTCCGCCGAATCCAAGGAAAGGTGGGATTCAAGAGACCTTAGAGGGCAGCTGCTAGGGCGGGATAGAAGGTTGCATCTCATTAGGTTTTACAAATATAAGTTAAAGCATTCGAAGGTAAGTATTGCTCACCTGCAGTATAAGTAGTTATCGTATATTATTGATATGTTTTTATGTGCATGTTATTTTCAGTTATGCATGGTGTTTTCAGTTACGTGATTTTACCGTTATATTATGGATAATTCAGCATCATGTTTAGATCCATGATAAGAATGTGATTCATGATCATGCATGTTGTAGATGAGTTGTAGCTTACAATCATATGCATGATATGGAGTAAGATGTAAAAATATTTCCTTTATAAAGAAAATTTAAAGATGCTCCCCGTTCGACTTGGGGATTAAGAGCACAACGATCTTCAGTATGCTCCCCATTTCAGTTTTGGGGGTCAAGAGCATAATGTGGTGCTCCTCATTCGTGATTTAGGGGATTAAGAGCATTTCCTTCAGTATGTATAAGAATATAAGTATAAAGGAAGTATTTTACTTTTTGTGGGGCATGTCTGACATCAGTTTATACATTCGAGGCCCTCGATTTGATTACCTAGTAGGTTCGGTGGTTGGCCACCCGGCCTAATAGGAATGCGCGCATTGGTACTATGTCGGGCCCATATCCAGGATGATTATTATTTTGAAGTATCAGTATAAGTATAAGTAAAAGTTTTCAAAGTTAATCATTTCAGTTCAGATACACTGTTTATAAGTTTTAAAATACTTAAGAGCATGGTTTATACAAGAGATATATATTCAGAATTATGATTTCCAATTGTGCTTGCATGTGTATCAATGTATCAAGGGTAAGAGAACTAGTTGCATGATTTCATACAGTGCATGTTTTTGTGAGCATAGAAAGTACTTACTAAAGCGTTATTGCTTATAGTTTGCATTTCCTTATCTGAGATAAAGGTAAAGAAAAGCTTGATGGGTGGCATGGCGGATGAAGTCTTTGGGTGTGTGTGGCGTAGACGTGGAAGTAAAAGATCCTAAGAATCTGAGATGTCTAAATCAGATTTTTAGTTTCTTGTTTTCTTTTGATATTGTTGAAGTTCAACTGGATTATTTATGGTTGAGACCAAAGAATGCTAGAGTCATATTGGATTAGTTTTAATACTTGCATGTTAGGTGAAGATCTTGAAATGGTTATTGTTTAAGTGATGTAAAGGTCCTTATGATTATTTTAGTTGTTAGCATATTACATTAGTATATTGCATGAATTAAAGATAAAGACAGTAAAGTAGTGACATCTCCCCTGGTAGAGAGTGGAAAGACTAGGGGGGTGTTACAGGTAGTTATTACTTGTTGTTGTTCTGTAACTTGTCGTTGGAGTTCTGTGACTATGTGTGTAAGGTCATGCGGGGGTGCTAGCTCATCAGTTCTACTACTGCGTCTTCCAGACATGTTTATCTTCATACATTAAGGTAAAACTAGTATAAGTTCCCGTTCGTTGTCCTACGCATACTTAGACTAACATAAAGTCATTTTAAGCTTAAGGCATCATTCATGTCCTCATGCATAGTTTAAACTTAAGGTATTTTACATCATACCAGAACAAGTCATAAGGGTACCATACATATTCCCATGCATTTTTAAGTTAGAGGCATTTCCCATCATTCATGCATTTTTAAGCTAGAAGCATTTCCTATCATTCATGAACAAGCATAAGGTGAAGGCATTTTATAATTAAGCTAGAGGCATTTCATATTATACATGAACTAAATAATCTAAAGATATTTCATATCATGCATGATCAAAATTAACAAAATTTAGAGTATAAACATAGAATTCGTACTTGGAAGCGAGATTTGGAGCTTGATGTGTGTGTAGTGGAAAGCGGATCCGCTCTGATACCAACTGTCACGCGCCCTTGGCGGACCTAAATGTCGGAGGCGGTGCGTGTGACACCATACATTTCATACAGCGGAAGACTTTATATATATGTACTTCTTATTTCTTACAGCGGAAGACTTGAGACCTAAATACTTTTTTTTTCTTTTAAACATAAATATGCATTAACACTTCTTCTTAACATAGAGTATGTTTCATAGCATAGCATGCATAGATACTTCTTCTTACTTCTTCTTTACTTCTTCTTATCAACATAAAGCATGCATCATATATATATATAGATACTTAAGGCTTAGTAGGTTCATAACATCATCGTCATAGGAGACATAAGTAAAGACATCCATAGACATCATCATTATAGGTAATACATGTATAAGTAGACTTAACGGATCTTCTCCACCATGCCACTACCACACATTGACCCCTCCTGCTGCTCCTTTAGTTTATCCATCCCTTACCCTTATCTGCGATGCGAGGAAAATAAACTATAAGCACATAGGCTTAGTAAGATCTGTCCTACTCACAAAAATCATACATCATCATTAATCATGACTTGTAGCATTTATAACATATAATCAATATATCATGTAACATACATGGCATCTTCAACTTAACTTGTAGCTTAAGTAACATAAACATAACATACATGGCATCATATGTAACTTAGTAACCTAACATCATAGCGTGCCATCGAACATAACATGTAACTTATACATCATGACATATCATCTAACATAACAGGTAACTTAAACATTATGGCATATCATCTAGCATAACAGGTAACTTAAACATTATGGCATATCATCTAACATAACATGTAACGTAAACAATCATGGCATATCATCTAACATAACATGTAACTTAACATTATGGCATACATATGCAAGATGCTTTTGAAAACATATATGTTAGGTACGTAAATATAGATCTCAACATATTTGGGCCCGGCATTGTACCACTTCTTCATTATCATAGCGCGCATCCCTAAATAGGCCCGAGGTAGCAAGTCTCGAACCTAATAGGTTCCTAGGCCCGAGTCTTATTCCATCGACCTAGGGGCAATCGTCATAGCGTAGAAGCCCATCCTAGGCCCGAGTCTTACTCCATCGACCTAAGGCATCTTGGAGCCCATCCCGTACTAGGCCCGAATCTTATTCCATCGACCTAGGGGCAATCATACATAGAAGCCCATCCTAGGCCCGAGTCTTATTCCATCGACCTAGGGCATCTTAGGAGCCCATCCCTTCTTTGGACCTTGTTAAGGTCTTGGTACAAGCCATGCAGAAGGTAAAATACTTATATGCTTATTTTACAACATAGCTTATTTCTTTAACATAGCATAGCATACTTCATTTCATACACATCATGCTTCATTTCATTCACATAGCATAGCATACTTCATTTCATAACATCTTAGCTTATTTCATTAACATAGCATAGCATACTTCATTTCATACACATCATGCTTCATTTCATTCACATAGCATAGCATACTTCATTTCATAACAACATAGCTTATTTCATTAACATAGCATAGCATACTTCATGGTATGAACTTCATTGTAACCTAAAGAGGTCAAAGGTGGCCGAATGGCCCTTATAGGCTTTTAGGGTTTAGACCTTTAACCTAATTCAAGTAACATACATATGCATACAAATTCCATAAAATTCATGGTATGAACTTCATTGTAACCTAAAAACTCAAAGGTGGCGAATGGCCTATATAGGCTTTTAGGGTTTAGATCTTTATCCTCAACCTAACATGTTAACATCATTTCTTACAAGTAAAACAAGCTATAAAACTTCAATAAAACACCAAGATCCATATTGGCCGAATGGTTCTTAGGGTTCATTAGGGTTAGCTTTTGTCCTAATCCACTTTAACCCCTAACATCATCATCTAGTTATAGAACATAGCATAAACATAACATGGAGCTTCATTTAGACCCTAGTCCATGACTTGGCCGAATGGTTCTTAGGGTTCATTAGGGTTAGCTTTTGTCCTAATCCACTTTAACCCCTAACATCATCATCTAGTTATAGAACATAGCATAAACATAACATGGAGCTTCATTTAGACCCTAGTCCATGACTTGGCCGAATGGTTCTTAGGGTTCATTAGGGTTAACTTTTGACCTAATCCCTTTTAACCCCTAACTACATCATATAGCAATTAAAACATGGCATTCATGAAACCCTAACCCTAATTTCCTAGGGTGGCCGAAACACATAAGGGCTCAACTAGGGTTAGCTTTTTAACCAACCCTCTTTTCCCATCTTAGCATCATCATATCCTTCCTAAACATAGATTTCAACTTCATTGGTAAACTAAAACATGCTTGGCCGAATATAACATATAGGTTGTTCAAACATTCAATCGCAACTACTCGTATACAGGTGAGGGATACTTACTTCCTTCGCTTTGTTTTGGGTGGAGAAGATGACCTAAGAACCAACCCTAGCCCTTGCTTCTTGCTTGAAGGAGGTTCGGCCAATGGAGGAAATGGAGAGGGAGCTCAAGATTTTCGGTGAGAAGAGGAAGAAGAAGAGAGGAAGTGACCAAATTCAACCTTCCCTCTTCTTTATAAAGGGGGGAGGAAGAGAAGTTCCTCTTTTCTTTTCCATGCCTCTTCATTTACTCCTAGTCCCACTTATCTATAGTTTCCCCCTCTTCCTTAATCATATAATCCTATTGGGCTTCTGGTTAGTGGGTGCATCTATAAGGCTTGGCTATCTCTAGAGGTTTGGAGTTCAATTCCTAGGCCTTGCACCCCTTTTCGGCTTATTTCCTTTTATTTTTGAAAAGGCACACATAAAGCCCATGATCATCAAGCCAAAAATTCTTGTAAAATTGCTAGGAATTTTACGGGCGTTACAGCGTCCATGCGCATCAGACAACTGACGGGAAGTCCAACTGGGTCAGGAGGACTAGACAGTTGGCAGGAAGTCCTGGTGGGTTGAGGATTGGACATTAAGCAGAGGATGTCCTTCGAGGATGGATAGGCTTAAGTAGGGATCAATGTGATCCTTCGTTTGAGGGGGGAGATTGTTGGAGTATTGAGAATACAATCAAAGTCCCACATTGGTAAGACATGGAAAAGATCATGTGGTTATAAGATGAAAAGATATCTTCATTGTGTTGACAAACGTTTAAGTAAACAAAGGTTTAAGCATCTAGGAAAGTGAGAAATCCAAGGGTGGACTGATGTGAGCAAAACATATAATATTTTAGAAGTAGTTTTCGCTCACATCTCATCTCATTTTATGTTGGTTTCATGCATATTTTACTTTGTTTTCCATGGATTTCTTGTTTTCTAGTTCGGAGATCTGCTCTGTATACTTTTGTGTGCAGGATAGCATTTCGTGGGGATAACGGTGCACTTTTGGAGCAAAAAGAAGACATTTGGCAATTGGATGCAGAAGGGAACACAGTCAGGCCGTGTGTTTACACATGACCGTGTTCAGAAGGCAAAAATAGCTGCCACAACCCGACACATGGCCAAGCCATATGTTTTCACATGGCCGTGTGGCAGCCGATTAATTTGACGCGACTAGGGTTTTTTTTTCCAGATTTCGCAGCGATCCGGCATGATGTCTATATAAGGAAAGCTTCGCCCAAACCCTAGAAGAGGCACGTCAGCCGGGACAACACTCCGGAGCCCTAAAAAGCTTAGGAACTCACATCGAGGAAGGAGAGAGCTGCTCGAGGATCAAGATCTACACCACAATGCCAGAGGGAAGAGCTGCAATTACATTGTAATTCCTATTTCTTGCACGTTTATCATTTTACTCATGAATTCTATAATGTATTGTGACTCTCTTCTCGTATCAATGGAGTAGATTCTCCAGTTCTAGGATTAGGGAGTAGTTTGTGTTGAGTAGAACATTTCTATTTCAAATATGTTTCCGTTCTTGAAATCTATTTGTAGTTGAATGATTGTTTAGATCTATAGCTTTGTGTTTTGGTTTTCTATCTTCTGTGCATAGACGATACGAGGAGTGACAGTTCTTGTATCTAAGATTTAGGGGATATTAGGAGGAACCTATAGGTTGGCCTCATCGCCTGTAACTGTGGATAGAAGGATGCGATAGAGTCAGTAACGTATCTCATTTTTGGCTCATCGTAGGGATCGATTCGGCATCCTCGTACCATAGCGTATGATGTCCTTTCCATAAAACCCTAGCTAGAAAATCTGGATACATTCGATTGATAGCTTGTTCTGCAACACACAAACGAAACCGAAGTCCTAGAATCCCATTCAAATCCTCGTAGCAACCTTCTCTCTTCTTCCGTGTGACACTGTATTGAGTTCGAACCACTGACAACCTCTCATTCGTGAACCCTTAGATTTCTAATCCGAACAATAACCCATCCACTGGACAAACCGTTACTCAAAATTTTAGTCCCTGTGGGATCGATATTTTTATTACTTGACGACATCCGTGCACTTGCGGGCATTGAGTGTGGGCGCGAACTTCGAGTCCTCGATGGTCTCTGTTGCGAGATTTGAGGTCGCATTTGCGTGCATCAAATTTTTGGCGCCATTACTGGGGACTGATTGATTCAATATCGAATCAAGAAAGTGGATAGTTGGATCGGACTTAGGTTAGATTTATTTACTTGCTTATTTTTAATTTTTATTTTTTTTTGAATTTTTAGATTTTCTATATCTAGATTTAGTTTTTATTTCATTTTAGCAGTGATTCTCTATTTCTTATTTGCTCTTCGAATTAGTTAGCTAGATTAGTTTATTTTCTGTTTCTAAACCTTAGGTAAATACTCCTAATTTTCTGGCTCAGTTCTTCGTATGCTTAGACGCTTAGGATCGAAAGGTCTGATTTCGATCGATTTATAAATCGAACGAACCCATCACCATCGGAAACCCGAACAGAAGAGGATGGAGGACCAAGCTGCATTCGAAGTGAATATAGGTAACCGATCCTTACAGGATTATGCATCCCCTAGTGCTAGAGGATTTAGGCCGAGTATAGCTGGACCATCCATTTCGGCAAACAACTTTGAACTGAAGCCAACACTCATATATATAGTCTAGCAGAGTCAATTCAGGGGAGCTGCGACTGAAGACCTGAACCAGCACCTAGAGTCATTCTTGGAAATCTGCTCGACAATGAAGATAAATGAAGTCCCTACAGACACGATTCGCCTGAGCCTATTCCTGTTCTTATTGCGGGATAAAGCTAAGGCATGACTTCACTCCCTGCCTTTGGGAAGCATTACTACATGAGAGCAATGTGAGCAACAGTTCTTGACCAAATACTTCCCACCAAGCAAAACTGCTCACATGCACCATCTAATCACAAGCTTCCATTAGAATGAGGGGGAGTCCCTATTTGAAGCTTGGGATCGCTACAATGGGCTACTTTACCAATGCCCCCACCATGGACTGGAAAGGTGGCTGGTGATCCACATCTTCTACAATGGGATCACGTATGCCACAAAGATGTCCCTCGATTCTGCCATAGGAGAGCACTTATGAACAAGACTATCGAGGAAACAGAGGAGCTGATAGAAGAGGTGGCCCAGAACCACCATCAATAGGCTTTCGAACGTAGTCACCCAGCTCCTGCAGCGGGACGGTATGCTATCAACTCCGTGGATCACCTAACAGTGTATCGAGAGGACTATTGTGGAGGGCAGGGTAGCTCAAAAGAGCATATTGAGCATTGCGATGCGGTTGGGGACTACAATCAAAGGCCCAACAACCCATTCTTCAGTACTTACAACCCTGAATGGAAGAACCACCCGAACTTTTCCTATCGGAATAACTCGGGGAACTTCCAACCATCAGGAGAGTATGGGCAGCAACGACAACAGAAGTCTAGGTTAGAATTGATGATGGAAGACTTCATTGCTACCCAAATGAAGGCCAATGAAGAGTTCCGTCACCAACATCAGAAAATAGAGGAGTTACTCAGAGACTTGAAGGCCACTATTGACGGCCTTGCAAATCACACAAGGATGTTGGAGACATAGGTGGCCTAGATAGCTCAAACTGTGTCACAACTTATGGAGAGCTCTCCAACATTACTCGAGCCAGGTAAATTTAAGGAAGAAGGAGGGTGCAGCGAGAAAGGAGCGCAAGGAAACATATTCACCAAGGGGTGTGAAACACACTACCTGACCAAGCCAAAATTGAGGACAAGATTCCACTCCAGCTTGAAGACCCTGATGAATTTGTTATCCTTTGCTTGATTTTTGGGGAAAGCTTCGACGAAGCGCTGTGCGACTTAGGGTCATCAGTAAGTGTGATGCCCTATGCATACTACTTGAAGATGAGACTGAATGGGCTCCAACCAGCGAACCTTGGTATTCGTATGGGGGATGACTCAGTCAAGGAACCCGTCGGCATGCTAACACATGTGCCTGTGGTTGTCGAGAACTTCATGATATATATGGATTTTATCATACTCGACACAAGACCAGATCCCCAGAATCCCATCATCTTGGGAAGGCCCTTTCTGGCAATTTTGGGGGCGTGCATAGATGTAAAAGCACACCGAATCTCCTTAGAGGTAGATGGGGAGATCATCACTTTCAGCCTATCAGAGTATAGAGCTCCCTACCTAGATGACTTTACTTTCAACAGGATAAAGCCTAACCCATCGGATGTAGATGCCAAGACGAATGAATGGAGGTTCACAGAACCTCCAAAGCCAAGTTGATAATGGAGTGTGGTCGAGCTAAACGACCTTAAACAAAGTGCTTCTTGAGAGGCAACCCAAGTTTAGTTTTTAGATTTTCCTTTGATTGTATTGCATTCATTTGGTTAATTTGAACTTTGATTTCCATTTCGTTTAGCATTAGGACCAAAAAGAACTTGCTAGGTAAAAATAAAAATTAATTTTAGCTTACACGGCGAAGCGTGTGCGAAAATTCGGACCTTTGTGCACAAAGGGAGAGAAAAAGGGGACACACGACCTGGCCTTGTGTTTTCCCACGATTGTGCTTGACCAACCCGAGGTGCACATAGCCTGGCTGTGTGTTTTCACATGGTTGTGTCATGCGAGGTTAAAAAGGGCACACTGTGCATTTTCACCCCAAATGCGCCATGTGTTTCGATTTTTCTTGCCCTAGCCGTGTGGATCCTTCGTCCCCACCACCTAGAAGCTTTTCCAACCTTTAAAGAAGCCAAAAAAAGCAAGGATGAGGAGAACCAAGCAAGTGGTATCTCGATCTGGTGCTTCGGAGCGACAAGCAAGGAGAACCGATGCCCCTCGAGCTCCGGAGGAAGGTAACACCTTACCAACCCTTCTTTTTTCGCAACAATGAACATAGAGATAGATATAACATATTTTCTACTCATAAAATCACTGCAACTAGGTATCTTGATGGTGATTTACTAGAGTCCTTAGGGTTGTTGGGTGACATTCAAGCCCTATTTGCAAAAATAGGGTGGGGAGAGATAATGGGAATAAGACACCCAACCTACCCTAGGATAGTTTTGGAATTTTTATGTTCTTTAGAAGCTGAAGTTTTAACGGGTAGAGAGAGCGAAGAGGGTAGGATTACCTTTAGGATATTTAACATTGAGCATGAATGGACACTACATCAATGAAACTCATGCTTTGGCTTGCCAAGTGGGGGAGAGAAAAGAACTCCTATAGGGTTCAACTCTCAAATCTTTTGGACTGAATTGACAGGAGAGCACGCTTACGACCCTTCTAGGGCCAAAGCATCATGCCTCCAAAACCCCATTTTCTGATACCTCCACCAAATCATGGCAAGCAATATTTTTGGTCGTGGGGAGAGTGACGGTGTAGTGAGAGCTAGTGAGCTGCCTTGCCTATGGGACATGCTACAAGAAAGGAGTAGCATCAATGTAGGGTCCCATTTCATTAGACACTTAGTGAAAATGGGCAAAGCAACGAGAGGAGAGATTAATGTGGGGGGCTTGCTTACCCACATTTGCCATAGGATGGAATATGACTACATTGCACTAGATAGCATAGAGGGGAGCCCTAGGATCGACCTGGGAGTGTGTATGACCATGCAGATGATTGTAAGAGAGGGACACTCCTTATGATTTGTAAGGAAAAACCTGACGACCCTTAGGCTCCCTGACCTTGATCGTACCACCATCACCACACGCGCCAACTGACGCTTAGACTTGATAGTGGAGTCACCACCATATGAGGGACCATCCACATCGACGCCCATCTCTCCCCCTTTGCATCATGCTCCCTCCAGTCCACACATGCATAGGAGCCCACCTAGTCCACGTCGACATGAGCCTGCACCTGCACCGCTACCTTTTTCTACTTTTGAGCAGATAGCAGGTACATCTGCCTACGATTTTTTGGAATTTCGATCGCACCTCGACGACATATATGCCAAGCAGCAGACACAGAGGCATCGATGGGAGGAGTAAAGTGCCTACACGCAGGCAGAGTTTCAGGGCTTCTGGGAGCAATTCCAGCATGCCGAGGAATTCTACGATGAGGCTCGCATATACTTCCAGGAGGAGGCTACCCGTCGCTAGGCGGAGGCTGCCTACCACTAGGAGATGCGGCAACATATGCGAG
The DNA here is from genome assembly GCA_025175895.1 of Wurfbainia villosa. Taxonomy (NCBI): domain Eukaryota; kingdom Viridiplantae; phylum Streptophyta; class Magnoliopsida; order Zingiberales; family Zingiberaceae; genus Wurfbainia; species Wurfbainia villosa. The sequence continues at coordinate 32,528,413 of CM045990.1, read as the reverse complement.
CCCAGCAGACACAGTGGACTAGGGAGGAGGAGCACGGAGTAGCCGCTGCATCCACTAGCTCTCAGATTGACCACATGTACATGTGGCATCAGCGACTTAGCAGCAGATTCTCCCAGGATCCCGAGATGCCGAGACTATTAGACTTTCCACCTCGTCCACCATACTAGAGGTATGCTTCACTTAAGTCTGGGAGGGGACCCCAAGTTTTGTTTTGTTTCTAGCAGTGATTTCTTTCATAATGTTTGCATTTTAGTTAGCATTCATTTATTCATGCATAGTGTGTTTAGTTTCTTCCTGCACTTAGTCTTGGCTATCTTTAAGTTGCCTCAGTAGTATTTTTAAAATTGCTTTAATGAGTTGTTCCCATAGGTAGCTTAACTTTATTTATCTCATGGTATTTTATTTTATTTGCTCTAATGAATGTTCTATACTTATACTGGTTAGCTTTTATTTTTACACCTATATATGTCGAACATTCTGAAAGGGAGAGTCTAGTACATACCTAGTTATGATTCATCTCAGTAGTCTAGTGCTTTGAAATTCACAGGTGACTCTAAGTTTAGCATTTTAGTTATTGGAGATGCTTGGAATGTGTAACTCATTCAGAAAAATCAAAATCCTAGTGAGCTGAGAAATAAAAGAGAGAAAAGAAAAGAAAAAAAAAGAGAGAGAAAAAGAAATGAAAGAGAAAAGAAAGAAGAAAAAGAGATTATGAGGGATAAAAAAATAGTTATCGTGGGTGGAAATGGTTAGGTGCCTTTTTGAGACCGAGTTAGATTACTGGGGAAACACCTACCAATTTCTCTCAATACTGAGCACGCCTTTGAGACTTTGTGCTAGATCTAGGGAACAACTGCTTTGGGTAGGTAAGTGCCTAAGAGACGGAGACCTTAGAAAAGCTATAGGATGACGACTTAACTCACCATAGAACGAGTATCCCCTAAGAAGATTCGCTTAGCACGAGCACAAGGAGATAACTTAGTGAATTTCTAGAACATATCTATTTTGCTTTGATTGTAAATACCACTTGATAAATCTAGTTAACATGCTAAGTATGGAATAATACATTTTGAAATTTCATGGCATTGAGGTTTGCTTGAGGACAAGCAAAGACTTAAGTATGGGGGAATTGATCTGAGTAAAACATATAGGGTTTTAGGACTAGTTTTTGTTCACATCTCATCTCATTTTATGTTAGTTTCATGCATATTTTACTTTGTTTTCCATGCATTTCCTATTTTTTGGTTCGGAGATCTGCTCTATATACTTTTGTGTGCAGGATAGCGTTTCATGAGGATAACGACGCACTTTCGGAGCAAAAAGAAGACATTTGACAGCTGGACGCAGAAGGGAACATGGCCAGGCCATGTGTTTACACATGATCGTGTTCAGAAGGCAAAAATGGCCGCCACAGCCTGACACATGGCCAGGCCATGTGTTTTTACACGACCATGTGGCGACTAATCGATCTGATGTGACTAGGATTTTTTCCAGATTTCGCAGCGATCCGACATGATGTCTATATAAGGAAAGCTCCGCCCAAACCCTAGAAGAGGCACGGCGATCGGGACGACACTTCGGAGCCCTAAAAAGCTTTGGGAATTTGCATCGATGAAGGAGAGAGCCGCTCAAGGATCAAGATCTGTACCACAACGCCAGAGGGAAGAGCTGCAATTACATTGTAATTTTTATTTCTTGCAAGTTTATCATTTTACTCATGAATTCTATAATGTATTGTGACTCTCTTCTCGTGTCCATGGAGTAGATTCTCCAATTCTAGGATTAGGGAGTAGTTTGTGTTGAGTAGAACATTGCTATTTCAAATATATTTCCGTTCTTGAAATCTATTTGCAGTTGAATGATTGTTTAGATCTATAGCTTTGTGTTTTGGTTTTCTATCTTTTGTGCGTAGACAATACGAGGAGTGACAGTTCTCGTATCTAAGATTTAGGGGATATTAGGAGGAACCTATAGGTTGGCCTCATCGCTTGCAACTATGGATAGAAGGATGCGATAGAGTTAGTAACCTATCTCATTTCTGGCTCGTCGCAGGGATCGATTCGGCATCCTCGTACCATAGTATATGATGTCCTTTCCATAAAACCCTAGCTAGAAAATCTGGATACATTCGATTGATAGCATGTTCTGCAACACACAAACAAAACTGAAGTCCTAGAATCCCATTCAAATCCTTGTAGTAACCTTCTCTCTTCTTCCATGGGACACCGTACTGAGTTTGAACCACCGACGACCTCTCATTTGTGGACCCACAGATTTCCAATCCGAACAACAACACATTCACTGGACAAACTGATACTCAAAATCTTAGTCCCTGTGGGATCGATATTTTTATTACTTGATGACATCCGTGCACTTGCGGGCATAGACCGTGAGCGCGCACTTTAAGTCCTCGACGACCTTCGTCGTGATATTTGAGGTAGCATTTGCGTGCATCATGGACCTTGGTGAAAAGTCCAAGATGGTTAATTCCTTAGCGACTAAAGAAATCCAAGGGTGGACTTTGGTGAAAAGTCCAAGATGGTTAATTCCTTAGCGACTGGAAAAATTCATGGGTGGACCTTGGTGAAAAGTCCAAGATGGGCAATTCCTTGGCGGATGAGAAATCCAAGGGCGTACCTTGGTGAAAAGTCCAAAAAGGGCAATTCCTTGGCAGGCAAAAATTCCTTGCGGAAGCGGCAAGGTGAAAAGTCCAAGAATGGCCGGAGGCCGGAGTCTTGGCAAGTAAAGGGTCTCTGGGTAGAGTCTTTACTAGGTATGTTTTAGTCTTAGAGTTGACTGAAACAATGGGTCATAAAGACAACAATGAGTTGACACCTCAATTGTTGCCCTTACTGCATTCATCGATTGAAAAATTTACCGATAGCCAGGAACAGTTAAGCCAACACCTCAACCGACACTTTGTCTGGGCAGTCGAGGCGGTGCCTCGATTGGCTTCTGGCAGATGCAGGGCTGACTCGATCGACGCTTCACTTGGTGCAATTGAGGTGGCACCTCGACTGGTCATCGATAGCTGTGGACAAAAGCGAGTGAGCTTCGACTAGCACCTCGACTGGTTGTCGACAGCTACGGACAGAAGTGGGTGAGCTTCGACTGGCGCCTCGATTGGTCGTCGACAACTGCGGATAGAAGCGAGTGAGCTTCGACTGGCGCCTCGACTACAGAAGAAGAAACTTCGGCATTTAACATGAGCAGTCGAGCTTGTGCCTCAACTGGCATTCGGAAAAATTGCATAGACGTAAGGTACGCTCAACTATCGCCTCGACTGGGGGAAACTAGTTCGTGATTCTAGTGAGGAAATTTTATCTGTTCTTCCACGTGTTTGATTGTTACAAGTTTCTACTCGAGTGGATGACCAAATCTTTTGGCTTGTGGACATTTTCCAATGGCGTGGACAAAATTGATTGGAGATTGGAGCAAGGATCAAGGGATTAGGGTAAGCGCAGAAACAAAAAGGGTTGGCTCTATTTTCGGAAGAACATCTCTCGAACAAGATTGAAGTTTTTCCTGTGATTTCGAAACAGCTCTTTGTTGGTGTTCTTGGTGCTGCTAATTGATCGACAACCAGTAGCAACTGACTCTCTCGCCCTTGGTTGATTGATCGCTTGAAAAAGGGTTGCATCCATTGTTGTTGCAGTGCTCTGAATTCTGCTCGGCTGGTGCTCTGAAAATTTGGACGACTGGGTTCATTATTGCACTCGCGATCATCTCGCTACCTCCACGTCTTAGTTGTAAAGGTTAAAAGTTCTGTGTGTTGGTTTTTGATTTTCATTGCTTTCCATTTGTGATCATCTATAATTGCATATCTGTTTAGGTTCTTGTTTTGATGTTGCTTTTCAATCAGATTCGAGTGTTCATTTCATATCATAGGAATATGTAATTTGTAAGTTTTTAAAGAGGTTTCTCCGCCTTTGAAGTTCACTTCAAAAAGGAGAAAAGATAGAGGTAGGCCTTGGATTAGCAGCTCTAGGAGAGAGCTGTGAACCAAGTAAAATCTGTTGCATCATTTTTTTTGGTTGCTTATGAGTCAGTTGTGGTAGTTTGTGCTTTGTGTGTGTGGTCAAGTTATCGTTAGTCTATCCGCTGCATCTTTAAGTTTTTATTAAAAAAAAGGGGTTCAAAAAGGAAAAGGAAAATCGATATATCTTCCCTCCTTCTTTCTTAGTAACTGATCCTATCAATTGGTATTAGAGCCATGGTCCATGTCAAGCCATGAACCTCGAACGAAGAAAGTTGAGCTCCCATGTCAGGATCAAGAGAACCAGACACCAGACAAGAAGTCAAGTTGGGTTGGGAGGATCGAACAACTGACAGGAAGTCCAGTTTGGCTAGAAAGGTTGGACAACTGGCAGGAAGTCCAGCTGGGTCAGGACGACCAGACAGTTGATAGGAAGTCTTGGTGGGTTGAGGATCAGACATCAAACAAAGGATGCCCTTCGAGGATGGATAGGCTTGAGGGGGGGGGATCAATGTAGTCCTTCATTTGAGGGGGAGATTGTTGGAGTATTGAGAATACAATCAAAGTCCCACATTGGTAAGACATGAAAAAGATCATGTGTTTATAAGATGAAAAGATATCTTCATTGGGTTGAGGCCTTTTGGGTAAAGCCCAAAAATAAAACCATGAGGGCTTGGGCCCAAAGTGGACAATATCATGTCATTGTGGAGATATGTGGATCTTTTAGGTACTAACAAAGGCTAGCGTATGTATGAACAAGTCATGGATGACTTGGAGGGATCTGATAGGCGTGAGACTGACGGAGGTGGCTAGAAGGCTTAGGTCTAGGCTAAGGTGGTCTAGTAAGTATGAGGGTATCATACTTGGTGTTAAAACCTCATGAATGAGGTTATCAGTCGACTAATAGTATTCTCAGTCGACTGATGGGATTCGATTGGAGTTTGACTGTAGGAAATAGCGTGGCAGTCGACTGATGGCCTGAGCAGTTGACTACTATGGATGGTAGTCGATTGATGGTCGAGTTTTCGGGAACAGAAAGTTTCCAAGTTGACTATTAGGGTTTGACAGTCGAGTGATGGCTCGATCAGTCGACTGATGGTCTATCCGTTGAAACTTATCCAATGTGGCTCGGGCCGTTGTTAGACAACGACTATAGGAGTAGTCGACTGATGGTCTCGATCAGTCGGCTACTAGGCGAAATCCATCCCGAATGTAGGTTATAAAAGCAGCTCATGGAGAAGGTTTTTGCCATGGTCCTTAGGGCGATTTGCTGGTGCAATTCAGGGTCTCCAAGTGTAGCTCAAGCAACTAAACAAGCAAGCTTCCAAAAGATTATTTGTAAAGTATTCTTTGCATTCTTTTATTGTATTTGATTTGTAATTTCTTGTTTTACTTTGTATTACTATTGTAATTGTTGTAAGAGGTTTCTCCGCCTTCGACTTATTGTCGAGAAGGAGTATTATTGTTTGGTGATGTTGGTTGCATCGCTAGAGCTCATTTGAGCTCAATCTGTGGAGTAGGAACCTTGAGGTTCCGAACCACGTTACATCCTTGTGTATTTGTGTTTGTTTTCATTTTTGTTATTGCTATTATATATATTCCGCTGCGCATAACAAGCTTTATAGAGACGAACACGAACAAATTCCATCGACGTACGAAACACTATTCACCCCCTCTAGCGACGATCAATTCCCAACATTTTATCATAATAAGTTTCTTTTTGGGGTTTTCATATTGTAAATTGGGGGTTTTTGCTGATGCAGAGAGCATCACTCTTTAGTTTTAATGTATGAACCATAGTTAAAATTAGGAATTACTTGTGTTTTTATATGCGTGTTAAGTGTGTAGGCTTAACCTGAAAGTCCTAGTAGGTCAGGCTGACCGAATACTAGATAAAGCATTGAAAGTCCTAGTAGGTCATGTAGATCGGATACTAGGCAATGAGAAGGAAGTCCTAGTAGGTCGTGTTGACCGGATACTAGGCAAAATACTTTACAGATCAAGAGGAACGGACACCAGGCATGAAGACCGATTGGGTTAGGAGATCGAACAATCGGTATGAAGTCCAGCTTGGTCAGGGAGACTAGATAGCTAGTGGGAAGCCTTGGTGGGTCAGATCAGATGTTAAACAAGGTAAGTTCGGCTAGGCAACTGGCAGGTAAGCCTCAAGTGAAGATGTGAGGTCGAGTCCTCTATAGGGGGACAAGGTAGGCGTTGGATAGTCCGCATGGGACTAAGAAGTCGAAATCGGGCAGTATTACTACTACCATTACATTTTATATTATGTATTCTGCTAATCTTGTTTTGTAGGGCTCCAGTCGACTGAAAGAATTCCAGTTGACTGGGGTTCATTCAACTGGATATGGTCCAGTCGACTGAAACACTTAGTTAGCAGTTTGAGATGGCGATCGTCGCCATATCGGCTTACTGAGATGGCAATAACTCTAGTCGACTGGGGAGGTCTAGTCGACTGAGATATGAAATTTCTCGAAGTAGAGCCAAGTGACCTAGAGTCGACTGGACTAGGTCCAGTCGACTGGGAAGGCAGAAGTACCAAATTGACGAGCTGATTTGGAGTCGATTGGAGGATGTTTCAGTCGACTGAAAAGTGTCTATAAAAGAAATAGAGGACTAGCTCCCAGAACAATAATTCTATGACAACGAAGTGTTGCTATAATCATTCTCCATCTGTAAAAGATTTTACAAGCCGACATTCCAACACTCTAAGCTTCGACTTCATCTTCCAAGTGTCAGTATAACTTTGTAATTTCATTTTGCTTTTGTACTTAATTTTTAAACACCTATGACCAATCGACTGCTCAATCATAGCTCAAACATATGCAACATATCACAAGCATATGCAATATATCAATGGCATCACTCGGGCTCAAGAAGGAGACCCTCCACATGTGCAACGCACATCATAATGCATATGCATGGTCACTGCCTGCACACCTTGCTACCATGACCCCCAGTATAGCATGAGTGACAAAACATGACAACTGCAACCGACTCCAGTTACCACTACTCTCAAGTTGACCAAGTGGCCAGTGTATTGTAGCCATCTATCTATATACCATAGGGTCACTACTACTCGCAACTCTAGCTACAACTACCCATGAGTGGGCACGACAGGACAAGCTGCAACCACCTCCGCCACTACTACCTCGAGTGGTCGGGTGAATAAATGTGACTGATAACTCTCTCGACCACAAAGGATACATAGTCAAACAACTTGAATGTAATGAGATGATGAACACATAGAAATAATCACCACTATATAGCAATAATGTGATCCTAACCAGAAGTTTGAACCGTAATGAATCCATATAAGAAGAATAACATGTAGGATCGAGTTCTACTGAGAGAGGGAGTGAATCTCAGTGTTTACAATTTATTTTATTATTTGAAATATTTTCCTTTAATGTTAAAAAGATATTATAGTAATGCAGTGGAAATAAAGACAAATGCTCAAGGTTTTACTTAGTTCACAATTGTCACGCCCCGAGAGCATGCCGAGCCAAAAATCAAACGGACAACATCTTCCCTGTACGTGGCAACATTTCGGGTTAATACAAGGCCCGTAGGCCCACAATAACAACAACATATAAATATGTATGAAAACAACCACACCAACATAACAAACTAACTACAACAACTACACAGCGGAAACATAAAACACAACAACATCACAACTATACAGTGCATACCGGTATGACTAACACATCACAACATAACGGAATAGCGACAAAAATCCAAATCCACAAGTCCACAACACAGTACATCAGGAAAACTCCAAATACATAACACAATGTATGGAAAGTCCAAAACAAACACGGGAGCCTCGGAGGTGAGATGAGATGTCAGCCAGCAGTGCTCCAAGCCGTCACAAAGACTTCTACCTGTTATCTGGGCGACAGAAAAACCCAGGGTCCGTGGTGGTGGTGAGTTAAACTCAGTAGGTAATAGAAAAATATGTATATATGTAATATCACATGTAATTCAACAACATAATCTAGAGGTACAACAGGTATATCAGCATAGTATATAAATACAAGCATATACCGTCTAACCAAATGAACAACGTAAAATGCAGACATACCTGAAGTCTGCTACGCTACTCTGATCCAACCTGAACATATATCCAACATATATATAACAGGAAGAGAAAGATCAACTCACAATATACTCAAGCTACAAGCCAAGGTATCTAATGGTCTGTCCAACACATATACCAGTATCCGACACAACCATATAACATATGCAAGAAGCATGCATGAATATGATGTACAATCAAATGCAACATCACAATAAGCATATATATATAGACCGCATCTATATATATATTAATCTCAACCATCCATATATATATATACATGCATATATGTATATATATATGGTAATATGCAAAGCGCCATCAGATACGGCAATGCAGCATGCATGGTCATGCCTACTCACCCCTACTCGCTACCACGACCCCAGTGTGGCCTAGGTGACACGACATGACAACTGTCTCAACTCACACCAACCACTGCTCTAGAGTGGCCGAGTGGGCAGTATGATCAAGTAGCATATGAGCGTAAAGAGCTCGCTACACAACGGGGGTCCCTGCTGCTGGCCACGCCGACTAACACTACCAATGAGTGGTCGAGTACCACGCACCCAGGACAACTGCATGCAACTCCAACTACCACCGTATATAGTGTTAGTAATATATGAGAGATGTCCTAAGGCAATCGCCTTATGTATGAACCATTTATATGATAAATGAAGATTCACTATTTGAGTGTACATGTTTTATGTATTTGATTGGATCTTAAACTCATTTACTGAATGTCCATGATACGATTCACAGCATGAGAGAATTTGTGATTGGATCACAACTAGTGAGTATCTCTACATGTGTAATTGTGATGTATCGGAATTATCCCTAGTCGATGAATTGATGGATTTGGACACCATCAATTCTGTCGAGACTAGCACGAGGTATACTCCTTGGTGTATCCAAGCGGTGATTCTCACCGGCCGAGACATAGTGATGTCCGAGTTAATCGTGGATGCTAGTTATGGTAACTAGTTCATTGGAGTGACCACCTAGTAAGACTTCATATGGTTCTCTGCATATATAGATATGTCAATGAAGTTCTTCTGTGGCTTAAGTCGATGTTCCTTTGACTTATGTGTATTCAAGTCATCTTGATCATGGAGACTTATGCTTTGACATCTTAAGCAAACATCTCTAAGGAGATGTGGACCCGGATGATTGGGTATAAGTCGTGATCGAAGGTGTTTGAATAGCCTATAAAGGATTCACCACTCCTTGCGAGGAGATGTATACCCATGGCCTCTCGTCGGATTGTTACTAAAGTCTTTGGCCAAAGCATTACATGTTTAGAGTAAGGTACTCTTCGATACATGTGGAGTAACTAGAATCAGTAGGACGAGGAAATGATACATGGGCTAGGTGTGGTGAGTCACCTAGTGGGGACCGGCACAATAGACCATGTCCTCGAACCAAGTGGGTATAAGATGAGTGAAGGGAATGGGGCACGATTCATTCGAAGCCTCTTGAAGGGTTTTAGAAATAGTTACGATCAACCGTTGATCTTTTGGTTAATTGGGGATCATGATGTACTACTAGGTGCCACTCATGATCGTTCTATAATTAATGGTTAATTATAGACGGCCAACATAAACCGAGAACCTATTTGGTCACACGCACAACGAGTGTAATCCAAAGGATTTAAAACGAGCTTGAGAATTAGATTCTCAGACCGAGAGAAACTAGGTTTGGTTGGACCAAACATAAAGCGAGCATGAAATCGTTTCAGTCGCAATGGAAGCGTGGATGGGCTGCGTCTTATGAAGACGTAATGGATGGACCAAAATGGTTTGGTTCTAATCCAATGGATAAGAATAAACCAAAGGGTTTGGTTTATTTTAAACGAATGAACCAAAAGTTGGTTCGGTTCGTTTTAACTTAAAATAAACCATCATGGTTTGGTTTATTTTAACTTATCTTAATGGAGCGGGTTAACGGGCTTTATGGATATGATCCATTAACCATTAAGAGAATTAGTTCTCTATAAAAGTGGGCTTAAGGGATTGTTAAACCCTAACTAATCCAAACCCTAGCCCCCCCCCCTTGAGTTGCCGCCCACTCCTTGGAGGAGTTAATCGGCGCCAACCCTAAAGCTGCCGCCGCCCAGCTTTGTGCCGCCGTCCAAGACCCTTGCCGGCGTCCAAGCTCCAGCCGGTGAACCTCCGGCGACCCTCCGGTGATCTCCTATAGGTTCGGCATCAAGGTGAGCTTTTTCTCTCCTTGTTTTGGCCGGCGCCTACTCCTCCACCAAGCTGTCCAGTTTTCTGGACAGCTTCTTCTCCTCTCGTCGGAGCGTCGTTTGGACGACGGTTAGTGCTCCGACAGCGGCTAACATACCGGGGATTTGATCTCCGGTAATCCTCTGAGGTGGAGGACGAAGGATTCGTCAATCGGTTGACGAATACCTCTCCGGAGAAGCGAGTCTTGAGGACTTATTTTAGGTCCGAATTTGGATTCGGATCGTGATCATCTCTCGATCACGTCGTCTTCAACACGAGGCTAGTAACCCGTACGAAGACGAAGCTCGTGGCTTGGCGAAGTCATCCCGAGGAGCTCGGCGTGGATACGGATAGAGACGATTCTTACGAGGATCGTTCCGGTTGATGCCGTTCCCGCTACACGTCATACGAAAGGTATAACGTAGATAATTTCTTTTATTGCAAATTTTAATTTACGGTTATGTCTACACTTGTTGTAATATGCATGCGTGTGTTGTGTGTGTTGTAATAAATATAGATTTATTAATTTTTAATTGCTTCCGCTGTGCTCATGTTTACGAAACATGATCGAACACACACACGCCGCGGTGCCGGAAACCCAACATATAGTAGTAGAGTGCGACACAACAGATGCTCTACCCTCACACCGGTTACTCCTCCTATGAGTAACCGTGGAGGTAGGATGACTGGCGACCCTCTCAACCACAAGGGAGACCACGTCGCCAGCATGCATGCAAATGACATGAATGCAATGTCTCACATACAGACATCCACCATAGACTCTCTATTCTACAGAAAGTCATACTAATCAGATCAACGCACTCTCTATCCTACAGAGAGTCGTACTCAATGTTAGGGCAATCAACCCGTGATATGGTTTTTATGTGTGTGGCAAAGTGTTTAAGTTAGGTTGTTATTGTGATTTGATATGTGTGTTGGAGTCTTGCAGGACTTAGTAATTCGCACATGGAGCCTTGGCGAGTTTCACATCTCATGACTTGGTCCTTGAGTCGGTGAAGGATGGCTTTATGGAAGCCGTGCGCTTGGAGCATCCGAGGGACAGTCGGACAAGGAGCTTGGAGTGAAGCCGGAGGAAGTAGACATCAGGGTGAGACGCGAAGGATGGCGCTGCAGAGCCGTGCGCTTGGCACATCCGAGGGACGTGGCTGGAAGAAGATAACTTCTAAGGTGAGGGACTCCAAGGGATGAGAGTGAGCGAATGTAACCCGGGAAGGGGTAGTGCTCTTAGGTGAAACTTGGCCATTTGGCTAAGTGTCGGATGAGATTTCTCGACATCAGTCGACTGCCATGGATTGACAGTCGACTACTCTGAGTCGAACAGGTTCGACTGGTATCCAACTGATGGGTTTTTGGCCCGGTGGATCGCCATATGTTGGCGCGATTGATCGCCAAGACCATCGATCGGCTGATGACGACAGCGATGCGTCAAGAGGGTTTGGGCCACAGAACCTCTCGTAGCCGACTGGGCAGTCGACTACGAGGCATCAGTCGACTGATGAATACATCAGTCGATTGCCAAATATTCCGTTGGACTACAACAGTCGGGATCTGACGTGTTCGGAGGCCGTTGTAGTGGCGGTAGTCGACTTCAAGGATCCTCTCTATAAAGAGGGTGTTGGGCTTTGGGAGGCTAAAGCTTCTATTCTAAACATCTCTCAAAGTGCCCAAACGAATTTCCTCCTCTTCCTTGTGCTTATATTCATCTTATTACAAGAGGAGTGATTTTGTAATAAAAGGTTACCTCCACCTAGCTTTGTGCAAAGGAGAGAATAGTGAAAGCTTGCGGAGTGATTCACCATGGACGAATCAGACCGTGGACTAGCGGCGCAGCTGTGAACCATGTTATATTCTCTTGTTAGAATTGTTTGTTTCCTTTGCTTTGTCTTTCTTTGTTTGTATTTGCATATTCCGCTTGCGCTAATAATTTTGTAGATGAGCAAATTCCATCATCGTACGAAGAGGGCTATTCACCCCCTTCTAGCCGGCCAATACACATCGATCGATCCCCTACAAGTGGTATCAGAGCCAAGGAAAGCTTGTCGAGGACTAACCGCCACAACAAGCACATTCAAGAATGGCCGACTCCAACATTCACCCACCAAAGTTTGAAGGAGAATTCTCTTGGTGGAAAAAGAGAATGGAGGTATTTTTCGAAACCGATTTCAAAATTCTTTTAATTATGGAAAACGGTTTCGAAATGCCTAGGAATGGAGATGGGGAGCCATTGGAGAAATTAAGGTGGAGCAAGAGGCAAAGGGAAGAGTACTTGGCAAACTCAAAAGCCAAACATCATCTCTACAATGTACTCCCCCAACAAGAAGTGAATAGGATAGGGGAGTGTACTAGCGCCAAGAAGATGTGGGAGAAGCTAGTAGAGCTTCATGAAGGTACCTCGGAGGCCAAGCTTGCAAGGAGAGACCTCCTCCGCTCCCAACTATCAAACATCAAATTAGAAAAGGGAGAAAAGGTAACATCATTACATTCTAGGTTTAAAGAAATTTTAATTGGGCTAACAAGTGTAGGAGAAAAACTTTCGAACCGGGATATGCTTATGAAAGCAATCGATGCTTTTCCCCGGTCATCGAAATGGAGTTCAATGGTGGACTCCTTCTACATGTCAAAGAACCTAGAAGTGAGCACCTTGGAGGAGTTCTTCTCAACCATGGAGCTCCACGAAACAAGGCTCGAAGGAATAGTAGAAGAGCCAAGGTTTCAACCTTCAAGAGGAGTAGCCTTGATGGCTAACAAAGGGAAGAAGAAGATGGAGAACCCCTCCTCCTCCGATGAAGCATCCTCATCCTCCTCCATGGATAGCACGGAAGAAGCTTACATGGTAACGAAGGTAAGGCATGCTTTAAGAAATTTTAAATTTAAAAAATCTAATGATAGGAGGAGAAGACCAAGGGGGAAGGTGATTTGTTATAATTGCCAAGGAGAGGGACACATAAGGGACAATTGTCCCCTCCTAAACAAGAGCAAAGAAGAGAGGAGGAAGAAGGAAGAAAAGAAGAAGAAGGGGAGCAAGAAGAAAGAAGAAGAGAAGAAGGCCAAAGAAAAAGGGAAGGCCAAGGCACTAAAGGCAAGGACTTGGGATGACCCCTCTTCATCATCATCATCATCATCGAAAGAGGAGAATGCCTTTGTCACCAACCTTGCGTTGATGGCATTTGACGACCTAGACTCATCCTCCTCCGAAAATGAAGGATCAAGTACAAGTGAGGAGAGTTCTAGTGAAGGGGGAGCTTCTTCACCATCCTCATCCGAAGAAGAAGAAGACATGGAGACTATTATAATGAATGTCTCACCTAGTAAAATAGTTTCCATGATTTCTAGCCTCACTAAGGATTTATTTAGAGCCAAGAAAAAGAACAAAAGCATGCTTGATCAAATTAAGGACTTAGAAGAAAAAATAGAAAAAGTATGCTTAAATGCAAATGATAATATTTCTTCTATCTTAAATGATGCATGCTCACATGAATATATGCCATTTAATGTTAGTGATGCATGTATGGATGAAAATAGGGCTCTAAGGGAAAAGGTAGATCACTTGACCAAAGCCCTAGAAAAATTCACAATAGGCTCCAACACCCTTAACATGATCATAGGGAGCCAAAGAGCTAGCTTCAACAAGAAAGGCCTAGGATATAAAGAAAATAAAAATGAAAAGGCCTATAAGTGCTTAATTTCTAGGGGTCAAGACAAAAAGTAGATAATAGCTAGAAAATGGATCCCTAAGGAATTTTTAGTGAACCCCATAGGAAAGAATTTATTTTGGGTTCCTAAATCCATCCTTAAGGGTTAGAAAAACCCTAAGATAGTCAACCACATGGAATTTATCAATATCATATTTTGGTTGACTTAGGATGGCGGGACAATATTTTTGAAATAGTGTTAGGTGATGATAATGCACCTATAAATAGATAAATCATGCTTTAGGTGATATTTGCCTTATTATCATGATGTAATACCTAATGCATGATCACAATTTGATGAATACATTTGTTTCATGATCTTAATGTAAAATTAATTCATATATATCTTTATGATCATATGGGATGTTAGGATGATACTTAACCTTGTATAGAATTGCATGAAAATAATGGTTAAGTATATACAAATACCTTTAGAATACATCTCACATTCACCATAGGCTACCTTGATTGAAAACTTAGCATGAGTGAGATGTTAGGATGATACAAATGTCCACTAATGCCTATGGCATTTAGATGGTCATTTAAGGTATCAAAATAGCAATAATAGACCAATCATGGGGAATACTTATGTTTAATTCATAGACATATTGCCCAAAGATCATGGATGGATATTTCATATGTTTTCAAAACAATTTCTTACTTTAAAATCTGTGTGTTCGTGTTTTGAAACAATTCAAACTAAAACTAGGTGTTAAATGTGATACTAACTTGATCAAAAACCTAGTTACTTTTGAAACTTATGGATTTTTGGCAAATACTTGAAAATATAATGATTTTTCATGGACAACTATTTTTCATTGATAAATATACTTACAAGAAATATGCTCCCCAAATTTCATGATTTTTCAAATTTTATAGATTTTCTAATGCATTTCTGAAATCCACCCTGAAAACCTAAAAAACCTGAAATGCATGTGCCAGTCGACTGGTAGTCTGAACCTGTCGACTGGTAGCCTGATAACATGCCCAATAACCCTTTATATCCGATTTTAAGGCATGTTTTGGCTTTTGTTTCCCTCTAAACTTGATACCATGCTTAGATAAACTTTGTTTAACATTTTTGATGGTGTCAAAGGGGGAGAAATATATTTGTTTAAGTAAGGGGGAATGTATTTAGGGGGAGTTTCATGTATTAAGGGGGAGAGTTGCTAATCATGTTATTCACATGCTTTCTTTCCTTAATATTTTATCAAATATTTTTACCTAACTTAAACGGATTGCCACACATCAAAAAGGGGGAGATTGTTAGGGCAATCAACCCGTGATATGGTTTTGATGTGTGTGGCAAAGGATTTAAGTTAGGTTGTTATTGTGATTTGATATGTGCGTTAGAGTCTTGCAGGACTTAGTAATTCGCACATGGAGCCTTGGCAAGTTTCACATCTCATGACTCGGTTCTTGAGTCGGTGAAGGATGGCTTTGCGGAAGCCGTGCACTTGGAGCATCCGAGAGACTGCTAGACGAGGAGCTTGGAGTGAAGCCGGAGGAAGTAGACTTCAGGGCGAGACATGAAGGATGGCACTACAGAGCCATGCGCTTGGCGCATCCGAGGGACATGACCGGAAGAAGACAACTTCGAAGGTGAGGGACTCCAAGGGATGAGAGTGAGCGAATGTAACCCGGGAAGGGGTAGTGCTCTTAGGTGAAACTTGGTCATTTGGCTAAGTGTCAGATAAGATTTCGACATCACGATCGCTTCGAAGTCGAACGGATTCGATCGTATCAATCGATGGGTTTTGGCCCAAAGAATGATCGCCATATGTTGGCGGGCCGATCGCCTAAGACCATCGCTGATCGCTGATGACAAAGAATCGATCGTCAAGAGGGTTTGGGCCAGAGAACCTCTCGTAGCTAACTGGGTAGTCGACTACGAGGCATCAGTCGACTGATGGATACATCAGTTGACTGCTAAGTGTTCTGTTGGACTACAACGGTCGGGATCTGATGTGCTTGGAGGCTGTTGTAGTGGCGGCAGTCGACTGCCAAGGGCAACAGTCGACTGGTGGCAACCAACGGGAAGAAATCAGCCCTCTCTATAAAAAGAGAGGGTGTTGGGCTTTGGGAGGTTAATGCTTCTATTCTAAATATCTCCCAAAGTGACCAAACGAATTTCTTTCTCTTCCTTGTGCTTATATTCATCTTATTGCAAGAGGAGTGATTTTGTAAGAAAAGGTTACCTCCACCTAGCTTTGTGCAAAGGAGAGAATAGTGAAAGCTTGCGGAGTGATTCACCGTGGACGAATCGGACCGTGGACGAATCAGACCGTGGACTAGCGGCACAGCCATGAACCACGTTATATTCTCTTGTTAGCATTGTTTGTTTCCTTTGCTTTGTCTTTCTTTGTTTGTATTTGCATATTCCGCTTGCGCTAATAATTTTGTAGACGAGCAAATTCCATCATCGTACGAAGAGGGCTATTCACCCCCCGCTAGCCGGCCAATACACATTGATCGATCCCCTACACTCAACAGATCAATGGAATCTCTATCCTGTAGAGAGACGTACTCAACTGATCATAACTCTCTATCCAATAGAGAGTCATACTCAACTGATCGACGCACTCTCTATCCTGTAGAGAGTCGTACTCGACTGATCATAACTTTCTATCCAATAGAGAGTCGTACTCAACTGATCGACGCACTCTCTATCCTATAGAGAGTTGTACTCGACTGATCATAATTCTCTATCTAATAGAGAGTCGTACTCAACTAATCGATGCACTCTCTATCCTATAGAGAGTCGTACTCGACTAATCATATCAAGCTGGGACCACCGATCCGTAGCGGCACACTAATCACCCTTCACTTAATCATTACACAACACATGGTTGGTAACAAGTATGTAACATACGGGTATTGGAAATAAATCCTATATTTAGGGCATTACCTACTCACAGATGACCTTTTTGCCAATTTATAAATTAGGTCATCACCCGTACTAATATTTACACCCTACTAAACATCTAGGCCAATTTATATCACATCTATAACTCCTAAATCATGATAGGGAATATGTGATATCAACAATTAAGCATAAATACATCCAACGATAAGTTCAAGCATAAGATAATAAGAGCAGGGTCAAGGTAACATGAACACCTAACATGCTCATGTTGGATCGAGAAGCGTCGCTAGAGGGGGGGGGGTGAATAGCGAGCGTAGAATTTCTTTTCGTTAGTTTAAGTTCGTTAAAATACGAGTAGACACACCGGAAAAATAAGAAGACAAGTTTATTTTTACTTGGTTCACAACCCAACGGTTGCTACTCCAAGGCCCTAACGGTCCTAGACCGCATACGGAGGGCAAAACACTATAACGTCTCCTCCTCGTTGGAGGTAGGAGACAACAATCACAAAACCGGAAGTACGAGGATGAGGTAACAAGCCTACCTCACCTCGTTACGATTAAAACAAAGAATACAATAAAAACAATTACTTGCTACTGCTGCCGACGAAGGAGATTTGAACTTGTCGTCGCGTCGACATTATTATGGTGTTGGAGCATTGGTGTTGTAGGAGCACTTGAGAATAAATTTGATGTAATGTGGAGTTGGGATCCTCCCCTCCTTTTATATATTTTGGCCTCTGAATATGTCTCCTCTTTTTACGGAATAGATCACGAAGTTGTACAAATTTTATCGCGAAGTGGCCGTGTCAAACCTTATCCATTTTGACCTAGCGCAAAGGCTGATTCATCGCCATCAGTCGACTGATGAGTATCAGTCGACTGCCCCATGTCCAGCAGTCGACTGCCAGTCTGGCCACTTCCCTGCAGTAAGAGGTTAGCACAGAAAATGATAAATACGACGGTTTCTAACTGTTTGATCTTGACCTAGACCTTCCACAGGAAGTCTTAGTCGGATCACCACCTATGGTCGTCCCCGTAAAGAGGACACGACCTTACCATCTCTCACTCACATGAGCTTACCTCGATACTTACTTTGTAGCTCTCGCTTCCGGCCTTCCACTCGATTCCTTCGGCTCCCTCCGAAGTCACTCAAGTGTCACCCGACCACCGCGGCTTCCTCCGGGTGTCGCTAGCCTTCAACTCTAGCTTTAGTACTTTTGTGCACACTCGATTTAGCTCGTGAGATAACGATGTAAACTTAACTTTGTGTCTTTGCCATAATCAAAACACAGGTTCGATTATCTAGTGCCCCTGCACCAACAGCTCATATCTACGACTAAATCTGAATGCGATACATCTACCTGACCAGGGTAGGAAATTACCCACCTGATACGAAGCTCGAAATAGTCCTCACAGCCATGAACCTGCTTCATATCCCAAACCTGCACATAATAGCAGACTATGATTAAGTATAAGCATACAATGAAGGATCAAATCGAATCTTACATCGACTTCATATCCCGATCAACTAAATTGATCTAGTTATCCAATTAACCTAATCAATCCTCCACATTAATCCCCATTTCACATCTATACCAATTTTAATACTGAATCTTAACCAACAGAAATAACTTCTTCCATAACACTTCGATTCAAGCTTACCTTGTCTCGTTTCCATGGTCCACAACGGATTTAGATAAAACCTTCTTATCAAATAGAACTCCATTCAACCCACTTCATCACCTATTCCAACTAAATTGCCACAGCTTGTTGATCCACCTGTTGATTTCCCAAATTTACACGTGAATTGATTCCGAATCACCTGAAATCACAAGGCACATAAGTATACCTTTTCAACCTACTAAATCTCCACTTTCTTAACCCAATAGAAAGATTAACAACAATAGTCTTACTAGAAATAAGAGATGCATAGGTTATATTAACCATACCCACAGATCTAAGTATCGCTTTTGTCGGCTCAAGGATCACCAATTTGCCAAGCGATGGCAATCTGGATCGAGCGCTGCGACAGTGATGCCCCAAATCTAAGAGATTGCAGAGTAACCGCAAGAACAAAATAGTTACAACACTTGGTCAGAACCCTCGAAAGAATAGAAGGTTGTCGGTGATCGATTGAAACCTTCACAGAGCTAGTAAAGCTGCCAACTCCCGCTCTAGGTGCAAGGTGGCTCGGTGCGGCTACGACGGTGAGGAGAAGTCAACGATGTGAGGCAATCCACCGCAAGATCAGAGGAACTCCAAGGAGGTTGACAACTGAGGTTGCCCATGGTGGCCAGAGGTTAATTGGCTGGCGGCGACAGTAGAGGAAGATCACAGGGACAAAGACCGAGGGATTGGTGACGGCAGCAGCGTGGCAACGACAGTGACTACGACTCGAGGAGGCGGCCATCAACGGCGGCAACAAGGTCGGGGCGGAGATCAACTCGACAGATCCAACAACCGACAACCGATCTAGGTAATCAAAGGCGACTGTGATGGTGAATGCAAATCGGTGCATCAACAGTGGATGGGCGACAATGTCGCGTGAAGGTTGGCATCGATTGTGATCGGCGCTGGCGCGGTGCAGCGGCGTAAGACGCAGGGCAGTGGGTCCAACTCACGGTGGAAGGGCGTGGCAATAGCGGCAGATCGAGCTTGGGATCGGGCGACGATGGTGGAGAGAAGGAAAAAGGCCTCTGGTCGCTTCAGAGACGAAGAGGGGCGATCGGCTGCGTCGCGGAGAAGAAGAAGACGCGATGGGAGAAATGGGGAACGAATCGGTGTATCGGGGAAATGAGGAGTAGAAACGGCCGATCGGGAAAAAGGAAGAAATATAATAGTTTTTTTTAATTAAACCTATTAATTCCTAGCAGATAGTCTAAACAGGCTTTACAAAAGCCTATCCATTTTATTCCCATAAAATATCCATAGAACCTCCATTTAAATCCAGAAAAATTTCTAAAAATTTCTGAAAAATTCTACAAGATAATTTATCAATTAACGTGGAATATAATTTTATTTTATTATTTTTTTCTGGTATTTTATAACAACCCTCATCGGGTTGCTACTCCAAGGCCTACGACTCTCCGAGAGTCACCTCGATGGGCAAACCACTAAGAGACCTTCCAACTCAAGAACTCTTGACTTTGGAGGGTATTCACTTTTACACAAATGAAGGATAAGGTAACACGTTGAGAGCTTCATTTTTATTGCACTGTTTTGATTTAGGAATTATACATGTTAGGCTATTTGATGGGGTAATTACTGTTATTCGGTATATTTTCACGAATTGAATGTGATTTTGTAGGAAGCATGAAAAGAGAGCCTAATTGGAGCAATCAGAGTCGTTGATCTAGATCTCACCGTTGGATTTAAGTGGATCAACATACTTAGGCAAATGATTAATTGGATTAATTAAACCCTAGATCTAATGGGTGGCTGAGATTGAGGGGCATTCGATCGGATGACCAAGGAAAATCAACTCAAAAATCCAACTTCTTCTCACTTGCGAAAAGCAGTGACAGAAGTCGCAACTCCTTCTTCCTCCTCGCGCGAGCGGTGATCGGTCACTCCACTCGGCGACAACAACTTCAGACATCCCATCTCTAGTGATCTTTCCCTCCATCCAGCCGACGTTGATCCCCTCTCATCTCGCCGACAGATCGAGATGCGGTGGTTCGGTAGCTCGGTCGACAGCGAGCAGATGC
This sequence comes from Wurfbainia villosa, assembly GCA_025175895.1. Lineage (NCBI taxonomy): Eukaryota > Viridiplantae > Streptophyta > Magnoliopsida > Zingiberales > Zingiberaceae > Wurfbainia > Wurfbainia villosa. The sequence continues at coordinate 32,507,828 of CM045990.1, read as the reverse complement.
AGCAGATTCCAACACTCTTCATCGGCGAACCTTCCAACGCCTGTGAGCTCGGTCGACATACTCGAAGTGCTTGATTCCTCTGTGAGGGCCATTGTTTTAAACTTTTTGACCTTCCTACGATGCGCCAGAATATCTTTTATGAATCTTGTGAATTGGGGCATTTGGTGCGGTAGCAGTATCGCACTCTCGAGATCGACTTGACATGTCCGAATTCTTGAACTCAGCATCCTTCTTTGCATTGGTCAATCGCTGTGGGAATGGTATAGTAAGGGGTAGTTGAGTTTTTACGGTGGGTTCCTGATTTATTTCTCCGACTTCTTCCTTCTTAGCCTCCCTCAAAGGTTCCTGTATTTCGAGTCCTGGCTCCGCACCAGCAATCAACCGACCCGACATCTCTTTCAGGATCCTTTCGCTTCGCAACATCACTGCCTTGCACTGCTCTACCAGATTGACCTTTGTTTTTCCTAGTAGTTTCCCTGGTACCCTGGAGATCTGGTTGGCAATCTGAGCTACTTGAATTTCTAGCGACTTTTGCCTGCTGGCAAGATCCCTTACAGACAATCCTAACTCTTCGATCATCGTATCCGTCTGCGAATGTCGCCCCTGAAATTCAATATTCACCTCCCGTTGCGTCCGAATGAAGTTCTCTATCATATTCTCTAGACGGGTGTCAGACGGCTGCAGTTGCCCATTTCCTCCCGATTGTTGGAAATTTCCCGAGTTATTCCAATAGGAAAAATTTGGGTGGTTTTTCCATCCGAGATTATAAGTACTTGAGTATGGGTTACTGGCCCTTTGATTTTTGTCACCAACCGCATCGACATGTTCGATATGCTCTTCTAAGCAACCTTGCCCTCCATAGTAGTCCTCCCGATATGCTGCTGCTCCTTCTCTAAAGTCATTGGTCGCACATGAAGAAATAGAATTGAAAGAGTCGAACCGTTTGCTAAGCGCGTCCAACCTCACTGACATGTGATCCAAGGAGTTGATAGCATATCATCCCGTGGTAGGAGCTGGGTGACTACTTTCGGAAGCCCATTGATAGTGGTTCTGGGCCACCTCTTATATTAGCTCCTCCGCTTCCTCTATAGTCTTGTTCATAAGTGCTCCTCCTGCGATAGAATCGAGGGACATCTTTGTGGTGTACGTGATCCCATTATAGAAGATGTGGATCACCAACCACCTTTTCAGTCCATGATGGGGACATTGGTAGAGTAGCCCCTTGTAGCAATCCCAGGCTTCAAATAGGGACTCCCCTTCCTTCTGACAGAAGTTCGTTATTTGATGGTGCATGTGAGCAGTCTTGCTTAGTGGGAAGTATTTATTCAAGAACTGCTGCTCACATTGCTCCCATGTAGTAATGTTTCTTGAAGGTAGGGAGTGAAGCCATGCCTTAGCCTTATCTCGCAATGAGAACGGGAACAGGCTCAGGCAGATTGCATCTGCAAGGACTCCATTGATCTTCATTATCGAGCAAATTTCCAAAAATGTCTCCATGTGCCGATTCGGGTCTTCAGTCGTAGCTCCCCCGAATTGACTCTGTTGGACCATGTGTATGAGTGCCGGTTTCAGCTCAAAGTTGTTTGTTGAAATGGATGGTTCAACTATACTCGTCGAGGACTTGAAGCGCGCACTTGCGCTCAATGCTCGTAAGTGCACGGATGTCATCAAGTAATAAAAAGATTATCGATCCCACAGGGACTGAGATTCAAGTACCGATTTGTTAAGTGGACGTTATTGTTCAGAATTCAGTTCTAATGGTTGCCATTGCAAGCGTTGTCGGCGATCCTAACTCTATACGGTGTCACACGGAAGAAGAAACGGCTTGCTGCGAGTCTTTGGAAGGAATTCTAGGATTTTAGTTTCCCTTGTGTGTCGCAAAACATGCTATCAATTGGGTGTTGTCTAAACGTCTAACTATGGCCTTGTGGAAGGGATATCATACACTCCCCCGATGAGCCTTTGCATCTATCGGGAGCAATCTCTGCCTTACCAGGTCGACCTTTGGTGTTAGGACGGGATAGGCGGTATGAGTATGCCAAATCAATCCCTGCGATGAATCGTTTCCAATTCTATCGCACCCTTCTATCCACAGTTACAGGAGATGAGGCCAACCCTAGGTTCCTCCTTAATTCTTCTAAATCATAGATACGAGGGCTGTCACCCCTCGTATCGGCTAACACAGTAGATAGAAAACCAAACACATGGATATCGGTCTAAACTAATACCAATTGCAAATACAAACTCAAGAACAAAATTTAATTTGGAATAACATGTTCTACGCACACAAACTACTCCATAATCCTAGAATCGAAGAATCTACTCCATAAATATGAGAGGAAAAACATAAAGCACGATCATATTCATATAAACAATGGATATTATGCAAAGAACAGAAATTACAATGCAATGTGGCTCTTCTCTTCGGTGTTGAAGTGCATAACTTGGATCTCCGACCACTTTCTTCCTCCCCGTCACGAGTTTCTGAAGCTTTTTAGGGCATCGGAGTGCCGTCCCAACCGCATGCCTCCCCCTAGGGTTTGGGCATAGCCTCCTTTATATAGACATCAGCCTGGATCTTCCTGAAACCTGGAAAATAACCGAATCACATCGGAATCACACAACGCCACACGACCGTGTGGATCCACACTGCCAAGCCGTGTGTGGCACTGTGGCGCAGGCCGTGTGTTTCCACAGGGCCAGGGCATGTGTCATTCTGCTCGAGCTACCAAATATCTTCTTTTCGCTCAAAAAGTGTGCCATTTTCCCCATATAATGATGTCCTGCACACAAAAGTACAATGAGCAAATCTCCGAACCAGAAAATAGAAAATGCATGAAAAATAAAGTAAAATATGCAATAAACAAACATAAAATGAAATGAGATGCGAGCGAAAACTAATCTAAAACCCTATATGTTTTGCTCACATCAGTGAGAGGTTTTTTAAATGAGAAAAAATTTCGACAGCACTTTGATGTATCTTAGTTGTTGTACTCGAAGCTGGCTCTCCATTTCTTATATAGGCACTTTCTAGTCGACTGGAACACCCTCCAATCGACTCTAAATTAGCCCATCAATTTGGTATTTCAGCCTTCTTAGTCGACTGGATCTGTCCTAGGCGACTCCACATTGGCTAGCTCCACTCCTTCACTGTTCGAGAAATTTCTTATCATAGTCGATTGGACCTCCCCAGTCGACTGAAATAGTTTCCATCTCGATCGCACAATCTTCGGGTGATCACTAGTCTGGCTTGCCAACTTAGCACTCCAGTCGATTGGACCTCACCTAGTCGACTGTATCAGAGTCGATTGGAAACCACCCAGTCGCTTCCAGATTAGCACAATACAATATAAAATGAAATGATAGTAGTAATACTGCCTAATGGCTACCGGCGAAAAGGTCTCCTCATAATCGATACCCTCTTTCTGAGTATACCCCTTCACAACAAGCCTCGCTTTGAAGGTCTCAACCTTCCCATCTATTCCTCTCTTTCTCTTGTAGATCCACTTGCATCCAATGGTTTTTACACCATCGGGTGGTTCTACTAGCTCCCAGACTTGATTTGAATCCATAGATTCAATCTCAGCATTCATTGCACTTTGCCAAGATACTGCATCTTTATCTTGGATTGCCTCGTCATATGTCTAGGGATCAGGTTCATGTTCGCCAGGGACCAAATCAGAAGACTCTCCCAAGAACATGAATCTATCAGGCTGTCTCACAACCCTCCCACTATGATGAGGCATCACCTGTGTATCCTCTGTGACACGCGGTGCAGTGACATGTGGTATATCTTCTTGTACCGGTGGTACTAAAGAAGTGACTTCCCCTTTTAATTCCTCCAGAACAATTTTACTCTTGGGCTTGTGGCTCATGACATAGTCTTCCTCTAGAAATCTGGCATTCGTGCTAATGATCACCCTTTGATCTCTAAGACTATAAAATAGACCACCCTTCGTTCCTCTAGGATAGCCAACGAACATGCGTACTTCTGTACGAGGTTCCAACTTACCAGCATCTGCCTTCAACACATGTGCTAGACTCCCCCATATCCAAATATATCTTAGACTAGGCTTTCGTCCAATCCACAATTCTGTGGGAGTAGAAGGAACTGATTTAGATGGAACTAAGTTCAGAATGTACACCGCCGTATCTAGAGCATATCCCCATAACGAATCTGGCAACTCAGAATAACTCATCATCAATCTAACCATCACCATAAGAGTCCTATTACTTCGCTCTGTTACACCATTCTGCTGGGGTGTGCCAGGTGCAGTCAATTGGGATTGAATCCCAGCCTCTGATAGGTAATTTCTAAACTCTCCCAAGAGGTACTCGCCACCATGATCAGATCATAGTGTCTTGATACTTTTACCTTAACGTTTCTCCACATCAGCCTTGAATTCTTTGAACTTGTCAAAGCATTCAGACTTGCGGCGCATCAGGTAAATGTATCCATATCTTGAGTAATCATCTATAAAAGAGACAAAATACTCGAAACCACCTCTAGCCTGGATAGACATAGGACCACACAAATCAGAATGAACCAATTCTAACACATCTTTGACTCTATACCCCTTGGCCTTAAAAGGCCTCTTGGTCATTTTACCCTCCAAGCAAGATTCGCAGGTTGGGAAATCCTCCACCACTAATGAACCCAAAGGTCCATCAGCTATCAACCTTTGAATTCTGCTTAGGTTAATATGACCAATCCTAAGATGCCAAAGATATGTTTGGTTCATCTTCGAAGATTCTTTTCTCTTATTGGAATTAGAAGATGAGTTATTAATTTCAATTTGCATCGTGGGAGCTTTTGGTTCAAGTGTGTATAAATTTCCTATCAATGCACTCGAACAGATAATGTCCCTATTCCTTCTTATAACAACTCTGTCATTAAAAGAAATAGAATATCCATCCATAAATAATTTAGAAATTGAAATTAAATTCTTTCTAAATAAGGGTACATAAAGGCAATTCTTAAGAACCAAAACTTTATTCTTCTCAAAAGATAAATGAATGTCTCCCACTGCAACTGCCGCCACCTTCGTGGCATCGCCCAAGTACACGACAATCTCTCCTTTAGCCAGTCGTCTGGTTTCCTGGAACCCCTGTAAAATATTGCAGATATGATCAGTGGCTCCCGTATCTACACACCAGGTGCCGGTAGATAACACCGCTAAACATATTTCAACGACTAGACCAAAAGATATACCTTTATTCTGCTTGCGGTTGGGGCAGTCCTTCTTCCAGTGTCTAGTCTTCTTACAAGTGAAGCACTTGCCTTTCGGCTTCTTCACTCCTCCCTGAGTACCTCCCACCGCCTTCGCCCCAGTTTGTTTCTACTTCTTCTTGCCTTTCGGCTTAGAAGTAGAAATCTTTTGGGTCTCCATGGCATGTGCCTGAGCACTCTGACAAAATAGCCCCTCTTCCACCTGGAGTTCTGTCAGAAGTTCCGCCAACGAATACAACCTCTTATTCATGTTGTAGTTCAGGCGAAACTGCTCAAAACTCCTAGGTAGAGACTGGAGTATGATATCGACCTGGGTTTCCCCATCGATCTCAGCTCCAAGGACCTCCAGCTCATTCAAATGAGCCATCATCTTGAGAACATGATCCCTCACGGGTGTTCCCTCGATCATAGTGGTCGTCATCAAGTTTCTCATGGCTTCTTGCCTCGTAGCCCGATTCTGGTGTCTGAAAAGCTCTTTGAGATTGAGCATCATGTCATAAGCAGTGGACATGGCTTGATGCTGATGTTGCAATACATTTGACATAGATGCCAAAATGTAACACCGCTCCATCTCATCGGCCTTGATCCACTTCTTATAACTCTCTTTCTCCTTTTCTCCAGAATCATCTGCAGGCTTAGGAGGGCACTCTTCGAGGAGTACATATTTGTATTCCTCAACAGTCAAGACAATGTCTAGATTCCTCTTCCAATCAACATAGTTGGGTCCAGTAAGTTTGTTCTCTTTCAGTATCACAGCAAGTGGGTTGAAAGTCATTTTGAAAGAAAACCTAAGAATCACATAAATCAAAACATTAGATTTCAAAAAATTATTGATTCCTCAATCAATAAAATTTTAAAATCAACCAACACCTCAAAACACCGAGAATATCGTATGCCACGATAGTGTGGATGTATACGAATTCTACATTTGTAAGAGGAGGTTTTACCCATTAATTTTACTATCTTGTCAACCTAACTTTTTGACAAGTAAAATTAATAGTTGGTTCCTCTTTGGCCCTACAAATAAAAGCAGTGACTCCGATGGGATGGATACTTATATTTGTATCTAAGTGTTCACCATTACTCGGTACCAAGGTAATTATCTCGGGTTATGTGCCTTCCGATGGGGAAGTGCACACACTCCTTAATAATTCCCTATAACCATATTTGACCTTGTGATCCGCAAATAAACTCATCCGATGGGGAGAAAGGCACTCAGAGCCGACGCGCAAGTTTGTTTGCATCACTTGTCAAATTGTAATGGAGGTCGTGGGAATTTATAAAAATTTCCCTCTCCCACTTAGTAATTTGAAATTGAGGAATTTTCTAGCCTACGACATGCATATCAAACAATAAGGAATAAATATGAAAAATAAATTATTTTCTAACTATTATGACTTTTGTCTTCAATATGTCTCCCGTCGCATCGCCTTCTCGTCTGCTCCTCCTACGCCATGTACGAGCCTTTCGGAGATTCGAGCCGAAACTAAAATCAATTTTAATTTACATCCATCGATCCTATACTCCACGAGGGAGTGTACATAAAATCTAGATCGGAAGTAAACTAAAATAAAAAGAGTGGCTAAACAATGCTGTATCTAATTTACAAAAAATCAAATACTAGCCTCGTCAACCCCGAGGATTCAACAAAATATACTATTACACACATACAATCACATACACACATATGACCATAATAGTCGGACCTTATGCCTGTAACCAAAGAGTTAAAATACGCATATCCTACTATTATCCGACACATATAATATATGAAAAATGCATAAGAGTAACTGAAAACCTTGGCTCTGATACCAATTGAAGGGTTGGTTTCATTGATCCGTGAGGGGAAACTTCGCTTCCCACTTCACCTCGGTCGCTTGTTCATGGCGATCCCATCGATGTCCCCGGATTAAAAAAAATTTAATCCTAGACAAAAGGGATTGCCCAAACAACCAAGTCATCGTCGTGCTATTCGTTTAGAGAGGTCACTTGAACAAACTCGTTGTTCAAGCGACCAACCTCTATTCTACGAGTAGCCGTGGAATAGACGATGTCCGGATCATCGGCTTTCGTGTTTATGTTCGGGATCCAAGTATTATTTAGCCACAAACAGAATATATCATGCTCATAATTGAAAAACAAAAACAAATATGTTACAAAAGAGAATAGAGAATCAATATACCTCTTGATCTTCTAATGTATGACCTTCCTCCTTTTGGACATCGTGTGGGCGACGATCTACCAAAAGTTGAAGCTCCTAGATCGCTAATCTTCCTTCCTTGCTCGTTCCGAGCAAGAGAAAGAATAAAAACAAAGCTTCTTTTCTTCTTTCAACCAACCACCAACATCCAATGTTGGAGCTTGCCGCCGGCTAAGAAGGAAGAGGAGATTAGGGTGGAAACCAGCCCAGACACCAAGGGAAAGCCCTAAATCTTGTTTCCAACAGCCAAGGAGAAGGAGAAGAGGGAGTTTGGACACCGGCCAAGGGCTGGAAGGGCTTCAATGGGCGCCGGCAAGCTTGAGGAAGAAGAAAATAAGGAAGTTGTTTCCTTATTTGGTGCCGCCAATGCTCCAAACCCTAACCCTTGCTTCTTGCTGCAAACCTTCAAAAACCCTAGCTTCTCTAATTATTCTCCATGCCAACTCTAAGCCTCCTTTTATAGAGTTTAGGGATAAGCCTTGTTTTAATCTCCACCATTGGTTCTAGGAATTTAATCTCAACCGTTGGATCTAGAGATTTAATCTCAACCGTCGGATCTTAGAGATTTAATCTCTACCTTTGGATTTAGAGTTTTGTTTCTATCCATTGGCTCTAAGCTTAATGAGGTGTTAATAGGCTACAATAGGGACCATGAGGAGGAGTTGGATCTTGGCCACCCATGGATCAAGCCCACATAAAGTCTGATCCATTAATGAAAATCCAATCCACTAAAGGATTATCATTGATCTACCTCACCAACCCCCATAAGATAATATGGGCTCCATATATTATTTGTACATTTTCTCCCCGTGTTTAAGATCTCGAATGTCCACCGATTAATTAATTTACTGACCATTAATTAATCAACATCTAACTCAATGAGTAGTACCACTCAACCTTTTCATCATGCCGGATCAAGTCCACCTGCAGGGTTTACATGATGAACGTTATGAGCTCCTCAAGGGGACATCATCATCCTAATATATAGGACACAGTTTCCTCCCATAATCAACGACACACCATATAAATAATATCATTTCCCAACTTATCGAGCCTATCGATTTAATCTATAAATCTCGCCCATTGGTAAATCAAAGAGATGAATACTAAGTATATGTGCCCATTATTATATCGGGATTAAGAGCATGTACAAAATAATATCTGAGGTCCGATTCGATTATGTAGTCAGCAATAAATCGAATCACCTCTAAGTCGGTCCTGCTCAATACACACAAAGTGCACTAGTGTGATTCTATGGTCAAGACAAACCAATACCAAATCACACTACAACCATTCCAATGGTTTGTCCAAAGCCATCTCGATTATGAGCCTTTACTTATACTTTACAAGGAGCTAATAACATGATCTCCCGTGTGACACCACACACCATGTTATCTACAATGTAATGTATTAGACAATATGCATAGCCATAAAAATGTAACGCCCGCCCTTATCTGCTCTCAGGGCGGCGCTACTTTACTATTTTTTTTTACATGTTATCATAACTTAAACCTTCTTTTGCACATGCATCACATATCATATTCATAATCAGCATGTTAACATATCTTGTCTCATTTCTAACATGCATAACATAAAGAGTCATTCATGAGTTCTTAAGTAATTGAACAGTAACATAAATAAGCATCATCCAACATGATACTAATGATTCATAAGTCTTATAAGCGGAAGCAAAGTCTTAAGTGGTTCATTGTGCATGTAATATAAGCAGATAGTAACAGGGTCTTTCTCCACCATGCCACTATCACACACACTTGGCCCTTCCCTACTTCTCTAGTTCAGTTTCCTTTGTCTCACAGATATGGACATAAACTATAAGCATATAGCTTAGTAAGATTCTTGCCTACTCACAAAAGCCATAAACTTCAACGAGCAATTAGAAACATGAGCATACTAGCATAAATAGCCTAAGTGTTTCATAGCAACACTAATCAACAACATACCCACGTAATAAAACCTAAGCATGGCATAGAGTTTACATCAGCATGCTAAGCATAATTAAATCTAAGCAGGGCATAATTTAACATAAGCATTCATGACATAAGCAATCCATAACATTATAAATCTTAGACATGCATAAAGTACATAGTCACAAATATTCTTAAACTTAACTATAAGCATCATAACTTCATAAAATCTAACATGCATAAAGGACATAATCATAAGCATTTTTAAACTTAACCATAAGCATTCATAACATAAGTATCCGTAACATCATAAATCTTAAACATGCATAAAGTACATAGTCACAAATATTCTTAAACTTAACTATAAGCATCATAACTTCATAAAATCTAACATGCATAAAGGGCATAATCATAAACATTTTTTTTTAACTTAACCATAAACATTCATAACATAAGTATCCGTAACATCATAAATCTTAAACATGCATAAAGGACAAGTTCATAAGCATTCATAAACTTTAACTTAAGCATGCACAATTTCATAAAAGTCCTTTCTTTTCAAAACATATACATATAGATACTTCAACATAATCATAACTTGCATGAGGGGCCCCAGGTTAAGTACCACATAATGTGCGTTCCCTAATAGGCTGGGGTAGCGAGCCACCAGACCTACTAGAGCAAGACCTCTTACGTCTTCTTATGTCCCTTTGGATTTGATTAACGACCACCTGACGGGTCGGGTACTTAACCTCTTACAAAGTAAAATACTTAATTCCTTTCTTTCTTGTCATATCATAAAGAATGCTCTTAATCCCCAACATAAAAAGGGAAGCATCTCAATCTTATCTTATCATAAGGAGAGCTCTTAATCCCTACTTGAAAGGGAAGCATCTCCATCTTATCTTATCATAAGGAGAGCTCTTAATCCCTACTTGAAAGGGAAGCATCTCCATCTCAGACATTTCATAGCATACATGCATTCATAACATAAGAGTGCCCTAAAGGGGTCCTAAAGCATAAACATGTTCATCGCATAAGCATATTTCATAGGCATATTCATGGCATATTAAATCATAATACATGTTCATCACATAGGCATGTTTCATGGCATAATACCTCATAAACATATTCATAACATAGGCATAATTTCATGGCATACTACATCTTAAACATGCGTCACATATCATATTCTGAGTAACATAGGCATAAGGAGAGCTCTTAATCCCTACTTGAAAGGGAAGCATCTCCATCTCAGACATTTCATAGCATACATGCATTCATAACATAAGAGTGCCCTAAAGGGGTCCTAAAGCATAAACATGTTCATCGCATAAGCATATTTCATAGGCATATTAAATCATAATACATGTTCATCACATAGGCATGTTTCATGGCATATTACCTCATAAACATATTCATCACATAGGCATAATTTCATGACATACTACATCTTAAACATGTTCATCACATAAGCATATTTCATAGCATATTGAATCATGAACATTTTCATCACTTAGGCATAATTCATGACATATTAAAATCATACACATAGCATAACTACATAAGGGGGTGTTTTCATGAAACCCTAACCCTAACACCAAGGTTGGCCGAAACATGTAAGGTATCAAGCTTGGATGTTTGTTACCTAAAATTCCTTCATGAAGCATATAACTTATCATGGTATCATTAGAAGCATTTTCATGCAACCCTAGCCCTAAATACTTTGGTTGGCCGAAACATGTAAGGGCTCAAGCTTGGGTTTTTTTGTTACCTAAAATTCCTTCATGAAGCTTATAACTTATCATGGTATCATTAGAAGCATTTTCATGCAACCCTAGCCCTAAATACTTTGGTTGGCCGAAACATGTAAGGGCTCAAGCTTGGGTTTTTATTACCTAAAATTCCTTCATGAAGCTTATAACTTATCATGGTATCATTAGAAGCATTTTCATGCAACCCTAGCCCTAAATACTTTGGTTGGCCGAAACATGTAAGGGCTCAAGCTTGGGTTTTTATTACCTAAAATTCCTTCATGAAGCTTATAACTTATCATAGTATCATTAGAAGCATGTTCATGCAACCCTAGCCCTAAATACTTTGGTTGGCCGAAACATGTAAGGGCTCAAGCTTGGGTTTTTTTGTTACCTAAAATTCCTTCATGAAGAAGCAACCTATAACATCTCCTACTTCCCTTAGAAGCCTTTTCATGCAACCCTAGCCCTCAAGACCTTGGTTGGCTGAAACATATAGGGCTATGAACTTGGGTTTTGGCACCTAAAAATTCCTACTTGAAGCCTACAATCTATGATCATATCCTTAGATTCATTTTCATGCAAAACCTAACCCTAAATTCCTTGGTTGGCCGAAACATATAAGGCTATGAACTCCATCTTTCTTTCATGTACATGACCTACAAAGCTAATATACTGCAGGTGAGGGAATCTTACTTCCTTCGCTTTGCTTGGGAGATGACCTAATGGAAGCCACCTAGCTTTCTCCTTGCTTGAATGGGGGTTTCGGCCAAAGGATGAAGAGGGAGCTCGGTGAGGAAGAAGAAGAGAAGAGGGAAGAAGAAGTGGCCAAATGGGACTTTCACTCTTCTTTATAAAGGGAGGAAGAGAAGTTTCTCTTCTCTTTTCCATGCCTCTTCATTTACCCTCATCACACTTATCTACAATTTCCCCTCTTCCCCTAATGATATAATCCTATTGGGCTTTTGGTTAGTGGGTGCATCTATAGGGCTTGGCTATCTCTAGAGGTTTGGGGTTCAATTCCTAGGCCTTGCATCTCTTTTTTGGCTATTTTCTTTTATTTTCGGAAAAACCCACATAAAGCCCATTATCGTAAAGCCAAAAATTCTCGTAAAATGGCTAGAAATTTTTACGGGCGTTACAATCCCTCATACCTTGTAAAAGTTTCATCCTCGAAACTTAAAACAATTTTAGGTATACGCTTCATGTCCTCTCTCGCTCCCAGTAGCTTCCTCGTATCGCGTTGATTTTACAGGACCTTTACTAAGGGCACTTCTTTGTTCCTTAGCCTCTTGACATCTCGGTCTAGTATCTGGATAGGCCGACTTTCAATACTCAGGTCCTCTTGAACTTGTACTGTTTGTGGCTCGATCACTTGGTCCGCACTGGATATGCATTTCTTGAGCACAGAGACATGGAACACGTTGTGTATAGCCGACATCTCTTGAGGCAGCTCCAGCTTGTACGCTACCTTGCCAACCCTCTGCAGTATCGGATACGGTCCCACGTAGCGTGGATTCAGTTTACCCTTCCTTCTGAATCTCATCACTCCCTTCATAGGGGTCACTTTGAGGAATACCATCCCGACCAATTCTAACGGTCTACGCCAGCGCGTATCCGCATAGCTCTTTTGTCGGCTCTGAGCAGTTTCGATTATCCGACGAATATTCTGTATAGCTCGGGTGGTATCGTCATTAATATTGGCCTGAGGACCCATTTCCCTCCTTTCACCACCCTCGTACCAACAGATAGGAGACCTGCATCTTCTCCCGTATAGAGCTTCATATGGTGCCATTCCAATAGTAGCCTGGTAGCTGTTGTTGTAAGAAAATTCCGCCAAGCACAAATATCGACACCAGCTCCCCTTAAAGTCTAGAGCACAAGCCTGCAACATATCTTCCAGCACCTAGTTCACTCTTTCTGTCACGTGGCGAGAATGAAACGCAGTGCTGAATCTCAACTTTGTGCCAAGAGCCTTCTGAACACATTCCCAAAAATGGGAGGTAAAACGGCCATCACGGTCAGAAATAATAGCCTTAGGCACTCCATGTAATCTGATAATTTCCTTGACATATAATTGAGCTAGCTGCTCAACCGAATAGGTCATCTTAATCGCCAGGAAATGGGCAGACTTTGTCAACTGGTCTATGATTACCCATATAGCATCGTAACCATTTGTTGTTCTGGGTAATCCCGAGATGAAATCCATAGAAATTTCTTCCCATTTCCACTCTGGAATCTGTATCGGCTGCAGTAATCCCCCAGGTTTATGGTGTTTTGCCTTAACCTTTTGGCGAGTCGAGTGTCTTGACGCATCTTCATGCCGGACCACCAAAATTTATCTCTTAAGTCTTGATACATTTTATTAGATCCAGGATGCATGGTATAAGGTGTTCCATGGGATTCCTCGAGTATCTTCTTCCGTAATTCCGGATCGTCCGGAATCGTATAATCATGTATAATAGTATCCCTTCCTTCAAGGACTTCCTGTTTGATTTTCTGGATGCCTGAATCACCATCTTGCTTTCCCAATATATCGTCGAACAACGTCGGCTCTATAGTCATGGTGGAAAGTTGTCCAGAAATAATCTCTATTCCGTAATTCATTATTTCCCTTTTCAGGGGCTGCGATAGCATTGATAAGGACATCAAAGCGGCACTGGACTTTCTGCTCAGTGCATCTGCAACTTTGTTGGCCTTTCCGGGATGATAGAATATCTCACAATCATAATCTTTGACTAGCTCGAGCCATTGGCATTGCCTCATATTTAGGTCTTTCTGAGTGAAGAAATATCTCAGACTCTGGTGGTCTGTATAAATCCTGCACCGAGCTCCGTATAAGTAGTGCCTCCATATTTTCAGCGAATACCACACGCTAGTTCTAAGTCATGGGTAGGATAATTTCTTTCGTGCTCCTTGAGTATCTAGAGGCGTAGCGATAACCTTGCCATTTTGCATAAGTACAACTCAGCCCCCAGTTTAGAAGCGTCACTATACATATCGAAGCTTTCATTATCTTCAGGGAGAGTCAGAATGGGAGCGCTGGTTAGTCTCCTCTTCAGTTTCGTAAAACTCCTCTCACAGTCCTCAGTCCATTTGTATTGCTGGTCCTTTCGAGTGAGGGATCATAGGGCCAATTCTAGAAGTCCTCTACAAATTTTCTGTAATAGCACGCTAAGAAAACTTCGATTTCACTCGCATTCCTTGGCCTATTCCAGTTCCTCACAGCTTCAATCTTTATTGGGTCTACCATGATTCCTTCTTTAGATATGACATGACCCAAGAACGACACTTGATTGAGCTAGAACTCACATTTGGAGAATTTCGCATATAGTTGCTCTTTCAAGAATCAGAGTAATCTGATCTTGGATGTTCAAAGATGCTCTTCTTGGTCTCTCGAGTAGATAAGAATATTCGATGAAAATGATTACAAATTTGTCGAGGAAGGCCGAGAATACTCGATTCATCAGGTCCATGAACATCGCAGGAGCATTGGTTACTCCGAAGGGCATAACTACGAACTCATAATGTCCGTATCTCGTCCGGAAGGTCATCGGAATATCGCCTGGCTTTACTTTTACTTGATGATAGCCAGACCTGAGATCGATCTTGGAAAAGACAGTAGCTCCCTTCAGTTGGTTGAACAGGTCGTCGATCCTGGGAAGGGGGTACCTATTCTTGATGGTCACGTTGTTCAGTGCCCGGTAGTCTATACACATTCGCATAGACCCATCTTTTTTCTTTATGAACAGCACTGGAGCTCCCCATGGTGAGTGACTAGGGCGGATAAATCCTTGGTCAAGTAACTCTTGTATTGTTTACGAAGTTCTTTCAACTCAGTCGGCGCCATATGGTAAGGTGCCTTGGAGATCGGATTAGTTCCGAGAATCAATTCGATCTCGAACTCAATTTCTCTATCAGGTGGTAATCCAGGTAGGTCATCAGGGAATACCTCCAGATGGTCACATACCACTCTGACATCTTCTATCTTCTGGTTCTTTGCTGATATGGTATCCACCACATGTGCTAGAAATCCGGTGCATCCATTTTCTAACATTTTTCGGGCTTTAGGATAAAATTTCCTTGTTCCTTTCTTTGACTCCCGATAAACTCAAATGAAACCTCTCGCCCGGGTGAAAAATCACCCTCCGTTTATCACTCAATTGGCCCAATATAACATCATAGTCCCACATATCTAGGACTATCAGGTCACAATAGAGCTCCCTGTCTGCGAGTCTAATTGGTGCGGCACGCAGAATATGGGTGGATGGCATCACTTCTCCCGAAGGTAACATTGTTAAGAATTTATAGTCGAAAACTTGGGGATGCCTATCTATCTTTCTTGTGAAAGGCGTAGAGATGAACGAATGGGTTGCCCTAGTGTCAAATAATACAGAGCATCTTGTTGAAAATAAATATCCGACTGTGACAATCGTCGAGGCACTGCCACATCTTCCCTGGTGAGGAGAACACCACGCATTTGTCCCAACCAGGTGGGTCTTCCCTCCCTTGGCTTATCCGAGGACCCTCTATCGTAGCTGCATCTGGTGAAGCCGTGGAGGAGCTCCTGCACTCGATATACTCTGAGGAGGTGCTGAACTCGGGTAGGGCCTCAGTTATATGCCCTCCAGTCCATAGTTGTAACACTTCCTCGTGCCCTGACGACATTCCCTCGGATGCTTCTTCCCACATGTAGGACAGTCAGGATACCCAGTTTGGCTGTTCCCTGGGCCCCCTTTTGGGCCATTCCACTGTTTCTTCTTGCCACTGCGGTCCCTCTTCCAGCTAGTATTCTGAGATTTCGGATCTCCGGTCCGCGCCTTACTCTGCTGACTGATGTTGTTCAGGTAGTGCTCGGTGACCAGTGCACTACTGAATAGCTCTTCGGTGGTCAGTCGATTGACTCACGCACATTCAGGGCTATCTCCAGTCGCAACATTTTCAGCAGGAGTCTGATCCTCTCCCTTTCAGTACCGACTAACTCTGGGCAGAGACGTGCCAGTCGGTTGAACCTTTTCATAGCTTCACTAACTGATAGATCGCCTTGTCGGAACTCGAGGAACTCATCGTAGTGCTTATTTGTGATCCGTCTCTGAAAGAACTCCTCGAAGAACTCCGATTCAAAGTCTGTCCACCTCATTTGATTTACTTGTCTCTTTGCTTTGACTCTCTCCCACCACATCCTTGCATCTCCGGAAAGACAGAACGAGGCACATTTTATCTTTTCGTGCTCGGGCCAATCCAGCAGCTCCACGATGCTCTCAACTGTTTTGAACCAGGCTTGGGCATCCCATGGTTCGCCGGCACCAGAGAAATTTTCTGGTTTCAGCCTCTGCCACTGAATCAGATAGGCTTCGGGCCGGACCCCGGTGGCAGCATTGATTAGCGGTGCTTGCACCATAGTGGTCGTGTTAGGAGTTACGTTCTGCGTCCCTGGTGTGGTGCTAGGGTTCCCTTGTTGATTCATGAGAGCATTGATAACCAGCTGTTGTTCTGCGACCTGACGCTGTAGCTTGGTAACCACATGCATCAAATCTGGTGGGGGTGCTGAGTCATTCCCTCTAGCACTACGTCTCCCGTTCATGTTATCTAAGTGATAAATAAATAATTAATTAAGGTATTATTATAATTTCTACTCATATACAGGCATCTAACATCCCATATCATAAACAAGGTAAGGTATCCTTTCTAGTGATATTTCTAGGTTAGAGACATGTTTCCATCATATAAAGCTTGGTAAGGTATCCTTCTTAGTTGAAATTCTAGGTGAGAAACCTGTTTCCATCCTATAAGGCATGGTAAGGTATCCTTACTATCTAGGTCACAAGTACGGTCCCATTCTACTAAAACATGACGAGGTATTATTTCTATCTAAATCACGAGTGTGATTCTATTCTACTAAAACATGATGAGGTATTAATTCTAACTAGATAGATGACACTCTTCATTATAAAGGAAACTTAAGTATACATAAAGTTACTTACTTGGAAACAGCAGGAAGGAGGCTTGATGTGTGATAGTGGAAAGGTGAACCCGCTCTGATACTAACCTGTAACGCCCGCCCTTATCTGCTCTCAGGGCGGTGCTACTTTACTATTTTTTTTTTATACATGTTATCATAACTTAAACCTTCTTTTGCACATGCGTCACATATCATATTCATAATCAGCATGTTAACATATCTTGTCTCATTTCTAACATGCATAACATAAAGAGTCATTCATGAGTTCTTAAGTAATTGAACAGTAACATAAATAAGCATCATCCAACATGATACTAATGATTCATAAATCTTATAAGTGGAAGCAAAGTCTTAAGTGGTTCATTGTGCATGTAATATAAGCAGATAGTAACAGGGTCTTTCTCCACCATGCCACTATCACACACACTTGGCCCTTCCTGCTACTTTCTCTAGTTCAGGTTTCCTTTGTCTGCAGTATATGGACAACATAAACTATAAGCATATAGCTTAGTAAGATTCTTGCCTACTCACAAAAGCCACAAACTTCATCGAGCAATTAGAAACATGAGCATACTAGCATAAATAGCCTAAGTGTTTCATAGCAACACTAATCAACAACATACCCACGTAATAAAACCTAAGCATGACATAGAGTTTACATCAGCATGCTAAGCATAATTAAATCTAAGCAGGGCATAATTTAACATAAGCATTCATGACATAAGCAATCCATAACATTATAAATCTTAGACATGCATAAAGTACATAGTCACAAATATTCTTAAACTTAACTATAAGCATCATAACTTCATAAAATCTAACATGCATAAAGGACATAATCATAAGCATTTTTAAACTTAACCATAAGCATTCATAACATAAGTATCCGTAACATCATAAATCTTAAACATGCATAAAGTACATAGTCACAAATATTCTTAAACTTAACTATAAGCATCATAACTTCATAAAATCTAACATGCATAAAGGGCATAATCATAAACATTTTTTTTTAACTTAACCATAAGCATTCATAACATAAGTATCCGTAACATCATAAATCTTAAACATGCATAAAGGACAAGTTCATAAGCATTCATAAACTTTAACTTAAGCATGCACAATTTCATAAAAGTCCTTTCTTTTCAAAACATATACATATAGATACTTCAACATAATCATAACTTGCATGGGGGGCCCCAGGTTAAGTACCACATAATGCGCGTTCCCTAATAGGCTGGGGTAGCGAGCCACCAGACCTACTAGAGCAAGACCTCTTACGTCTTACCAGGGCAAGACCTCTTACGTCTTCTTATGTCCCTTTGGATTTGATTAACGACCACCTGACGGGTCGGGTACTTAACCTCTTACAAAGTAAAATACTTAATTCCTTTCTTTCTTGTCATATCATAAAGAATGCTCTTAATCCCCAACATAAAAAGGGAAGCATCTCAATCTTATCTTATCATAAGGAGAGCTCTTAATCCCTACTTGAAAGGGAAGCATCTCCATCTTATCTTATCATAAGGAGAGCTCTTAATCCCTACTTGAAAGGGAAGCATCTCCATCTCAGACATTTCATAGCATACATGCATTCATAACATAAGAGTGCCCTAAAGGGGTCCTAAAGCATAAACATGTTCATCGCATAAGCATATTTCATAGGCATATTAAATCATAATACATGTTCATCACATAGGCATGTTTCATGGCATATTACCTCATAAACATATTCATCACATAGGCATAATTTCATGACATACTACATCTTAAACATGTTCATCACATAAGCATATTTCATAGCATATTGAATCATGAACATTTTCATCACTTAGGCATAATTCATGACATATTAAAATCATACACATAGCATAACTACATAAGGGGGTGTTTTCATGAAACCCTAACCCTAACACCAAGGTTGGCCGAAACATGTAAGGTATCAAGCTTGGATGTTTGTTACCTAAAATTCCTTCATGAAGCATATAACTTATCATGGTATCATTAGAAGCATTTTCATGCAACCCTAGCCCTAAATACTTTGGTTGGCCGAAACATGTAAGGGCTCAAGCTTGGGTTTTTTTGTTACCTAAAATTTCTTCATGAAGCTTATAACTTATCATGGTATCATTAGAAGCATTTTCATGCAACCCTAGCCCTAAATACTTTGGTTGGCCGAAACATGTAAGGGCTCAAGTTTGGGTTTTTATTACCTAAAATTCCTTCATGAAACTTATAACTTATCATGGTATCATTAGAAGCATTTTCATGCAACCCTAGCCCTAAATACTTTGGTTGGCCGAAACATGTAAGGGCTCAAGCTTGGGTTTTTATTACCTAAAATTCCTTCATGAAGCTTATAACTTATCATAGTATCATTAGAAGCATGTTCATGTAACCCTAGCCCTAAATACTTTGGTTGGCCGAAACATGTAAGGGCTCAAGCTTGGGTTTTTTTTTTACCTAAAATTTCTACATGAAGCATATAACATCTCCTACTTCCCTTAGAAGCCTTTTCATGCAACCCTAGCCCTCAAGACCTTGGTTGGCCGAAACATATAGGGCTATGAACTTGGGTTTTGGCACCTAAAAATTCCTACTTGAAGCCTAAAATCTATGATCATATCCTTAGATTCATTTTCATGCAAACCCTAACCCTAAATTCCTTGGTTGGCCGAAACATATAAGGCTATGAACTCCATCTTTCTTTCATGTACATGACCTACAAAGCTCTACAAAGCTAATATACTGCAGGTGAGGGAATCTTACTTCCTTCGCTTTGCTTGGGAGATGACCTAATGGAAGCCACCTAGCTTTCTCCTTGCTTGAATGGGGGTTTCGGCCAAAGGATGAAGAGGGAGCTCGGTGAGGAAGAAGAAGAGAAGAGGGAAGAAGAAGAAGTGGCCAAATGGGACTTTCACTCTTCTTTATAAAGGGAGGAAGAGAAGTTTCTCTTCTCTTTTCCATGCCTCTTCATTTACCCTCATCACACTTATCTACAATTTCCCCTCTTCCCCTAATGATATAATCCTATTGGGCTTCTGGTTAGTGGGTGCATCTATAGGGCTTGGCTATCTCTAGAGGTTTGGGGTTCAATTCCTAGGCCTTGCATCTCTTTTTTTTGGCTATTTTCTTTTATTTTCGGAAAAACCCACATAAAGCCCATTATCGTAAAGCCAAAAATTCTCATAAAATGGCTAGAAATTTTTACAGGCGTTACAAAAAATATGCAAACAATGATCATGTGATTCTTATTTCAAAATAAAGATGTTCATACAAAAGATAGACTTTTCAGTATACATTCCAACATAGATCCCTCGAGTCTGTGACACTTCATCCTTCATGTTAGCCTTTAGGTGCTTCCATCGGCTATGCCATGCTAACCGGGTCTTTTGCCAAGGATCATTTGGACTTATGTCACCAAGACCATATGCTTGGACTTTACACTGCCAAAACCTCACCCTTGAACTTCCTTGCCAAGATCTATTTGAACTTACACTATCAAGACCCATGCTTGGACTTTATGCTGCCAAACCTACCCTTGGACTTCCCAATTGCCAAAGTTCACTTGGAGTTTACGCTGCAAAGACTATATGCTTGGACTTATGCTGCCAAGACTATACCTTTGGACTTTACCATTGCCAATTACCCATGACTTGGACTTTCCTTTCCAAGACCATTCTTGGACTTTCCAATTGCCAAGACCATGATTGGACATTCCATGCCAAGTATCCAAACTTGGACTTTCAAGGTTGATTGCTGTAACAATCTCCCCATATGACTTTAGATATCCCAATCATCCATTAGTCATATGGTTAACAAATGGTCAAACCATATTGTTAAACAGTGGTCAAATCCTTTGTCTATCTATATTCAAACATCAAAACACTACTCGAGTTCCACTCGAGTTTAGGCAACATTGTCCGGGGGCTTATTGCACCAACAATCTTCTCTGTTTTGATGTTTGACAATACTTTTAAGTTAGGCTAATAATAACCCCTCTTAACTCTTCCAATGCCAAAGCATAGTGAAGGTTTACCTTGTAGGGGATCGATCGGCCGACTAGAGGGGGGTGAATAGCCCTCTTTCGTTTGGTGGTGGATTTTGCTCGTCTACAAAGAGAATAGCGCAAGCGAAAAAACAAAACAAGACAAGCAAAATAGAAATAAGAATAAAAACAATGCTAACACCGAAATGTAACATGGTTCACGGCTACGCCGCCAATCCACGATCCCGATTCGTCCAAGGTGAATCACTCCTTTGCCAAATCCACTAGATCTCTCCTTTGCACCAAGCTAGGTGGAGGTAACCTCTTTACAATCCCTCTTCTTACAATAGAATGGAATAATAGCAAGTAAGAAGAGTGGGAATACTTTAGGGCACTTTGGGAGAAGGTTTTAGGATGAACATTAGGCCCCCAAAGCCCCACACCCTTCCTCTTTATAGAGGAAGAGGGTTTCTTCCCGTTGACACAAGAGCAGTCGACTGATGTCCCTATCAGTCGACTGGTCCTGTAGCCGTTGCCCAATAATGGCTACTTTCCACGTTGGATTTCATCCAACGACACTGGCATCAGTTGACTGATATTGCCATCAGTCGACTGATGCTCGATCAGTCGAGTGCTATGCGAGCTCGACTCCATTCTGTGCCCGAAACACTTGCAACACGATCGATGCCTTCATCACGATCAGTCTCAATGATCGCCATTCCATGGCAGTCGACTGTTGGCACTTGAATCAGACTCGAACACTAGTCGAGTCACCGTCGACTTAGAGTAGTTGACTACCATAACATGGTAGTCAATTGATGTCGGTAAATCCCATCCGACACTTAGCCAAATGGCCAAGTTTCACCTAAGAGCGCTACCCCTTTCCCGGGTTACATTCACTCACTCTCATCCCTCGGAGTCCCTCGCCTTTGAAGTTATCTTCGTCCGACCACGTCCCTCGGATGCGCCAAGCGCACGGCTCTGCAGCGCCATCCTTCGCGTTTCGCCCTGAAGTCTACTTCCTCCGGCTTCACTCCAAGCTCCTCGTCCGGCGGTCCCTCGGATGCTCCAAGCGCACAACTTCTGCAAAGCTATCCTTCACCGACTTAAGGACCGAGTCATGAGAGGTGAAACTCGCCAAGGATCCATGTACGAATTACTAAGCCCTGCAAGACTCCAATGCACATATCAAATCAAAATAACACTCTAACTTAAACCCTTTGCCACACACATCAAAACCTTATCATGGCAAGAGATTGCCTTAACAATCTCTCCCTTTTTGATGTGTGGCAATCCGTTTAAGTTAGGTAAAATATTTGATAAACTATTAAGGAAAGAAAGCATGTAAATAACATGATTAGCAACTCTCCCCCTTAATACATGAAACTCCCCGTAAATATATTCCCCCTTTCTTAAACAAATATATTTCTCCCCCTTTGACACCATAAAAAATAATTGGCAAAGTTTATTCAGCATGACATCAAGTCTAGAGAGAAACAAAAAAAAACCAAAATATGCCTTAAAATTGGATAAAAGAAATTACTGGGCATGTTATCAGACTACCAGTCGACTGGTTCAGACTACCAGTCGACTGGCACATGAATTTCAGGATTTCTGATTTTCTGGGGTGAATTTTAGAAATGCATAAAAAATTCTATAAAATTCAAAAAATCACGAAATTCAGGGAACACATTTCTTGTAAGTATATTTATCAATGGAAAATATTTTTCCATGAAAAAACATTATATTTTCAAGTATTTGCCAAAAATCCAAAAGCTTTAAAAACTACTAGGTTTTTGATCATGTTAGTATCCATTTTAACACCTAGTCTTGCTTTGGATTGTTTCAAAACATGAATACACAGATTTTAAGGTAAGAAATTATTTTGAAAACATATGAAATATCCAACCATGATCTTTGGGAAATATTTCTATGAATTAAACATAAGCCTTCCCCATGATCGGTCTATTATTGCTATTTTGATACCTTAAATGACCATCTAAATGCCATAGGCACTAGTGGACATTTGTATCATCCTAACATCTCACTCATGCTAAGTTTTCAATCAAGGTATCCTATGGTGAGTGTGAGATGCATCCTAAAGGTATTTGTATATACTTAACCATTATTTTCATGCAATTCTATCAAGGTTAAGTATCATCCTATCATTCCACATGATCATAAAGACATATATGTATGAATTTTACCTTATGACCATGAACCAAATGTGTTCATCAAATTGTGCTCATGCATTAGGTATTACATGATGATAATAAGGTAAACATTACCTAAAGCATGATTTATCTATTTATAGGTGCATTATCATCACCTAACACTATTTCAAAAATGTTGTCCCGCCATCCTAAGTCAACCAAAAATATGATATAGGTAAAGTCCATATGGTTGACTATCCTAGGGTTTTCCTAACCCTTTAGGATGGATTTAGGAACCCAAAATAAGTTCTTTCCTATGGGGTTCACTAAATACTCCTTAGGGATCCATTTTCTAGCAATTACTTTCTTTTTGTCTTGACCCCTAGCAATTAAACATTTATAGGCCTTTTCATTTTTATTTTCTTTATAACCTAGGCCTTTCTTATTGAAACTTGCTCTTTGGCTCCCAATTATCATGTTAAGAGTATTGGAGCCTATTGTAAATTTTTCTAGGGCCTTGGTCAAATAATCTACCTTTTCCCTTAGAGCCCTATTTTCTTCTATGCATGCATCATTAACATTGAAAGGCATATAAAGATCATGTGAGCATGCATCATTTAAGCTAGAAGAAATATTATCATTATCATTTAAGCATGCTTTCTCTAGCTTATTTTCTAAATCTTTAATTTGATCAAGCATGCTTTTGTTCTTTTTCTTGGCTCTAAATAAATCCTTAGTGAGGCTAGAAATCATAGAAACTATTTTACTAGGTGAGAGATTCGTTACCATAGTTTCCATGTCTTTCTCTTCTTCGGATGAAGATGATGAAGAAGCTCCCCCTTCACTTGAGCTCTCTCCACTTGAGCTTGCTTCTTCACCATCGGAGGAGGAGGTGGAGAGATCATCAAACGCCATTAGGGCAAGGTTGGAGTAGACATGTTCTTCTTCTTCGGATGATGGTGATGATGAAGAAGGATCATCCCAAGTCCTTGCCTTGAGAGCTTTGGTCTTCCCCTTTTCTTTGGCCTTCTTTTCTTGTTGCTCCCCTTCTTCTTCTTCTTTTCTTCCTTCTTTCTCTTTTCCTCCTTGCTCTTGTTCAAGAGGGGACAATTGTCCCTTATGTGTCCCTCTCCTTGGCAATTATAGCAAATAATCTTCCCCCTTGATCTTCTTCTCCTACATTAGAGTCATTGAATTTAAAACCTTTTAATGCACGCCTTACCCTCCTTACAATATAAGCTTCTTCCGTGCTATCCATGGAAGAGGAGGAGGATGCTTCATCGGAGGAGGAGGGAATCTCCATCTTCTTCTTCCCTTTGTGGGCCATCAAGGCTACCCCTCTTGAAGGTTGAATTCTAGGCTCTTCAATTATTCCTTCAAGTCTTGTTTCATGGAGCTCCATTGTTGAGAAAAATTCCTCCAAGGTACTAACTTCTAAGTTCTTGGAGATGTAGAATGAGTCCACCATAGAGCTCCATCTTGAGGACCGAGGAAAGGCATCTATAGCCTTCATGAGCATGTCCCTATTTGAAAGCTTCTCACCTACACTAGATAAACCGGTTATTATCTCTTTAAATCTAGAGTGTAGTGAGGTTACCTTTTCTCCCTTTTCTAATTTGATGTTTGATAGTTGGGAGGGGAGGAGGTCTCTCCTTGCAAGTTTGGCCTCCGAGGTACCTTCATGAAGCTCTACTAGCTTCTCCCACATCTCCTTTGCACTAGAGCATTCCCCTATCCTATTCACTTCTTGTTGGGGGAGTACATTGTAGAGGTGGTGCTTGGCCTTTGAATTTGCCAAGTATTCTTCCCTTTGCCTTTTGCTCCACTTTGATTTCTCCAATGTCTCCCCTTCTTCATCCCTAGGCAATTCGAAACCGTTTTCCATAATCAAAAGAATTTCAAAATCGGTCTCGAAAAATACCTCCATTCTCTTTTTCCACCAAGAGAATTCGCCTTCGAATTTCGGTGGGTGAATGTTTGAGCCGGCCATTCTTGAATGTGCTTGTTGTGGCGGTTAGTCCTCGACAAGCTTTCCTTGGCTCTGATACCACTTGTAGGGGATCGATCGGCCGGCTAGAGGGGGGTGAATTGCCCTCTTTCGTTTGGTGGTGGATTTTGCTTGTCTACAAAGAGATTAGCGCAAGCGGAAAAACAAAACAAGACAAGCAAAATAGAAATAAGAATACAAACAATGCTAACACCGAAATGTAACGTGGTTCATGGCTACGTCGCTAATCCACGATTCCTATTCGTCCAAGGTGAATCACTCCTTTGCCAAATCCACTAGATCTCTCCTTTGCACCAAGCTAGGTGGAGGTAACCTCTTTACAATCCCTCTTCTTACAATAGAATGGAATAATAGCAAGTAAGAAGAGTGGGAATACTTTAGGGGACTTTGGGAGAAGGTTTGAGCATGAACATTAGGCCCCCAAAGCCCCACACCCTTCCTCTTTATAGAGGAAGAGTGTTTCTTCCCGTTGACAAAGGAGCAGTCGACTGATGTCCCTATCAGTCGACTGGTCCTGTAGCCGTTGCCCAATAACGACTACTTTCCATGTTGGATTTCATCCAATGACACTGGCATCAGTCGACTGATATTGCCATCAGTCGACTGATGCTCGATCAGTCGAGTGCTCCACGAGCTCGACTCCATTCTGTGCCCGAAACACTTGTGACCAGTCGACTGATGCCTTTATCAGTCGACTGGTGGTCTCGCAGTCGACTGCCATTCCATGGCAATCGACTGTTGGCACTTGAACCAGACTCGAACACCAGTCGAGTCACCGTCAACTTAGAGTAGTCGACTACCATAACATGGTAGCCAATTGATGTCGAGAAATCCCATCCGACACTTAACCTGTAGGGATGTATACTTAAAAGTCTATTTTTTGTATGAACATCTTTATTTTGAAATAAGAATCACATGATCATTGTTTGCATATTTTTATGGTTATGCAATATTGTCTAATACCTTACATTGTAGATAACATGGTGTGTGGTGTCACACGGGAGATCATGTTATCGGATCCTTGTAAAGTATAAGTAAAGGCTCACAACCGAGATGGCTTTGGACAAACCATCGGAATGGTTGTAGTGTGATTTGGTATTGGTTTGTCTTGACCATAGAATCACACTAGTGCACTTTGTGTGTATTGAGCAGGACCGACACAGAGGTGATTCGATTTATTGCTGACTACATAATCGAATCGGACCTCAGATATTATTTAGTACATGCTCTTAATCCCGATATAATAACGGGCACATATACTTGGTACTCATCTCTTTGATTTACCAATGGGCGAGATTTATAGATTAAATCGATAGACTCGGTAAGTTGGGAGATGATATTATTTATATGGTGTGCCGTTGATTATAGGAGGAAACCGTGTCCTATATATTAGGATGATGATGTCCCCTTGAGGAGCTCATAAGGTTCATCATGTAAACCCTGCAGGTGGACTTGGTCCGGCATGATGAAAAGGTTGAGTGGTACTACTCATGGAGTTAGATGTTGATTAATTAATGGTTAGTAAATTAATTAATCGACGGACATTCGAGATCTTAAACACGGGGAGAAAATGT
Source organism: Wurfbainia villosa (assembly GCA_025175895.1). Lineage (NCBI taxonomy): Eukaryota > Viridiplantae > Streptophyta > Magnoliopsida > Zingiberales > Zingiberaceae > Wurfbainia > Wurfbainia villosa. Next base: position 32,481,034 of record CM045990.1, on the reverse strand, counting down.
ACAAATAATATATGGAGCCCATATTATCATATGGGGGTTGGTGAGGTAGATCAATGATGGACCTTTAGTGGATTGGACCATCATTAGTGGATCGGACTTTATGTGGGCTTGATCCATGGGTGGCCAAGACCCAACTCCTCCTCATGGTCCCTAATGTAGCCCATTAACACCTCAAGATGCTTAGATCCAATGGATAGAAACAAAACACTAAGATCCATTGGTAGAGATTAAATCTCTAAGATCCAACGGTTGAGATTAAATCTCTAGATCCGACGGTTGAGATTAAATCCCTAGAACCAATGGAGGAGATTAATTCATGACTTATCCCTAACTCTATAAAAGGAGGGCATGGGAAGTGGTCGAATAACATCATTGAGAGGATCAAGGCTTGGGCGGCAAGAATAGGGCAATCCTAGTTGAGATAGGATTGGAATTAGGGTTAGGGTTTGGAAGCAAGGGTGGCACCAAATAAGGCAAGTTTTCCTTCTTCTTCCTTGCCTTGTGGCCAACGTCCAGCAGCTATTCCAGCCCTTCCCAGCCCTTGGCCGGTGCCCAAAACACTCCCCTCTCTTCTCCTTAGGTGGTGGAAACAAGATATAGGGTTTCCCTTGGTGTCTTGGTAGTTTTCCATCATCTTCTTCTCCTTCTAGTTGGCCGGCGGCAAGAACTTCTATAGTTCTTTGTTGGTTGAGTTTTGAAGGAGAAAAACATTGTTCTCTTCTTCCTCTTGCTTGGGAAAAGCAAGGAAGGAAGTTTTGCGATCTAGAAACCGACTTTTGGTGGATCGTCGCCCACGACCGTCAAAAGGAGGAGGGTCATACATTAGAAGACCAAGAGGTATAACTATTCTTCTATCTCTTTTATTCATTGCTTGTGTTTGTTTTTCAAAATATAAGCATGTTATATTTCTGTAAATAGGCTAAATAATACTTGGATCCCGAGTATAAACACAAAAACCGGCGATCCGGACATCGTCTATTCCGCGGCTACTCGTAGAATAGAGGATGGTCGCTTGAACAACTAGTTTGTTCAAGTGACCTCTCTAAACGAATAGCACGACGATGACTTGGTTGCTTTGGGAATCCCTTTTGTCTAGGATTAAATTTTAATCCGGGGACATCGAAGGGATCACCATGGTCAAGCAACCGAGGCGAAGGGGAAGCGAAGTTTCCCCTCACGGATCAACCCCAACATAACCAAATGGACAAGTTTCACCTAAGAGCGCTACCCCTTTCTCGGGTTACATTCGCTCACTCTCATCCCTCGGAGTCCCTCTCCTTTGAAGTTATCTTCGTCCAGCCACATCCCTCGGATGCGCCAAGCACACGGCTCTGCAGTGCCATCTTTCGCATCTTGCCCTGAAGTCTACTTCCTCCGGCTTCACTCCAAGCTCCTCGTCTGGCGGTCCCTCGGATGCTCCAATCACACGGCTTCCGCAAAGCTATCCTTCACCGACTCAAGGACCGAATCATGAGAGGTGAAACTCGCCAAGGCTCCATGTGCGAATTACTAAGCCCTACAAGACTCCAACACACATATCAAATCATAATAACACTCTAACTTAAACCCTTTGCCACACACATCAAATCCTTATCATGGCAAGAGATTGCCCTAACATACCTAACTTAAACCTCACTTCTTCCCCTTTGGCATACATCAAAAAGACTACCAAGGATTTTCCAATGTTCCATCTCCCAATGATATCCTACATTCTTTCCCTTGGTCCAAAAACATCTTGGATGTCTTCACTCTTCCTAGTAATAAATCACATATTACTAAATGAGAGGCAATCCATAATGAAGGTTCACCAAACCCTCACTTCTCCCTTTTGGTCAAAATTACATCCATCATCCCTAGATGGACACAATCTGTAGGGATGTATACTGAAAAGTCTATCTTTTGTATGAACATCTTTATTTTGAAATAAGAATCACATGATCATTGTTTGCATATTTTTATGGTTATGCAATATTGTCTAATACTTTACATTGTAGATAACATGGTGTGTGGTGTCACACAGGAGATCATGTTATCGTCCCCTTGTAAAGTATAAGTAAAGGCTCACAATCGAGATGACTTTGGACAAACCATCAGAATGGTTGTAGTGTGATTTGGTATTGGTTTGTCTTGACCATAGAATCACACTAGTGCACTTTGTGTGTATTGAGCAGGACTGACTTAGAGGTGATTCGATTTATTGCTGACTACATAATCGAATCGGACCTCAGATATTATTATGTACATGCTCTTAATCTCGATATAATAATGGGCACATATACTTAGTAGTCATCTCTTTGATTTACTAATGGGCGAGATTTATAGATTAAATCGATAGGCTCGGTAAGTTGGGAGATGATATTATTTATATGGTGTGTCATTGATTAAAGGAGGAAACTGTGTCCTATAAATTAGGATGATGATGTCCCCTTGAGGAGCTCATAAGGTTCATCATGTAAACCCTGCAGGTGGACTTGGTCCGGCATGATGAAAAGGTTGAGTGGTACTACTCAAGGAGTTAGATGTTGATTAATTAATAGTCAGTAAATTAATTAATCAACGGACATTCGAGTTCTTAAACACGGGGAGAAAATGTGCAAATAATATATGGAGCCCATATTATCATATGGGGGTTGGTGAGGTAGATCAATGATGATCCTTTAGTGGATTGGATCATCATTAGTGGATTGGACTTTATGTGGGCTTGATCCATGGGTGGCCAAGATCCAACTCCTCCTCATGGTCCCTAATGTAGTCTATTAACACCTCATGAAGCTTAGATCCAATGGATAGAAACAAAATTCTAAGATCCATAGGTAGAGATTAAATCTCTAAGATCCGACGGTTGAGATTAAATCTCTAGATCCGACGGTTGAGATTAAATCCCTAGAACTAATGGAGGAGATTAATTCATGACTTATCCCTAACTCTATAAAAGGAGGGCATGGGAGTTGGCGTGAACTATCATCAAGAGAGCTAGGGTTTGGGCGGCAAGAGAAGGAATCTTAGTTGAGATAGGATTAGGGTTAGGGTTTGGAGGTTTGGGCGGCACCAAATAAGGAAGGTTCTTCTTCCTTCTTCTTGCTTCATTGGATGGCGTCCAACAGCTCTCCCAGGCCTCTTCCAACCTTGGCCCGCATCCAAAGCTTCTCTTCTCCCTCTCCTTAGGTGGTGGAAACAAGATATAGGGCTTCCCTTTGTGTCTTGGTTGTTTTCCATCATCATCTTCTTCTCTTTTGTGGCCGGCGGCAAGGATTTTGTTTGCTCCTTGTTGGTTGGTTTTAGGGAGGAGAAGAACCTTGTTTCTATTCTTCCTCTTTCTTTGGAGGAAGATTTGCGATCTTGGAGCTTCGACTTTTGGTAGATCATCGTCCACACGACGTCCAAAAGGAGGAAGGACATACATTAGAAGATCAAGAGGTATATCTATTCTCTTTTCTCTTTTGTTTGTTGCTTGTTTTTGTTTTTCAATTATAAGCATGTTATAAATCTGTAAATGGCTAAATAATACTTGGATCCCGAGCATAAACACAAAAAACCGGCGATCCGGACATCGTCTATTCCGCGGCTACTCGTAGAATAGAGGATGGTCGCTTGAACAACTAGTTTGTTCAAGTGACCTCTCTAAACGAATAACACGACGATGACTTGGTGGTTTGGGAAATTCCTTTTGTCTTGGATTAATTTTTTTTTAATCCGGGGACATCGAAGGGATCGCCATGGACAAGCTACTGAGGTGAAGTGGGAAGCGAAGTTTCCCCTCACGGACTCGATAAGCAAAACCCTTCAACTGGTATCAGAGCAAAGGTTTCCGGTTTTGTGTGTTTAGGATTTGGTTAATTTTTATTCACTTTTCATGTATTATATGTGCCGGATAATAGTAGGATATGCGTAGTTTAACTCTTTGGTTGCAGGCATAAGATCCGACTATTATGGCCATATGTGTGTATGTGATTGTATGTGTGTAAATATTTATTTTATTGAAACCTCGGGGTTGACGAGGCTAGTATTTAGTTTTTGTAAATTAAATACGACATTGTTTAGCCACTTATTTTATTTTAGTTTACTTTCGATCTAGATTTCATGTACACTCCCTCGTGGAGTATAGGATCGATGGATGTAAATTAAAATAGGTTTTAGTCTCGCCTCGGATCTCCGGATGACTCGTATATGGCGTAGGAGGAGCGGACGAGATGGCGATGCGATGGGAGACATATTGAAGACAAAAGCCATAATAGTTGGAAAATAATTTTTATTTTTCATATTTATTACTTATTGTTTGATATGCATGTCGTAGCCTAAAAAATTCATCATTTTCAAATTACTAAGTGGGAGAGGGATATTTTTATAAATTCCCACGACCTCCATTACGATTTGACAAGTGATGCAAACAAACTTACGCGTCGGCTCTGAGTGCCTTCCTCCCCATCGGATGAGTTTGTTTGTGGATCACAAGGTCGAATATGGTTATAGAAAATTATTAAGGAGTGTGTGTACTTGCCCATCGTAAGGCACATAACCCGAGATAATTACCTTGGTACCAAGTAATGGTGAACACTTAGATACAAATATAAGTATCCTCCCCATCGGAGTCACTGCTTTTATTTGTAGGGCCGAAGAGAAACCAACTATTAATTTTACTTGTCAAAAAGTTAGGTTGACAAGATAGTAAAATTAATGGGTAAAACCTCCTCTTACAAATGTAGAATTCGTATACGTCCACACTATCGTGGCATACGATATTCTCGGTGTTTTGAGGTGTTGGTTGATTTTGAAATTTTATTGTTTGAGGAATCAATAATTTTTTGAAATCTACAGTAATGATCTATGTGATTCTTAGGATTTTCAAAAATAACTTTCAGTCCACTTACTATGATACTAAAGGAAATAAACTTACTGTACCCAAATAATGTTGATTGGAAAAGAATCTAGATATTGTCTTATCTGCTAAGGAGTACAAGTATGCACTCTTCGAAGAATGTCCTCAAGCCATGGTTGCTCAAAAAGGTTTCTACTTCTAAGCCGAAAGGCAAGAAGAAGAAGAAACAAGGTGAAGCAAAGATGGTGGGAGGATCTCTAGGAGAAGTGAAGAAGCCGAAAGGCAAGTACTTCACTTGCAAGCAGGATGGACATTGGAAGAAGGACTGTCCCAGTCCGAAATAAAACAAAGATATATCCTTTGGTCTAGTCGTTGAAACATGGTTAACGGTGTTATCTACCAGCACCTGGTGTGTAGATATAGGAGCCTCTGATCATGTTTGCAATACTTTGCAGGGGTTCCAGGAAACCCGACGACGAGCTAAAAGGGAGATTACCATTTACTTGGGCAATGACATGAAGATGGCGGCTATTGCAGTGGGAGAAGTTTTATTTATCTCTTGAGAAAAATAAAACTTAGGTTCTGGAAAATTCCTTTTATGTACCTTTATTTAGAAAGAATTTAATTTCAGTTTCTAAATTGTTTATGGATGGATATTCTATTTCTTTTAATGACAGAGTTGTTATAAAAAGGAATAGGAAGAATATCTGTTCAGGTACATCGATAGAAAATTTGTATACACTTGAACCAAAACCTCCCACAATGCAATTTGAAGTTTATAACTCATCTTCTAATTCCAATAAGAGAAAAGAACCTTCGAAGATGAACCAAACATATCTTTGGCATCTTAGGCTTAGTCATTTTAACCTAAGCAGAATTCAAAGGTTGATAGCTGATGGACCTCTGGGTTCATTAGTGGTGGAAGATTTCCCAACCTGTGAATCTTGCTTGGAGGGTAAGATGACCAAGAGGCCTTTTAAGGCCAAGGGGTATAGAGCCAAAGATGTGTTAGAATTGGTTCATTCTGATTTGTGTGGTCCTATGACTATCCAGGCAAGAGGTGGTTTTGAATATTTCATTTTTTTCATAGACGATTATTCAAGATATGGATGACACTACGATCTAATCGTGGTGGTGAGTACCTCTTGGGAGAGTTTAAGAATTACTTATCAGAGGCTGGGATTCAATCCCAATTGACTGCACCTGGCACACCCCAGCAGAATGGTGTAGCAGAGCGAAGGAATATGACTCTTATGAAGATGGTTAGATCGATGATGAATTATTTTGAGTTGCCAGATTCATTCTGGGGATATGCTCTAGATACTGCGGTGTACATTTTGAATTTGGTTCCATCTAAATCAGTGTCTTCTACTCCCACAGAATTGTGGACTGGGCGAAATCCTAGTCTAAGACATATTTGGATATGGAGGAGTCCAGCACATCTACTGAAGGCAGATGCTGGTAAGTTGGAACCTCATACAAAAGTATGCTTGTTCATTGGCTATCCCAGGGGAATGAAGGGTGGATTGTTTTATAGTCCTAGAGATCAGAGGGTGATCATTAGCACGAACGCCAGATTTTTAGAGGAAGACTATGTGATGAGCCATAAGCCCAAGTGTAAAATTGTTCTGGAGGAGTTAAAAGGGGAAGTCACTTCTTTAGTACCACCGGTACATGAGGATATACCACATGTCACTGCACCGTGTGTCACAGAGGATACACAGGTGATACCTCGTCGTAGTGGGAGGGTTGTGAGATAGCCTGATAGATTCATGTTCTTGGGAGAATCTTTTGATTTGGTCCCTGGCAAGCATGAACCTAATCCCTGGACATATGACAAGGCAATCCAAGATAAAGATGCAGTATCTTGGCAAAGTGCAATGAATGCTGAGATTGAATCTATGGATTCAAATCAGGTCTGGGAGCTAGTAGAACCACCCGATGGTGTAAAAACCATTGGATGCAAGTGGATCTATAAGAGAAAGAGAGGAATAGATGGGAAGGTTGAGGCCTTCAAAGTGAGGCTTGTTGCGAAGAGGTATACTCAGAAAGAGGGTATCGATTATGAGGAGACCTTTTCGCCGGTAGCCATGCTTAAGTCTATCCGGATTCTCTTATGCATAACAGCTCATATGGATTATGAGGCGTGGCAGATGGATGTCAAGACAACTTTCCTTAATGGAAGTCTTGAGGAAAACATCTACATGAAGCAACCAGAGGGATTCATTGCTAAGGTCAAAGATCATCTTGTATGTAAGCTTAATCGGTCCATTTATGGATTGAAACAAGCTTCGAGGTCTTGGAACATCCGCTTTGATGAGGTGATCCAGTCTTATGGATTTATTCAAAGTTCGGATGAGTCTTGTGTATACAAGAGATGTGACGGAAATGTAGTGGTATTTCTTGTACTATACGTAGATGACATTTTGTTGATTGACAACAATATCAAGGTGTTATCGGACGTAAGAGTATGGTTGACCAAACAGTTTGATATGAAGGACTTGAGAGAGGTGGGACACATCCTTGGGATTAAGGTTATAAGGGATCGCAGGAAAAGGATGTTGTGCTTATCCCAAGCTTCATACATAGACACGATTATGGAGCGTTTTAGCATGCAGAACTCAAAGAAGGGTTTTCTACCTTTCAGGCATGGAGTTCCTTTTTCTAAGGAGATGTGTCCTAGATCATCTGAGGAGATAGAGGAGATGAAGGCGGTTCCTTATGCTTCGACAGTAGGTAGCCTCATGTATGCGATGCTCTGTACGAGACCAGATATCTGCTTTGTCATGGGTTTGGTCAGCAAATATTAGAGTAATCCAGGACATGGACATTGGACTGCGGTAAAGCATATATTGAAGTACCTGAGAAGGACTAGGGATTATATGCTGATTTACCGGGCAGACCAATTACTCCATATGGGTTACACGGATTCCGACTTCCAATCTGATAGGGATAACAGTAAGTCTACCTCAGGTTTTGTGTTTACTTTGGGAGGTGGAGCCATTGTATGGAGGAGTGTCAAGCAGAAGTGCGTGGCGGACTCCACCATAGAAGCTGAGTATGTGGTAGCCTCTGAGGCGACCAAAGAAGCTGTGTGGCTCAAGAACTTCCTGATGGACTCGGATGTGATTCCTGGTTTGCCCAGTATTATCACAATTTATCGTGATAATAATGGTGCAGTTGCAAACTCGAAGGAAACACGAGCCCATAAGGCAAGTAAACACATAGAGCGCAAGTACCACCTGATACGAGAAATCATAAAGGAGGTAGAAGTTGCTGTCGCCTAGATTACATCAGAGGATGACCTGGTAGACCCTTTCACTAAGGCCCTTCCAGCAAGAGCTTTTGATAGGCATGTGGAGGGAATGGGTATCAGATGTATGACATTTTGAGGACAACATAGTCTTTTAGTATAAGTGGGAGATTGTAGAGATGTATACTGAAAAGTCTATCTTTTGTATGAACATCTTTATTTTGAAATAACAATCACATGATCATTGTTTGCATATTTTTATGGTTATGCAATATTGTCTAATACTTTACATTGTAGATAACATGGTGTGTGGTGTCACACAGGAGATCATGTTATCGGCCCCTTGTAAAGTATAAGTAAAGGCTCACAACCGAGATGACTTTGGACAAACCATCGGAATGGTTGTAGTGTGATTTGGTATTTGTTTGTCTTGACCATAGAATCACACTAGTGCACTTTGTGTGTATTGAGCAGGACCGACTTAGAGGTGATTCGATTTATTGCTGATTACATAATCGAATCGAACCTTAGATATTATTATGTACATGCTCTTAATCCTGATATAATAACGAGCACATATACTTAGTAGTCATCTCTTTGATTTACCAATGGGCGAGATTTATAGATTAAATAGATAGGCTGGTAAGTTGGGAGATGATATTATTTATATGGTGTGTCGTTGATTATAGGAGGAAACCGTGTCCTATAAATTAGGATGATGATGTCCCCTTGAGGAGCTCATAAGGTTCATCATGTAAACCCTGCAGGTGGACTTGGTCTGGCATGATGAAAAGGTTGAGTGGTACTACTCAAGGAGTTAGATGTTGATTAATTAATGGTCAGTAAATTAATTAATCGACGGACATTCGAGATCTTAAACACGGGGAGAAAATGTACAAATAATATATGGAGCCCATATTATCATATGGGGGTTGGTGAGGTAGATCAATGATGATCCTTTAGTGGATTGGATCATCATTAGTGGATCGGACTTTTTGTGGGCTTGATCCATGGGTGACCAAGATCCAACTCCTCCTCATGGTCCCTAATGTAGCCTATTAACACCTCATGAAGCTTAGATCCAATGGATAGAAACAAAATTCTAAGATCCATAGGTAGAGATTAAATCTCTAAGATCCGACGGTTGAGATTAAATCTCTAGATCCGACGGTTGAGATTAAATCCCTAGAACCAATGGAGGAGATTAATTCATGACTTATCCCTAACTCTATAAAAGGAGGGCATGGGATTTGGCATGAACTATCATCAAGAGAGGTAGGGTTTGGGCGGCAGGAGAAGGAATCCTAGTTGAGATAGGATTAGGGTTAGGGTTTGATGGCTTGGGCGGCACCAAATATGGAAGGTTCTTCTTCCTTCTTCTTGCTTCATTGGTCGGCGTCCAGCAGCTCTCCCAGCCCTCTTCCAACCTTGGCCGGTGGCCAAAGCTTCTCTTCTCCCTCTCCTTATGTTGTGGAAACAAGATATAGGGCTTCCCTTGGTGTCTTGGTTGTTTTCCATCATCATCTTCTTCTCTTTTGTGGCCGGCGGCAAGGATTTTGTTTGCTCCTTGTTGGTTGGTTTTAGAGAGGAGAAGAACCTTGTTTCTATTCTTTCTCTTGCTTTGGAAAAGCAAGGAAGGAAGATTCGCGATCTTGGAGCTTCGACTTTTGGTAGATCGTCGCCCACACGACGTCCAAAAGGAGGAAGGACATACATTAGAAGATCAAGAGGTATATCTATTCTATTTTCTCTTTTGTTTGTTGCTTGTTTTTGTTTTTCAATTATAAACATGTTATAAATCTGTAAATGGATAAATAATACTTGGATCCCGAGCATAAACACAAAAACCGGCGATCCGGACATCGCCTATTCCGCGGCTACTCGTAGAATAGAGGATGGTCGCTTGAACAACTAGTTTGTTCAAGTGACCTCTCTAAACGAATAGCACGACGATGACTTGGTGGTTTGGGCAATCCCTTTTGTCTAGGTTTAAATTTTTTTTAATCCGGGGACATCGAAGGGATCGCCATGGACAAGCTACCGAGGTGAAGTGGGAAGCGAAGTTTCCCCTCACGGACTGGATAAGCAAAACCCTTCACAATCCCCCTAAAGTCTTGCTCCCCCTTGACCATTGCACCAACAAATATCCTTGGAGAGTTCCTAAGCCTATTAGAAACTTAAACCATCGAAAATAAGGGTAAAAGTTCAAACTTGAACTTTAACCTCCCTTAAAATTCGATACTCCACCCTAAATAACTTTTCTAATCATTTTCAATGATTATTTCCCCCTTCCAATGCTTTCCAAAGCATATCCTAGGATTAGGAGACATTACAGTACTATAAAATAGCCTACATGGCTAAACAAATCTTGTTCAACTGAAATTAGCTTCAGCAATCGACTGAAATCAGATATTAGTCGACTGCCTTACTACTAGTCGACTGATTTTTGCAAAATCTAGAAATCAATTTTAGAAATCAAATTTTCATAAATCATAAGTAAATATACGTATTTTGAAAAATTATAAAACTTTATACATACATTACTTACATGAAATATAATGGATGAAAAATAATTTTATATAAAAATACCCATTAAATTACAAGATTAATACAATATTTAAAACCATTGTAAATTTCAATGTTTTTGTATAATTTGTCTCAACTTGTTCAATGGTGATTGCTATCAAAAGATAGGCTTCACCAAGATTTTATAAAACAATTTTAAAATGGTTTTAAAATCTTATTTTGAACTATGGTCTATGGGTTAGATGTACATGACTTGTACATTATATTTCACATGATTCATCAATGCCATATTATGAGTTTGAGTTCATCTAGATGCAAGCACTATGCACCTTGAACTTAACTCATTTTCCTAACATCTCACATGTGTCTAGGGTGTATCAATACACACACATGTCAATTTAATGTTTTTGTGAGATGTGAGTTTCTATTCTTCCTAATCTAAGGTCTCATGCATTTTATCTATGCAACTCTATTTGATTCCCTTATCATGAGACTTCAAATCATGCTATTATCCTTAATTCAATTTTATTGTCCTAAATGCTTTGAATATGATCATGACATAAAAATATGCATAAATTAAAATATTTGCCAATAATTATGGTGTCATGACATAAAGATAGACCTGAATATAAACATGACATATTACCCTAAGCATGATCATGACATTTAAATAATTATATGAAGCATCATGTCAGGACATGACATATGACATATGACAAACAAAGCATGATAAATATATGATACAAAGGTATAAAAATACTGAATTTTTAATTCCAATTTTAATTTTCTAAAATTTATACCAATTTACCATAATAAATCAAATTCCTAAGTGTGCCAAAAATCCAAAATGATACACCATTGAATATAAACCTAATTGTGTCAATTATGATTGACTTTTCAAACTTCTTAAATTCTATTGGAACATCCTAAAATTTTTTTGGATCTCATTTCATTCTCAAAGTATTACAATACTTCGAAAATGCCCTAAAGTGCCACCTTTACCATGGTTAGGTTAACTACCTATCCATTCAAGGTGGGCATACCCTAAACTCATTTAGCATGAATCATGCTCCTAGGAACCCAATACCTATTGGAGCTCTTTGGGTTAACTAGGTACTCACTAGAGATAACTTCCCTAGCTATCCTCCTAATGACCCTCCTAGGCTTTGAAGCCTTGGTTATTTGGGTCTTCTCTAGGTTAACCTTAGGGATAACTCCCCTTGTAACCTTGCTAGTGACTTTCTTAGGCTTTTTAGAAGCCTTAGTCACTTCGGTCTTCCTAAGGTCAACTCTAGGGATAGCCTCCCTTGTGACCTTGACACTCCTAGACCTAGAATTGGTTCCATAGTTATATGGAACACTATGGTAGGTTGACATTACCTCCTTAGACTTAGGCTTGTGACCCAAGCCTTTGTTGTCCTTAGTTGGTTCTTGCCTCCTAACACCTAAGATTTGCCTATTAGACCCTAAAATCATATTTTCTATCTTCCTAAGGGTCTTTCCTATTTTCTCAAGCTTTGATCTCATAGCTTACCTCTAATTTCTCAATTTGTGATTTTTTATTCTTATTTTGGGAAATCCTTTTCCTATCCATAAGTCTAGTCCATTTAGGATTAATGCTTAAGTTCTTATCATTCTTAGGTGGAATGGTTCTAGAATTGTCCTTAAGCAAATTGACATATTTAGCACCTAGATAAAAATATTTATTATTATTTCTAGCATGCTTGTTATCATGAACAATTGCAAGTGAATTAAAAATATTCCTAGCATGCTTTCTATCATTACATAAATTATGAGCATTATTAAAATATACCTTAGGGTTTGCCTTAGCTCCCCCTACATATGATGCTCTGATGGCATGAATTCGCAAGTGCACGGTCGTCGTCAAGTAATAAAATATCGATCCCACAAAAACTGGTCAAGTACCAAATGAACACAAGGAATGATTATCTAGAAGATTAAATAATTGAGTAAAGGTTGAATGATAGAGGGAAAATAGACAATCGAGATACAAGTATAGGACTAGTTTATGCAGAAATCTTAGGACTTTGGTTTTGCTACAATGTCTAATGTCTTGGAAACTCTTGGTTAATATGTATTCTTGGAAGAAACCTATCTAAGGATATATTTGGGTTTTACTTTCATAGTATTAGTTCTTTGGAGAACTTGTTGAAACGACGAAAACCTATCACGAGAACCTAAGCAGATCTCTACTTTAAGCACTAGTACTGATTACTTATAGAATCCATAAATTATTAAGTTCTAGGATATATCATGAAATATCTTTTGGAGCATTCATAGGTCGATGTGTTAGTAATATATGAGAGATGTCCTAAGGCAATTGCCTTATGTTTGAACCATTTATATGATAAATGAAGATTCACTATTTGAGTATATATGTTTTCATGTATTTGATTAGATCTTAAACTCATTTATTGAATGTCCATGATACGATTCACAGCATGAGAGAATTTATGATTGGATCACAACTAGTGAGTATCTCTAATATATTAGAGATGTCCTAAAACAATCGCCTTATGTTTGAACCATTTATATGATAAATGAGGATTCACTATTTGAGTATACATGTTCTCATGTATTTGATTAGATCTTAAACTCATTTATTGAATGTCCACGATACGATTCACAACATGAGAGAATTTGTGATTGGATCACAACTAGTGAGTATCTCTACATGTGTAATTGTGATGTATCGGAATTATCCCTGGTCGATGAATTGATGGATTTGGACACCATCAATTCTGTCGAGACTAGCACGAGGTATACTCCTTGGTGGATCCAAGCAGCTGATTCTCACTGGCTGGAGACATTGTGATGTCCGGAGTTAATCGTGGATGCTAGTTATGGTAACTAGTTCATTGGAGTGACTAGCCGTAAGACTTCATATGGTTCTCTGCATATATAGATATGTCAATGAAGTTCTTACTGCAGCTTAAGTGCGATGTTCCTTTGACTTGTGGTATTCAAGTCATCTTGATCATGAAGACCTATGCTTTGACATCTTAAGCAAACATCTCTGTGGAGATGTGGACTCGGGATGATTGGGCATAAGTCGAAGTGATCGAAGGTGTTTGAATGATCTATAAAGGATTCACCACTCCTTGTGAGGAGATGTATACCCATGGCCTCTCATCGGATTGTTACTAAAGTCTTTGGCCAAAGCATTACATGTTTAGAGTAAGGTACTCTTGGATACATGTGGAGTAACTAGAATCCGTAGGACGAGGAAATGATACTTGGGTTAGGTGTGAGGTAGTCAACCTAGTGGGGAATGACACTATAGACCATGTCCTGAACCAAGTGGGTATAAGATGAGTGAAAGGAATGAGGCACGAGTCATTGTAGCTGTTGAAGGGTTTCAGAAATAGTTCTGGATCAACCATTGATCTTTTCGATTAATTAGGGATCATGATGTACTACTAGGTGCCACTCATGATTGTTCTATAATTAATGGTTAATTATAGATGGCCAACATTAACCGAGAACCTATTTGGTCACACACACAACGAGCGTAATCTGAAGGATTTAAAACGAGCTTGAGAATGAGATTCTCAGACCGAGAGAAACTAGGTTTGGTTGGACCAAACAAGGAGCGAGCATGAAATCGTTTCAGTCGCAATGGAAGCGTGGATGGGCCGTGTCTTACGAAGACATGATGGATGAATCAAATTGGTTTGGTTTTAATCCAATGGTGAAGAATAAACCAAAGGGGGTTGGTTTGTTTTAAATGAATGAACCAAAGTTGGTTCGGTTTGTTTTAACTTAAAATAGACTAAATCGGTTTGGTTTATTTTAACTTAAATTAATGGAGCGGGTTAACGGGTTTTTGGTTATGAACCAATAACCATTAGGAGAATTTTTTCTCTATAAAAATAGGGCTCAAGGGTTTAATGAGAGCCTAATCCAAAGTTGCCGCCCCTCTCTCTCCTCTCCTCTTGTGGTCGGCGCCCAAACCCTAGCCGTCGCCCACCTCTTGTGCCACCGCCCACGTTGTTGCCGGCGTCCAAGCTTCAACCGACGATCCTCCAGTGACCCTCCGATGATCTTCCTTGGCTCCGGCGACAAGGTGAGCATCTAGCTTCCTTATTTGGCCGGCGCTAATCCTCCACCAAAGCTGTCCAGTTTTCTAGACAGCTTGTTTACTTCATGTCGAAGCATCGTTTGGACGATGTTAAGAGCTTCGACAGCAGCTTCCTTGCTGGGGATTCAATCTCTGGTAATCCTCATAGGTGGAGGACGAAAGATTCGTCAAACGGTGGGCGAATACCTCTCAGGAGAAATGAGTTTTTGAGGACTCATTTTAAAACCGAATTTTGATTCAGATTGTGATCTTCTCTCGATCACATCGTCTTCGACACGAGGCTAGTGACTTGTACGAAGATGAGGCTCAGGACTTTGTGAAGTCATCCTGAAGATACTCGGCGTGGATACGGATAGAGGCGATTCTAGCGAGGGTCGCTCCGGTTGATGCCTTTCTCGCTACACGTGATACGTCAGGTATACGTAGAATAAATTTCCTTTTATTACAAAATTTGAAACTACGATTATGTCTACACATATTGTATTATGCATGTGTGCGGTGTGTGTGTTGTAATAAATTAGATTTATTATTTTTATTTCTTCATTGTGCGTACATGTTTTACGAAACATGTTCGAACACACACTCATGTGATCGGAAACCATGATGGTATCGGAGCGAGGTTGTGTTTGACATGTCGTAAAATTGTTTTTTGCGATAGTTGTAGTGATTAAAATTTATGGATTAGTTTTAAAGTTATGGAAATTTATGGAAATCTAGTATTTATGAAATCTTACTTTTGGAAAGTATTTATGGAAATTAACATTTTCCATAAATAAAATATTTGATTAGATTTGAAAATTTGTTTCCTAATTTAATCATGATTTGATTTGGGAAATCAAATCTTAAATATATTTTATTTCCATAAATAGTTTTGACAATTTAGGAAATTTGTTTCCTAAATTAAATTTGACTTTCCTTAATTGAGACCTTCCATAAATAAAATATGTGATTAGATTTGGAAATTTGTTTCCTAATTTAATCATGATTTGATTTTGGGAATCAAATCTTAAATATATTTTATTTTCATAAATAGTTATGACATATAAGGAAATTAAGTACATGTCATAATTGTATGTCATGTAATTGCATTAGATGCATATCATTATGCCATGCATGTCGTGACATGTAGATGTATGTCATTCCATGTAGATAATAGTTATTTTCATGCAAAGAGGATGAGACATAAAACTCTTACTCAATATTAAAGCCTACACCTTCCATTAATATGGTTAGAATTGCTGTTTACTTGTTTAGTTGTTGGACTCTCTCAGCATGTTCAAATCATGGAATAGTTTAATACTAATATGGTAAGAGTCAGAGGTCATTCGTTAGCTTTGGTTGTTGGACTCTCTCCAAGCCGAGCTAATTGGTTGAATGCACTCTAACCATATTAAAACTATTTCTCGATTAATGAGTTGGCTTTAACCTGGAGCATCGGCTTGTTGGACTCTCTCCAAGGTCGATGTGAAGGGAGGTGAAGTTGGGTGCTATGCATATGATGCATACTTGTTAATGAGTTAACAACCTGATGTATGTGTGAACATTCAATTAGTTGATAGCACATTGTGATAGTTGCATATATTTGATATGCAATCGGTATATTTGATACCTACCATCGTAGCTATGAATGGCTTGTTGGACTCTCTCCAAGGTTGTTCATATCGTTGGATATAATTGGAATGATCTTCAATGTTAAAAGTGATGGGTTTTGAAATTCAAAAAATGAATGGGATTTATAAATGTATGTTGATGCATTTTAAAATCATTTTATCATATATGCTCGTTTTGTATTTCTAGGTTAATCGATTGATCATCCCTTTGAATTTTGCTATTTTGTTTCAAACACAATTGACTAGGCCTAACTTCTGATCGGGCTTAGAAACTTGAGAATTGTTCTCAAGAAAAGCTAGCGTATGTCCTAGAAGAGCCTCTTCCCAATCAGTTCTAGGGACGATGCAACCTGCATCAATTGGCTTATCAAACATGTGGCGTATTCTAAATGCATCAGTAGTTGATGGAAGACATAGCCAGCGACAGCAGGATACATGCTAATAAATAGTCTTCCATTCATGAGTTGTTTGATGAGCAGCGAGATCCGAAGGTTCAAGTCTCCCTTCATCTCTAAGATGCAAGAAGGTTCTCAGAAATTTGCACTAAAGATGAATGGGTACATCGAAATGTGGCTACATCCTAGGATGAATTGAATATCGATGACTTAATTGAATTGTTGCCCAAGAGATTTTCTCTGATGAACTATCGAACAAACTAGAATCCACTATTAATATGTTTAGTAACAATTGTTGTTATATAACCTTGAATGACGTACTTTATGGGATAGGAACCTTGAGCAATGGTATTTATACGTTGGACGTATCCGGTGACATTTTCAATATCGAAGTGAGCAACAAGTGTGCTTGAAAGGATAATTAATTAGACTCCTACATGTGGCATTGTCGTCTTGGCCATGCAAGCAAGAAACACATGTCCAAATTACACCGATGTGGAATTATGGAATCGTTTGAATTGACTTCATACGATACATGCGAATCTTGCATAAAAGGCAAGATGACTAAGTTACCTTTTACAGGAAAAGGTGAACGAGTGGGAGAGTTGCTAGGTCTAATACATACTGATGTATGTGGACCTATGTCAACTCAAGCTATGAGAGGCTATAGCTACTTCTGAAACACGATTTGGGTATGTGTTCTTGATGAAACACAAGTCTGAAGCCTTTGAAAGGTTCAAAGAATTCAGAAATGAAGTAGAGAAACAACATGACAAGAGTATTAAAATACTTCGATCGGATCGTGGTGGTGAATACTTAAGTCAAGAGTTTCTTGATTATCTAAGAGACAATGGTATATTGTCTCAATGGACTCCACCATATACACCACAATATAATGGTGTATCTGAGAGGCGTAACCGGACCTTGTTGGACATGGTCAGGTCAATGATGAATCATGCAAATCTTCCCAAGTCCTTTTGGAGCTATGCACTTTAGACAACTGTTTACTTGTTAAATAGAATGCCAACCAAGGTAGTCTCTATTACTCCATATGAGATATGAAATAGTAAGAAACCTCATGTATCTTACTTGAAGATATGGGGTTGTCCTGCTTATGTGAAACGGACTGTATCAGACAAATTGGATGCTAGGTTTGATAAATGTCTATTTATTGGATACCCTAAAGAAACAAGGGGTTACCAATTCTATCATCATGTGGAACAAAAGGTGTTTGTTTTAAGGCATGCTGTGTTTTTAGAGAAAGAGTTTCTCTTGCAAGAAAACAGTGGGAGTGTCGTTGAGATTGAGGAGGCTCGAGAGACTCAAATAGACATTGATGAGATACCTGGTGAAGCACTATAGCCAATAACTCATAGTGATGAGCCATCGGCTGGACCTATTGAGACACCACATCTTCGTAGATCTGATAGAACATGCAATACTCCTAAGAGATATGGATTTCTCGTAAGTGAATCGAATGACGTGTTACTCATTGATGATGAGGAGCCTACCAGTTATGAAGAAGTTCTGAAAAGTTCAGAAAGGGATAAGTGGCTTGATGCTAGAAGTCGGATATGGATTCCATGTATGAAAACCAAGTTTGGAACTTGGTTGACCCACCTGAAGGCATAAAGTCTATAGGGTGCAAGTGGGTTTTCAAGAAGAAAACCGACATGGATGGTAATGTGATTACCTATAAGGTTAGATTGGTGGCGAAAGGATATCGTCAAAAGCAAGGTGTTGATTATGACGAAACCTATTCGCCGGTAGCTATGCTTAAATTCATTCGGATGCTCCTGGCCATAACGACTCATTATGATTATGAGATATGACAAATGGATGTGAAAATAGCTTTCCTTAATGGAAACTTACTCGAGGATGTGTATATGATACAACCTGAGGGTTTAACATCGGTTGAAAAAACCAAGGTATGCAAATTGCGACGGTCCATATATGGATTGATGAGACAATGAAAAAGTTTGATTTCTCACAAAATTCAGGCGAACCTTGTATGTACAAGAAGGTTAGTGGGAGTGCAGTCGTGTTTCTAGTATTGTATGTCGATGACATATTACTTATAGGAAACGATGTTTCAGTCTTACAGTCTGTTAAGATTTGTTTGTCCAAGACATTCTCTATGAAAGACCTAGGAGAAGCAACCTACATCCTCGAGATTAAGATCTATAGAGATAGATCGAAACAGTTGCTTGGTCTTTCACAGTCTACATATATAGACCGAGTGCTAAAGAGGTTTAGCATGTTGGAATCCAAGAAAGGTTTCCTACCCATCAGGCATGGGATACACCTTTCGAAGTCTATGTGTCTGCGCACAGAAGACGAGAGGATTTGCATGAGTAAGATTCCCTATGCATCCGCAATAGGATCTATCATGTATTTTATGTTATGTACGAGGCTCGATGTATCATATGCTCTGAGTGTCATGAGTAGATACCAGTTTGATTCAGAAATGGATCATTGGGCGACTGTTAAGACAATCCTTAAGTACTTGAGAAGAACTAAGGATGTGTTCCTAATATATGGAGAAGGGGACATGGTGATATGCGGGTATACGGATGCCAACTTCCAGACAGACAAGGATGATTCCAGGTCTCAGTA
The DNA here is from genome assembly GCA_025175895.1 of Wurfbainia villosa. Taxonomy (NCBI): domain Eukaryota; kingdom Viridiplantae; phylum Streptophyta; class Magnoliopsida; order Zingiberales; family Zingiberaceae; genus Wurfbainia; species Wurfbainia villosa. The sequence goes on along the minus strand of CM045990.1, from coordinate 32,461,716 downwards.
TGGATACATGTTCACCTTGAATGGGGGCGCAGTGAGTTGGAAAAGTTCCAAACAAGACACTGTAGCAGATTCTACCACTGAGGCAGAATACATTACAGCTTCGGAAGCAACAAAGGAAGTAGTTTGGATCAAGAAGTTCATTTATGAACTTAGTGTGGTTCCAGCCATTGTTGAAGCAATACCGGTCTACTGTGACAACAATGGAGCAATTGCACAGGCGAAAGAGCCAAGGTCTCATCAACGATCCAAACATGTGCTTCGCCGCTATCATCTGATCAGAGAGATCATTAGTAGGAAGAAAATACAAATCGAGAAAATCCCCACTGAAAGGAACTTAGTGGATCCTTTGACTAAGGCATTACCTCAAAGTAAGTTTGAGGGTCATGTTAGAGCCTATGGTATTGGATACCGTAGCGATTGGCATTAGGCCAAGTGGGAGTTTGTTAGTAATATATGAGAGATGTCCTAAGGCAATCGTCTTATGTTTGAACCATTTATATGATAAATGAGGATTCACTATTTGAGTATACATGTTCTCATGTATTTGATTAGATCTTAAACTCATTTATTGAATGTCCACGATACGATTCACAACATGAGAGAATTTGTGATTGGATCACAACTAGTGAGTATCTCTACATGTGTAATTGTGATGTATCAGAATTATCCCTGGTCGATGAATTGAAGGATTTGGACACCATCAATTCTGTCGAGACTAGCACGAGGTATACTCCTTGGTGTATCCAAGAAGTTGATTCTCACTGGCTGGAGACATTGCGATGTCTGGAGTTAATTATGGATGCTAGTTATGGTAACTAGTTCATTGGAGTGACCAGCCGCAAGACTTCATATGGTTCTCTGCATATATAGATATGTCAATGAAGTTCTTACTGCAGCTTAAGTGCGATGTTCCTTTGACTTGCAGTATTCAAGTCATCTTGATCATGAAGACCTATGCTTTGACATTTTAAGCAAGCATCTCTGAGGAGATGTGGACCCGGGATGATTGGGCATAAGTCGAAGTGATCGAAGGTGCTTGAATGGCCTATAAAGGATTCACCACTCCTTGCGAGGAGATGTATACCCATGGCCTCTCGTCGGATTGTTACTAAAGTCTTTGGCCAAAACATTACATGTTTAGAGTAAGGTACTCTTGGATACATGTGCAGTAACTAGAATTCGTAGGATGAGAAAATGATACTTGGGCTAGGTGTGACGTAGTCAACCTTGTGAGGACTGACACTATAGACCATGTCCTAAACCAAGTGGTTATAAGATGAGTGAAAGGAATGGGGCACGATTCATTGTAGCTACTGAAGGGTTTCAGAAATAGTTCTGGATCAACCGTTGATCTTTTCGGTTAATTGGGGATCATGATGTACTACTAGGTGTCACTCATGATCGTTCTATAATTAATGGTTAATTATAGATTGCCAACATAAACTGAGAACCTATTTGGTCACACGCACAACGAGCGTAATCTGAAGGATTTAAAACAAGTTTGAGAATGAGATTCTCAGACTGAGAGAAACTAGGTTTGGTTGGACCAAACAAGGAGCGAGCATGAAATTGTTTCAGTCGCAATGGAAGCGTGGATGGGCCATGTCTTATGAAGACATGATGGATGAATCAAATTGGTTTGGTTCTAATCCAATGGTGAAGAATAAACCAAAGGGGTTTGGTTTGTTTTAAATGAATGAACCAAAGTTGATTCGATTCGTTTTAACTTAAAATAGACCAAATCGGTTTGGTTTATTTTAACTTAAATTAATGAAGTGGGTTAACGGGTTTTTGGTTATGAACCAATAACCATTAGGAGAATTTGTTCTCTATAAAAATAGGGCTCAAGGGTTTAATGAGAGCCTAATCCAAAGTTGCCGCCCCTCTCCCTCTCCTCTTGTGGTCGGTGCCCAAACCCTAGCCATCGCCCACCTCTTGTGCCACTGTCCAAGTTGTTGTCGGGGTCCAAGCTTCAGCCGGCGATCCTCCGGCGACCCTTCGGTGACCTTCCTTGGCTCCGGCGACAAGGTGAGCATCTAGCTTCCTTATTTGGCCGACGCTAATCCTCCACCAAAGCTGTCTAGTTTTCTGGACAGCTTGTTTACTTCATGTCAGTGTGTCATTTGGACGACGTTAGGAGCTTCGACAACGGCTTCCTTGTCGGGGATTTGATCTCCGGTAATCCTCATAGGTGGAGGATGAAGGATTCATCAAACGGTGGGCGAATACCTCTCCGAAGAAACGAGTTTTTGAGGACTCGTTTTAAATCCGAATTTTGATTCGGATTGTGATCTTCTCTCGATCACATCGTCTTCGAAATGAGGCTAGTGACTCGTACGAAGATGAGGCTTGTGACTTTATAAATTCATCCCGAAGATACTCGGCGAGGATACAGATAGAGGCAATTCTAGCGAGGGTCGCTCCGGTTGATGTCTTTCCCACTACACGTGATACGTCAGGTATACGTAGAATAAATTTCCTTTTATTGCAAAATTTGAAACTACGATTATATCTACACATGATGTACTATGCATGCGTGTGATGTGTGTGTTGTAATAAATTAGATTTATTATTTTTATTTCTTCCGCTGTGCACATGTTTACGAAACATGTTCGAACACACACTCGCCGCAATGCCAGAAACCCAACAATGTTTTCATGTATTTGATTAGATCTTAAACTCATTTACTGAATGTCCATGATACGATTAACAATATGAGAGAATTTGTGATTGGATCACAACTAGTGAGTATCTCTACATGTGTAATTGTGATGTATCAGAATTATCCCTAGTCGATGAATTGATGGATTTGGACACCATCAATTCTGTCGAGACTAGAACAAGGTATACTTCTTGGTGTATCCAAGCAACTAATTCTCACTGGCTGGAGACATTGTGATGTTCGGAGTTAATCGTGGATGCTAGTTATGGTAACTAGTTCATTGGAGTGACCAACTATGAAACTTCATATGATTCTCCACATATATAGATATGTCAATGAAGTTCTTACTGCAGCTTGAGTGCGATGTTCCTTTGACTTGCAGTATTCAAGTCATCTTGGTCATGAATACTTATGCTTTGACATCTTAAGCAAGCATCTGTGAGGATATGTGGACCCGGGATGATTGGGTATAAGTCAAAGTGATCGAAGGTGTTTGAATAGCCTATAAAGGATTCACCACTCCTTGCGAGGAGATGTATACCCATGGCCTCTCGTCGGATTGTTACTAAAGTCTTTGGCCAAAGCATTACATGTTTAGAGTAAGGTACTCTTGGATACATGTGCAGTAACTAGAATCTGTAGGATGAGGAAATGATACTTGGGCTAGGTGTGATGTAGTCAATCTAGTGAGGACTGACACTATAGACCATGTCCTGAACCAAGTGTATATAAGATGAGTGAGGGGAATGGGGCACGATTCATTGTAGCTGCTGAAGGGTTTCAGAAATAATTTTGGATCAACCGTTGATCTTTTCGATTAATTGGGGATCATGATGTATTACTAGGTGCCACTCATGATCGTTCTATAATTAATGATTAATTATAGATGACCAACATAAATCGAGAACCTATTTGGTCACATGCACAATAAGCGTACTCCGAAGGATTTAAAACGAGCTTGAAAATGAGATTCTCACATCGAGAGAAACTAAATTTGGTTGGACCAAACGAGGAGCGAACATGAAATCGTTTCAGTCGCATTGGAAGTGTGGATGGGTCGTGTCTTTTGAAGACATGATGAATGAACCAAATTGGTTTGGTTCTAATCCAATGGTGAAAAAATAAATCAAAGGGGTTTGGTTTGTTTTAAACGAATGAACCAAAATTGGTTTGGTTCGTTTTAACTTAAAATAGACCAACACGGTTTGGTTTATTTTAACTTAAGTTATTGGAGCGGGTTAACGGGTTTTGATTATGAACCAATAACCTCTAGGAGATGGTTTCTTAATGGTTAAGAAACATGCGCTCTATAAAAGCGCGATTAGAGGTTGGAGAGCCCTAAGGGTTTTTGGTATTTTTGGAAAATTTTTTCCTCTCCTCCTCTTCTTGCCGGCGCCCAACTTCTTGCCGCCGCCCACCACCGCCCAAGCTCCACTAGTTGGCATCCAGTAGCTACCATCCTCCCCACTAGCTGGCATCTAGCTGCTGTCAGAGGAGCTCCGGTGATCTTCATTGGCTCCGACGACAAGGTGAGCACCTAGCTTTCCTTATTTGGCCGGTGCAAGTTCTCCACCAAAGCTGTCCAGTTTTCTGGACAGCTTGTTTCCTTTTTGTCGAAGCGTCATTTGGATGACGTTTGGAGCTCCGACAGTGGTAACCTTGCCGGGCATTCGACCACCGATAATCCTTATAGGTGGAGGACGAAGGATTCGTCAAACGGTTGACGAATACCTCTCCGGAGAAGCGAGTTTTGGGGACTCATTTTTGAATCCAAATTTTGATTCGGATTGTGATATTCTCTCGATCACATCGTCTTTGACACGAGGCTAGTGACTCGTACAAAGACGAGGCTCGTGGCTTTGTGAAGTCATTCCGACGATACTCGGCGTGGATACGGATAGAGGCGATTCTAGCGAGAGCCGCTCTGGTTGATGTCTTTCTCGCTACACGTGATACATCAGGTATATATAGAGTAATTTCCTTTTATTGCAAAATTTGAAACTACGGTTATGTCTACACATGTTATACTATGCATGTGTGTAGTGTGTGTGATGTAATAAATTAGATTTATTACTTTTTATTTCTTCCACTGCGCACATGTTTATGAAACATGTTCGAACATACACTCACCGGGGTACCGGAAACCCAACAGTGGTATCAGAGCCCAGGTTGTGTTTCGACATAATCGTAAAATTGTTTTGCGATAGTCGTAATTGTATTTATGGAAATTTTCTACTTTTGGAAAGTTTAGAAGTATTTATGGAAATTTTCTAATTTTGGAAAGTTTAGAAGTATTTATGGAATTCTTCTACTTTTGGAAAGTTTAGAAGTATTTATGGAAATTTTCTAATTTTGAAAAGTTTAGAAGTATTTATGGAAATCTTCTACTTTTAGAAAGTTTAGAAGTATTTATGAAAATTAACACTTTCCATAAATAAAATATTTGATTAGATTTGGAAATTTATTTCCTAATTTAATCAAGATTTGATTTAGGAAATCAAATCTAAAATATATTTTATTTCCATAAATAGTTTTGATATTTTAGAAAATTTGTTTCCTAAATTAAATTTGACTTTCCATAATTGAGACATTCCATAAATAAAATATGTGATTAGATTTGGAAATTTGTTTCCTAATTTAATCATGATTTGATTTTGGGAATCAAATCTTAAACATATTTTATTTCCATAAATAGTTATGACATATAAGGAAATTTTGTACATGGCATAATTGTATGTCATGTAATTGAATTAGATGCATATCATTATGCCATGCGTGTCGTGACATATAGATGTATGCCATGCCATGTAGATAACAGTTATTTGCATGCAAAGAGGATGAGACATAAAAACCCTTACTCAATATTAAAGTTTACACCCTCCATTAATATGGTTAGAACCAGAGCTCCGTTTCTTGTTTGGGTTGTTAGACTCTCTCCAAGCCCGACTTGAACCTGAACATGTTCAAACCATGAAATAGTTTAATACTAATATGGTAAGGGTTAGAGGTCAATCGTTAGCTTTGGTTGTTGGACTCTCTCCAAGCCAGGCTAATTGGTTGAATGCTCTCTAACCATATTAAAACTATTTCTCGATTAATGGGTTGGCTTTAACCTGGAGCATCGTCTTGTTGGACTTTCTCCATGGTCGATGTGAAGGGAGGTGAAGTTGGGTGCTATACATATGATGCATACTTGTTATTGTGTTAACAACCAGATGTATGTGTGAACATTCAATTAGTTGATAGCACATTGTGATAGTTGCATATATGTAATATGCAATCGGTATATTTGATACCTACCATCGTAGTTATGAATGTCTTATTGGACTCTCTCCAAGGTTGTTCATATCTATGTTGGATATTATCCCATTGGGAGATGGACCTACGATCTCCCGAAGTGATTTTTGGGGTTTTTGAAATTCGAAAAATGAATGAGATTTATGAATGTATATTGATGCATTTTAAATCATCTTTCTCATATATGCTCGATTTGTATTTCTAAATTAATCACTTGATCATCATGTCTATGAATTTGCACTCTATTTTGGATTCACATAAATTGACTGGGTCCATCTTCGTGGACTGTCTTTTTGATTCAACTTGAGAATTGTTCTCAAGGTTGAAAAGCTTGCAAATGTCCTCGAAGCGCCTCTTTCCGCTTGTCCTAGTGACAATGCAACTCCGGACCAATTGTTGGCCTATCAGAAACTTGTGATTGATTCTAAAATGGCGAGTTGCATCATGCTAGTTGTGATGATACCTGAGTTGCAGAAGAAGCATCAGCATATGGATGCTCATACCATAATCTTTCATCTTTATGAGTTGGTTGATGAGAAAGTGAGATTCGAAAGGTTCGAAGTCTCCAAGCTCCTCTTCACCTCTGAGATGCAAGAAGGTTCATTTGTGGTACTGCTCATCATGCTGAAGATTATGGAGCCTTCTGTGAAGCATGAGCAGGGGACGGTGCTTTTAGTTGATTCCTCGAAGAAAGGTTCTAAGAGGAAGTCAAAGGAACAACAGAAGGGGAAGAAAAAAAGGCTAAGAAGGCAGAACCAGCATAAAAGGGCACTTGCCATCATTGTGGCAAGGAAGACCATTGGCGAAGAAACTGCAAGATTTATCTTGAGTCTGTGAAGAAGAATAAGACATCAGATGCCTCATCTTCTTCAAATATCTTCGTTATTGATTATCAGTCTATTTCCTCAAATACTTGGGTATTGGATACTGGGTGTGGTTCACATATATGTAATGACATACATGGGCTAAGAAATAGAAGAAGACTCATCAGGGGAGAGTCAAATTTATGTGTTGAAAATGGAGCAAAGGTTACTACACTTGCCATCGGAACGTATTTGTTGAGACTCCCTACAGGACTTGTCTTAGAACTGGACAATTGCTTTTATGTTTCTTCGTTGATAAAGAACATCATTTCTATTTCTTGTTTAAATAGAAATGGGTACCATTTGACTTTTAGTAAGAATTGTTATTATATAACTTTGAATGGAGTTCTTTATGGGAATGGAACTTTAAGCAATGGTATTTATACGTTGGACATATCCAGTGACATTTTCAATATCGAAGCGAGCAACAAGTGTGCTCGAAAGGATAATCAATTAGTCTTCTATATATGGCATTGTTGTCTTGGCCATGCAAGCAAGAAATGCATGTCCAAATTACACCGATGTGGAATTCTGGAATCGTTTGAATTGAATTCATACGATACATGTGAATCATGCTTAAAAGACAAGATGACTAAGTTACCTTTTACTGGAAAAGGTGAATGGGTGAGTGAGTTGCTTGGTATAATACATACTGATGTATGCGGACCTATGTCAACTCAAGCTCTGGGAGGCTATAACTACTTCATTACCTTCACCGATGATCACTCATGGTTTGGGTATGTGTTCTTGATGAAACACAAGTCTGAAGCCTTTGAAAGGTTCAAAGAATTCAGAAATGAAGTAGAGAAACAACATGACAAGAGTATTAAAATACTTCGATTGGATTGAGGTGGTGAATACTTAAGTCAAGAGTTTCTAGATTATCTAAGAGACGATGGTATATTGTCTCAATGGACTCCGCCATATACACCGCAATATAATGGTGTATCTGAGAGGCGTAACCGGACCTTGTTGGACATTGTCAGGTCAATGATTAATCATGCGAATCTTTCCAAGTCCTTTTGGGGCTATGCACTTCAGACAACTGTTTACTTGCTAAACAGAATATCAACCAAGGTAGTCTCTACTACTTCATATGAGATATGAAATAGTAAGAAACCTCATGTATCTTACTTGAAGATATGGGGTTGTCCTACTTATGTGAAGTGGACTGTATTAGACAAATTGGATGCTAAGTCTGATAAATGTCTATTTATTGGATCCCTAAGGAAACAAGGGGTTACCAATTCTATCATCCTGTGGAACAAAAGGTGTTTGTTTCAAGGCATGTTGTGTTTCTAGAGAAAGAGTTTCTCTTGTAAGAAAATAGTGGGAGTGTCATTGAGCTTGAGGAGGCTCGAGAAACTCAAATAGACATTGATGAGATACCTAGTGAAGCACCACAGCCAATAACTCATAGTGATGAACCATCGGCTGGACCTATTGAGGCACCACATCTTCGTAGATCTGGTAGAACACGCAATATTCCTGAGAGATATGGATTTCTCATAAGTGAATCGAACGACATGTTACTCATTGATGATGAGAAGCCTACCAGTTATGAAGAAGTTCTGAAAATTTCAGAAAGGGATAAGTGGCTTAACGCCATAAAGTTGGAAATGGATTTCATGTATGAAAACCAAGTTTGGAACTTGGTTGACCCACCTAAGGGCATAAAGCCTATAGGGTGCAAGTGGGTTTTCAAGAAGAAAATTGACATGGATGGTAATGTGATTACCTATAAGGCTAGATTGGTGGCGAAAGGATATCATCAAAAGCAAGGTGTTGATTATGACGAAACCTATTCGACTGTTACTATGCTTAAATCCATTTGGATGCTCCTGGCCATAGCGACTCATTATGATTATGAGATATGACAGATGGATGTGAAAATAGCTTTCCTTAATGGAAACCTACTCGAGGATGTGTATATGATACAACCTAAGGGTTTCACTTCGGTTGATAAAACCAAGGTATGCAAATTGCGACGGTCCATATATGGACTGAAGAAAGCATCCAGGAGTTGGAATATCCGTTTTGATGAGACAATCAAAAAGTTTGATTTCTCACAAAATTTGGACGAACCTTGTGTGTACAAGAAGGTTAGTGGGAGTGCAGTCGTGTTCCTAGTATTGTATGTCGATGACATATTACTTATAGGAAATGATGTTTCTGTCTTACAGTCAATTAAAATTTGGTTGTCCAAGATGTTCTCCATGAAAGACTTGGGAGAAGCAACCTACATCCTCGGGATTAAGATCTATAGAGATAGATTAAACGGTTGCTTGGTCTTTCGTAGTCTACATATATAGATCGAGTGCTAAATAGGTTTAGCATTGTCGGGATCCAAGAAAGGTTTCCTATCCATCAGGCATGGGATACACCTTTCAAAGTCTGTGTGTCCACGCATAGAAGACGAGAGGATTTGGATGAGTAAGATTTCCTATGCATTCGCATAGGATCTATCATGTATGCTATGTTATGTATGAGGCCTGACGTATCGTATGCTCTGAGTGTCATGAGCAGATACCAATCTGATCAAGGAATGGATCATTGAGCGACTGTTAAGACGATCCTTAAATACTTAAGAAGAACTAAGGATGTGTTCCTAATATATGGAGAAGGGGACATGGTGATATGCGGGTATATGGATGCTAGCTTCCAGACAGACAAGGATGATTCCAGGTCTCAGTCAGGGTACGTGTTCACCTTGAATGGGGGCGCAGTGAGTTGGAAAAGTTCCAAACAATACACTGTAGCGGATTCTACCACTGAGGCAGAATACATTTCAGCTTCGAAAGAAGCAAAGGAAGCGGTTTGGATCAAGAAGTTCATTTATGAACTTGGTGTGGTTCCAGCCATTGTTGAAGCAATACCGGTTTACTAAGACAGCAATGGAGCAATTGCACAAGCGAAAGAGCCAAGATCTCATCAACGATCCAAACATGTGCTTCACCACTATCATTTGATCAGAGAGATCATTAGTAGGAAGGAAATACAAATCGAGAAGATTCCCACTGAAAAGGACTTAGCGGATCCTTTAACTAAGGCATTACCTCAAAGTAAGTTTGAGGGTCATGTTAGAGCTTTTGGTATTGTATACTGTAGCGATTGGCATTAGGCCAAGTGGAAGTTTGTTAGTAATATATGAGAAATGTCCTAAGGCAATCGCCTTATGTTTGAACCATTTATATGATAAATGAAGATTCACTATTTGAGTATACATGTTTTCATGTATTTGATTAGATCATAAACTCATTTACTGAATGCCCATGATATGATTCATAGCATGAGAGAATTTGTGATTAGATCACAACTAGTGAGTATCTCTACATGTGTAATTGTGATGTATCGGAATTATCCCTAAACGATGAATTGATAGATTTGGACACCATCAATTCTGTCGAGACTAGCACTAGGTATACTCCTTGGTGTATCCAAGCAGCTGATTCTCACTGGCTGGAGACATTGTGATGTCTGGAGTTAATCGTGGATGCTAGTTATGGTAACTAGTTCATTGGAGTGACCAGCTGTAAAACTTCATATGGTTCTCTACATATATAGATATGTCAATGAAGTTCTTATTGCAGCTTAAGTGCGATGTTCCTTTGACTTGTGGTATTCAAGTCATCTTGGTCATGAAGACTTATGCTTTGACATCTTAAGCAAGCATCTCTGTGGATATATGGTCCCGATATGATTGGGTATAAGTCGAAGTGATCGAAGTGTTGGGTTTTCCGAGCCACAAAAACCGCTTTTTGCATTGCGGAAACCTCGGAAGCCTAATCACGGATCCGTGCGAAGATATATAAAAATAAAAACATGTATGTGCTTAAGTAAACCTAGATCTACCTTAGATCTAGAAGGTGAGAGCATTACCCTCGTAGCGACGCCCTTCGCTTATCCCGCTCATCCAAAAGCTTCTCCGGAACTCAAGAGTGTCAGTGCACACTCCTCTATTGGTATCCACACGGACAAATGGTGAAGAAAACACAACCTTGAGTGTGCTAGCACCCTTGGATGGTTCAACCAAGATAGAGGATGGGAGATCTTGAGAGGATGATCCAAGGAAGAAGAAGATGGAGTTACCACAAAATGAATTCTCATCAAATGAGAAGTAAGTGGTCGACCACTCTTGGATGGGGGGTTACATGCATGCATGTAACTCCAAGATCCAATGGCTCTTGGTCTCCCTCATGAGATGACACCACATGATAAGTCAATGATGATGTGGAACACCATCATTGGCCGGCCCACATGCCATGTCACCATGACATGGCAATTGGTCAAGTCAAAATTGACCATTCATCTTCCCTCTCAAGTCAAGTCAAACTTGACCTCTTATCTCCCATGGTTGATCAAATCTAACCACTTGATTAAAGTCAATTTGATTTAATGAATCTCTATTCATTAATTTAAATTGACTCAATGAATCAAATCTAAATTAGACTCATTCAACACTTGAATCAAATTGAGTCTAACTCAATTAGTCTAATTTGGATTACTCTTAATCCAATTTAGTTCATCCCATGAACCTAATCCTCATGGTTCATCATATGAACCTAATCTCCATCTAATTGCCCTTTGTGTGTGACCCTATAGGTTCTTGTAACATTGGCAATGTCCCTAAACCGATTTAGGAACATAAATAATGAGCGGTATCTAGCAACACATCATTGCTACCCAAGTTACAAGAATGTTGAGCTCCAACATCACCTTTGTGACTACTAATTGTGACTCTCACAATATGTGGCAATGTCCCTCTATCCTTGACATCTAGATTTACCAATTGAGGTATAGACCGTGTCATCCTCGGTACAATTTATATCTTGAACTCCAAGTAGACTCACTCTAATCAAATGAGCTCAATATCTCATATTGACCCATTTGTGCATGACCATGCACTTCGTGGTCTCACTCTATCAAGAATAACGATGTCACTCCCGTCATATAGGAGGGAGAGATCTCATCTACATCACTCATATCCCTCCGCATAATTTGTTACATACCCAATAATCACCTTTATAGTCCACCCATTTACGGGTGACGTTTGACGAAGCCAAAGTATGCAATTCCTTATGTAGGGAACCATGGTAACTTCAGGTCTAAGGACTAATAGTCATACTAATAGCCACATGAGAAAGTATATGACACTCATATAACGATCCATGATACTTTCTCATGGCGGATCATTCAGTATACATTCTCCAATGCATACCCATGTGTCAACTCGATATCTCATATCTATGACTTGTGAGATCAAGTCATCGTGTTGACCTACATGTTAGTCTCTACGCATTAACATTGTCCCTGAATGTTAATACTTGACTAGGAATGATTAAGAGTAGTGTTCTCTATATCATCTCATTATCGATTCAACCAATCGATTGATATAGATAAGAACCTACTACTCAAGGACATTATTATATTTAGTTATTTGGCACCAATACAAGTAAATATAATAACCATGCCTTTATAAATAGGAATATGATACAATAAAGTCCATACAACAATCATCACATGATTGGCTCTAGGCTTTACTAACAATCTCCCACTAGCACTAGTGTCAATCAATCACCGTAGTATCTAATACCCAATGACCTAGTGTGACCATCATGCTTTTCTATGCCAAAGCCTTGGTCAAGGGATCTGCGATGTTAGCCTCAGGGTACTCAAAATCTTCACATCTCCTCTATCGATAATCTCTCAATGAGATGGAAGCGCCAGAGTATGTGTTTGGTCCACTGTGAGCGAGGTTCCTTAGCGCGTAATCGCCCATTGTTGTCACAATAGAGCTCTATGGATCTGCATGCTTAGGAACCACCCCAAGCTCAAGAATGAACTCATGGATCCAAACCGCTTCCTCTGTCCTCGATGCAATGATATACTCTATGTAGAATCAAGAATCGTGTCCCGTCAACTCTTCCACCACAGCCACCATTTCAAGCAAAACACGAACCCCGATCGCGATCTATAATCATCCTCGTCACTTGAAGCCGTATCATCAGTAACCCTTTACACCTAGCTCCTCATCGCTTCCAAATATCAAGAAATATTCTTTAGTCCTTCTCAAGTACTTAAGAATATTCTTGATCGCTATCCAAAGGACGCCACCCGATCTGATCGTATCTACTCATCATGCTCAAAGCATACGAGACATCGTGATGAGTACACAAAGATGGCGCATATGATAGATCCTATAGCGATGCATAAGGATCTTATCCATGCGGCCTCTCTCCTCTCTAGAAGAGGGACTTTGAGTCTTCGAAAGACTCACACCATGTGACATCGGTAAGTCCTTCTTGGAATTCGCATGGCAAACCGTAGTAATACCGTGTCAATGTATGCATTGACTTAGGCCAAGCAATCTCTTAGATCTATCTCTATAGATCTTGATGCCTAGAATACAGCGCTTCACCTAAGTCCTTCATTGAGAAGCACGCCCTCACCAAGTCTTCACAGCATCAGAGCAAGGGATGTCATTCCCAATGAGTAGTATGTCATCCACATACAATACAAGGAAGACAATCTGTTCCCATTAACCCTCTTGTAGACACAGGTTCATCTTCATTCTTGATGAAACCAAACTGCTTGATCGCATCATCGAATCAAGATTCCAACTCCGAGAAGCTTGCTTTAGCCCATAAATGGACCTTGCACTGCATACTTTCCCAAAGATGTCAGGATCTACAAAACCTCGTGTTGTGTCATGTACACATCCTCGAGCAAGTTTCCATTCGTAAAATGGTTTTGACATCCATCCGCCAGATCTCATAATCGTGGTATGTCGCAATAGCAAGCAAGATCCGAATGGACTTAAACATCGCCATCGAGAAAAGGTTTCATCATAGTCAATACCATGAATTTGCTTGAAACCTTTAGCCACCAATCGCCCTTATAGGTATGCGTAAGTCCATCCATGCCGCCTTTTCTCCTAAAGACCCACTTACACCCAATGGGCTCAATTCTTCGTGGATCAACCAAAGTCCATACTTGGTTGGTGTACATGGATTCCATCTCGATCTCATGGCCTCTAGCCATTTCTAACTGGCTCATCACAGCTTCTCGATAGGAGGTAGGCTCATTCTCAATGAGCATAACGCCATCATGGTCGACAAGAGAAATGAGTATCTCTCAGCCGACGACGACTCTATCGACCGCTGAAGAGGTAGGTCTACTTGAATGAGTGGTTGTTCCACAACTCTTGTGCAACAACCTCATCACCCACAACACTTTGTGGTTCCTGCTCAACCTATCAAGGCCTCTCATGGTCCTTATCTTGAATTTCTTCAAGATCGAACGTACTCCCACTAGTTTTTCTAGAAACAAAATCCCTTTCTAAAAAAACCCCAGTCTTTGCCACAAACACTTTGTACTGACTAGGAATGTAGAAGTAATATCCCTTTGTATCCTTGGGATATCCAACAAAATAGCACCTATCGGATTTGGGTCCCAGTTTGTCTGAGACTTGACGTCGAACGTAAGCCTCACAACCCCAAATCCTCATGAAAGACATCTTGGGATTTCTCCCTATCCATATTGTATATGGTGTCTTTATCACAGCGTTGGATGGTACACGATTAAGGGTGAAGGCCGCTGTGTCTAGAGCATATCTTCAAAAGGATATAAGATCTGTGTGACTCATCATAGATTGTACCATATCTAATAGTGTACGATTCCTTTTTTCGGATACACCATTCCACTGTGGTGTTCCATGAGGAGTGAGTTAGGATAGAATCCCACACTCAGCTAGATAGTCACGAAACTCATGGCTAAGGTATTCACCACCTCGATCTGATCGAAGTATCTTAATACTCTTGCCAAGATGGTTTTGTACTTCATTCTTGAATTCTTTAAACTTTTCAAAGGATTCTGATTTATGTGTCATGAGATACACATAACCATATCTACTGAAGTCATCAATAAATGTAATGAAGTACCTGTAACCACCTCTAGCAGCAACATTGAAAGGGCCACATACATCACTATGTATAAGTCCTAACATGTCTGTTGCTCTTTCGCTGTGTCCACTAAAGGGAGTCTTGGTCTTCTTGCCTAAAAGGCAAGACTCGCATGTCTCATATGATTCAAAATCAAATGAGTCTAGCAGCCCATCCTTATGGAACTGAGATAAGTGACTCTCATTTATGTGACCTAAGCGACAATGCCAGAGATAGGTTTGGTTCAACTCATTTGACTTGAACCTTTTGGTACTTATGTTATAGATAGGGCTCTCTAAGTCTAGAAAGTAGAGTTCGTTCATTAGAGGTGCACTACAATAGAATATATCATTTAAATAAATTGAACAACATTTGTTCTTTATTATAAATGTAAATCCTTTCTTGTCCAAACAAGAAACCGAAATTATGTTCTTAGTTAAAGCAGACACATAACAACATTCATCTAATTCTAGTACAAGCCCAAAGGGCAGAGATAGATCATAAGTTCCTACGGCAACAACAGCAACCCTTGCTCCATTGCCTACTCGTAGGTCCACCTCGCCCTTTGTCAATGCCCTGCTATTTCTCAGCGCCTGCACATTGGTACAAATGTGAGATGCACATCCGGTATCTAATACCCATGATGAAGAAATAGATAGATTGACTTCTATAACATTTATACCTAAAGTAGAAGTCTCACTTCTCTTTTTCTTAAGATCTTCGGGTATGCCTTTGCGATTCGCTTCCGGTGTCGGCTTCCTTGCGGTGGAAGCAAAGCCCCTTCTTAGCCACCCCTCCTTTGGGTTTGATTCCTTGCCTTTGCCCTTGGCTTGGGACTTTCCCTTACCTTTAGGCTTGCCCTTGCCTTTCTTCTTTTGCACCATCAAAATGGTGTCGATTTTCCCTTCTTAAGGTTGAGCTCGTGATTCTCAACATCTTTGAGCATCTCGAGTGATGGCTTATCAATTTCATTTGTAATTCATGACAAATTGATTGTATCTTTGTAAAGATTGTAAGATCAGTGGGTGGCGGCTCTTGGCGAGTGGGAATCCCAATCTCTGTAGGTTTTCACGTACCCAATCATCTTGAGTACATATGGACCTCACGAGTCCATCTTGCATTTTGGACCCAAACAATGCCTTAGAGACTTCATATCTCTCGTGCCTTGCTTGTCCTTGATATAGTTGTGAAGATGTTCAACCATATCATAAGCATTCATGAACTTCGTGTTATACGAAGCTCGAGTTCATGGTCGCATGAGCATTAGACATGACACATCTAATGCATCATCTTGATGCTTCTTGTAAGCATCTTTGCGATTTCATGGCGATGGCGGGAGGTGCCTCGGAATGAGCTGCTCGGGGCGTCTGACTTCCTTTCTTGGGTGAGAACAATTCTCGAGTTCTGTGCGATCCGGAAATTTGCTCCATTGAGCTTGTCCTTCTCTCAAGGATAGAAGCGAGAGAGAGTGTTCGTGTTTATCGACATAGTTAATCTACAACATACAATGCACGAGAATTAATATCATATTCCTTTTATCATTTAATTAGGCCTTTAATCAAATGATGCTCCCAGAATTATAGGAATTTGTAGAATCGAGTTATGGATGTGGTCAAACCACATTACTAGATTCATACAAACTAGCTATAATTCTTGCGGAGACAAGATCCACATCATACTAAGCCTTGAGTTAGCTTTGGCTAAATCCCAAGACTTAAATCTGATCATTAGTAACACATTACCGATTACATCTCTATGCAACTCTTGTTTATAGGATCAAGACCCACATTTACAAAAGACCTTGAGTTAGTTTTGGCTAAATCGCCCAAGATTTAGTGTAAATGCAATCTTATCCTATCTTTCCAACGATTGGAATATGCCTATAGTTCTACTCAATCCAATTGAGTTAACTAGTTTTACTCAATCTAATTGAGCTTACTCTAACCCAAGTCGTGATAGGCGGGACCAAGATTGTCCCTCCGCACCCTACCAAGATAATATGCGTTGCTATGCTTTGGAAGATTCAACAACTACAAATGATCGAGGTAGTGATGGGTATCAAGGACTTGGTAGGCATTTATCGAGTTGATTCGATTAAGATCTAATCTAATCGTAATGTGTATCATATACGCATTAAGACCTTTATTATCCTACACTAGCATGAATCAAATACATACAAGTATTATTCTAGCATGCATCATATATATACAAGAAAAATATCCTAGCATGCATCATATACATACAAGCATTATTCTACTAGCATGCATCACATACATACAAGCATAACAAATATATATATATGAGTCACCTCTCCGTAACGGTCCCGCTAAGCGGTTTTCGGGCGCGATCGCGGGACAAGGCCCCTTTCGGGGATAGGGGCAGCGCCCCTACTCACAAAATAAACTTTGCGAGAGTCCCTACTATGATCTTACAGTGACTTAAGTCGTTGTCCCAAAAACCTAAAGCGAGAACTCGCCGTTTCGGAGAGTTTTTCTTGGTAGTTGAAGCCTACAAGTGTCCCAACACTCGTTGCTTCGACTCTTCGAGAAAAATACCCAAAAATTCTATAAAAATAGAAAATTTACAGAAACTTAAAAATCTATAATTTTTATATCTAATACAAAAACTACAAATACGAAACACATACATGCTTCGCAGGTGGCTCTAACACCACTGTTGGATTTTCCGAGCCGCAAAAACCGCTTTTTACATTGCAGAAGCCTCAGAAGCCCGGCCACGGATCTGTGTGAAGATATATAAAAATAAAAATATGTATGTTCTTAAGTAAACCTAGATCTACCTTAGATCTAGAAGGTGAGAGCATTACCCTCGTAGCGACGCCCTTCGCTTATCCCGCTCGTCCAAAAGCTTCGTCGAAACTCAAGAGTGTCAAGTGCACACTCCTCTATTGGTATCCACATGAACAAATGGTGGAGAAAACACAACCTTGAGTGTGCTATCACCCCTTGGATGGTTTGTCCAAGATAGAGGATGGGAGAGCTTGAGAGGATGATCCAAGGAAGAAGAAGATGGAGTTACCACAAAATGAATTCTCATCAAATGAAAAGTAAGTGTCTGGCCACTCTTGGATGGGGGGTTACATGCATGCATGTAACTCCAAGAGCCAATGGATCTTGGTCTCCCTCATGAGGTGGCACCACATGATAAGTCAATGATGATGTGGAACACCATCATTGGCCAACCCACATGCCATGTCACAATGACATGACAATTGGTCAAGTCAAAATTGACCATTCATCTTCCCTCTCAAGTCAAGTTTGTTAGGGAAATCTCTTGTTGTGATATGGTTTTGATGTGTGTGGCAAAGGGTTTAAGTTAGTTTGTTATTGTGATTTGATATGTGCGTTGGAGTCTTGCAGGATTTAGTAATTCGCACATGGAGCCTTGGCGGGTTCACCACTCACAACCTCATGCTTGAGTCGGAGAAGGAGCATTGCAGAGCAATGCGCTTGATGCTGCCGAGGGACCGTCGGACGAGATGACTTGAAGTGAAGCCAAGGAAGCAAACTTCGAAGGCAAGAGACGCGAAGGAGCAATGCAGAGCCGTGCGCCTGATGCTGCCGAGGGACGTGGCCGCGAACGAAGAGAGCTTCGGCGAGGGACTTCGAGTGAGATGAGAGAATGAGTGAATTGTAAGTAGCTCATTAGGTGAACTTGGCCGAATGACTGAGTGTCGAAGGCTCGACGGCAAGGGTTGAGGTTTACCCGACCGTCGGAAGCTCAAACAAATGTTAAGTTTGAGTTTCACATGACACTAGTCGACTGCCATGAAATGGCAGTCGACTGCTCTGAGTCAAACTCGGTTTGACTGGTATCGGACTGATGAGATTATGCCCAGCAGTCTACTGCCATAGAATGGCAGTCGACTGCTAGAGGAAGTCACGGGCACAGAACCTCTCGTAGCCGACTGGGCAGTCGACTACGGAGGCAGCAGTCGACTGATGGTTACATCAGTTGACTGCCAAGGGATCCGTTGGACTATAACGGTCGGGATCCGACGTGTTTGGAGGCCATTGTAGTGGCAGCAGTCAACTGCCAAGGGCAGCAGTCGACTGATGGTGGCCAACGGGAAGAAATCAACCCTTTCTAGAAAAAGAGAGGGTGTGGGCTTTTGGATGACTAATGCTTATGCTCTAAGTGATCATCCAAGTGCTCCACAAGATTCAAACTCCTTCTCTTAGTTTTCTTTCACATCTATTGTAAAAGAAGGAGTGTTCTTGAGTCGTAAGGGTTACCTCCACCTAGCTTAGTGCAAAGGAGAGACCGATAGTGAACTGGTTGCGGAGTGATTCACCGGGGACGAATCGGGACCGTGGATTAGCGGCGTAGTCGTGAACCACGTTACATTTCGGTGTTAGCATTGTTTGTATTCTTATTTCTATTTGCTTGTCTTGTTTGGTTTCCGTTGCACTAATTTTTTTGTAGACGAGCAAATTCCACCACCAAACGAAAGAGGGCTATGTTAGTAATATATGAGAGATGTCCTAAGGCAATCGCCTTATGTATGAACCATTTATATGATAAATGAAGATTCACTATTTGAGTATACATGTTTTCATATATTTGATTGGATCTTAAACTCATTTACTGAATGTCCACGATACGATTCATAGCATGAGAGAATTTGTGATTGGATCACAACTTGTGAGTATCTCTACATGTGTAATTGTGACGTATCGAAATTATCCCTAGTCGATGAATTGATGGAGATGGACACCATTGATTCTATAAAGACTAGCACAAGGTGTACTCCTTGGTGTATCCAAGCAGCTGATTCTCACTGGCTGGAGACATTGTGATGTCCAGAGTTGATCGTGGATGCTAGTTATGGTAACTAGTTCATTGGAGTGACCAACCGTAAGACTTCATATGATTCTCTGCATATATAGATATGTCAATGAAGTTTTTACTGTAGCTTAAGTGCGATGTTCCTTTGACTTGCGGTATTCAAGTCATCTTGATCATGGAGACTTATGCTTTGACATCTTAAGCAAACATCTCTAAGGAGATGTGGACCCGGGATGATTGGGTATAAGTCGAAGTGATCGAAGGTGTTTGAATAGCCTATAAAGGATTCACCACTCCTTGCGAGGAGAAGTATACCTATGGCCTCTCGTCGGATTGTTACTAATGTCTTTGGCCAAAGCATTACATGTTTAGAATAAAGTACTCTTCGATACATGTGCAGTAACTAGAATCCGTAGGACGAGGAAATGATACTTGGGCTAGGTGTGACGTAGTCAGCCTAGTGGGGACTGACACTATAGACCATGTCCTGAACCAAGTGGGTATAAGATGAATGAAGGGAATGGGGCACGATTCATTCGAGCTGCTGAAGGGTTTCAGAAATAGTTTTGGATAAACCGTTGATCTTTTCGGTTAATTGGGGATCATGATGTACTACTAGGTGCCACTTATGATCGTTCTATAATTAATGGTTAATTATAGATGGCTAACATAAACCGAGAACCTATTTGGTCACACGCACAACGAGCGTAATCCGAAGGATTTAAAACGAGCTTGAGAATGGGATTCTCAGACCGAGAGAAACTAGGTTTGGTTGGACCAAACAAGAAGCGAGCATGAAATCGTTTCATCACAATGGAAGCGTGGATGGGCCGTGTCTTATGAAGACATAATGGATGAACCAAAATGGTTTGGTTCTAATCCAATGGAGGAGAATAAACCAAAGGGTTTGGTTTATTTTAAATGAATGAACCAAAAGTTGGTTCGGTTCGTTTTAACTTAAAATAAACCATCATGGTTTGGTTTATTTTAACTTATATTAATGGAGCGGGTTAACGGGCCTCATGCTTATAATCCATTAACCATTAAGAGAATTAGTTCTCTATAAAAGAGGGCTTAAGGGATTGTTAAGCCCTAATCCAAAAACCCTAGCCCTAAGTTGCCGCCCACGTCCTCTCTTTGGAGATTTCGGCGCCAACACCTCCATTGCCGCCGCCCAGCCCTTGTGCCACCGTCCAAGTTGTTTCCGGCATCCAAGCTTCGGCCGGTGATCCTCCGACAACTCTCCGGTGTTCTCCTTTGGGTTTGGAATCAAGGTGAGCTTAATCCTACCTTTTTGGCCGGCCCTATTTCCTCCACCAAAGCTGTCCAGTTTTCTGGACAGCTTGTTCTCTTCTCGTCGGAGCGTTGTTTGGACGACGGTTAGAGCTCCGACAGCACCTAAATTACCGGAGATTTGATCTCCGGTAATCCTCTGAGGTGGAGGACGAAGGATTCGTCAAACGGTTGACGAATGTTGGTGCAGTGGGCACCAAAGTCGAACCGGTATTTTGATTATGGCAAAAGGCTCAATAGTTAAGGGTATATTTGTTATCTTACGAGCTCAATTAAGTGTGCAGAAATGCTAAAGTTGAGCGGAAGGTCTGCGACACCCGGTGGGAACCGAGGTGGTCGGGCAACGCCAGAGGGACTTCGGAGGAAGCCGAGGTACTCGGGTGAAGACCGGAAGCGAGGCTACAAGGTAAGCTCGTGTGAAAGCGAAGCAAGGTCGTTAAGCATAGATCAGACCCAATACCTCCAATGGAAGGTCTAGGTCGAGATCAGATGGTTAGAACCATCGTACTTTATATTTTAAGCTAACTTGTACTGCAGTCCAAAACCCTTTGACTACAGTCAACTGCTAGTCAAGTTCCAGCCTCGAGAAGAGCTCGAATTTCAAGGGGGTGAATTTGGACTTGACTCGTGTTTTGGTACAAAGGGTGATGTGGCATCAAGGTGGACATCCAAACCATCACCAAGCTTCCTTGTGGTGGACGCCCAAAATAAGGTGAGTTGGCACAAGATGGTTGGCTCCCATGATGTGGCACAAGTTGAATGGCTCCAACAAGTTGGCGCCCAAGGAGGTTGGAGGTGGCACAAGGTGGTTGGATGAAACACCTCATCCTCAAGTTGGCGCCCAAGGAGGTTGGAGGTGGCACAAGGTGGTTGGATGAAACACCTCATCCTTGAGTTGGCGCCCAAGGAGGTTGGAGGTGGCACAAGGTGGTTGGATGAAACACCTCATCCTTGAGTTGGCGCAAAGGATGTGGATGAACAAGTCTTGGGGGATAATAACCTCACCTTGGACACTACCTATGTCTAAATTCATAGATCAATATCCATAAATAGACATGTTCAAGCCAAGCAAATAACAAGAATTCAAGAGCTCTCAACACGCCGTCGTAACGCTACTACTACTCACATTTGCTCTGACGAGTGCGCCACGACAACGAAAGCTACATCTTCTACTTATAAGAGTTGTCGGTATATTTATTTAAGTTCTACTTCTTTAAATTGTCTTTGTGCTTTAATCGTAACAAGGAAAGGGGGAGTGTCCCTTTGCCTTGATTTCTTTTTGTAATTGTTGCTCCTACTTCCAACGAAGAGGAGTGGTTTTAGTGAATTGCCCTCCGTACGTGATCAAGGATCACTAGGGCCGTGGATTAGCAATCGAAAGATTGTGAACCACGTAAAAATATCTTGTCTACTTTATATTTCATTTGTGCACTCTCTACTTGCTTTTACTTATTGCAAAAGTTTTTTAACGACATCGTATCGCTATTCACCCCCCCCTCTAGCGACACTTTCGATCCAACAATTGGTATCAGAGCCGGGGGCGCTAAGATTCGGTGAAACCACCAATCTAGCTTTGTTTTTCTTTTTTTACAGATTTTTTATTTATTTATTTACATTTTTGTATAATTATTTCACTTGCTTATCTTCTCCTACATATAGAATTGCATTAGAGGCTTTAGGATCCGGATAAGGTTGTCCTTCGGGTTAGATCCCGAGTAAGGTTATCCTCGGAACTTCAACGACATTCGCATTTGATTGTTTATTTCTTTTGCAAGTTACATTTTATATATCTTTTTACTTCCCTTTTACTAATCCAAGCGAAAGTCTTGGAATATTCTTTCGTGTGTGTTTTGCAAGATTCTTTTAAATCGTTCTTCTTCTTGTTTTTAAATGGCCCATCTCGAAGGGTTTAGCACCGCTTGACCCCGTTTTACAACGGTAATGACTTTCGTTATTGGAAGGGTCGGATGGAATGCTTTCTTAAAACCCAAATCGAGATGTGGATCGTAATCCAAACCGGTTTCACACTTCCTATTAATGAAGATGGTGAATCTTTGGGTTACGATCAATGGTCAAATTCCATGAAAAAACAAGTAGAAGCCGATGCCAAGGCAACTCAAATCTTGCAATGTGGGTTGTCCAAGGAAGAGCTCAACCGCGTCGGCCCCTTCATTAGTGCAAAGGACTTATGGACCAAGCTAGTGGAACTACACGAAGGCACCGACGACACGAAGGTATGTAAAAGAGATTTACTTTTAAATAAATTGTATAACTTGAAAATGCAGGAAAACGAGACCGCAACTCAACTACATGCTCGTATCAAGACATCACAACCAACTCCATGCCATCGGACAAAAGGTCGAGAATCGCGACCTTATCGGTATTCTCTTAACTCGTTTCCTAGGACCACCTTGTGGGCATCCATGGTCGATGCCTACAAGGTCTCCAAGGACCTTTCTAAAATTAGGTTAGGACGAATTGTTTTGAACTTGAATTACATGAGCAAACTAACGTGGTCGTGCCGAGAAGAGTATTGCGTTAGTTGCGAGTTCCAAGAAGAAGAAGCCCGCAAGCAAGCCACCCCGAAGGAAGAAGGCGAGTCCGAATCGGAAGTAGACTCCGAAATAGAATCCGAACTAGTCAATCTAGTTGGAAGATGATCAAGAGACGAAACGACCAACAACTCAAGGTAAGCCTAAACCTAATTCAAATACTTCTAATTTTAGATGCTATGAGTGACCTTGAGTTCGGTCACATCAAGTCCGAGTGCCCAAAGCTAAAGAATAACGCATCAAAGACCAAGAAAGCGCTAAACGCTACTTGGGAGGAGTTGTCGGAGGAAGAAGACGATATCCAAGCTCTAATGGCCAAGCCGACCGAGCACGACTCCGAAACCGAAGAAGAGTCCGAGTCCGAATCCGATGATGAGCTTCCATTCAAGACAAGCCACGGATCCGTATCCGGTTCAAAAGAATCATTAAGGGTAAGTCGGTCGTTACTTAATACTTTGTATGGTGCAATTAAATTTTTAAATAAGAAACTATCTAAGTCCGAGTCCAAGGTCGAGACCCTAATTGAGGAGGTTAACCTTCTCAAACATGAGGTCTCCCTAACCTCTTCGACTACTCGTATTCAAGAGGAGGACTCAACTCAAGTTGAAAAGCTTTAAGTTGAGAACTCGCTTTTGAAAACACAAGTCGAAGACCTTAGGAACACGTTGGAAAGGTTCACTTTGGGATCCAAGGGACTTGACCTCTTACTTGGATCACAAAGGGCCGTGTACAACAAGGCCGGACTCGGGTTTAACTCAAATACAACCAATAAGTCATATATGTCTATAGTAAACCAACATAAGAAAAATGTCCAAGCATGGGTCCCTAAGACCACTTTGATTTCAACTTTAGGATCTAACATGTATTGGGTTCCCAAGGACCAAATTCACTATGTGAATAGACTCGATTCAATGGTCAGGAGCCAATACAAAATGTATTTTGTTAAGTCTTAGAAATTGCATGCTTAGTTTTTCCTTTATTTTTAGAATGGTTAGATAGGACTCATAACCAACTAAAATCCTGCGAAAGATTGAGCCTCGGGAGCCTCTTTTCAAAAATAAACCAACTAAAATCCTACGAAAGATTGAGCCTCGGGAGCCTCTTTTCAAAATAACTAGTTAGACCAAGGCGTAGTCTCAAGTAAGTCGAGTTATCAATTTCTTGAAATTAGCTTTGTCTAAGGAAGTGGTCGTTGTTCCGATCAAAGAAGGCCTCTGCCTCGCCACGACAGAAGCTAATCTCTTGAAAAGATTACTTGATGAGCTTAGACTAAATCGAATCTAACCTAATGTTGGTTAATTTAAATTCATTAAAATTAATCAAGTAAAATTGAAAGTCATCTCACAATAACACATAGGAATAACATGTTTTGATCATGTAGATATTGGTGAGATGATTTAGGTTTAAAACTTACAAACAACCCTTTAGTAATTCCAATATCCGATCCAACTACCTTGTGTAGGATCAATGGATGTTGGACGGTGGTTGCTCGACACATGACCGGGATCAACTCAAATTTTGAAGTTACGATTCAAGCGACAAGGATCGGTAGCCGGAAATAGCGGCAAGCTCAAAATCATCGGATCAGGTGATATTGAGCTCAACTCTAACTTTACAATTCAAAATGTCTTATTAGTAGAAAACTTTCAATATAATTTACTTAGTGTAAGCCAATTGTGTGATAATAATTATAAGGTCATATTTCTAGAAAATGAATGCGTAATCAAAATAAATGCAACATCTAAAATAATACTTAAAGGAACTAGGAGTAGCAACATCTACACAATAAATTTACCCAACTCCTCAACCAAGTGTCTTATGACACAGCAAGAGGAATCTTGGTTATGGCACCGAAGACTCGGACACTCGCACCCAAGACTCGTCCACAAGATGAGTCAGAGTGGCTTGGTTATAGGTTTGCCTAAACTAAACAACTTGGATAATAAAATATGTAATGCTTGTCAACAAGGTAAACAATCTAGGACACAACATCAATTAACTAATCAAGAACGAACCAAAAGTGTTCTTGAGCTCCTACACATGGATCTATTTGATTCACATGGAGCTAAGTCACTCAATGGTAGTCAATTTTGCTTAGTCATAATTGACGACTATTCTAGATTTACTTGGGTTAGGTTTATCAAACATAAAAATGATACCCTAGACCAACTAATCAATCTTTGTAGGTTAATAGAAAATCAAAAGAACCTTAAGATTAAAAGACTTAGAAGCGATCATGGTGGTGAATTCGAAAACCACAGGTTTACAGATTTCTGTAACCTAAACGGATACCACCATGAGTTTTCATGTCCTAGAACCCCACAACAAAATGGGTTAGTCGACCGGAAAAATAGAACCCTACAAGAAGCCGCTAGGACAATGTTAAACGAGTATAACCTACCCGATAGATTTTGGGCGAAGCCGTTACGGCTTGCTATGTCCAAAATAGGATCCTTATGGTAAAGAGGCACCAAAAGACCTCGTACGAGATTTATCACGATAAAATACCGAACATCAAGTACTTTAGGGTATTTGGATGCAAGGTACATATCTTAAACACTAAGGATTACCTAGGGAAATTCAAATCCAAAACCTCTACTGGAACCTTTCTAGGATACTCAACCACCAGTAGAGCTTATAGGGTATACAATCACGACACTCTTAGAGTCGAAGAAACCATTAATATAATTTTCGACGAAGGACACGAACCCGTTCAATCCTTAACAAAACCAACTAGCAAATCAACTTATAGCGAACCCGACTCTGATCTTGAACTTGAATCTCGTCCTAACCCAAGTCATCCTATCGACCAAGTGATAGATGACTCTAACCCAAGTCAAACTAGAACTCACCCAAGTCATCCTATCGACCAAGTGATAGATGACCCTAACCCGAGTCACACTAAGACTCAAACAAATCATCCTATCAATCAAGTTATAGGTGATCCAAATTTAGGAGTTCGAACTAGAGCTTCATATCGAAACCTTAGTCAAATCTCGTTAATTTCCAAAATCGAACCCAAAACTATTGAACAAGCACTTCTTGATCCCGACTGGATTATTGCTATGCAAGAAGAGCTAGCTCAATTCACTAGAAATGAAGTCTGGGAATTAGTACCACCACCTAAAGAAAAATCAATTATTGGAACAAGGTGGGTATTTCGAAATAAACTTGATGATAAAGGTGAAGTAGTTAGAAATAAAGCTAGGTTAGTTGCAAAAGGGTTTAGTCAAGTCGAAGGTTTAGATTACGATGAGACCTACGCCCCCGTAGCAAGACTAGAGTCCATCCGAATGTTGTTAGCATATCTGCACATCGAGGTTTTAAATTGTTTCAAATGGATGTCAAGTCAGCATTTTTGAATGGATACATTAAGGAAGAAGTTTACGTCATCAACCTCCGGATTGAAAATCTAGATAAACTGACCATGTCCTTAGACTTAAGAAAGCCCTATATGGACTCAAACAAGCCCCAAGAGCTTGATGCGAAGGCTTCGATCTATCTTAAGTCCAAAGGATTCAACCAAGGTTTAGTCGACCCAACCTTATTCGTTAAAACCGTAGGAAAAGAAATCTTTATAGCCCAAATCTATGTAGATGATATAATTTTTGGAACTACCAACTCGATCCTGCTAAACGAATTCATCTCACTTATGGAAAGTGAATTTGAAATGAATTTAGTGGGAGAGTTAAGTTTCTTCTTAGGTTTACAAATTAAACAAACTAAAGATGGAATATATTTACATCAACAAAAATATACTAAGGACTTAATAAATCGATTTGGAATGCAAGATGCTAAAATAATCAATACACCTATGGCAACTAATGTTAATATAAGCGAAGATGTAGAAGGAAAACCCGTTGACCTAAAATACTATAGGGCGCAATAGGAAGTCTCCTATACTTAACATGCGACGACCGACATTTTATTGCGGTAAGTATGTGCGCAAGGTTACAAACTGTGCCAAGGAGTCTCACCTAACCCTAGTCAATCGTATCCTTAGATATCTAAAGGGCACGCTAAACGTAGGTATTTGGTACCCTAGATCTACCGAGTTTAATCTAATCGGCTACTCCGACTCGGACTATGCCGGTAGTAAACTCGATAGAAAGAGCACGAGTGGTTGTTGTCAAATCCTCGGCTCGAGTCTAGTAAGTTAGTGCAGTAGGAAGCAGCATTGCGTTGCCTTATCTACCACCGAAGCCGAATACGTTGCGATGGGTGAGTGTGTCTCTCAGCTCCTGTGGATGAAGCACACTCTCCAAGACTTTAGCTTAATCTTTAACAACATTAAAACCTACATAGATAACATTAGTTCAATTAACTTAACTAAAAATCCAATATGTCATTCTAGGACAAAACATATAGAAGTTAAACACCACTTCATTAGGGAACATGTAACTAATGGAACTATACAACTAGAGTATGTTGAGTCCAAATCAAACCTAGCGGACATCTTCACCAAACCACTACCCGAAGCCGAATTTAGTTTATTAAGACGAAAGTTAGGTATGTTCGTAATAGAGTAGGATTTAAATTTTTCTATATATGTACTCTACTTTTGCTTCTTTTTATGAAATTAGCCTAAGTCTTACCTTAGAAATCATATACCTATAGATTTAAGGAGCCAACACATCTCACAACACATAGGACTAATGTGTTTGTATACTTAGCCACGTAGACGGGCGTGAGATGTTAGGACCTTACTCACAGTTCAGACGTATATTCATTGCATCGACATGAACCATGGAGTATAATTATTTAAAATTAATCAACTCCTTCAAGACTTATTGATCATTCTATATCAATCAAGTCCAACCGGAGTTGTACATTTTAGATGAACATATTTTCAAGCTTATTATTATTTAAAAAAAAAATATTTATATTGGGAACTTGCTTGGACTTACAAACCTAAAATATATTTACAAACTTTTGAGTTAAGGCAAAGGGGAGAAAGTCACAAAAGTAAGGAAGAAAGTAAACAAAATTATTACCTTTTATATTAAGTAATTCCGTTTACTTAAGCAACTATTAAGGGGGAGTAAAAATTATTTTTCAAGAACTCACCTTCGGTCAAGGGGGAGGTTACCTCAAAGGGGAGAAGAACTCACCTTCGGTCAAGGGGGAGGTTACCTCAAAGGGGAGAACTTGAAACAATAATATTTCTCACTCATGCTTAATCTTTATGCTAGCTCACTCATGCTTAATCTTTATGCTAGCTCATTCATACTTAATCATTATGCTAGCTCATTCATATTTAATCATTATGCTAGCTCATTCATATTTAATCATTATGCTAGCTCATTCATATTTAATCATTATGCTAGCTCATTCATATTTAATCTTTATGCTAGCTCATTCATGCTTAATCATTATGCTAGCTTACTGTTATGCTTAATTTTTCCTTAACTTTTGTGTCGGTTTGCCATGAATCAAAAAGGGGGAGATTGTTGATGCGATGGGCACCAAAGTCGAACCGTATTTTGATTATGGCAAAGGCTCAATAGTTAAGGGTATATTTGTTATCTTACGAGCTCAATTAAGTGTGCGAAATGCTAAAGTTGGCGGAAGGTCTGCGACACCCGGTGGGAACCGAGGTGGTCGCAACGCCAGAGGACTTGGAGGAAGCCGAGGTACTCGGGTGAAGACCGGAAGCGAGGCTACAAGGTAAGCTCGTGTGAAAGCGAAGCAAGGTCGTTAAGCGTGGATCCGACCCAATACCTCCAATGGAAGGTCTAGGTCGAGATCAGATGGTTAGAACCATCGTACTTTATATTTTAAGCTAACTTATGCTGCGGTCAAAACCCTTTGACTACGATCAGCGCTAGTCAAGTTCGACCTCGAGAAGGCTCGAATTTCAAGGGGTGAATTTGGACTTGACTCGTGTTTTGGTACAAAGGGTGATGTGGCATCAAGGTGGACATCCAAACCATCACCAAGCTTCCTTGTGGTGGACGCCCAAAATAAGGTGAGTTGGCACAAGATGGTTGGCTCCCATGATGTGGCACAAGTTGAATGGCTCCAACAAGTTGGCGCCCAAGGAGGTTGGAGGTGGCACAAGGTGGTTGGATGAAACACCTCATCCTCAAGTTGGCGCCAAGGAGGTTGGAGGTGGCACAAGGTGGTTGGATGAAACACCTCATCCTTGAGTTAGCGCACAAGGAGGTTGGAGGTGGCACAAGGTGGTTGGATGAAACACCTCATCCTTGAGTTAGGCGCAAAGGATGTGGATGAACAAGTCTTGGGGATAAGAACCTCACCTTGGACACTACCTATGTCTAAATTCATAGATCAATATCCATAAATAGACATGTTCAAGCCAAGCAAATAACAAGAATTCAAGAGCTCTCAACACGTCGTAGAACGCCGCTACTACTACTCACATTTGCTCTGACGAAGTGTGACAACGAAGCTACATCTTCTACTTATAAGAGTTGTCGGTATATTTATTTAAGTTCTACTTCTTTAAATTGTCTTTGTGCTTTAATCGTAACAAGGAAAGGGGGAGTGTCCCTTTGCCTTGATTTCTTTTTGTAATCGTTGCTCCTACTTCCAACGAAGAGGAGTGGTTTTAGTGAATTGCCCTCCGTACGTGATCAAGGATCACTAGGGCCGTGGATTAGCAATCGAAAGATTGTGAACCACGTAAAAATATCTTGTCTACTTTATATTTCCGCTGTGCACTCTCTACTTGCTTTTTACTTATTGCAAAAGTTTTTTAACGACATCGTATCGCTATTCACCCCCCCCCTCTAGCGACACTTTCGATCCAACAACGAATGCCTCTCCGGAAAGCGAGTTTTGAGGACTCATTTTTGGATCCGAATTTGGATTCGGATCGTGATCATCTCTCGATCACATCATCTTCAACACGAGGCTAGTAACCCGTACGAAGACGAGGCTCGTGACTTAGCGAAGTCATCCCAAGGATACTCGGCGTGGATACGGATAGAGACGATTCTAGCGAGGATCGTTCCGGTTGATGTCGTTCCCGCTACACGTGATACGAAAGGTATAACGTAGTTAAATTTCCTTTTATTGCAAATTTAAATTTACGATTATGTCTACACATGTTGTACTATGCATGCGTGTGATGTGTGTGTTGTAATAAATGTAGATTTATTATTTTTATTTCTTCCGCTGTGCACATGTTTACGAAATATGTTCGAACACACACTAGCCACGGTGCCGGAAACCCAACAGTGGTATCAAAGCCTAGATTGTATTTCGACATAATCGTAAAATGGTTTTGCGATAGTCATAATGATATTTCTGGAAATTTTCTACTTTTGGAAAGTTAGAAGTATTTATGGAAATTTTTCAATTTTGGAAAGTCTAGAAGTATTTATGGAAATTTTCCACTTTTGGAAAGTTGGAAGTATTTATGGAAATTGATATTTTCCATAAATAAAATATTTGAATAGATTTTGGAAATTTGTTTCCTAATTTAATCTTGATTTGATTTGGGAAATCAAATCTTAAAATATTTTATTTCCATAAGTAGCTTTGATGATTTAGGAAATTGGTTTCCTAAATTGACTTTCCTTAATCAACTATTTCCACAAATAAAATATGTGATTGGATTTGGAAATTTGTTTCCTAATTTAATCATGATTTGATTTGGAGAATCAAATCTTAAACATATTTTATTTCCATAAATAGTTATGACATATAAGGAAATTATGTACATGACATAATTGTATGCCATGTAATTGCATTAGATGCATATCATAATGCCATGCGTGTCGTGACATGTAGATGTATGCCATGTATGTCATGCCATGTAGATAATAGTTATTTGCATGCAAAGAGGATGAGACATAAAAACCCTTACACAATATTAAAGCCTACACCTTCCATTAATATGGTTAGAACCAGAGTTCCGTTTCTTGTTTGGGTTGTTGGACTCTCTCCAAGCCCAGCTCGAACCCGAACATGTTCAAACCATGGAATAGTTTAATACTAATATGGTAAGAGTCAGAGGTCAATCGTTAGCTTTGGTTGTTGGACTCTCTCCAAGCTGGGATAATTGGTTGAATGTGCTCTAACCATATTAAAACTATTTCTCGATTAATGGGTTGGCTTTAACCAGGAGCATCGGCTTGTTGGACTCTCTCCAAGGTCGATGTAAAGGGAGGTGAAGTTGAGTGCTATGTATATGATGCATACTTGTTAATGTGTTAACAACCCGATGTATGTGTGAACATTCAATTAGTTGATAGCACATTGTGATAGTTGCATATACGAGATATGCAATCGGTATAGTTGATACCTACCGTCGTAGTTATGAATGACTTGTTGGACTCTCTCCAAGGTTGTTCATATCTATGATGGATATCAGCCCATTCGGAGATGAACCTACGATCTCCCGAAGTGATTTTGGGGTTTTTAAAATTCGAAAAATGAATGAGATTTATAAATGTATATTGATGCATTTTAAAATCATTTTCTCATATATGCTCGTTTTGTATTTCTAAAATTGATCATGATGTCTTTGAATTTGCGTTCCATTTTGGATTCGAATAAATTGACTGTGCCGAACTTCTTGGACTGGCTTAGAAACTTGAGAATTGTTCTCAAGGTGAAAAGCTTGCGTATGTCCTCGAAGCGCCTCTTCCCGCCCGTCCTAGTGACAATGCAACTCTGGACCAATTGTTGGTCTATCAGAAACATGTGAATGATTCTGAAATGGTGAGTTGCATCATGCTAGCCACGATGGTACCTGAGCTGCGGAAGCAGCATGAGCATATGGATGCTCATACCATAATCCTTCATCTTTATGAGTTGTTTGATGAGCAAGAGAGATTCGAAAGGTTCGAAGTCTCCAAGCTCCTCTTCACCTCTGAGATTCAAGAAGGTTCATCTGTGGTACTGCTCAACATGCTGAAGACTGTGGAGCCTTCTGAGAAGCATGAGCAGGGGACGGTGCTGTTAGTTGATTTCTCGAAGAAAGGTTCTAAGAGGGAGTTAAAGGAACAACAGAAGGGGAAGAAGAAAAGGTCTAAAAAGATAAAATTAGCTCAAAAGGGCACTTGCCATCATTATGGCAAGGAGGGCCATTGGCGAAGAAATTGCAAGATTTATCTTGAGTTCGTGAAGAAGAATAAGGCATCGGATGCCCCATCTTCTTCAGATATCTTCGTTATTGATTGTCATTCTATTTCCTCAAACACTTGGGTATTGGATATAGGGTGTGGCTCACATACATGTAATGACATACATGGGCTAAGGAATAGAAGAAGACTCGTCAAGGGAGAGTCAAATTTACGTGTTGGGAATGGAGCAAAGGTTGCTGCACTCGCCATCGGAACGTATTTGTTGAAACTCCCTACAGGACTTGTCTTAGAACTAGACAATTGCTTTCATGTTCCTTCATTGATAAAGAACATCATTTCTATTTCTTGTTTAAATAGAAATGTGTACCATTTGACTTTTAGTAACAATTGTTGTTACATAACTTTGAATGGAGTTCTTTATGGGACTGGAACTTTAAGCAATGATGTTTATACGTTGGACGTATCCAGTGACATTTTCAATATCGAAGCGAGCAACAAGCATGCTCGAAAGGATAATCAATTAGACTCCTATATGTGGCATTGTCGTCTTGGCCATGTAAGCAAGAAATGCATGTCCGAATTACACCGATGTGGAATTCTGAAATCGTTTGAATTGGATTCATAAGATACATGGGAATCATGCTTAAAAGGCAAGATGACTAAGTTACCTTTTACTGGAAAAGGTGAATGAGTGGGAGAGTTACTAGGTCTAATACATACTGATGTATGTGGACCTATGTCAACTCAAGCTTTAGGAGGCTATAACTACTTCATTACCTTCACCGATGATCACTCACGGTTTGAGTATGTGTTCTTGATGAAACACCAGTCTGAAGCCTTTGAAAGGTTCAAAGAATTCAGAAATGAAGTAGAGAAACAACATGACAAGAGTATTAAAATACTTCGATCGGATCGAGGTGGGGAATACTTAAGTCAAGAGTTTCTTGATTATCTAAGAGACAATGGCATATTGTCTCAATGGACTCCGCCATATACACCACAGCATAATGGTGTATCTGAGAGGCGTAACCGGACCTTGTTGGACATGGTCAGGTCAATGATGAATCATGCGAATCTTCCCAAGTCCTTTTGGGGCTATACACTTCAGACAACTGTTTACTTGTTAAATAGAATGCCAACTAAGGTAGTCTCTACTACTCCATATGAGATATGGAATAGTAAGAAACCTCATGTATCTTACTTGAAGATATGAGGTTGTCCTGCTTATGTGAAGCGGACTGTATCAGACAAATTGGATGCTAAGTCTGATAAATATCTATTTATTGGATACCCTAAGGAAACAAGGGGTTACCAATTCTATCATCCTGTGGAATAAAAGGTGTTTGTTTTAAGGCATGCTGTGTTTCTAGAGAAAGAGTTTCTCTTGCAAGAAAATAGTGGGAGTGTCGTCGAGCTTG
The DNA here is from genome assembly GCA_025175895.1 of Wurfbainia villosa. Lineage (NCBI taxonomy): Eukaryota > Viridiplantae > Streptophyta > Magnoliopsida > Zingiberales > Zingiberaceae > Wurfbainia > Wurfbainia villosa. Next base: position 32,427,826 of record CM045990.1, on the reverse strand, counting down.
AGGAGGCTCGAGAGACTCAAATAGACATTGATGAGATACCTGGTGAAGCACAACAGCTGACAACTCATAGTGATGAGCAATCGGCTGGACCTATTGTAACACCACATCTTCGTAGATCTGGTAGAACACGAAATATTCCTGAGAGATATGGATTTCTCGTAAGAGAATCGAACGACGCGTTACTCATTGATGATGAGGAGCCTACCAGTTATGAAGAAGTGCTGACAAGTTCAGAAAGGGATAAGTGGCTTGAAGCCATGAAGTCAAAAATGGATTCCATGTATGAAAACCAAGTTTGGAACTTGGTTGACCCACCTTAAGGCATAAAGCCTATAGGGTACAAGTGGGTTTTCAAGAAGAAAACCGACATGGATGGTAATGTGATTACCTATGAGGCTAGATTGGTGGTGAAAGGATATCATCAAAAGCAAGGTGTTGATTATGACGAAACCTATTCGCTTGTAGCTATGCTTAAATCCATTCGGATGCTCCTGGCCATAGTGGCTCATTATGATTATGAGATATGACAGATGGATGTGAAAATAACTTTCCTTAATGGAAACCTATTCGAGGACGTGTATATGATACAACCTGAGAGTTTCACATCGGTTGATAAAACCAAGGTATGCAAATTGCGACGGTCCATTTATGGATTGAAGCAAGCATCCAGGAGCTGGAATATCTGTTTTGATGAGACAATCAAAAAGTTTGATTTCTCACAAAATCCAGACGAACCTTGTGTGTACAAGAAGGTTAGTGGGAGTGCAGTCGTGTTCCTAGTATTACATGTCGATGACATATTACTTATAGGAAACGATGTTTCAATCTTACAGTCAGTTAAGGTTTGGTTATCCAAGACATTCTCCATGAAAGACCTGTGAGAAGCAACCTACATCCTCGGGATTAAGATCTATAGAGATAGATCGAAACGGTTGCTTGGTCTTTCGCAGTCTACATATATAGACCGAGTGCTAAATAGGTTTAGCATGTCGGAATCCAAGAAAGGTTTCCTACCCATCAGGCATGGGGTACACCTTTCGAAGTCTATGTGTCCGTGCACAGAAGACGAGAGGATTTGCATGAGTAAGATTCCCTATGCATCCGTAATAGGATCTATCATGTATGCTATGTTATGTACGAGGCCCGATGTATCGTATGCTCTGAGTGTCACGAGCAGATACCAGTCTGATCCAGGAATGGATCATTGGGTGGCTGTTAAGATAATCCTTAAGTACTTAAGAAGAACTAAGGATGTGTTCCTAATATATGGAGAAGGGTACATGGTGATACGTGGGTATATGGATGCCAGCTTCTAGACAGACAAGGATGATTCCATGTCTCAGTTTGAGTATGTATTCACCTGGAATGGAGGCGCAATAAGTTGGAAAGGTTCCAAGCTTGACAATATAGCGGATTTTGTCACTAAGGCAGAATACATTGCAGCTTTGGAAGCAACAAAGGAAGCGGTTTGGATCAAGAAGTTCATCTCTGAACTTGATGTGGTCTCATCAATGATCCAAACATGTGCTTCGCCGCTATCATCTTATCAGAGAGATCATCAGTAGGAACAAAATACAAATCGAGAAAATTCCCACTGAAAGGAACTTAGCGGATCCTTTGACTAAAGCATTACCTCAAAGTAAGTTTGAGGGTCATGTTAGAGCTTATGGTATTGGATACCGTAGCGATTGGCATTAGGCCAAGTGGGAGTCTATTAGTAATATATGAGAGATGTCCTAAGGCAATCGCCTTATGTATGAACCATTTATATGATAAATGAAGATTCACTATTTGAGTATACATGTTTTCATGTATTTGATTTGATCTTAAACTCATTTACTGAATGTCCACGATACGATTCACAGCATGAGAGAATTTGTGATTGGATCACAACTTGTGAGTATCTCTACATGTGTAATTGTGATGTATCGAAATTATCCCTAGTCGATGAATTGATGGAGATGGACACCATTGATTCTGTAGAGACTAGCACGAGGTGTACTCCTTGGTGTATCAAGCGGTGATTCTCACTTTGGTGGAGATATTGTGATGTCTGGAGTTGATCGTGGATGCTAGTTATGGTAACTAGTTCATTGGAGTGACCAGCCGTAAGACTTCATATGGTTCTCTGCATATATAGATATGTCAATAAAGTTCTTACTGTAGCTTAAGTGCGATGTTCCTTTGACTTGCGGTATTCAAGTCATCTTGATCATGGAGACTTATGCTTTGGCATCTTAAGCAAACATCTCTAAGGAGATGTGGACCCGGGATGATTGGGTATAAGTCGAAGTGATCGAAGGTGTTTGAATAGCCTATAAAGGATTCACCACTCCTTGCGAGGAGAAGTATACCCATGGCCTCTCGTCGGATTGTTACTAAAGTCTTTGGCCAAAACATTACATGTTTAGAGTAAGGTACTCTTCGATACATGTGCAGTAACTAGAATTCGTAGGACGAGGAAATGATACTTGGGCTAGGTGTGACGTAGTCAGCCTAGTGGGGACTGACACTATAGACCATGTCCTGAACCAAGTGGGTATAAGATGAGTGAAGGGAATGAAGCACGATTCATTCGAGTTGCTAAAGGGTTTCAGAAATAGTTCTGGATCAACCGTTGATCTTTTCGGTTAATTGGGGATCATGATGTACTACTAGGTGCCACTTATGATCGTTTTATAATTAATGGTTAATTATAGATGGCCAACATAAACCGAGAACCTATTTGGTCACACGCACAACGAGCGTAATCCGAAGGATTTAAAACGAGCTTGAGAATGGGATTCTCAGACCGAGAGAAACTAGGTTTGGTTGGACCAAACAAGAAGCGAGCATGAAATCGTTTCAGTCGCAATGGAAGCGTGGATGGGCCGTGTCTTATGAAGACATAATGGATGAACCAAAATGGTTTGGTTCTAATCCAATGGAGGTGAATAAACCAAAGGGTTTGGTTTATTTTAAACGAATGCACCAAAAGTTGGTTCGGTTCGTTTTAACTTAAAATAAACCATCATGGTTTGGTTTATTTTAACTTATATTAATGGAGCGGGTTAACGGGCCTCATGGTTATAATCCATTAACCATTAAGAGAATTAGTTCTCTATAAAAGAGGGCTTAAGGGATTGTTAAGCCCTAATCCAAAAACGGTTGGTGCAGGGGCACTAGATAATCGAACCTGTGTTTTGATTATGGAAAAGACACAAAGTTAAGTTTACATCGTTATCTCACGAGCTATCGAGTGTGTAGAAAAGTATTAAAGCTGGAGCTGAAGGCTAGCGACACCCGGAGGAAGCCGCGGTGGTCGGGCGACACTCGAGTGACTTCGGAGGGAGCCGAAGGAATCGAGTGGAAGGCCGGAAGCGAGAGCTACTATCGAGGTAAGCTCGTGTGAGTGAGAGATTTTAAGGTCGTGTCCTCTTTACGGGGACGATCATAGGCGACGATCCGACTAAGACTTCCTGTGGAAGGTCTAGGTCGAGATCGGACGGTTAGAAACCGTCGCATTTACCATTTTCCGAGCTAACCTCTTACTGCAGGGAAGTAGCCGGTGTGATCATTCTTTGGACATTAGGCAATGACTATTATCGATTGGTGATGAGAGGCATCGATCATCATCGATCGGCCCGATGAGAGGCATCGATCGATGGCGACGACTCGACCTTTGCGCTAGGTCAAAAGCGGATAACGTTTGACGCGCCGCCAGCGATAAAATTTGGAAAACTTCGTGATCCGTTCCAAATAAAAGGGAGACATATTCAGAGCCCAAAGTCTATAAAAGGAGGAGGAATCCAACTCCAAAGAACATCAAGTTTATTCATCAAGTGCTCCTACAACGCCAACGCTCCAACACCGTCATAACGCCGACGCGACAACAAGTTCCGATCTTCTTCGTCGGCAGCAGTAGCAAGTAATATTTTGATATTGTATTCTTTATTTTTATTCGTAACGAGGTGAGGTAGGCTTGTTGCCTCATCATCGTAATTTCGGTTTTGTGATCGTTGTCTCCTACCTCCAACGAGGAGGAGACGTTATAGTGCTTTGCCCTCCGTACGCGGTCTAGGACCGATAGGGCCTTGGAGTAGCAACCGCTGGGTTGTGAACCAAGTAAAATAAACGTGTCGCTTTATTTTCCGTTGTGTTTACTCATTTAATTGTCTACTCAAACGAAACACCGAAAAGTTTTACGATCGCTATTCACCCCCCCTCTAGCGACGCTTCTCGATCCAACAAAAACCCTAGCCCTAAGTTGCCGCCCACCTCCTCTCTTTAGAGATTTCAGCGCCAACACCTCCATTGCCGCCGCCCAGCCCTTGTGCCGCCGTCCAAGTTGTTGCCGGCGTCCAAGCTTCGGCCGGTGATCCTCCGACAACTCTCCGGTGTTCTCCTTTGGGTTTGGCATCAAGGTGAGCTTCATCCTACCTTTTTGGCCGGCCCTATTTCCTCCACCAAAGCTATCCAGTTTTCTGGACAGCTTGTTCTCTTCTCGTCGGAGCGTCGTTTGGATGACGGTTAGAGCTCTGACAGTGCCTAAATTACCGGGGATTCGATCTCCGGTAATCCTCTGAGGTGGAGGATGAAGGATTCGTCAAACGGCTGACGAATACCTCTCCGGAGAAGCCAGTTTTGAGGACTCATTTTTGGATCCGAATTTGGATTCGGATCGTGATCATCTCTCGATCACATCGTCTTCAACACGAGGCTAGTAACCCGTACGAAGACGAGGCTCGTGACTTAGCGAAGTCATCCCAAGGATACTCGGCGTGGATACGGATAGAGACGATTCTAGCGAGGATCGTTCCGGTTGATGTTGTTCCCGCTACACGTGATACGAAAGGTATAACGTAGTTAAATTTCCTTTTATTGCAAATTTAAATTTACGGTTATGTCTACACATGTTGTACTATGCATGCGTGTGATGTGTGTGTTGTAATAAATGTAGATTTATTATTTTTATTTCTTCCGTTGTGCACATGTTTACGAAATATGTTCGAACACACACTCGCCGCGGTGCCAGAAACCCAACAGGCTATTCACCCCCCTCTAGCCGGCCAACACACACCGATCAATCCCCTACAAGTGGTATCAGAGCCAAGTCGCTTGTCGAGGACTAACCACCGTAACAAGCACTTCATCAAAAGATGGTCGGCTCCAACATTCACCCACCAAAATTTGAAGGAGAATTCTCTTGGTGGAAGAAGAGAATGGAGGTATTCTTTGAAACCGATTTTGATATTATGCTTATAATGGAAAATGGTTTTGAGATGCCTAGGGACGAAGAGGGTGAACCAATAGGGAAGTCAAGGTGGACTAAAAAGCAAAGGGAGGAGCACCTTGCAAATTCATAGGCCAAGCACCACCTCTTCAATGTGCTCCCCCAACAAGAGATCAACCAGATTGGGGAGTGCTCTAGTGCCAAGGAGATGTGGGAGAAGCTAGTAGAGCTTCATGAAGGCACTTCGGAGGCTAAGCTTGCAAGAAGAGACCTCCTCCGCTCCCAACTATCAAACATCAAATTAGAAAAGGGAGAAAAGGTAACATCATTGCATTCTAGGTTCAAAGAAATTTTGATTGGACTAACAAGTGTAGGAGAAAGACTTTCTAACCGGGATATGCTCATTAAAGAAATCGATGCTTTTCCCCGGTCATCGAAATGGAGCTCAATGGTGGACTCCTTCTACATGTCCAAGAATTTAGAAGTGAGCACCTTGGAGGAGTTCTTCTCAACAATGGAGCTCCACGAAACAAGGCTTGAAGGAATAGTAGAAGAGCCTAGAATTCAACCTTCAAGAGGAGTGTCACTTTTGATAAACAAGGGGAAGAAGAAGATGGAGTCCCCCTCCTCCTCCAATGAAGCATCCTCATCCTCCTCCATGGATAGCACGGAAGAAGCTTACATGGTAAGGAAGGTAAGGCGTGCTTTAAGAAATTTTAAATTTAATAAATCTAATGATAGGAGGAGAAGACCAAGGGGGAAGGTGATTTGTTATAATTGCCAAGGAGAGGGACATATAAGGGATAATTGTATCCTCCTAAACAAGAGTAAAGAGGAAAGGAAAAAGAAGGAAGAAAAGAAGAAGAAGAAGGGAAGTAAGAAGAAAGAAGAAGAGAAGAAAGCCAAGGAGAAAGGGAAGACAAAAGCACTCAAAGCAAGGACATGGGATGACCCCTCCTCCTCATCTTCATCATCATCGGAAGAGGAGAATGCCTTTGTCACCAACTTAGCTTTGATGGCTTTTGACGATCTAGACTCCTCCTCCTCCGAAAGTGAAGGATCAAGCACAAGTGAGGAGAGCTCTAGTGAAGGGGGAGCTTCATCATCCTCCTCATCCGAAGAAGAGGACATGGAAACTATGGTAACGAACCTTTCACCTAGTAAAATAGTTTCCATGATTTCTAGTCTTACTAAGGATCTATTTAGAGCTAAAAAGAAAAATAAAAGCATGCTTGATCAAATTAAGGATTTAGAATAAAAATTAGAAAAAGCATGTTTTAATGATAATAATGATGATGCATGCTCACATGATCTTTATATGCCATTAGATGTAAGTGATGCATGTATGGAAGAAAATAGGGCTCTAAGGGAAAAGGTAGATCACTTGACCAAAGCCCTATAAAAATTCACCATAGGCTCCAATACCCTTAACATGATAATTGGGAGCCAAAGAGCTAGCTTCAATAAGAAAGGCCTAGGATACAAGGGAAAAACTAATGAAAAGACCTATAAATGTTTGATTGCTAGGGGTCAAAGCAAAAATAAGACAATAGCTAGAAAATGGATCCCTAAGGAGTAATTAGTGAACCACATAGGAAATAACTTATTTTGGGTTCCTAAATCCATCCTAAAGGGTTAGGAAAACCCTAAGATAGTCAACCACATGGAATTTATCTATATCATATTTTGGTTGACTTAGGATGGCGGGACAATATTTTTGAAATAGTGTTAGGTGATGATAATGCACCTGTAAATAGATAAATCATGCTTTAGGTGATATTTGACTTATTATCATGTTTCATACCTAATGCATGATCACAATTTGATGAATACATGTGTTTCATGATCATAATGTGGAATCAATACATATTTGTCTTTATGATCATGTGGGATGTTAGGATGATACTTAACCTTGTATAGAATTGCATGAAAATAATGGTTAAGTATATACAAATACCTTTAGGATACATCTCACACTCACCATAGGCTACCTTGATTGAAAACTTAGCATGAGTGAGATGTTAGGATGATACAAATGTCCACTAATGCCTATGACATTTAGATGGTCATTTAAGGTATCAAAATAGCAATAATAGACCAATCATGGGGAAGGCTTATGTTTAATTCATAGACATATTGCCCAAAGATCATGGTTGGATATTTCATATGTTTTCAAAACAATTTCTTACTTTAAAATCTGTGTGTTCATGTTTTGAAACAATCCAAAGCAAAACTAGGTGTTAAAATGGATACAAACTTGATCAAAACACTAGTTATTTTTGAAGCTTTTGGATTTTTGGCAAATATTTGAAAATATAATGTTTTTTTATGGAAAACTATTTTTCATTGATAAATAACCCTAAAAGAAATGTGTTCCCCAAATTTCACTATTTTTCAAATTTTTTGGAATTTATAGTGCATTTTTGAAATTCGTCCAAAAAATTAGAAATTCGGAATTCATTGTGCGATCATTGCCATCTTGATAGAAGTCGATTGATGGATCGAACGAGCGAAACATAACTGATTTTATCAGGTTTTTGACTGGTTTTAGTTTTTGTTTCTCTCTAGACTTGATGCCATGATATATAAACTTTGTTTAATCTTTTTGATGGTGTCAAAGGGGGAGAAAACTATATGTTTAAGTAAAGGGGAATATATTTAGGGGGAGTTTCATGTATTAAGGGGGAGAGTTGCTAATCATGTTATTCACATGCTTTCTTTCCTTAATATTTTATCAAATGTTTTTACCTAACTTAAACGGATTGCCACACATCAAAAAGGGAGAGATTGTTAGGGAAATCTCTTGTCGTGATATGGTTTTGAAGTGTGTGGCAAAGGGTTTAAGTTAGTTTGTTATTGTGATTTGATATGTACGTTGGAGTCTTGCAGAACTTAGTAATTCACACATGGAGCCTTAGCGGGTTCACCACTCACAACCTCGTGCTTGAGTCGGAGAAGGAGCATTGCAAAGCCGTGCACTTGATGCTGCTGAGGGACCGCCGGACGAGATGACTTGAAGCGGCCAAGGAAGCAGACTTCGAAGGCAAGAGATGGGAAGAAGCATTGCAGAGCCGTGCGCCTGATGCTGCCGAGGGACGTGGCCGCGAACGAAGAGAGCTTCGGCGAGGGACTTCGAGTGAGATGAGAGAATGAGTGAATTGTAAGTAGCTCATTAGGTGAACTTGGCCGAATGGATGAGTGTCGGAGGCTCGACCGCAAGAGTTGAGGTTTACCTGACCACCGGAAGCTCAAACAAATGTTAAGTTTGAGTTTCACATGGCACCAATCGACTTCCATGAAATGACAGTCGACTGCTCTGAGTCGAACTCGATTTGACTGGTATCCGACTGATGAGATTATGCCCAGCAGTCGACTGCCATGGAATGACAGTCGACTACCAGAGGAAGTCGTGGGCAGAAAACATCTCGTAGCCGACTGGGCAGTCGACTACGGAGGCAGTAGTCGATTGATGGTTACATCAGTCGACTGCCAAGGGATCCGTTGGACTACAACGATCGGGATCCGACGTGTTCGGAGGCCGTTGTAGTGGTGGTAGTCGACTACCAAGAGAAGTAGTCGACTGATGGCGGCCAACGGGAAGAAATCAGCCCTCTCTATAAAAAGAGAGGGTGTGGGCTTTTGGATGGCTAATGCTTATGCTCTAAGTGATCATCCAAGTGCTCCACAAGATTCAAACTCCTTCTCTTAGTTTTCTTTCACATCTATTGTAAAAGAAGGAGTGTTCTTGAGTTGTAAGGGTTACCTCCACCTAGCTTAGTGCAAAGGAGAGACCGATAGTGAATTGGTTGCGGAGTGATTCACCGGGGACGAATCGGGACCGTGGATTAGCGGCGTAGTCGTGAACCACATTACATTTCGGTGTTAGCATTGTTTGTATTCTTATTTCTATTTGCTTGTCTTGTTTTGTTTCCATTTCACTAATTTCTTTGTAGATGAGCAAATTCCACCACCAAACGAAAGAGGGCTATTCACCCCCCTCTAGCCGGCCAACACACACAAATCGACCCCCTACAAAGTCAAACTTGACCTCTTATCTCCCATGGTTGATCAAATCTAACAACTTGATTCAAGTCAATTTAATTTAATGATTTCTATTCATTAATTTAAATTGACTCAATGAATCAAATCTAAATTAGACTCATTCAACACTTGAATCAAATTGAGTCTAACTCAATTAGTCTAATTTGGATTACTATTAATCCAATTTGGTTCATCCCATGAACCTAATCATGGTTCATCATATGAACCTGATCTCCATCTAATTTCCCTTTGTATGTGACCCTATAGGTTCTTGTAACGTTGGCAATGTCCCTAAATCGATTTAGGAACATAAGCAATGAGCGATATCAAGCAACACATCATTGCTACCCAAGTTACAAGAATGTTGAGCTCCAACATCACCTTTGTGACTACTAATTGTGACTCTCACAATATGTGACAATGTCCCTCTATCCTTGACATCTAGATTGACCAATTGAGGCATAGACCGTGTCATCCTCGATACAATCTATATCTTGAACTCCAAGTAGACTCACTCTAATCAAATTAGCTCAATATCTCATATTGACTCATTTGGGCATGGCCATGCACTTCGTGGTCTCACTCTATCAAGAATAACGATGTCACTCCCATCATATAGGAGGGATATATCCCATCTACATCACTCACATCCCTCCGCATAATTTGTTACATACCCAGTAATCGCCTTTATAGTCCACCCATTTACGGGTGACGTTTGACGAAGCCAAAGTATGCAATTCCTTATGTAGGGAACCATGGTGACTTCAGGTCTAAGGACTAATAGTCATACTAATAGCCACATGAGAAAGTATATGACACTCATATAACGATCCATGATACTTTCTCATGGCGGGTCATTAAGTATACATTCTCCAATGCATACCCATGTGTCAACTTGATATCTCATATCCATGACTTGTGAGATCAAGTCATCGTGTTGACCTACATGCTAGTCTCTACGCATTAACATTGTCCCTGAATGTTAATACTTGACTAGGAATGATTAAGAGTAGTGTTCTCTATATCATCTCATTATCGATTCAACCAATCGATTGATATAAATAAGAACCTACTACTCAAGGACGTTATTATACTTAGTTATTTGGCACCAATACAAGTAAATATAATAACCATGCCTTTATGAATAGGAATATGATACAATAAAGTCCATACAACAATCATCACATGATTGACTCCAGGGTTTTCACTAACACAAAGGTGTTTGAATAGCCTATAAAGGATTCACCACTCCTTGCGAGGAGATGTATACCCATGGACTCTTGTCGGATTGTTACTAAAGTCTTTGTCCAAAGCATTACATGTTTAGAGTAAGGTACTCTTGGATACATGTATAGTAACTTGAATCCGTAGGACGAGAAAATAATACTTGGACTAGGTGTAATGTAGTAATCTAGTGGGGACTGACACTATAGACCATGTCCTGAACCAAGTGGGTATAAGATGAGTGAAGGGAATGAGGCACAATTCATTGTAGCTGCTGAAGGGTTTCAGAAATAGTTCTGGATCAACCGTTGATCTTTTCGGTTAATTGGGGATCATGATGTACTACTAGGTGTCACTCATGATCATTCTATAATTAATGGTTAATTATAGATGGCCAACATAAACCGAGAACCTATTTGGTCACATGCACAACGAGTGTAATTTGAAGGATTTAAAATGAGCTTGAGAATGAGATTCTCACATCGAGAGAAACTAAGTTTGGTGGGACCAAATGAGGAGCGAACATGAAATTGTTTCAGTCGCATTGGAAGCGTGGATGGGTCATGTCTTTTGAAGACATGATGAATGAACCAAATTGGTTTGGTTCTAATCCAATGGTGAAAAAATAAACCAAAGGGGTTTGGTTTGTTTTAAACGAATGAACCAAAGTTGTTCGGTTCGTTTTAACTTAAAATAGACCAACGCGGTTTGGTTTATTTTAACTTAACTTATTGGAGCGGGTGAACGGGTTTTGGTTATGAACCAATAACTGCTAGGAGATGGTTTCTTAATGGTTAAGAAACATGTGCTCTATAAAAGCGCGATTAGAGGTTGGAGAGCCCTAAGGGTTTTTGGTATCTTTAGAAAATCTTTTCCTCTCCTCCTCTCCTCCTCTTCTTGTCGGCGCCCAACTTCTTGCCGTCGCCAACCACCACCCAAGCTCCACTAGTTGGCATCTAGCAGCTGCCATCCTCCCCACTTGCCGGCGTCTAGCTACTGCCGGAGGAGCTCTGGTGATCTTCCTTGGCTCCGGCGAGAAGGTGAGCACCTAACTTTCCTTATTTGGCCGGCGCAAGTTCTCCACCAAAGCTATCCAGTTTTTTGGAAAGCTTGTTTTCTTCTTGTCAGAGCATTGTTTGGACGATGTTTGGAGCTCCGACAACGATAACCTTGCTGGGGATTCGATCACTGGTAATCCTCATAGGTGGAGGACGAAGGATTCGTCAAACGGTTGACGAATACCTCTCCGGAGAAGTGAGTTTTGGGGACTCATTTATGAATCCAAATTTTGATTCGGATTGTGATCTTCTCTTGATCACATCATCTTCGACACGAGGCTAGTGACTCGTACGAAGACAAGGCTCATGGATTTGTGAAGTCATCCCGACGATACTCGGCATGGATATGGATAGAGGCGATTCTGGCGATAGTCGCTCCGGTTGATGCCTTTCCCGCTACACATGATACGTCAGGTATACGTAGAGTAATTTCCTTTTATTGTAAAATTTGAAACTATGGTTATGCCTACACATATTGTACTATGCATGTGTGTGGTGCAATAAATTAGATTTATTGCTTTTTATTTCTTCCGCTGTGCACATGTTTACGAAACATGTTCGAACACACACTCGCCGCAATGCCTGAAATCCAACAAAAACAAATTCAAGAAATTCTCAATGAATAAATAAAAAGATTCATAAAATCCAAGACAAACCGATAAAGAGCTACTCCCTAATCCTAAGGTACAAGAATACTCCATAAAGGAGTTACAAAACATAGACGATAGAAAAAGGAAGAATTAACTCAACGTCCTATGCTTTGAGCATCTCGTCTTCATCTTCAGGACTTGTATGTGCCTTTTCCAGATGCATGGTCCAAAGCGTGATTTCCAGACTCCCACACGAGAATCCACACAGTCGTGTGGTGACCTTGCAACTTATGAAGATCCATTTTTGTGGGCAATTAAGGAATGCTGATTTCACCCATATAAAAAGGAAGACATGTCTAAACCTAAGAAAAGGCTTGACGGTTGGGACGATAAGAGGGTGCTCTAAAAAGCACCGAAGGCTCACAACGGAGAGAAAGGAAGCGGCTCACGGACCGACTTCAACGCTCCAATGCATTGAAGGGCGACCAAGACATCTCCAAAAAGCATTCAGTGCGTATATTTTATTGATTAATTAATGTTTGAATTGTAATGCTTAAGGATTCAATGTCTTGTGCATATCTTTTCATATCTATGGAGTAGATTTCTTGATTCTTGGATTAGGGAGTAACTTGTGCAATGTTGGACATGCTAGTTTAAATATATTCCAACTTTCCTTGATTATATTTGCAGTTTATGATATCTAAGTTTAATGATAATTGTATTTTTGTTCTATTCCTACTGTGCTTATGCGATATAGAGGACGAAAGCCTCTATATCAAAACCTAGAAGAATCTAAGAGGAACCTCTTGGTCATCCTCTCTCCCAAAATCGTAGGAAATAGGTCGTGAAAGAGTAAGACATGAAATATGGTTCACCTATTCATGGGGACACATAGGACATCTTACAACTCCATTAACCTATTCCAGTAGAAGGTCCAAAGTAGGAGAAATCAACTCAGTGGTTGTGGGACTCGTGACAGGGGCATCCAGTGACAATAACCTCCTGAGCTCTATCGATTCGAAAGGAAAATTTGGTTAGGAATAGGTAATTCCCGGTAGAAGCAAAAGTTCGTTGAGATTACATATGATGATCCTCCCGCAAGATCATAATTAGAGAACCTAGGAGCATTAACCTAATAGCATGTTCAACAATGCACAAGTGAAATCGAAATCCTAGAATCCCTTGACCAACCTTTGAGTAAACCCCTTAATTCTTTTTCCAAGTGATACCATACTTGAGCCTGCTCATAGCCAACCACCTTAACTCAAGAAAGGATAACTCCGAACAATCAACGTTCACTAGACACTCGGTACTCGAATCATAGTCCCTGTGGGATCAATACATAATTTATTACTTGACGACAACGATACACTTGCAGGCGTTGAGCGCAAGCGTGTGCATCAAGTCCTTGGTGATCTCGGTCGAAGATTTGAGGTTATGTGCTTGCATGCATCAAGTTTTTGGCATCATTGTTAAGGACTGTAGATTCGATATTGGATCAAAAGTGAATAGGTTTGATTGGACTTAGTCTAGAATTGCTATCTAGTCTTACTTTATTTCATGTCTGGTTAGTCTTAATTTAGCTCTTAGTATTAGGCATGTAGCATTGGCATGTTGATACAATGTGCTCGACCATTGAAAGATTATGCGACACCTGGCTCAAAGTGTGGAATTTCAGTATAGTTATTCCCCATATCAAAGCTACAAGTTGGGAGATAAACCCTGTGTTAATTTCCCTAATTCAAAAGAATCAGTTCGGAGGAACTCACATCGAGGAACCCTACCAACACCTTGAGGAGTTCCTGGCATAATGTGGCACAGTGCAGTTCTAGTAGATGCCATTAGGCTCATTACTTTCCCATTCTCTCTTAAAGGAGAGGCCAGACAATGGTTACGAACTCTACCAGGAAGGAGTATAACAATGTGGGAGCAACTGGAATGCCTATTTTTGGACAAATACTTCGCTCCAATAAAAATATCTTACCTAATAGATAAAATTCTTGCCTTCGAGCAAGACCATGGAGAGACATTGGTTGAGGCATGGGGAAGTTCCAAGAGTTGATACTACGATGTCCACATCATGGGTTACATGATTGGCTGCACATTCACATTTTTTATTTTGGAATTTCCAGCTCAGCTAAAGGACTTTTGGACTCAGCAGAAGGGGGTCTTGATAAAGAAGAGCGTGGATGAGGCCTACCACATAGTAGAGACAGTGGTCTTGACCCTCCAAATATGGTCGGATAGTGAGCAGGAGTTTCAAAAGTCTATCCTTAAGAATTAATCCGATGGTCCAGAGACAACATGCCAGATAGAAGACGAAAGTGAAGGAAAGACATTGGATTATATCAAATTTAGCAAGGAGGAACATCAAGGAGAGTGTGAGGAGTATATTATCGAAGGGATAAAGAGCTGCAGGGCGGGAGTTCCCCATTTCCTTGAACTAGAAAAAGAAGAAAAATATGACCTGGTGGAAATGAAAAAACATTCTATCATAGAGATGAAACCCCTTCCTTCGAATCTCAGTTATGAATTTTTGGAGCCAGACTTGACCTATCCAGTGATTATAAATGCCAATTTGAAAGAAGCTGAGACAGGGAAGTTATTTGGGGTATTGAATATGTATAGGAAGGTACTGAGATATACCATCGATGACATTAAGGGAATAAGCCTATCCCTTTGTATGCACATACTAGTACTCGAGGACGGGTGTAAGTCAATAGTGGAGCATCAAAGAAGACTTAACTGGAACTTGCAAGAGGTTGTGAAGAAGGAAGTACTAAAGCTATTAGATGCAAGAATAATTTACCCTATTTCAGACAATGAATGGGTCTGTCTTGTGCACGTAGTCCTGAAAAAGGGCGGGACTACAGTAGCCAAGAACGTAGAGAATTAGTTGATTCTTCCCGAACAGTAACGGGATGGAGGATGTGTATAGATTACCGTAAGCTAAATAAAGCAACAAGGAAAAATCACTTCCCACTTCCCTTTATTGATCAAATGCTAGAATGTTTAGCTAAACACTCTCATTTCTGCTAACTAGACGGATACTTTGGGTTCTTCCAAATCCCTATTCATCCTAATGATCAGCAAAAGACTACCTTCATCTTCCCATATGGGACTTTTGCATATAGAATGATGCCTTTTAGACTATGCAATGCTCCTGCTACCTTTCAGTGATGTATGACAACCATTTTCTCAGACCTGATCAAAAAATCTATGGAAGTGTTCATGGATGACTTTTCGGTTTATGGAACAAGTTTCGATTCTTATCTGAAAATCCTATCAAAAATCCTATAGAGATGTGAGGAAAGTAACTTGTCTTGAATTGGAAAAATGTCACTTCATTGTTACCGAAGGAATAGTGTTAGGCCATAAGATATCGAAAATAGGCATTGAAGTAGATAGGGCAAAGATCGAAGTTATTGAGAAATTACCCCCACCTAGGGACATTAAGGGAATAAGGAGTTTCCTTGGTCATGCAGGTTTTTATCGGAGGTTCATAAAAGATTTCTCCCAAATAACTAAGCCCTTGACAAACCTCCTGGCTAAGGACGCATACTTTATTTTTGACTAGTAATGTTTTGAAGCATTTGAAACAATTAAAAAGGCTCTAGTGATTGCCCCAATAATTCAACCCTCTGATTGGAACTTGTCATTCGAGATTATGTGTGACGCAAGTAATTATGCAGTAGGGGTGGTATTAGGGTAGAGGAAGGACAAGAAATTGCATACGATCCACTATGCAAGCAAGACACTGGACAAAGCATAAATTAATTATACCACGATAGAAAAAGAGTTACTAGCAATGGTGTTTGCTTTCGACAAGTTCATATTATATCTAGTGGGGTCAAAGGTCATAGTTTATACTGACCATGAAACAATTCGTTACTTAGTAAAAAAGAGGCTAAACCTCGCCTCATTCGCTGAATCTTGCTTTTGTAAGAATTTGATATAGAAATCAGGGACAAGAAGAGTTTAGAGAACGTTGTTACAGACCATTTATCGTGTATGACCCTAGATGAGCAGCTAGATGAGAAAGATAATTTATCAATAAACGACACTATGCAGAATGATACACTCATGGTTGTTAGTAAAGCCACCACCCCTTGGTATGCGAATCTGGTTAACTTTTTAGCAGGAAGAATGATTCCACTAGAATTCATGACCCAATAAAGGAAAAGACTCTTTGCAGATGTAAAGCAATATGTCTGGGATGATCCTTTTCTATTTAGGAGATGTGCAAATACCGTTTATCGAAGATGCGTACTAGAAGAAGAAGTTGGTAATATTCTTTTTCATTATTATTCCTCTGCATACGAGGGTGGCACATTGGAGTCTCAAAAATGGTTGTGAAGGTGCTCCAGGCAAGGTTCTACTAGCCTGATTTGTTTAAGGATACACGTAACTATGTGGTCTCCTATAATCGTTGTCAACGGACAGGTAATATAAGTAGGAGACATGAAACGCCATCAAGTACTATCCTTGAAGTAGAACTCTTTGACGTATGGGGAGTGGACTTCATGGGACCTTTTCCCACCTTGGGCACAAATAAATATATTCTGGTAGCTGTAGATTAAATCTCAACATCTCAAAAAGATTGGTCACAAAAGTTGGATGATGCTCTTTGGGCTTATCGAATGACTTACAAGACTCCTATCGGTATGACCCCATTTCACTTTGTTTATGGGAAACCTTGCCATATTTCTATCAAATTAGAGCACAAAGTTTAATGGGCTATCAGGAAACTAAACCTAGATTTACATGCAACAGGGGAAAAGAGGAAGCTGCAGTTAAGTGAGCTGGACGAGATATGACAAGATGCGTATGAACATGTGAAGGCATACAAAGAGCGAACAAAAAAATGGCATGACCAACATATCCTAAGAAGAGAATTTAAGGAAGGGGACTTAGTTCTACTTTATAACTCAAGATTAAAACTCTTTCCGGGGAAGTTAATGTCAAGATGGTTAGGACCATTTCGAATAAAAAAGGTGTATCCATACGGGGCTGTGGATATATAGAGTAAAGAATTGGGGGAGTTTAAGGTGAATGGACAAAGATTAAAGAAATATCTAGGGAAGGATAACAATTCTGACAAAGATGAATGGAGGTTCACGGAACCACTGGCACCTAGTTGACACATAGGAGTATGGTCAAGCTAAAGACACTAAACAAGCGCTTCTTGGGAGGCAACCCAAGTTTAACTTTATTTGTTTTCCGTGCTAGCTAGTTTAGGTTTTAATTTTAGAATATTATTATTATTTTGTGTGTTTAGTTTCATATAGAATTTGTTAGGTAGAAGAAAGAAATTTTTTGGAGTCCCAGAAGAAAGCATGGGTGCCCATGTGAATTTCACACGACCATGCCAAATGAACAGAAGAGAACACAACGGGGCATGTGGAAAATCTCAGACCGTGTGGCTCTACAGGAAAATTTCATAGTCACACATGACCATGCCTTTTTCTGATTTTTTTTTTAGCGACCGCGATAGAGCCACACACAGCCGTCCCTGTGAATTACACACGATCGTGACACGTCCCATTATAAAGGGGGACAACCGTGCATTTTTTTCCCAAAAATCGATCGTGCCATTCAATTTCTTGCCCTAGGTCGTGCGAGACCGCCGTCTCCAACCTCCATACCTTCTTCTACAACCTCCAATAAGCCTTCTAGAAGCAAGAATGAGGAGGACCAAGCATACCGCAACAAGAGCTACTTCTTCAAGGCAAAGTTCAAGAAGAAGAAGTTCTCAACAATAATCGGAGGCAAGTAACGCCCCTCTTGATATCATATTTAGAGAAATGCTCATAGAGATAGGTTTAATATGATTGCTACTCAAAAAATCACTGCTACTAGATGCCTAAATGCAACTTTATTAGAAACCCTAGGTCTTTTAGGGGATATACAATGGATGTTTGCCAAGGTAGGATGGGAAGAGCTCATGGGAGTGAGATGTCTAACTTATCCTAGGGTAGTTTTGGAATTTTTGAGTTCGGTGGATGCGGAGATCTTGATGGGGGTAGATAGTCGAGAGGGCAAGATTACATTTAGATTATTTAACATAGAATGTGAGTGTACCCTCCATCAATGGAACCTTTGCTTTGGTTTTCTTAGTGGGGGAGAGAGGAGAACACCTATTGAGTTTAATGTGAGATCATTTTGGTTTGATTTAATAGAAGAAACCTCCTATGACCCTTCTAGAGCCAAAGTGTTTGGACCGATGCTCCGACTAGAAAGGGGGGGGGATGAATAACCTTTTTTTCTTTTCCACAAGAGTTGTTAGCTAAAACACAAATAAAATGAAGGCTAAAACAAAAGTAAATAAGACAATGCTAACACAAGCCTTTAATGTGGTTCACGACCTCTTGCCACTAGTTCACGACAAACCTTTAGTTGGATCACTCCTTCAACCCTACACTATTTTCTTCTTTAGATGAACACAAGGTGGAGAAGAACCTTCTTACAATATACTCTTCTTCCCACAAGATAATAGAAGTAAGATTAGAGAAGAGTAGAGTAAAAAACACTTAGAAAACTTGGAGAGCTTGAGAACAAGATTTGGAATGTGAGCACTAGCCTTCTCAAACTTCTCAAGGCCTCCTTTTATAGAGAGGAGGCTGATTTTCCTATGGAGCTTGCAGCAGTCGACTATTGTTGTAGCTGATTGACTCCAATGGCTTCTGACTCGCTTGATCTTCGTTCGTCATAGCCCAATGGGACTCTGATTAGTCGACTGATCACACCATCAGTTGACTGATCAAGTCAATAGTCGATTGCTCTATGCAATCAATCAACTATGAGAGTTTCTGTGCCCGTGTCCACTTATAACAGTCGACTACCAGGGTTTGGTAGTCGACTGATTGTGGACTAGTCGACTGCCAAACCCTAGCAGTCGACTATTTTGGCCAAAGAACTTAGCCAACTTTAGCCAATTGCTTGACCAATCGACTTGAACCAGTCAACTGATAATCATATCATTCGATTGGTGTTGGGTAAAACCTCAAACAAAGGTGTTTGAGCATCCGACGCTTGATCTTAGCCATTTGGCCAAGTTCACCTAAGTTGAACTTTCCTACCTAGGTTACAATCGCTCAACTCTCATCTTCCCATGGAGTATTTCATCGAAGCTCTCTTCCTTCGGCCTACGCCCCTCGGATGCACTAAGCTCATGACTTCTCCCCATGCCATCCTTCGTGTCTTGCCATGAAGTCTACTTCTTTTGGCTTAAATCCATTGCTCCTTGTTCGACAGGTCCCTCGGATGCATTCCACACCCTCCTTCACCGACTCAAGGACCCGATCCATAAGAAGAGTGAACTTGCCAATGCTTGACTGTATCAATCTACTTATGTGTGATTCACCAAATCCTGCACAACTAACACACACACACATCAAAAGCATAGACATCCTAACTTAAACTCTTTGACACACACATCAAAACCACGATCATACTTGGGTTGATTACCCTAACAATCTCCCCCTTTTTGATGTGTGACAATATGTTTAAGTTAGGTAAAATACTTAAGAAAAAGTGAAGCATGAATATCAAACTCCCCCTTAACACATGCTCTAAAATGTTTAACTTAAACCTTACACATCCTCCCCCTTTGACACCAGCAAAAAGATCATACAAATCTTATACAAGATGGTATCAAGATTTAAGGAAATATAAAGCACCCAAGATGGATTTGAAAAACCCAAAACTTTGTTTTTACATATACTAGTCAATTAGTCTTAAGTTGCAGTCGATTGGTATATGCACCAGTCGACTGCTATATTCACCAGTCGACTGGTGTCTGATAGGGCAGAAGACCTGTGAAGGCAACTTCAAAAATGCATGAAAAA
This sequence comes from Wurfbainia villosa, assembly GCA_025175895.1. Classification (NCBI taxonomy): domain Eukaryota; kingdom Viridiplantae; phylum Streptophyta; class Magnoliopsida; order Zingiberales; family Zingiberaceae; genus Wurfbainia; species Wurfbainia villosa. The sequence goes on along the minus strand of CM045990.1, from coordinate 32,407,854 downwards.
TTCAGAAAAATTTGATAAATCATGAAATTTTGGAAACACATTTATTGTAAAATACCAGAAAAAAATAGAAAAATACCCTTGTTAATTAAGAAATTATCTTATAGATTTTTCAAGAATTTTTAGAATTTTTTCTGGATTTAAACAGAAGTTTTAAAGATATTTCATGGGGATAGAGCAAACAGGCTTTTGTAAAGCTTGTTTAGACTATCTGCTATTGAGTAATTAATAGGTAATTAACTTTAAAGCCATTGATTCCTTCTCTTCCCCGACGCTCTCTTTCTCTTCCGAAACCGTTGTTGATCCCTCTCCTTCTCCCTCTCAACGTCTTCTTCCTCGTGACAACTCCCACATGCTTCTGTTTCTCGCTGCAGCCGACTTCTACCCCTTGTTTCTTCTTCCCTCTCTCGGCGAGCGATAGCTGACCACAGGTCACCCCTTCTCTGCAAGCGGCGGCGAGCATAGGACCCTCCCGATCTAGACGACAACGAACACCTCCAGGAGCAGTAGATCCATTGCCTTACTCTTGCCATTGTGGATTTGCTCTGGCTGTTGCCCATTACAGTTGAAGCTCCACCGCCCGATGTTGAGCACATTTGTCATCGCCAACTCGGTTTGGCATCGACCCTTCTTTTATCGGTCTGGCAGCAGCAACCATCCGTTTTGGTCATCGGAGATCTCCACCGAGCGGCTGATGAACAACACAAGCCCAAGCCTTCTGTCGCCCTCTTCTTCCATTGGTCCGATGACAACAAACAATGTCACCATCTGGTTGTTGGAAATCACTCGAACAGAGCCGTCAGTGAGGGGTATTTCGCTGTCGATGGTCGTCGGAGCTAGGTAGGAACCGCTTACCTTCTTACCTTGGACGAAATCCATTCTTCCTTTGAAATCCATACCACTTGAACAGTGGATTGCCAAAGCTAGGGTAGCTGGGGGTCTTTTTGACGAACAGGGCAATTTGGGGGAAAACTGCCGGTGGATCCCAAGTGCTGGTATAGTCGATTGTTCATTCCCTTCAATTGTTGTCGTTCGAATTTGTTGTTTGCCAAGGGTCATTGTTGTGCGTGTTCTGTAATTAGGATGTTCTATTTTTAGCAGCAGGTTATCGTCGATTCTTGAAGCTATGGCCGATTGATGTAGGGAGAGGTAAGGGTTTTGTATGTTTATTAAGTTAACATATTTCTATGGGATGAATAGATTCTCTATAGCAGATACAAGAGTTGTGGAACTGCGATTGTGCAAGGTAAGATGGATTGGATTAATTTATGAATGAATATCATTATCCTCGTGATTTAATTGATCTAGTGATAGTTGATGTCTCAAGTTGACCTGGTTTGTGATACAATATGAGGATAGATGTGAAGGCTTGTTTAGGTTAATTGGATAACTAGATTAATCTAGTTGATTGAGATACGAAGTCGGTGAAGAATTTGATTCGATCATTTGTTGCATAAAAGAACTTAACTATAGTTCATGTTGTCTTACAGGACTTTGATTAGTGATGGATGTTCGTACGTGTGGATAGCTTATACGACCTACATATCAGGCGGGTAATTCCTACCCTGGTCAGGTAGTTTTAATGCATGAAGATTTAGATGCATGATCATCTTACATGATCATGTTACCTTGACTCTGTTCTTATTTATTCTTGCGCTTGATACCTTATCTTTGGTTGTTAACTCCATTACTGCTATCATGTTACATTTTTTCATGATTAGGAGTTATATATATAGGTGATGTAAGTAATCTAGAATTTGTTTAGTTAAGTGCAAATAGTAAAGTCCGAATGACAACCTGGTTGTAAATTGGGCAATGAGGTCATCTGTGGATAGGTAATGTTTTGAACGTATGGTTAATTGAAATACCCTTAGGTTGCAGGTTTACCACCGACCATGTATTGTGTAAATGGTAAGGTGAATGGTACTTAGTGTGTCGCTACAGACCGGTGGTCCTAGCTTGATATAATCAGTTTGAGTATGACTCTACAGGATAGAGAGTGCGTCGATTAGATTGGTATGACTCTCTACATGTTAGAGAGTGCGTCGATCAGATGAATAAGACTCTCTACTATATAGAGAGTGCGTCCATCAGTTGAGTACGACTCTCTGCAGGATAGAGAGTGCGTCGATTAGATTGGTATGACTCTCTACAGGATAGAGAGTGTTATGATCAGTTGAGTATGACTCTCTACAGGATAGAGAGTGCGTTGATCTGATTAGTATGACTCTCTATAGAATAGAGAGTCTATGGTGGATGTCTGTATGTGAGACATTGCATTCATGTCATTTGCATGCACTCTGGCGACGTGGTCTCCCTTGTGGTTGAGAGGGTCGCCAGTCATCCTGCCTCCACGGTTACTCATAGGAGGAGTAACCGGTGTGAGGGCAGAGCATTGTGGTGCCACACTCTACCACTATAGACGGTGGTAGTGGGATTTGCGTGCCGTAGTCTTGCGTGTGTGGCACTCGACCACTCATGGGTAGTGACTGTCGGAGTGGCCAACAGCAGGGACCCCCATCGTGTAGCACTCTTCACGCTTATATGCTACTCGATCATACTGCCCACTCGGCCACTCAAGAGTAGTGGTTGGTGTTGAGTTGGGACATTTTTCATGCTCGAGCCATCGAGGCCGCACTAGGGTCATGGTAGCTTTAGGGTGAGCCGACATGACCATGCATGCTACATTGCCGACTTATGACATTTTATTTATATATATATATATATATATATATATATATATATATATATATATATATATATATATATATATATATATATATATATATATATATATATATATATGTGTGTGTGTGTGTGTGTGTGTGTGTGTGTGTGTGTGTGTGGATGATTGTTTAGTATACATATATAGATGCAGTATATATATATATGCTTATTGTGATGCTGCATTTGATTGTACTATGCTTGTTGCATTTGGTTGTACATCATCTTCATACATGCTACTCGCATCACTTATACGGTTGTGTAGGATACCTGTATAGTTGTTGGATTGTCTATTGTATTCTTTGACCTGTATTTATGTTGTTATATGGTTTAGATCAGACTTTCTGTATATGTATATATTGTGGATATGTGTTCAGGTTGGATAGGTGTAGCGTAGCAGACGTTCAGGTATGTCTGCATTTTATATTGGCTTTTGGTTAGAAGGTATATACATGGATATGTTATCATGCTAGTGTTACCTGATATACCTGTAGATTTTTCTATCGAATTACATGTGATATGGATATATACATATTTTCCTATTACTTGCTGAGTTTTACTCACCGCCATGAACCCTGAGTTTTTCTGTCGCCCAGGTAACAGGTAGCCGACTTCGTGATGGACTTGGAGCACCGCTGGCTGGCATCGTCTCATCTCAACTCCAAGAGTCTGGGTTTTTTTGGTTTTCATTGGTGTTTCGATATGGATTTAGTTTATGTGATGTTTTGTAGTGATTGGATGCTGTAAATGTTGTACCTTTCCTTTCTGGTTTTGTTATGGTGTTCTGAGTCGGTGTTAGTCATACCGGTATGCATGTGTGTAGTTTGTGATGTTGTTGTATTATGTTTCCACTGTGTTTTGTGTTTTGATGTGTTATTATGGTTACATTTTACATATGTTTTGTTTATTATGGGCCCAAGGGCCTTGTATTAACACGAGATGTTACCACGTACAGGGGAAATGTCGTCCGTTTGCTTTTCGGCACGACATACTCTCGAGTCATGACAATTTTAGTGGTATCAGAGCCCTAGGTTCTGTGATGCCATACAATATTGTTTTGTGTCGAGTCTTGGATTCTCGAGAGCCGTTTTGTTCGGTTTTGGTTTTCTGAGATGAGATTGACAATGGCCTGAGCTCCAAGCAACACGAGGTAAGAATTCCTGATAGCTTATAGTTTAGTAGATATTTATTTAAACTTGATCAATAGGTGTATATAGCTAGAGTTATTATACCTGTGCAGACTCGTAGTGGAAGTCGCCCACCGTGGGGACCAACCGGAGTTGCCGTTAGGGTTTATACTCCCGGTTTTGTTGGCTATACGTTTAGTGTATATAGGGTCGATCGATGTGTATGTGGTTGGCCGGCTAGAGGAGGGTGAATAGCCCTCTATCGTTCAATGGTGGAATTTGCTCGTCTATAAAGAATATTAGTGCAACGGAAAACAAAACAAGACAAGCAAATAGAAATAAGAATACAAACGCTAACACAAAGTCGTAACGTGGTTCACGACCTCGCCGCTAATCCACGACCCTGATTCGTCCACGGTGAATCACTCTACAACCAATCCACTATTGGTCTCTCCCTTTAGCCAATGCAAAGTGGAGGTAAACCCTTACAACTCAAGAATACTCCTTCTTTTAAAATAGATGTGAAAGACACTAGAAGAAGGAGTTTAACACTTGTGGAGCACTTGGATGATGATTTGGAATATAAGCATTAGCCATCCAAAAGCCCACACCCTCTCTTTTTATAGAGAGGGCTGATTTCTTCCCGTTGGCCGCCACCAGTCGACTGCTGCCCTTGGCAGTCGACTGCCGCCACTACAACGACCTCCGAACACATCAGATCCCGACCGTTGTAGTCTAACGAAACCCTTGGCAGTCGACTGATGTATCCATCAGTCGACTGATGCCTCATAGTCGACTGCCCAGTTGGCTATGAGAGGTTATGTGCCCAAAACCCTCTCGACCAGTCGACTGCTGGGCTAAAAATCCATCAGTCGAATACCAGTCGAACTTGTTCAACTCAGAGCAGTTGACTGCCATTCCATGGCAGTCGATTGATGTCGGGAAATCTCATCCGACACTTAGTCAAATGGCCAAGTTTCACCTAAGAGCACTATCCCTTTCCGTGTTACATTCGCTCACTCTCATCCCTCGGAGTCCCTCGCCTTCGAAGTTGTCTTCGTCTAGCCACGTCCCTCGGATGCGCCAAGTGCATGGCTCTGCAGCGCCATCCTTCGCATCTCGCCCTGAAGTCTACTTCCTCCGGCTTCACTCCAAACTCCTCGTCCGGCGGTCCCTTGGATGCTCCAAGCGCACGACTTCCGCAAAGCCATCCGTCACCGACTCAAGGACCGAGTCATGAGAGGTGAAACTCGCCAAGGCTCAATGTGCGAATTACCAAGTCCTGCAAGACTCCAACGCATATATCAAATCACAATAACAACCTAACTTAAACCCTTTGCCACACACATCAAAACCATATCACAGGTTGATTGCCCTAACAATCTCTCCCTTTTTGATGTGTGGCAATTCGTTTAAGTTAGGTAAAAACATTTGATAAAATATTAAGGAAAGAAAGCATGTAAATAACATGATTAGCAACTCTCCCCCTTAATACATAAAACTCCCCCTAAATACATTCCCCCTTACTTAAACATATATCTTTCTCCCCCTTTGACACCATCAAAAAGATTAAACAGGGTTTATATGGCATGACATCAAGTCTAGAGAGAAGCAAAAATCAAAAACACTTAAAATCCTAATAAAATCAAGTTATTGTGCTCGTGCACAGTACATCAGTCGACTGCTATCAGTATGGCAGTCGACTGGCGCAAGGAAATTAGAATTTTTGATTTTCCAGACGAAATTCAGAAATGCACTATAAATTCCAAAAAATTTGAAAAATAGTGAAATTTGGGGAACACATTTCTTTTAGGGTTCTTTATCAACGAAAAATAGTTTTCCATGAAAAAACATTATATTTTCAAAGATTTGCCAAAAATCCAAAAGCTTTAAAAACAACTAGTGTTTTGATCAAATTTGTATCTATTTTAACATCTAGTTTTGCTTTGGATTGTTTCAAAATATGAACATGTAGATTTTAAAGTAAGAAATTGTTTTGAAAATATATGAAATATCCAACCATGATCTTTGGGAAATATGTCTATGAATTAAACATAAGCCTTCCCCATGATTGGTCTATTATTGCTATTTTGATACTTTAAATGACCATCTAAATGTCATAGGCATTAGTGGACATTTGTATCATCCTAACATCTCACTCATGCTAAGTTTTCAATCAAGGTAGCCTATGGTGAGTGTGAGATTCATCCTAAAGGTATTTGTATATACTTAACCATTAATTTCATGCAATTCTATACAAGGTTAAGTATCATCCTAACAATCCACATGATCATAAAGACATATATGTATTGTTTCCACATTATGATCATGAAAAAAATGTATTCATCACATTGTGATCATGCATTAGGCATTACATCATGATAATAAGGTAAATATCACCTAAAGCATGATTTATCTAGTTAGTCCCGCCATCCTAAGTCAACCAAAAATATGATATAGGTAAATTCCATTTGGTTGACTATTCTAGGATTTTCCTAACCCTTTAGGATGGATTTAGGAACCCAAAATAAGTTCTTTCCTATGGGGTTCACTAAATACTCCTTAGGGATCCATTTTCTAGCAATTGTCTTCTTTTTGTCTTGACCCCTAGCAATTAAGCATTTATAGGCCTTTTTATTTTTATTTTCTTTATATCCTAGGCCTTTCTTGTTGAAACTTTCTCTTTGGCTCCCAATTATCATGTTAAGAGTGTTGGAGCCAATAGTGAATTTTTTTAGGGCCTTGGTCAAGTGATCTACCTTTTCCCTTAGGACCCTATTTTCTTCAATGCATGCATCATTAACATCAAACAGTATATAGTCATGTGAACATGCATTATCATGACTAGAAGAAGTATCATCATTAATATTTAAGCATGCTTTTTCTAGCTTATTTTCTAAATCCTTAATTTGATCTAGCATGCTCTTATTTTTCTTTTTGGCCCTAAATAGATCCTTAGTAAGACTAGAAATCATGGAAACTATTTTACTTGGTGAGATGTTCGTTACCATAGTCTCCATGTCCTCTTCCTCCGATTCCGATGATGGTGAAGAAGCTCCCCCTTCACTAGAGCACTCCTCACTTGTGCTTGATTCTTCATTTTCAGTGGAGGAGGAGTCTAGATCGTCAAAGGCCATCAAAGCTAGGTTGGTGACAAAAGCATTCTCCTCTTCCGATGATGATGAAGATGATGAAGAGGGGTCATCCCATGTCCTTGCCTTTAGTGCCTTGGCCTTCCCTTTTTCTTTGGCCTTCTTCTCCTCTTCCTTTTTCTTCTTGCTTCCCTTCTTCTTCTTTTCTTCCTTCTTTCTCTTTTCTTCTTTGCTCTTGTTTAGGAGGGGACAATTATCCCTTATGTGTCCTTCTCCTTGGCAATTATAGCATATCACCTTCCCCCTTGGTCTTCTTCTCCTATCATTAGATTTATTAAATTTAAAACCTTTTAATGCACGCCTTACCCTCCTTACCATATAAGCTTCTTCCGTGCTATCCATGGAGGAGGAGGAGGAAGCTTCGTCGGAGGAGGAGGGAATCTCCATCTTCTTCTTCCCCTTGTTTGCCATCAAGGCTACTCCTCTTGAAGGTTGAATTCTAGGCTCTTCTACTATTTCTTCAAGCCTTGTTTCATGGAGCTCCATTGTTGAAAAAAATTCCTCCAAGGTGCTAACTTCTAGGTTCTTGGAGATGTAGAAATAGTCCACCATATAGCTCCATCTTGAGGACCGGGGAAAGACATCTATAGCCTTCATGAGCATGCCCCTATTTTAAAGCTTCTCTCCTACACTAGATAAACCAGTTATTATCTCTTTAAATCTAGAGTGTAGTGAGGTTACCTTTTCTCCCTTTTCTAATTTGATGTTTGATAGTTGGGAGCGGAGGAGGTCTCTCCATGCAAGCTTGGCCTCCGAGGTGCCTTCGTGAAGCTCTACTAGCTTCTCCCACATCTCCTTGGCGCTAGCACACTCCCCTATCCTATTCACTTCTTGTTGGGGGAGTACGTTGTAGAGATGATGTTTGACTTTTGAGTTTGCCAAGTACTCTTCCCTTTGCCTCTTGCTCCACCTTGATTTCTCCAATGGCTCCCTTCTTCATTCCTAGGCATTTCGAAACCATTTTCCATAATTAAAAGAATTTCGAAATCGGTTTCGAAAAATTCCTCCATTCTCTTTTTCCACCAAGAGAATTCTCCTTCAAACTTTGGTGGGTGAATGTTTGAGCCGGCCATTCTTGAATGTGCTTATTGTGGCGGTTAGTCCTCGACAAGCTTTCCTCGGCTCTGATACCACTTGTAGGGTTGATTGATGTGTATGTGGTTGGCCGACTAGAGGGGGGTGAATAGCCCTCTATCGTTCAATGGTGGAATTTGCTCGTCTACAAAGAATATTAGTGCAATGGAAAACAAAACAAGACAAGCAAATAGAAATAAGAATACAAATGCTAACACAAAGTCGTAACGTGGTTCACGACCTCGCCGCTAATCCATGACCCCGATGTTGGGATGTATACTGAAAAGTCTACCTTTTATATTAACATCTTTATTTTGAAATAAGAATCACATGATCATTGTTTGCATATTTTTATGGCTATGCATATTGTCTAATACATTACATTGTAGATAACATGGTGTGTGGTGTCACACAGGAGATCATGTTATCGGTTCCTTGTAAAGTATAAGTAAAGGCTCACAACCGAGATGACTTTGGACAAACCATTGGAATGGTTGTAGTGTGATTTGGGATTGATTTGTCTTGATCATAGAATCACACTAGTGCACTTTGTGTGTATTGAGCAGGACCAACTTAGAGGTGATTCGATTTATTGCTGGCTACATAATCAAATCGGACCTCAGATATTATATTGTACATACTCTTAATCCCGATATAATAACTGGCACATATACTTAGTATTCATCTCTTTGATTTACCAATGGGCGAGATTTATAGATTAAATCGATAGACTCGGTAAGTTAAGAGATGATATTATTTATATGGTGTGCCATTGATTATAGGAGGAAACCATGTCTTATATATTAGGATGATGATGTCCCCTTGAGGAGCTCATAAGGTTCATCATGTAAACCCTGCAGGTGGACTTGGTCCGACATGATGAAAAGGTTGAGTGGTACTACTCATGGAGTTAGATGTTGATTAATTAATGGTCAGTAAATTAATTAATCGATGGACATTCGAGATCTTAAACACGGGGAGAAAATGTACAAATAATATATGGAGCCCATATTATCTTATGGGGGTTGGTGAGGTAGATCAATGATAATCCTTTAGTAGATTGGATTATCATTAATGGATTGGACTTTATGTGGGCTTGATCCATGGGTGGCCAAGATCCAACTCCTCCTCATGGTCTCTATTGTAGCCTATTAAAACCTCATGAAGCTTAGATCCAATGGATAGAAACAAAACTCTAGATCCAAAGGTAGAGATTAAATCTTTAGATCTGACGGTTGAGATTAAATCTCTAGATCCGACGGTTGAGATTAAATCCCTAGAACCAATGGTGGAGATTAAAAGGAGGCTTATCCCTAAATCTATAAAAGGAGAACAAGGGGTTGGCGTGGAGAATAATTCCAATAGAGAAAGGACTAGGGTTTTGGGCGGCAAGAAGAATAGGGGTTGGCGGCACCAAATAAGGAATCTATTTCCTTATCTCCTTCTTCCTCAAGCTTGCCGGCGCCCAAACAGCTCCTTCCTCACCTTGGCCAGTGGCCAAAGCTTCCCTTCTCCTTCTCCTTGGCCGGTGGTAACAAGATTTAGGGCTTTCCCTTGGTGTCTTGGCCGGTTCCCTTCATAATCTCCTCTTCCTTCTTGGCCGGCGACAAGCTCCATCCTTGGAGGTTGGTGGTTGGTTGAAAGAAGGAAAAGAGCCTTGTTTCTTTTCTTTCTCTTTCTCGGAACAAGCAAGGAAGGAAGATTGGTGATCTAGGAGCTTCAACTTTTGGTAGATCGTCGCCCACATGACATCCGAAAGGAGGAAGGTCATACAATAGAAGATCGAGAGGTATATCGATTCTCTATTTTCATATGTTACAAGTTTATTTTTGTTTTTCAATTATATGCATGATATATATTCTATTTTGTGGCTAAATAAACTTGGACCCCGAACATAAACACAAAAGCCGACGATCCGTACATCGTCTATTCCGTGGCTATTGGTGGAATAGAGGTTGGTCACTTGAACAACAAGTTTGTTCAAGTAACTACTCTAAACGAATAACACGATGATGACAAGGTTGCTTGGGTGTTCCCTTTTGTCTAGGATTATTTTTTTTTAATCCGGGGACATCGATGGGATCGCCATGAACAAGTGACCGAGTTGAAGTGGGAAGTGATATTTCCCCTCACGGATCAAACCCAACAATTGGTATCAGAGCCAAGGTTTTCGATTTTGTGTGTTTAGGATTCAGTTACTCTTATGCATTTTTCATATATTATATGTGCCGGATAATAGTAGGATATGCGTAGGTTAACTCTTTGGTTGTAGGCATAAGATCCGACTATTATGGCTATATGTGTGTATGTGATTGTATGTGTATATTTTGTTGAATCCTCGGAGTTGACGAGGCTAGTATTTAATTTTTTGTAAATTAGATACGACATTGTTTAGCCACTCTTTTTATTTTAGTTTACTTTCGATCTAGATTTCATGAACACTCCCTCGTGGAGTATAGGATCGATGGATGTAAATTAAAATAGATTTTAGTCTCGGCTCGGATCTCCGGATGGCTCGTACATGGCATAGGAGGAGCGGACGAGAAGGCGATGCGACGGGAGACATATTGAAGACAAAAGCCATAATAGTTGGAAAATAATTTATTTTTCATATTTATTGCTTATTGTTTGATATGCATGTCGTAGGCTAGAAAATTCCTCAATTTCAAATTACTAAGTGGGAGAGGGATATTTTTATAAATTCCCACGGCCTCCATTACAATTTGACATGTGATGCAAACAAACTTGCGCGTCGGCACTGAGTGCCTTCCTCCCCATCGAATGAGTTTGTTTGCGGATCACAAGGTCGAATATGGTTATAGGGAATTATTAAAGAGCGTGTGTACTTCCCCATCGGAAGGCACATAACCCGAGATAATTACCTTAGTACCGAGTAATGGTGAACACTTAGATACAAATATAAGTATCGTCCCCATTGAAGTCACTGCTTTTATTTGTAGGGCCGAAGAGAAACCAACTATTAATTTTATTTGTCAAAAAGTTAGGTTGACAAGATAGTAAAATTAATGGGTAAAACCTCCTCTTACATATGTAGAATTCATATACGCCCACACGATCATAGCATACAATATTCTCGGTGTTTTGAGGTGTTGGTTGATTTTAAAATTTTATTGTTTGAGGAATCAATTTTTTTTTAAAATCTAAAGTAATGATCTATGTGATTCTTAGGATTTTGAAAATGACTTTCAGTCCACTTGTTGTGATACTAAAGGAAAATAAGCTTACTGTACCCAAATTATGTTGATTGGAAAAGAATCTAGATATTGTCTTAACTGCTGAGGAGTACAAATATGTACTTTTCGAAGAGTATCCTCCTAAGCCTGCGAATGAGCTGGAAGTCCTTGGAGCTGAGATCGATGGGGAAACCTAGGTCAACATCATTCTCCAGCCGACAGAAAGGCTTGCTCAGACTCAGGCCATGGTTGCTCAAAAAGTTTCTACTTCTAAGCTGAAAGGCAAGAAGAAGAAGAAACAAGGTGGAGCAAAGTTGGTGGGAGGATCTCAGGAGAAGTGAAGAAGCCGAAAGGCAAGTGCTTCACTTGTAAGCAGACTGGACATTAGAAGAAATACTGTCCCAACCGGAAGCAGAACAAAGGTATATCCTTTGGTCTAGTTGTTGAAACATAGTTAGTGGTGTTATCTACCGGCACCTGGTGTGTAGATACGGAAGCCACTGATCATGTCTCCAATACTTTGTGGGGGGGGGGGTCCAAGAAACCCGACGACTAGCTGAAGGGGAGATTACCGTGTACTTGGGCGATGCCACAAAGGTGGCGACTGTTGCAGTGGGAGATATTTATTTGTCTTTTGAGAAAAATAAAGTTTTAGTTCTTTAGAATTGCCTTTATGTACCTTTATTTAGAAAGAATTTAATTTCGGTTTCTAAATTTTTTATGGATGGATAATCTATTTCTTTTAATGATAGAGTCGTTATAAAAAGGAATAGGGAGATTATCTGTTCTGGTACATTGATAGGAAATTTGTATATACTCGAACCAAAAGCTCCCACGATGCAAATAGAAGTTAATAACTCATCTTCTAATTCTAATAAGAGAAAAGAACCTTCGAAGATGAACCAAATATATCTTTGGCATCTTAGGCTTGGTCATATTAACCTAAGCAGAATTCAAAGGTTGATAGCTGATGGACCTCTGGGTGCATTAGTGGTGGAAGATTTCTCAACCTGCGAATCTTGCTTGGAGGGTAAAATGAACAAGAGGCCTTTTAAGGCTAAGGGGTATAAAGCCAAAGATGTGTTAGAATTGGTTCATTCTGATTTGTGTGGTCATATGTCTATCCATGCTAGAGGTGGTTTTGAGTATTTCGTCTCTTTTATAGACGATTACTCAATATATGGATACATTTACCTGATGCGCCGCAAGTCTGAATGCTTTGACAAGTTCAAAGAATTCAAGGCTGATGTGGAGAAACGTCAAGGTAAAAGTATCAAGACACTACAATCTGATCGTGGTGGCGAGTACCTCTTAGGAGAGTTTAGGAATTACTTATCAGAGGCTGGGATTCAATCCCAATTGTCTGCACCTGGCACACCCTAGTAGAATGGTGTAGCAGAGCGAAGGAATAGGACTCTTATGGAGATGGTTAGATCGATGATGAGTTATTCTGAGTTGTCAGATTCGTTCTGGCGATATGCTCTAGATACGGCGGTGTACATTCTGAACTTGGTTTCATCTAAATCAGTGCCTTCTACTCCCACAGAATTATGGACTGGGCGAAAGCCTAGTCTAAGACATATTCGGATATAGGGGAGTCCAACACATGTGCTGAAGGCAGATACTGGTAAGTTGGAACCTCGTACATAAGTACGCATGTTCGTTGGCTATCCTAGAGGAATGAAGGGTGGTTTGTTTTATAGTCCTAGAGATCAGAGGGTGATCGTTAGCACGAATGCCAGATTTCTAGAGGAAGACTATGTGATGAGCCACAAGCCCAAGAGTAAAATTGTTCTAGAGAAATTAAAAGGGCAAGTCACTTCTTCAATACCACCGGTACAAGAGGATATACCACAAGTCACTGCACCGCGTGTCACAAAGGATACACAAAAGATACCTCGTCGTAGTGGGAGGGTTGTGAGACAGCCTGATAGATTCAAGTTCTTGGGAGAATCTTCTGATTTGGTCCCTGGCGAACATGAACCTGATCCCTGGACATATGATGAGGCAATCCAAGATAAAGATGCAGTATCTTGGCGAAGTGCAATGAATACTGAGATTGAATCTATGGATTCAAATCAAGTCTGGGAGCTAGTAGAACCACCCTATGGTGTAAAAACCATTGGATGCAAGTGGATCTACAAAAGAAAGAGAGGAATAGATGGAAAGGTTGAGACCTTCAAAGCGAGGCTTATTGCGAAGGGGTATACTCAGAAAGAGGGTATCGATTATGAGGAGACCTTTTCGCCGGTAGCCATGCTTAAGTCTATCCAGATTCTCTTATGCATAGCAGCTCATATGGATTATGAGGTGTGGCAGATGGATGTCAAGACAGCTTTCCTTAATGGAAGTCTTGAGTAATACATCTATATAAAGCAACCAGAGGGATTCATTGCTAAGGGCAAAGAGCATCTTGTATGTAAGCTTAATCGGTCCATTTATGGATTGAAGCAAGCTTTGAGGTCTTGGAACATCCGCTTTGATGTGTTAATCCAGTCTTATGGATTTATTCAAGGTCCAGATGAGTCTTGTGTATACAAGAGATGTGACAAAAATGTAATGGTATTTCTTGTACTATACGTAGATGACATTTTGTTGATTGGCAACAATATCAATGTGTTATCAGACGTAAGGGTATGGTTGTCCAAACAGTTTGATGTGAAGGACTTGGGAGAGGTGGGACACATCCTTGGGATCAAGGTTATAAGGGATCGCAGGAAAATGATGTTGTACTTATCCCAAGCTTCATACATAGACACGATTATGGATCATTTTAGCATGTAGAACTCAAAGAAGGGTTTTCTACCATTTAGGCATGGAGTTGCTGTTAGTAATATATGAGAGATGTCCTAAGGAAATCGCCTTATGTATGAACCATTTATATGATAAATGAAGATTCACTATTTGAGTATACATGTTTCATGTATTTGATTGGATCTTAAACTCATTTACTGAATGTCCACGATACGATTCACAACATGAGAGAATTTGTGATTGGATCACAACTAGTGAGTATCTCTACATGTGTAATTGTGATGTATCGGAATTATCCCTAGTCGATGAATTGATGGATTTGGACACCATCGATTCTGTCGAGACTAGCACGAGGTATACTCCTTGGTGTATCCAAGCAGCTGATTCTCACTGGCTGGAGATATTGTGATGTCCGGAGTTGATCGTGGATGCTAGTTATGGTAACTAGTTCATTGGAGTGATCAACCGTAAGACTTCATATGGTTCCCTGCATATATAGATATGTCAATGAAGTTCTTACTGTAGCTTAAGTGCGATGTTCCTTTGACTTGCGGTATTCAAGTCATCTTGATCATGGAGACTTATGCTTTGACATCTTAAGCAAACATCTCCAAGGAGATGTGGACCCGGGATGATTGGGTATAAGTCGAAGTGATCGAAGGTGTTTGAATAGCCTATAAAGGATTCACCACTCCTTGCGAGGAGATGTATACCCATGGCCTCTCGTCGGATTGTTACTAAAGTCTTTGGCCAAAGCATTACATGTTAAGAGTAAGGTACTCTTCGATACATGTGCAGTAACTAGAATTCGTAGGACGAGGAAATGATACTTGGGCTAGGTGTGACGTAGTCAGCCTAGTGGGGACTGACACTATAGACCATGTCATGAACCAAGTGGGTATAAGATGAGTGAAGGGAATGAGGCCATTCGATTCGAGCCAAGGGTTTCAGAAATAGTTCTGGATCAACCGTTGATCTTTTCGGTTAATTGGGGATCATGATGTACTATTAGGTGCCACTCATGATCATTCTATAATTAATGGTTAATTATAGACGGCCAACATAAACCGAGAACCTATTTGGTCACACGCACAATGAGCGTAATCCGAAGGATTTAAAACGAGCTTGAGAATGGGATTCTCAGACCGAGAGAAACTAGGTTTGGTTGGACCAAACAAGAAGCGAGCATGAAATCGTTTTAGTCGCAATGGAAGCGTGGATGGGCCGTGTCTTATGAAGACATAATGGATGAACCAAAATGGTTTGGTTCTAATCCAATGGAGGAGAATAAACCAAAGGGTTTGGTTTATTTTAAACGAATGAACCAAAAGTTGGTTCGGTTCGTTTTAACTTAAAATAAACCATCATGGTTTGGTTTATTTTAACTTATATTAATGGAGCGGGTTAACGGGCCTCATGGTTATGATCCAATAACCATTAAGAGAATTAGTTCTCTATAAAAGAGGGCTTAAGGGATTGTTAAGCCCTAATCCAAAACCCTAGCCCTAAGTTGCCGCCCACCCCATTGAAGGAGTCGGCGCCAACTCCATTGCCGCCCCCTCTTCTCCTCCAACCGGCGTCCAGAAGGAGCCTTCCTTCCCCCTCACCGGCGTCGAGCTATTGCCGGTTTGTGCTGCGGTGATCTCCCTTGGGTGTGGCGATAAGGTGAGCACTTGGCTTCCCTTGGTTGGATGGCGCCTACTCCTCCACCAAAGCTGTCCAGTTTTCTGGACAGCTTGTTCTTCTCTCGTTAGAGCTCCGACAGCGCCTAACTTACCGGGGATTCGATCTCCGGTAATCCTCATAGGTGGAGGACGAAGGATTCGTCAAACGGTAGACGAATACCTCTCCGGAGAAGCGAGTTTTGAGGACTCATCTTTGGATCCGAATTTGGATTCGGATCGTGATCATCTCTCGATCACGTCGTCTTCAACACGAGGCTAGTAACCCGCATTTAAGACGGCTCGTGGCTTAGCTTAAGTCATCCCAAGGATACTCGCGTGGATACGGATAGAGACGATTCTAGCGAGGATCGCTCCGCTGATGCCGCTCCCGCCACACGGATAATTAAAGGTATAACGTAGTTAAATTTCCTTTTATTGCAAATTTAAATTTACGGTTATGTCTACACATGTTGTACTATGCATGTGTGTGATGTGTGTGTTGTAATAAATGTAGATTTATTATTTTTATTTCTTCTGCTGTGCACATGTTTACGAAACATGTTCGAACACACACTCGCCGTGGTGTCGGAAACCCAACAGTTCCTTTATCTAAGGAGATGTGTCCTAGAACATCTGAGGAGATAGAGGAGATGAAGGAGGTTCCTTATGCTTCGGTGGTAGGAAGCCTCATGTATGCAATGCTATGTATGAGACCAGATATCTGCTATGTCGTGGGCATGGTCAACAGATATCAGAGTAATCCAGGACAGGGACATTGGACTGCGGTAAAGCATATATTGAAGTACCTGAGAAGGACTAGGGATTATATGCTAGTTTACCAGGCAGACAAATTACTCCCTGTGGGTTACACGGATTTCGACTTCCAATCAGATAGGGATAACAATAAGTCTACCTCTGGTTTTGTGTTTACTTTGGGAGGTGGAGCAATTGTATGGAGGAGTGTCAAGTAAAAATGCGTGGCGGACTCCACCATGGAAGCTGAGTATGTGGCAGCCTCTGAGGTGGCCAAAGAAGATGTGTGGCTTAGGAACTTCCTGATGGACTTGGATGTGATTCCTGGTTTGCCCAGAACTATCACAATTTATTGTGATAATAGTGGTGCAGTTGCAAACTCGAAGGAACCACGAGCCCATAAGGCTAGTAAACACATAGAGCACAAGTACCACCTGATACGAGAAATCGTAAAGAGAGAAGAAGTTGCTATGGCCAAGATTGCATCAGAGGATAACCTGACAGATCCTTTCACTAAGGCCCTTCCGGCGAGAGCTTTTGATAGGCATGTGGAGGGAATGAGAATCAGATGTATGACAGTTTGAGGACAACATAGTCTTTTAGTATAAGTGGGAGATTGTTGGGATGTATACTGAAAAGTCTACCTTTTGTATAAACATCTTTATTTTGAAATAAGAATCACATGATCATTATTTACGTATTTTTATGGTTATGCATATTGTCTAATACATTACATTGTAGATAACATGGTGTGTGGTGTCACACGGGAGATCATGTTATCGGTTCCTTGTAAAATATAAGTAAAGACTCACAACCGAGATGACTTTGGACAAACCATTGGAATGGTTGTAGTGTGATTTGGGATTGATTTGTCTTGATCATAGAATCACACTAGTGCACTTTGTGTGTATTGAGCAGGACCGACTTAGAGGTGATTCGATTTATTGCTGGCTACATAATCAAATCGGACCTCAAATATTATATTGTACATACTCTTAATCCCGATATAATAACGGGAACATATACTTAGTATTCATCTCTTTGATTTACCAATGGGCGAGATTTATAGATTAAATCGATAGACTCGTTAAGTTGGAAGATGATATTATTTATATGGTGTGCCGTTGATTATAGGAGGAAACCGTGTCCTATATATTAGGATGATGATGTCCCCTTGAGGAGCTCATAAGGTTCATCATGTAAACCTTGCAGGTGGACTTGGTCCGGCATGATGAAAAGGTTGAGTGTTACTACTCATACAGTTAGATGTTGATTAATTAATGATCAGTAAATTAATTAATCGACGGACATTCGAGATCTTAAACACAGGGAGAAAATGTACAAATAATATATGGAGCCCATATTATCTTATGGGGGTTGGTGAGGTAGATCAATGATAATCCTTTAGTGGATTGGATTATCATTAATGGATCGGACTTTATGTGGGCTTGATCCATGGGTGGCCAAGATCCAACTCCTCCTCATGGTTCCTATTGTAGCCTATTAAAACCTCATGAAGCTTAGATCCAATGGATAGAAACAAAACTCAAGATCCAAAGGTAGAGATTAAATCTCTAGATCTGACGATTGAGATTAAATCTTTAGATCCGACGGTTGAGATTAAATCCCTAGAACCAATGGTGGAGATTAAAAGGAGGCTTATCCCTAACTCTATAAAAGGAGAACAAGGGGTTGGCGTGGAGAAGAATTCCAATAGAGAAAGGACTAGGGTTTTGGGCGACAAGAAGAATAGGGGTTGGCGACACCAAATAAGGAATCTATTTCCTTATCTCCTTCTTCCTCAAGCTTGCCGGTGCCCAAACAGTTCCTTCCTCACCTTGGCCGGCGTCCAAAGCTTCTCTTCTCCTTCTCCTTGGTCGGTGGTAACAAGATTTAGGGCTTTCCCTTGGTGTCTTGGCCAGTTTCCTTCATAATCTCCTCTTCCTTCTTGGTCGGCGGCAAGCTCCATCCTTGGAGGTTGGTGGTTGGTTGAAAGAAGGAAAAGAGCCTTGTTTCTATTCTTCCTCTTGCTCGGAATGAGCAAGGAAGGAAGATTGGTGATCTAGGAGCTTCAACTTTTGGTAGATCGTCGCCCACACGACGTCCGAAAACAGGAAGGTCATACAATAGAAGATCGAGAGGTATATCGATTCTCTATTTTCATATGTTATATGTTTATTTTTGTTTTTCAATTATATGCATGATATATATTCTATTTTGTTGCTAAATAAACTTGGACCCCGAACATAAACACAAAAGCCGACGATCCGTACATCGTCTATTCCGCGGCTATTCGTGGAATAGAGGTTGGTCGATTGAACAACAAGTTTGTTTAAGTAACTACTCTAAACGAATAGCACGACGATGACAAGGTTGCTTGGGTGTTCCCTTTTGTCTAGGATTACATTTTTTTTAATCCAAGGACATCGATGGGATCGCCATGAATAAGCAACTGAGTTGAAGTGGAAAGTGAAGTTTCCCCTCATGGATCAAACCTAACACCCGATTCGTCCATGGTGAATCACTCCACAACCAATCCACTATTGGTCTCTCCCTTTAGCCAATGCAAGGTGGAGGTAAACCCTTACAACTCAAGAACACTTCTTCTTTTACAATAGATGTGAAAGAGACTAGAAGAAAGAGTTTAACACTTGTGGAGCACTTGGATGATGATTTGGAATATAAGCATTAGCCATCCAAAAGCCCACACCCTCTCTTTTTATAGAGAGGGCTGATTTCTTCCCGTTGGCCGCCACCAGTCGACTGCTGCCCTTCGCAGTCGACTGCCGCCACTACAACGACCTCTGAACATGTCAGATCCCAATCGTTGTAGTCCAACAAAACCCTTGGCAGTCGACTGATGCCTCGTAGTCGACTGCCCAGTCGACTATGAGAGGTTATGTGCCCAAAACCCTCTCGACCAGTCGACTGCTGCCATCAGCAGTCGACTGATGGTCTTGGCAGTCAACTGCCAATATATGTCAGTCAATTGCTGGGCCAAAAACCCATTAGTCGGATACCAGTCGAACCCGTTCGACTCAGAGCAGTCGACTGCCATTCCATGGCAGTCGACTGATGTCGGAAAATCTCATCCGACACTTAGCCAAATGGCCAAGTTTCACCTAAGAGCACTACCCCTTCCCGGGTTACATTCGCTCACTCTCATCCCTCGGAGTCCCTCGCCTTCGAAGTTGTCTTCGTCCGGCCACGTCCCTCGGATGCGCCAAGCGCACGGCTCTGCAGCGCCATCCTTCGCGTCTCACCCTGAAGTCTACTTTCTCCGGCTTCACTCCAACCTCCTCGTCCGATGGTCCCTCGGATGCTCCAAGCGCACAGCTTCCGCAAAGCCATCCTTCACCGACTCAAGGAGCGAGTCATGAGAGGTGAAACTCGCCAAGGCTCCATTTACGAATTACTAAGTCCTGCAAGACTCCAACGCACATATCAAATCACAATAACAACCTAACTTAAACCCTTTGCCACACACATCAAAATCATATCACAGGTTGATTGCCCTAACAATGTATATAATAGGGAATAACATATAGTGTGATGGTTATTGTTCGTAACCGTGGTATAAATTGACCACGGGAACGACCTATGGACTTTGTGAGTCTTGAACCTATGTCAAAAAGGTGATTTACCTTTGAGAGCTGATTGATACCGAGTCAGAAAATAGGGGTCAAGTCATCACATTTCTTTTGGAAATCAGAGACTACAGTCTTAGAGATTTTCACTAATTATGCTAGTCAGATCATTACATGATGGGTAATGGACAAGACAAGTAGGCTATTATTGATGCAGATAGCGGAAGGCTAGTTTACGGTGTTTTATAGGAATTTTTATCCCTGAGTTGTTTGTACTGGGTTGTATGACTTTGAAAGTACTTTTGAGTACTTAACCTAAGTTATACAGAGAAGGTAGAGATATTTGCATACCTTTATCGGAATCAAGACGGTATTTGGTGGTAAATGCAGAAAATAATCTTCGGGAAATAATATATCACTTGATTATGGTTTAGTGATGTTGAAAGAAAGTATTTCCCCATGTCACTTTCAGTGACACATTGTAGGGAATTCTTGAGCTTCAAGTAGGGTGATCGTCAATAATAGGAATACCATGCAGAGTCATTAGACTTGCAGAGTTTGTGCTCACCTAATAGTGAAGGTAGGAAGCTTCGCTTCCCACTTCAACTCGGTCGCTTGTTCATGGAGATCCCTTTGACGTCCCCGGATTAAAAAAATTTAACCCTAGACAAAAGGGATTACACAAGCAACTGTTTCATCGTCATTCTATTCGATTAGAGTAGTCAGTTGAACAAACTTGTTGTTCAAGCAACCAACCTCTATGTTGGTGCAGTAGGCACTTAAGTTGAACCTGAGTTTTGATTATAGCAAACGATACAAAGTTAAGCTCATGTCGTTATCTCACGAGCTAAATCGAGTGTGCAGAAAATTGCTATAGCTGGAGCTGAAGGCTAGCGACACCCGGAGGAAGCTGCGGTGGTCGGGCGACACTCGAGTGACTTCGGAGGGAGCCGAAGGAATCGAGTGGAAGGCCGAAAGTGAAAGCGACACAGTAAGTATTGAGGTAAGCTCGTGTGTGTGCAAGAGTAAGTGAGGTCGTATCCTCTTTACGGGGATGATCTTAAGTGTAGATCCGACCAAAGACATCCTATAGGTGGTCTAGGTCGAGATCGGACGATCGGAGGCCGTCGAAATAATGTTTTGTTAAGCTAACTTTGCCTTGCAGCTAGCATCAGTCGACTGCCAGCTTGGAGGACTCATCGCTGCCCAACAATGATCATGCACGAGGTCGACGATTCGATCGCTCATCGATCGTGATGATGGCCATAAGTTGATTGGTGGTCAAGGATAAACTTCAAGGAGTCAAGGCTTATCACCTCATTTCAAGGGGAGTGGTGCTCAAATGTGATTGGCTAGGGTTCCTCTCGAAGAGGGGCTCAAAGGCTATAAAAGGTGTTGGGGGACCGATTGGCCGGCTAGAGGGGGGTGAATAGCCCTCGTTCGTTGGATGTCGTAATTCGTTCGTTCTCATTGTGTTGCTTGTCTACGATTGTCGTTAGCGCAGTGGAAACAATAAAACAATAATAATACTAACAACAAATAAGCACACGCAAACACACACGATATATGTGGTTCGGAACCGAATGGTTCCTACTCCACGGGCGAGCTCCTCGAGCTCTAGAGATGCACACGGCAATACTCAAACTCCTTCTTGACTACACGTCGGAGGTGGAGAAATCTCTCACAAGCAATTACAACAATAATATAGAAATACAAGAAAACTTACAAATACAATACACAAGAAAACTTTCACCGATTGCTTTGATCACTTTGCTTGTTGCTTGCTTTAGATGGCCCTTGAAGGACTGGAATGCAGCAGCAATTACCCTCCAATAGCTCCACAAAAGGCTTGGCGAAATCCTCCAACTCGTGCTCCATTTATAACCTGCATCAAGCTGTTTTCGCACCCATCGATCATTGATCGTGACCATCGATTGGTAGTCCTAGTGATTGTCTCACAACGGCGGATCCACGTTGGTTAAGTTCCAACGGATCACACATCAGTCGACTGATGGCACCCATCAGTCGACTGATCATCCATCAGTCGAGTGCTGGCGAGCTCGACTCCATTCTGTGCCCGTGCACAGTGTCATCAGTCGACTGCCATCCCTTGGCAGTCGACTGATTCTCCCAACAGTCGACTGATCAGCCAGACTTGATTCAGTCGAACACTGGTCGAACCCATACGACCTAGAGCAGTCGACTGGCACCTATGCCAGTCGACTGATGTCGGCTAAAACCTCAAACATAACGATGTTTGAGCCTCCGACACTCAGTCTTAGCCACTTGGCCAAGTCCACCTTATCCCTCATGGAGTTCCCCACCGAAGCTCTCTTCCCTCGGCCTACGTCCCTCGGATGCGCCAAGCGCACGGCTTCGCAACGCCATCCTTCGCGTCTCATGCCCTAGAAGTATGCTTCCCTTTGGTCTCACTCCATTCGCTCCCTGTCCGGCGGTCCCTCGGATGCACCAAGCGCACGGCTTCGCAATGTCATCCTTCACCGACTCAAGGACCCCGAGCCTAGTGAACTTACCAAGTCCTCAAGACTTCTTACATGCACCAAGCGCACGGCTTCGCAATGCATTTCCCATGCCAAGCACCAAGTGCACGGCTTCGCAATGCTTTGGACTTCCACACCAAGCTCCATGCTTGGATTTTCCATGCCAACCCCATGTTGGACTTTCCCATGACAATCCCATGTCATGAGTTTTGTCTATCATCAAAATATCATCAAGGTACTGCTCGAGTCAAACTCGAGTCAACCTGGGCCGATTGCACCAACAATCTCCCCCTTTTTGATGATTGACAAAACTACCATCTCAAGTCTACCAATTCTCCCATATTGGCAATTCTCATATCCCAATGAGAATTCCAACGAACCCTAATTGGTAACTTGGTAACTTCTCCCCCTTTTTGACATTACATCAAAAAGGTCCTCCCCAAGGGTATGAATGTCTCATATCCCAATGAGATCTTACAATCTCTCCCTTGGAGGAACACATGCCTACAATCTTTCTAGTGATCCCATATCACTTAAAGAGAGGCAACCCAATTTTCCTCCCATGAGGAAATACACATCCATCTTCCCATGATGGATACCTCCCCCTAGAGGCTTGCTCCCCCTTGACCATTGCACCAACAATGTCCTTGGAGAGTCCCTAAGCCAATAGGAACATTAACCAAATCAAAATTAAGGCAAAGTTCAACAATGAACTCTCTTCCACCTTAAAATTGATACTCACCCTCAACCCAACTCCTAATCCATATCCAATGGATTTCCACCCTCTCTAATGCTCTCCCAAACATATCCTAGGGTTAGGAGTGGTTAGGGGACCAAAACATGGCTAAACATGGGCCTAACTATCAAGTTTACCCGAAAATCGGCTGTGCCACGATCGACTCGATTCGGATACTGATCAAGCTGGACCCATCGATCAATGATCGACCGATCTGATTTCGATTAAAATTGGATTTTTGAAATCCATAAGTAAATATACGTAATTTTAAAAATCTTAAAAATGCATACGTATAATACTTATCCTAAACACTGTGGGTGAAAAATATTGAAAATTTATTTTACCCATTAAATTAGGAGATTGATACAAAGTTCAAAATTTAAGAAAAGCTTCAATAAAGAGCCATCTTTGTATCATCCCATTCAATGGTGATAGCTATCAAAAGATAGGCTTCACCAAGGTTTTTCAAAATATTTTTCAAACCTTTATTTTCTTTTTCCTAAACTTCTCACCAATATCTAGATGTGTAAAACACATACAAGTCAAATTTTTGTGAGATGTGGGTTTTGTTTTGTTTATGTTCTCATGCATATTTCTAAGGTAATATTCTTTGATTCCCGTCAAATCATGCCATAGTCCATAATTTCATTTTATTTATGTGCATGATATGATTATGACATAGATATGATATAAGTAAAAGCATATGCCAATATCATGATGTCATGGCATGCAAATGAGATCTAGGCATTCATGACATCTAAACATAATTCTAAACATGATCATGACATTTTATAGATAAAAATGAAAATGATGTCATGACATGGTAAGGCAAACCAACCATGGCAAGTAAAATATACTAAGGTATAGAATACCTAAGTGTGCAAATCAATTTGCCATTTTTAGGGATTAAATTCACTTTGCCTTAAACCAATCATTTCCCTAGTGCGCCAAAAACCCAAAATGGCACACCAATACCTCTAAGACCTAATTGTGCCAATTTAATCATTTTTAACTTCTCAAACCATATTGGCACACCCTAATGTGTCAACTCACAATGGCTAGATTAACCACCCATCAACTTAGGGTTGACACACCCTAACCCATTTAGCGTGAATCGATCACGCTCTTAGGAACCCAATATCTATTGGAGCTCCTTGGGTTAACAAGGTATTCCCTAGGGATAACTTCCCTAGATACCTTTCTAATGACCCTTTTTGGCTTTGAAGCCTTAGTCAAATGGGTCTTACTTGGGTCAACTCTAGAGGTGACTCCTCCATTGACCTTCTTAGTGGCTTTCTTGATTTTTCTTAAGTCCTTAGCCACTAAACACACACCATGGCTAGACTTAGGGATGGCTTCCCTATTAGCCTTGGTTTTTCTAGACCTAGATGTTGTCCCATAATTAAATGGAACATTATGATAGGACATAGGTTTGTGACCCAAACCCTTCTTGCCCTTAGATGTTTCTTGTTTCCTAGGTCTTGACTTTTGTACATTAGACCCCTTAACCGAATTTGATATTATTGCTAGGGTCTTTTCCAATTTTTCTAGCCTTGACCTCAAGGCTTGGTTTTCTAACTCTAATTTTCCCAATTTTAAATTTTCATTTATCTTTTGGGAAATGTTTTTCTTTTTAGGCATATGCCTAGATTTCTTGGGATTAACACCCAAGTTTTCTTCAATTCTCCTAATTGACTTCCTAGGTAAAATAGATCTAGTGTTTTGAGTCCTAGGTTTGTCCTTAGTTATATGAACATGCTTGGCACCTAGACAATACACCTTATTATTTCTCTTAGCATGCTTTTCATTGATAATAGCAAGAGAACTAAAATAATTTTTAGCATGCTTTTTGACTTTAGGAATTAAAGGTGCATTAACTAAATGTACCTTTGGGTTAGCTTTAGGAGCTCCCCCTACATGAGTTGCACATTCTTGCCCTTTCTTCCTCCCCCTAGGGCATTGGCTTCGGTAGTGTCCCTTTTGATTGCATTTGAAGCACACAATGTGCTCTTTGCTCTTGATTTTGGGAACACCGGCATCGTTTGACTTTGGGTTGACTTTTGGTGTCGATGCCTTCTTCTTAGCCAATTTAGGGCATTTGCTCTTATAATGCCCTTTCTCCCTACACTCAAAGCATATTATGTGATTTTTATTTAAAATAATAACACTTGAGTTACCTAGGGAGGTGGTAGAGGCCTCTTCCCGATCTTCACTTCTCCCGGATGTGGATGCTTCTTGTTCTTGCTCCGGGATGGAAGATTGCCTCTCCTCCCCCTCAATGCTAGAGGTGGAGGTCTCCACCAAGTCATCAACATCTTCAAATGTTGTGGGTTCTTCTTCCTCGGCATTTTCTTCTACTTGTGCCGGTTGGGAATTTTCTTGGAAATTTATAATCTTATTTCATAGTTCCCTTGTATCCCTATAATCACCAAATCTAGACCAAATAGTGTTAGGTAACAAATCACTAATCAATTTAATTACCTTGAGATTTGTCTTGAAGTTCTTGATTTGGTCTTGGGTCCACTTTGATTTTTCAATGGGCTTGTTGTGTTTGTCCCTAGGCATCTCAAAACCATTTTCTATAATAATCATATAATCAAAATCGGTTTCGAGATATACCTCCATCCATTTTCTCCACCAAGCAAGATCTCCTTCGAATTTTGGTGGTTGGAGGTTGTAGCCGACCATCTTGTAGTGCTCTCTCGGCGGTTAGTCCTTGAAGAGCGACTTCGGCTCTGATACCACTTGTTGGGGGATCGATTGGCCGGCTAGAGGGGGGTGAATAGCCCTCGTTCGTTGGATGTCGTAATTCATTCGTTCTCGTTGCGTTGCTTGTCTACGATTGTCGTTAGCGCAGCGGAAACAATAAAACAATAATAATACTAACAACAAATAAGCACACGCAAACACACACGATATATGTAGTTCGGAACCGAATGGTTCCTACTCCACGGGCGAGCTCCTCGAGCTCTAGAGATGCACACGGAAATACTCAAACTCCTTCTCGACTACACGTCGGAGGTGGAGAAACCTCTCACAAGCAATTACAACAGTAATATAGAAATACAAGCAAATACACAAATACAATACACAAGAAAACTTTCACCGATTGCTTTGATCACTTTGCTTGTTGCTTGCTTTAGATGGCCCTTGAAGGACTGGAATGCAGCAGCAATTCCCCTCCAATAGCTCCATAAAAGGCTTGGCGAAATCCTCCAACTCGTGCTCCATTTATAACCTGCATCAAGCTATTTTTGCGCCCATCAGTCGACTGATCGTGACCATCAGTCGACTGGTCCTATAGCCGTTGTCTCACAATGGCCAGATCCACGTTGGCTAAGTTCCAACGGATCACACATCAGTCGACTGATGGCACCCATCAGTCAACTGATCATCCATCAGTCGACTCCATTTCGCAGTGTCATCGATCCATCCTCCAGCGATCGGCCCCCGATCCCTCCTCGGCAATGACCAATCACCGACTTGGTTCAGTCGAACACTGGTCGAACCCATACGACCTAGAGCAGTCGACTGGCACCTATGCCAGTCGACTGATGTCGGCCAAAACCTCAAACATAACGATGTTTGAGCCTCCGACACTCAGTCTTAGCCACTTGGCCAAGTCCACCTTATCCCTCATGGAGTTTCCCACCGAAGCTCTCTTCCCTCGGCCTACGTCCCTCGGATGCGCCAAGCGCACGGCTTCGCAACGCCATCCTTCGCGTCTCATGCCCTAGAAGTATGCTTCCCTTTGGTCTCACTCCATTCGCTCCCTGTTCGGCGGTCCCTCGGATGCACCAAGCGCACGACTTCGCAATGCCATCCTTCACTGACTCAAGGACCCTGAGCCAAGTGAACTTACCAAGTCCTCAAGACTTCTCACATGCACCAAGCGCACGACTTCGCAATGCATTTCCCATGCCAAGCACCAAGCGCACGGCTTCGCAATGCTTTGGACTTCCACACCAAGCTCCATGCTTGGATTTTCCATGCCAACCCCATGTTGGACTTTTCCATGACAATCCCATGTCATGAGTTTTGTCTATCATCAAAATATCATCAAGGTACTGCTCGAGTCAAACTCGAGTCAACCTGGGCCGATTGCACCAACAAAAGGAGGGCCCATCCTAGGGTTTCTTCATCAATTCTAAGCTTCCAAAAGCCTCCGCCAAGTTACAACTTTCCGACAACAAAGTGCTTCTTCTTCGATGTCTAGGTTTTAATTGCTTTCTTTTTATAATGTCAGTTTAAGTTTTTATTTTAGTTCATTACTATAATTTCTCGGAGCTTTTATCGTAACGAGGAGAGGGGGAGTGTCCCTCTACCTCAAGTTTTGTTTTTTTGTATCGATTAACTCCTACCTCTAACGAGGAGGAGTTCTTTAGTGTTTTTGCCCTCCGTACGTGGTCAAGGACCGCTAGGGCCTTAGAGTAGTAGCCGAAGGCTACGAACCAAGTAAAAATATTTGTCTCCTTTTATTTATTGCTTATCTTTCCGCTGCAAATTAATTATCTACTCGAGTTTTAACGAACGAACAAAAATAAAAGGTTTTATAGCTATTCACCCCCCTCTAGCGATTCACTTCGATCCAACACTCTATTCTACGAATAGCCGCGGAATAGACGATGTACGGATCGCTGGCTTTTGTGTTTATGTTCGGGGTCCACGTTATATTAGCCACAAAATAGAATATATCATGCATATATAATTGAAAAATAATTACAAACATGTTACATATGAAGATAGATAAGTGATATACCTCTCGATCTTCTATTATATGATCTTCCTCCTTTTGGATGTCGTGTGGGCGATGATCTACCAAAAGTCGAAGCTCCTAGATCACCAATCTTCTTTCCTTGCTCACTCCGAACAAGAGGAAGTATAGAAACAAGGCACTTCTCCTTCTTTCAACCAACCACCAAGCTCCAAGCTAGGTGCTAGTCGCCGGCCAAGAAGAAGAGGAGGAAAGGAAGTGGGCGCTGACCAAGGACTCCAAGGAATTACCCTAACCCTTGTGTCCACCGGCCAAGGAGAAGAGATTGAGGGAGTTTGGAAGCCGGCCAAAAAAGGGAAGAGCTTGTATGGGCGCCGGCCACCAAGGGAGAAGAAGAAGAAAAGGAAATCCTTTCCTTATTTGGTGCCTCCAACTCCCAAACCCTAACACCAAGACTCTTGCCACCCAACCCTAATCTCCCTTGCTTCTAATAATATCTCCACGCCAACCCTTAAGCCCCTTTTTATAGAGTTAGGGATAAGCCTTGTTTTAATCTCCACCATTGGTTCTAGAGATTTAATCTCAACCGTCGGATCTAGAGATTTAATCTCAACCGTCGGATCTAGAGATTTAATCTCTACCTTTAGATCTAGAGTTTTGTTTTCATCCATTGGATCTAGGCTTCATGAGGTTTTAATAGGCTATAATAGGGACCATGAGGAGGAGTTGGATCTTGGCCACCCAATGGATCAAGCCCACATAAAGTCCGATCCATTAATGATAATCCAATCCACTAAAGGGTTATCATTGATCAACCTCACCAACCCCCATAAGTTAATATGGGCTCCATATATTATATGTACATTTTCTCCCCGTGTTTAAGATCTCGAATGTCCGTCGATTAATTAATTTACTGACCATTAATTAATCAACATCTAACTCCATGAGTAGTACCACTCAACCTTTTCATCATGCCGTACCAAGTCCACCTGCAGGGTTTACATGATGAACCTTATGAGGTCCTCAAGGGGACATCATCATCCTAATATATAGGACACGGTTTCCTCCTAAAAACAATGACACACCATATAAATAATATCATTTCCCAACTTACCGAGCCTATCGATTTAATCTATAAATCTTGCCCATTGGTAAATCAAAGAAATGAATACTAAGTATATGTGCCCGTTATTATATCGGGATTAAGAGCATGTACTAAATAATATCTGAGATCTGATTCGATTATGTAGTCAGCAATAAATCGAATCACCTCTAAGTCAGTCCTGCTAAATACACACAAAGTGTACTAGTGTGATTCTATCTTCAAGACAAACCAATACCAAATCACACTACAACCATGCCAATGGTTTGTCCAAAGCCATCTCGGTTGTGAGCCTATACTTATACTTTACAAGGAGCCGATAACATGATCTCCCGTGTGACACCACACACCATGCTATCTACAATGTAATGTATTAGACAATATGCATCACCATAAATATGAAAACAATGATCATGTGATTCTTATTTCAAAATATAGATGTTCAAACAAAAGATAGACTTTTCAGTATACATCCCAACAATCTCCCACTTATACTAAAAGACTATGCTGTCCTCAAACTGCCCTACATTTGATCACCATTCCCTCCACATGCCTATCAAAAGCTCTCACCGGAAGGGCCTTAGTGAAAGGATATGCCAGGTTATCCTTTGATGCAATCTTGCCCACAACAACTTCTCCTCTCTTTACGATTTCTCATATCAGGTGGTACTTAAGCTCTATGTGTTTACTTGCCTTATGGGCTCGTGGTTCCTTTAGTTTGCAACTGCACCACTATTATCACAATAAATTATGATAGTTCTGGGCAAACCAGGAATCACATCCAAGTCCATCAGGAAGTTCCTGAGCCACACAACTTCTTTGGCCGCCTCAGAGGCTGCCACATACTCAGCTTCCATGGTGGAGTCCGCCATGCATTTCTACTTGACACTCCTCCATACAATGACTCCACCTCCAAAAGTAAACACAAAATCTGAGGTAGACTTACTGTTATCCCTGTCTGATTGGAAATCAGAATCTGTATAACCCATAGGGAGTAATTGGTCTGCCTGGTAAATTAGCATATAATCCAATATATGCTTTACCGCAGTCCAATGTCCTTGTCCTGGATTACTTTGATATCTGTTGAGCATGGCTATGGCAAAGTAGATATCTTGTCTTGTACATAGCATCGCATACATGAGGCTTCCTACTGCTGAAGCATAAGGAACCACCTTCATCTCCTCTATCTCCTTAGATGTTCTAGGACACATCTCCTTAGATAAAGGAACTCCATGCCTAAAAGGTAGAAAACCCTTCTTGGAGTTCTGCATGCTAAAATGATCCATAATGGTGTCTATGTATGAAGCTTGAGATAAGCACAACATCCTTTTCTTGCGATCCCTTATAACCTTGATCCCAAGGATGTGTCCCACTTCTCCCAAGTCCTTCATATCAAACTCTTTGGACAACCATACCCTTACGTCCGATAACACCTTTGTTGGGGATCGATTGGCCGGCTAGAGGGGGGTGAATAGCCCTCTTTCGTTGGATGTCGTAATTTGCTCGTCTACAAAACGTTAGTGCAAGCGGAATATGCAAATACAAATAAATAAAGATAAGCAAATAAACAAACAATACAAACACCGAGATGTAACATGGTTCACGGCTACGCCGCTAATCCACGGTCCGATTCGTCCACGATGAATCACTCCGCAATCTATCCACTAGATCTCTCCTTTGCACAAAGCTAGGTGGAGGTAACCTCTTTTACACAAAGATCACTCTTCTACAATGGAATGAAGATTAGAGCAAGTAGAAGAGTGGAAAATCGTTTAGGGCACTTTGGGAGTAGTTGGGCGTTCAAGCATTAACCCCCCAAAGCCCCATCCCCTTCCTTTTTATAGAGGAAGAGGGTTTCTTCCCATTGACACAGGAGCAGTCGACTGATGGCACCCATCAGTCGACTGGTCCTGTAGCCGTTGCCCAATAATGGCTGCTTTCCACGTTGGATTCCATCCAATGGTATTGGCATCAGTCGACTGATGGCACCCATCAGTCGACTGATGTCAATCAGTCGAGTCCTCAACGAGGTCGACTCCACTCGCGCGGTGCGGTGCCATCACCGACCGCCATCCCTTGGCGGCCGATCGATCAAGCCATCATCGATCGCCCATGCCCGCAATGACCGATCAACTTGATTCACCGACTTAAACCACCGATCGACCCATCGACTCGAGGCCGACCGCCATGACATGGCAATGATCGTGTCGGGAAAACTCATCCGACACTTGGCCAAATGGATAAGTTTCACCTAAGAGCTACCCCTTCCCGGGTTAGAATCGCTCACTCTCATCCCTCGGAGTCCCTCGCCTTCGAAGTTCTCTTCGTTCGCGGCCATGCCCCTGAAAGATCAGCACGACCGCAATGCTCCTTCGCGTCTCTTGCCTCGAAGTCTACTTCCTCCGGCTTCACTCCAAGCTTCTCGTCCGGTGGTCCCTCGGATGCTCCAAGCGCACGGCTTCCGCAAAGCTATCCTTCACCGACTCAAGGCACGAGTCATGAGATGTGAAACTCGCCACGGCTCCATGTGCGAATTACTAAGTCCTGCACGACTTCAACGCACATATCAAATCAACATATCAAACTAACTTAAACCCTTTGCCACACCATCAAAACCATATTACGGCAAGAGATTGCCCTAACAATCTCCCCCTTTTTGATGTGTGGCAATCCGTTTAAGTTAGGTAAAAACATTTGATATAAATTTTAAAGGAAAGAAAGCATGTAAACATAAACATGATATAGCAACATGCAACTCCCCCTTAATCCATGAAACTCCCCCTTAATTTCTCCCCCTATCATAATTAACTTAAACATAATCATTTCTCCCCCTTTGACACCATCAAAAAGATTATCACTAAGTTAAAAGCACATGACATCAAGTCTAATAGAAAGAAAACACCACAAGTTGATTTAAAATCCGATATTCAGTCATCACGATTGGTTCAGATTACTAATGATCCGGCACGTCATTGCTTTTGGGGGATTTCTGATTTCTGAGGTGAATTTCAGAAATGCATTAAAAATTCCAGAAAATTTAAAAAATCATGAAATTTGGGGAACACATTTCTTTTAAGTATATCTATCAGTGAAAAATATGTTTTCATGAAAAATCATTATATTTCCACATATTTGCCAAAAATCCAAAAGCTTTAAAAACTACTAGGTTTTTGATCATAAGAGTATCCATTTTAACACCTAGTCTTGCATCCAATTGTTTCAAAGCATTAATACATGTATTTTAAAGTAAGAAATTGTTTTGAAAATATATGAAATATCCAACCATGATCTTTGGGCAATATGTCTATGAATTAAACATAAGCCTTCCCCATGATTGGTCTATTATTGCTATTTTGATACTTTAAATGACCATCTAAATGCCATAGGCATTAATGGACATTTGTATCATCCTAACATCTCACTCATGCTAAGTTTTCAATCAAGGTAGCCTATGGTGAGTGTGAGATGCATCCTAGGGGGTATTTGTGCATACTTAACCAATATATTCATGCAATTCTATCAAGGTTAAGTATCAACCTAATAATCCTCATGATCATAAAGGCATATATGAATGAATTCTACATTATGATCATGAAACTCATGTATTCATCAAATAATAGTCATGCATTAGGTATTATATGATGATAATAAACAAAGTATCACCTAAAGCATGATTCAACCCTATTTCCCATGATTATGTGCCAAATATCAATAGCATAAATCATGATTGCATACATAGCAATTACATTAATCATCATGATTTAAGCATTATTAACTATTTATAGGCACGTTATCATCACCCAACACTATTTAAAAATGTTGTCCCGTTATCCTAAGTCAACCAAAATATGATATAGGTCAATTTCATATGGTTGACTATCCTAAGGTTATCCTAACCCTTAAGGATGGATTTTGGAACCCAAAATAAGTTCTTTCCTATTAGGTTCACAAGATACTCCTTGGGGATCCATTTTCTATCAATTACTTTCTTTTTATCTTGTCCCCTAGCTATTAGGCATTTATAGGCCTTTTCATTTTTCTTTTCTTTGTATCCTAGGCCCTTTTTGTTAAAACTTGCCCTTTGACTCCCAATTATCATATTTAATGTGTTGGAGCCAATAGTGAATTTCTCTAGGGCTTTTGTCAAATAGTCTACCTTTTCCCTTAAAGCCCTATTTTCCTCTATGCATGCATCATTAACATCCAAAGGCATATAGTCATGTGAACATGCATCATTTAAGCTAGAAGAAATATCATTATTATTTAAGCATGCATTTTCTAGCATATTTTCTAATGCCTTAATTTGATCAAGCATGCTTTTATTTTTATTTTTCATTCCAAATAAGTCCCTAGTTAAACTAGAAATTATGAAAACTATTTTCTTAGGAGAGGCATTCGTTACCATAGTTTCCATGTCTTCTTCTTCTTCTTCGGATGAGGAGGATGTAGAAGCTCCCCCTTCATTTGAGCTCTCCCCACTTGAGCTTGATTCTTCATTTTCGATGGAGGAGGAGCAATCCGAGTCATGAAGAGCCATTAGTGCTAGGTTGGAATAGACATGCTCTTCTTCTTCAGATGAGGATGAGGAAGCAAGGTCATCCCATGTCTTTGCTTTGAGTGCCATGGCCTTCCCTTTTCCTTTTGCCTTCTTTTCTTCTTCCTTTCTCTTGCTCCCCTTCTTCTTCCTCTTTTCTTCTTTCTTTTTCTTCTCTTCCTTGCTCTTGTTTAGGAGGGGACAATTATCCCTTATGTGTCCCTCTCCTTGGAAATTGTAGCATATGACCTTCCCCCTTGGTCTTCTATTCCTATCATTAGATTTATTAAAATGAAAACCCTTTAAAGCACGTCTTACCCTCCTTACCATATATGCTTCTTCGGTGCTATCCATGGAAGAGGATGAGGATGCTTCATCATCAGAGGAGGAGGGGATTTCCATCTTCTTCTTCCCCTTGTTCGCTATCAAAGCTACTCCTCTTGAGGGTTGAATTCTAGGCTCTTCTTGTATTCCTTCAAGCCTAGTTTCGTGGAGCTCCATTGTTGAGAAAAATTCCTCCAAGGTACTTACTTCCAAGTTCTTGGAGATGTAAAACGAATCCACCATGGAGCTCCATCTTGAGGACCGGGGAAAGGCATCTATGGCCTTCATTACCATATCCCGGTTGGAGAGCTTTTCTCCTACACTTGTTAGCCCAATTAATATTTCTTTAAATCTAGAATGTAGGGAAGTTACCTTTTCTCCCTTTTCTAATTTGATGTTTGAGAGTTGGGAGCGGAGGAGGTCTCTCCTAGCTAGCTTGGCCTCGGATGTGCCTTCATGGAGTTCTACAAGCTTTTCCCACATCTCTTTGGCGCTAGCACATTCTCCGATCCGGTTGATCTCTTGTTGAGGGAGCACATTGAGAAGATGATGTTTTGCCTTTGAGTTTGCAAGGTGCTCCTCTCTTTGCTTCTTAGTCCAACGTGATTTTTCAATTGGTTCACCCCTTTCATCCCTAGGCAACTCGAAACCATTTTCCATTATAAGCATAATATCAAAATCGGTCTCAAAGAATACCTCCATTCTCTTTTTCCACCAAGAGAATTCGCCGTCGAACTTCGGTGGGTGGATGTTTGAGCCGGCCATTTTTGATGTAGAGCTTGTTGCGGCGGTTAGTCCGGTGACAAGCAACCTTGCTCTGATACCACTTGTTGGGGATCGATTGGCCGGCTAGAGGGGGGTGAATAGCCCTCTTTTGTTGGATGTCGTAATTTGCTCGTCTACAAAACGTTAGCGCAAGCAGAATATGCAAATACAAATAAATAAAGACAAGCAAATAAACAAACAATACAAACACCGAGATGTAACGTGGTTCACGGCTACGCCGCTAATCCACGGTCCGATTCGTCCACGGTGAATCACTCCACAATCTATCCACTAGATCTCTCCTTTGCACAAAGCTAGGTGGAGGTAACCTCTTTTACACAAAGATCACTCTTCTATAATGGAACGAAGATTAGAGCAAGTAGAAGAGTGGGAAATCATTTAGGGCACTTTGGGAGTAGTTGGGCATTCAAGCATTAACCCCCCAAAGCCCCATCCCCTTCCTTTTTATAGAGGAAGAGGGTTTCTTCCCGTTGACATAGGAGCAGTCGACTGATGGCACCCATCAGTCGACTGGTCCTGTAGCCATTGCCCAATAACGGCTACTTTACACGTTGGATTCCATCCAACGGTATTGTATCGATCGATGGCACCCATCCGATCGTGATGGCACCCATCGACCGATCGATGTCAATCCCGAGTCCTCAACGAGGTCGACTCCACTGTGCGTGCACAGGCTATCACGATTGCCATCTCTTGGCACGATCAAGCCATCACGATCGCCATGCCCATGCAGTCGACTAATCAACTTGATTCAGTTGACTTAAACCAGTCGATCGACCCATCGACTCAGAGCAGTCGACTGCCATGACATGACAGTCGACTGCCATGACAGGAAAACTCATCCGACACTTGGCCAAATGGCCAAGTTTCACCTAAGAGCTACCCCTTCCCGGGTTAGAATTGCTCACTCTCATCCCTCGGAGTCCCTCGCCTTCGAAGTTCTCTTCGTTCGCGGCCATGCCCCTCGGCAGCATCAGGCGCACGGCTCTGCAATGCTCCTTCGCGTCTCTTGCCTCGAAGTCTACTTCCTCCGGCTTCACTCCAAGCTTCTCGTTCGGTGGTCCCTCGGATGCTCCAAGCGCACGGCTTCCGCAAAGTTATCCTTCACCGACTCAAGGCACGAGTCATGAGATGTGAAACTCGCCACGGCTCCATGTGCGAATTACTAAGTCCTGCACGACTTCAACGCACATATCAAATCAACATATCAAACTAACTTAAACCCTTTGCCACACCATCAAAACCATATTACGGCAAGAGATTGCCCTAACAACCTTGACATTGTTGCCAATTAACAAAATGTCATCTATGTATATTACAAGAAATACCACTACGTTTCCGTCACATCTCTTGTATACACAAGACTCATCCGGACTTTAAATAAATCCATAAGACTGGATTACCTCATCAAAGCGGATGTTCCAAGACCTTGAAGCTTGCTTCAATCCATAAATGGACGGATTAAGCTTACATACAAGATCCTCTTTGCCCTTCGCAATGAATCCCTCTGGTTGCTTCATATAGATGTTTTCCTTAAGACTTCCATTCAGGAAAGCTGTCTTGACATCCATCTGCCACACCTCATAATCCATATGAGCTACAATGCATAAGAGAATCCAGATAGACTTAAGCATGGCTACCGACAAAAAGGTCTCCTCATAATCGATACCCTCTTTCTGAGTATACTCCTTCGCAACAAGACTCGCTTTGAAGGTCTCAACCTTCCCGTCTATTTCTCTCTTTATTTTGTAGATTCACTTGCATCCAATGGTTTTTACACCATCGGGTGATTCTACTAGCTCTCAGACCTGATTTGAATCCATAGATTCAATCTCAGTATTCATTACACTTTGCCAAGATACTGCATCTTTATCTTGGATTGCCTCATCATATTGTTAGGGCAATCTCTTGCCATGATAAGGTTTTGATGTGTGTGGCAAAGGGTTTAAGTTAGTTTGTTATATTGATTTGATATGTGCGTTGAAGTCATGCAGGACTTAGTAATTCGCACATGGAGCCTTGGCGGGTTCACCACTCTCAACCTCATTCCTGAGTCGGAGAAGGAGCATTGCAGAGCCGTGTGCTTGATGCTGCCGAGGGACCACCGGACGAGATGACTTGAAGCGAAGCCAAGGAAGTAGACTTCGGAGGCAAGAGACATGAAGGAGCATTGCAGAGCCGTGCGCATGATGCTGCCGAGGGACGTGGCCGCGGACGAAGAGAGCTTCGGCGAGGGACTTTGAGTGAGATGAGAGAATGAGTGAAATGTAAGTAGCTCATTAGGTGAACTTGGCCGAATGGCTGAGTGTCGGAAACTTGACCGCAAGGGTTTGTTGGATCGATGCGGTTCGCTAGAGAGGGGGGGGGGTGAATAGCGAAAAACCTTTTCCTTTTCTTTTCGTTCGTTAAAACTCGAGAGATAATTAATTGCAGCGGAAATGTAAAGTAAAAGGAGACAATGAAGTTTTACTTGGTTCGTAGCCTTCGGCTACTACTCCAAGGCCCTAGTGGTCCTTGACCACGTACGGAGGGCAAAAGCACTAAAGGAACTCCTCCTCGTTGGAGGTAGAAGTTAATCGATACAAGAAGGAAAAAGCTTGAGGTAGAGGGACACTCCCCCTCTCCTCGTATACGATAAAAGCTCCGAAAAGAAATGAACTTAAATAAAAACTAAAACCGACGTTACAATAAGAGAGAATTTAAGACCTAGACGTCGGAGAGAAAGCACTTCGTGGTCGAAAAGTTGTAGCTTGGCGGAGGCTTTTGGAAGATTTAGAATGATGAAGAAAACCCTAGGTTTGGCCCTCCTTTTATAGCCTTTGAGCCCCTTTTCGAGAGGAACCCTAGCCAATCACAATTGAGCACCAATCTCCTTGAAATGGGGTGATAAGCCTTGACTCCTCGAATCTGATCATTGACCATCAGTCGACTGATGGCCATCATCAGTCGATCGATAAGATCGATCCGATTGCCGACTCCGGCAATGATCGATTGACGGCAGTCGAGTCCTCCAAGATGGCAGTCGACTGATGCTTACTGCAAGGCAAAGTTAGCTTAAAGAAAACATTATTTCAACGACCTTCAACTGTCCGATCTCGACCTAGACCATCGATGGGATGTCTTTGGTCGGATCTACGCTTAAGACCATCCCCGTAAGGAGGATACGACCTCACTTATGCTCGCACACACGAGCTTACCTCGATACTTACCATGTCGCTTTTGCTTCCGGCCTTCCACTCGATTCCTTCGGCTCCCTCCGAAGTCACTCGAGTGTCGCCCGACCACCGCGGCTTCCTCCGGGTGTCGCTAGCCTTCTGCTCCAGCTATAGCAATCTTCTGCACACTCGATTCAACTCGTGAGATAATAACATGAGCTTAACTTTGTATCGTTTGCTAAAATCAAAACTCAGGTTTGACTTAGGTGCCTACTACACCAACAATCTCCTCCTTTTTGATTTATGGCAAACCCACATACAAAGTTAAGAAAGA
Source organism: Wurfbainia villosa (assembly GCA_025175895.1). Taxonomy (NCBI): domain Eukaryota; kingdom Viridiplantae; phylum Streptophyta; class Magnoliopsida; order Zingiberales; family Zingiberaceae; genus Wurfbainia; species Wurfbainia villosa. The sequence continues at coordinate 32,369,642 of CM045990.1, read as the reverse complement.
CAAATTAAGTGCATTAAGTAAAATGAGCAAGAGATATGCATGAAGGTGTAGGAGTATATAATAACTCTTTTTCAAGTGCTCCCCCTTGAGGAATTCTCCCCCTTGACCGAGGGTGAGTACTTGAGAAAGAGTTTTAACTCTCCCCCTTGATATTTGCTACTAAAAAAAATGTGTTTAAAATAAGTTTTAAGTTAAGAAATCAAAAAATTGATTTCTTAACCTTGGCCTTTACTTCCATTTTGTTAACAAGTTAACTTAGAGTTAATTACTATTTATTATTTTTTTTGTATTGTTGACGAAAACAGGTTAACTAAATGTGTTTAAGTTAAGAGTTCCCTTAACTTGTTTTATTAACTTAAAGTTAAGTAAGCCTTGGCCATAAAAAAAAATTGATCCCTTAACTTTGGCCTTTTTCTCGTTAACTAAAAGTTAAGTAAATTATTTTTTTGTATTGTTAATGAAAACAAGTTAACTAAATGTGTTTAAGTTAAGAGTTCCCTTAACTTGTTTTGTTAACTTAAAGTTAAGTAAGCCATAAAAAAAAATGATCCCTTAACTTTGGCCTTGATCCCTTAACTTTGGCCTTTTTCTCCCCCTTTTGCCATTTATCGAAAAGAGTGAGGGTGTGTGTGGAATAAGTTTTAATTTTAAAGTCCAAGCATGTTCCACATTATTTTGAAAATAATATACTGAAAATAAGTTCATCTATAAAATGTTTGACTCATATTTGGCTTGATTGATATGAAGGATCAACCAGTCCTGGTCAGAGTCGGTTAGTATGTATGATTATACTCCGTGGTTCATAGCGATGCACTAACTCTACATCTGGAACCAGGAGTAAGGTCCTAACATCTCACGCCCATCTACGTGGCTAAGTACACAAACACATTAGTCCTATGTGTTATGAGATGTACTGGCTCCTTAAATCTATAGGTGCATGATATCTAAGGTATGTCCTATGCTAGTTCCATAAAAAATGAAAATTAAGAAATAGTAGTAAGAAAATATAATTTGCAAGTTCCTATTCTACTACGCACATGCCCAATTTTTATGTTTGGTCCTAGAGTGACATATTGGATTCTTAGTAAGATTAATTGAACTAATGTTATCTACGTGAAGTTTAGTATTCGTAAAGTCTAACTTAAAGTCGCGGAGGGTGTGCTTCATCCAAAGAAGTTGAGTGACACACTCACCCATCGCGATGTATTCGGCTTCGGTGGTAGATAAGGCAACACAGTGTTGCTTCCTACTGCACCAACTCACTAGACTCGAGCCGAGAAGTTGATAACAACCACTCGTACTCTTTCTATCGAGCTTACTACCGGCATAGTCCGAATCGGAGTAGCCAGTTAGTTCGAACTCGGTAGATCTAGGATACCAAATACCGACATTAAGTGTACCCTTTAGATATCTAAGGATACGCTTGACTAGAGTTAGGTGAGACTCCTTGGCACAGGTTTGAAACCTGGCGCACATACTTACTGCGAATAGGATGTCGGGTCGACTCACAGTTAAGTATAGGAGACTTCCTATCGCGCTCCTATAGTACTTTAAGTCAATGGACTTACTTTCTAGGTCTTCTCCTATGTTAACATTAATCTCCATTGGGGTGTTTATTATCTTAGCGTCTTGCATTCCAAATCTTTTAATTAACTCCTTAGTGTATTTTTGCTGATATAGGTATATACCATCCTTAGTTTGTTTAATTTGTAGACCTAAAAAGAAACTTAACTCGCCTACCAAGTTTATTTCGAACTCACTTTCCATGAGTGAAACAAACTCGTTTAGTAAGGCTGAGTTAGAGGTTCCAAAAATTATATCGTCTACGTAAATTTGAGCTATGAATATTTCTTTTCCTAAGGTTTTTACGAAGAGAGTTGGGTCAACTAAGCCTTGGTTAAACCCTTTTGACTTAAGATGGATTGAAAGTCTCTCGTACCAAGCTCGAGGAGCTTGTTTAAGTCCATAGAGAGCTTTCTTAAGTTTTAGAACATGGTCGGGTTTATCTAGATTTTCGAATCTGGGGGGTTGGCTAACATAAACTTCTTCTTTAATGTATCCATTTAGGAATGCCGACTTAACATCCATTTGAAACAGCTTAAATCCTCGATGTGCGACATAAGCTAGCAACATTCGAATGGATTCGAGTCTAGCTACTAGGGCATAGGTTTCGTCGTAATCTAAGCCTTCGACTTGACTAAACCCTTTGGCGACTAACCTAGCCTTGTTTCTAACTACTTCATCTTTATCATCAAGCTTATTTCTAAACACCCACCTTGTTCCAATTATCGTTTTGTCTTTAGGTGGTGGTACTAATTCCAACACTTCATTCCTAGTAAATTGAGCTAGCTCTTCTTGTATTGCAATAATCCAATCGGGATCAAGAAGAGCTTGTTCAATTGATTTGGGTTCTATCTTTGAAATTAAGGAAATTTGACTAAGGTTCCTATAGGATGCTCTAGTTCGAACTCCCAGATTAGGATCTCCTATCACTTGATCGATAGGGTGGTTAGTCTGAATCCTAGATTGGGTTGGGTTTGTGTCACCTAATGCTTGATCAATGGGGTGACTTGGTTGAACACTAGTTTGACTCGGATCACTTGTCACTTGATCGACAAGAGAAGTTGGTTGATGTGGATTAGACTCGATCTCAGGGTCGGAGACGAGTTTGGTATCAGTGGGCTCAACACTTGGGGTCATTAAGGGTTTTGTAGGTTCGGGTACTTCATCGAACACTACATTAATAGTCTCTTCGACTTTAAGGGTATCGTGGTTATATACCCTATAGGCCCTACTCGTGGTTGAGTATCCTAAGAAGATTCCGGTGGAGGTTTTGGATTTGAATTTCCCTAGGTGGTTCTTAGTGTTTAAGATATGTACCTTACATCCAAATACCCTAAAGTACTTGATGTTGGACACTTTATTGTGATAAATCTCGTAGGAGGTCTTAAGGTGCCTCTTTACCATAAGGATCCTATTCTTGACATAGCAAGCCGTGCTAACGGCTTCTGCCCAAAACCTATCGGGTAGGTCGTATTCGTTCAACATGGTCCTAACGGCTTCTTGTAGAGTTCGATTTTTCCGCTCCACTAGGCCATTTTGTTGAGGGGTCCTAGGGCAAGAGAATTCATGGTGGTATCCGTTTAGGTTACAGAAGTCGGTGAACCTTTGATTTTCGAATTCACCACCATGATCGCTTCTAAGTCTTTTAACCTTAAGGTTTTTTTGATTCTCGATTAATTTGAATAGATTGATTAATTGATCTAGGGTATCATTTTTATGTTTGATGAACCTAACCCAGGTAAACCTGGAGTAGTCGTCAATTATGACTAAGCAATATTGACTTCTATTGAGTGACTTGGCTCCATGTGAATCGAACAGATCCATATGCAGGAGCTCAAGTACACTTGAGGTTCGTTCTTGGTTAGTTAACTTGTGTTGTGTCCTAGGTTGTTTTCCTTGTTGACAAGCATTACAGATTTTATTAACCAAATTGTTGAGGTTGGGTATGCCTCTGACTAAGCCACTCTGACTCATCTTGTGGATGAGTCTTGGAGTCGAGTGTGAGTCGTCGGTGCCACAACCATGATTCCTCTTCCTGTGTCATAAGACATTTGGCTAAGGATTTGATTAAGTTAATTGTATAAATGTTATTTGTCCTAGTTCCTTTGAGTATTGTTTTAGCTGTTTTATTTGTTTTAATTACACATTCATTTTCTAAAAATACGACCTTATAGTTATTGTCACATAATTGGCTTACGCTAAGGTGTTATATTCAAAATTCTCTACAAGTAATACATTTTTAATAACAAAATTCGAGTTAAGCTCGATATCACCTGATCCGATGATTTTGAGCTTGCCGTTATTCCCAAAGGCTACCGATCCTTGTCGTTTGAATCGAAGCTTCGTGAATTTGAGTTGATCCCCGGTCATGTGCCGGGAGCAACCATTGTCCAACATCCATTGATCCTACACACAAGGTGGTTGGATTGGATGTTAGATTTTTTTTAAAAAAAAAATTGGTTGTAAGTTGTTAAACCTAGGTCATCTCACCTGTGTCTATATGATCAAGCATGTTATACTTATGTGTTTTTTTGTGAGATGACTTCCAATTAAGTTGATTAAGTGCATTTAGGTTCAAGTAATTTTATGTTAGATTTGGATTTGACCCTAGGCTTGTCAAGTTTACCTTTTCAAGATCATGGCTTCCAGGTCGTGGCGAGGCACAGGGGCCTTCTTTTATCGGATCATCGATCACTTCCTTAGACAAAGCCATTTTCAAGAAAATGATGACTTGACTCACCTAAGACTATTTCCTAGTCTAACTGGTTATTTTTGAAAAGAGGCTCCCTGAGGCTCAATCTTTTCGAAGGATTTTAGTTGGTTATGTACGTGTTCTAAGTGAGTTCACAAGTTTTAAAAAAAATTCTAAGCATGCAATTTCTAAGTTAAAGCACAAACATGTTTTGTACTGGCTCCCCCTAGACCGTTGAATTGGTTCGGTCTATCCACATAGTGGATTTGGTCCTTGGGAACCCAGTACGGGTTGGATCCTAGAGTTGAAATCAAAAAGTTCTTAGGGACCAATGCTTGGACATGTTTCCTATGTCGACTTACAATCGTCATATACGACCTATTAGTCGTGTTTGAGTTAAACCCTAGTCCAGCCTTGTTGTACACGGCCCTTTGAGATCCAAGTAGGAGGTCAAGTCCTTTGGATCCCGAAGTGAACCTTTCCAACGTGTTCCTAAGATCTTCAACATGACTTTTCAAGAGAGAGTTCTCAACTTCGAGCTTTTCAGCTCGAGTTGGGTCCTCTTCTTGAACTTGACTAGCCGAAGAGGTTAGGGAGACCTTGTGTTTGAGGAGTTTGACCTCCTCAACCAGGGTCTCGACCTTGGACTCGGACTTAACTAATTTCCTAGACAAAAAACTAACCGTATTATGTAAAGTATTAAATAAAGTTCGACTCACTTTAAGGGTATCTTTTGAACCGGATGCGTATCCGTGGCTTGACTTGAAGGTAGCTTCGTAGTCCGAGTCATCCTCAGGTTCTGACTCAAGTTCAGGTTCGGTCTCCGTGTCTGACTCAATCGATTTCGCCATGGAGACGTGGTCTTCGTCTTCTTCGGATGACGCTTCTTCCCATGTCGCGTTGAGGGCCTTATTGTGCTTAGGTGCTTGGTGGTTGAGCTTGGGGCACTCGGACTTGATATGTCCAAACCTGTTACACTCATAACTGAAAGGGATCGGATGGCCGGCTAGAGGGGGGTGAATAGCCCTCGTTCGTTTGGATGGCGGTATTTTGCTCGTCTACAAAACGTTAGCGCAAGCGGAATATACAAATATAAATAAAGACAAGCAAAATAGAAACAAGCAATACAAACACCAAGATATAACGTGGTTCACGGCTACGCCGCTAATCCACGGTCCGATTCGTCCACGGTGAATCACTCCGCCAAAACCAATCACTATCGGTCTCTCCTTTGCACAAAGCTAGGTGGAGGTAACCTTTACAACCAAGATCACTCTTCTTACAAATAGAATGGATTAAAAGCGAGTAAGAAGAGTTTAGAGCTTGTGGGGCACTAGGAAGATTGTTTGGAACTTAAGCATTAGCCTCTCAAAGGCTCACACCCTCTCTTTTTATAGAGAGGGCTAACTTCTTCCCGTTGGCGCCATCGATCCGCCGCCATGGCGATCGCCGTTACTACAACGGCCCTCCGAACACGCCGGATGCCGACCGCTGTTGTCCAACGGAACTCTTGGCCCGATCACCGGATTCTTTGGACCTCACCGATCACGACCCGTAGTCGACGCCTACGCTACGAGCGGTTCTGCGTGGCAAAACCCTATTGACTACCGATCACGCGCCAGAATGATCGTCTTGGCAATGACCGCCAGTGATGGCAATGATCACGCCACAAACCTCAGATACCGGGCCGAGCTACACTGAGGAAGCCGATCGCCATTCCATGGCAATGATCCGGGTGTCGGGAAAACCCATCCGACACTTGGCCAAATGGCCAAGTTTCACCTAAGAGCTACCCTTCCCTGGGTTACAATCGCTCACTCTCATTTCTCGGAGTCCCTCGCCTTCGAAGTTCTCTTCGTTCTCGGCCACGTCCCTCGGCAGCATCAGGCGCACGGCTCTGCAATGCTCCTTCGCGCCTCTTGCCTCGAAGTCTACTTCCTCCGGCTTCACTCCAAGCTTCTCGTCCGGCGGTCCCTCGGATGCTCCAAGCGCACGGCTTCCGCAAAGCTATCCTTCACCGACTCAAGGCACGAGTCATGAGATGTGAAACTCGCCATGGCTCCATGTGCGAATTACTAAGTCCTGCACGACTTCAACGCACATATCAAATAAACATAACACACTAACTTAAACCCTTTGCCACACCATCAAAACCATATCACGGCAAGAGATTGCCTTAACAATCTCCCCCTTTTTGATGTGTGGCAATCCGTTTAAGTTAGGTAAAAACATTTGATATAAATTCTAAGGTAAGAAAGCATGTAAAGATAAACATGATATAGCAACATGCAACTCCCCCTTAATCCATGAAACTCTCCATGTAGATTTTCTCCCCCTATCATATATTTCTCCCCCTACAATATATTTCTCCCCTAATGTGATTAACTTAAACATACTTATTTCTCCCCCTTTGACACCATCAAAAAGATTAACACTAAGTTATAAGCTCATGGCATCAAGTATAATGGAGGAAAAATATGTCAAGTTGATTTAAAAATTGGGTACCATTTGTTGATGACATAAAGTATATTTCTACCACTTGTAGGAGGTTTACAAACTGAATTCGGCCTTCAATATTCTGATTTACAGGCCACCAGTCGACTGCTATCAGTATGGCAGTCGACTGGCACAAAGGAAGCCGAATTTCTGATTTTCTGGATGAAATTCAGAAATGCATTAAAAATTTCAGAAAATTCGAAAAATCATGAAATTCGAGGAACATATTTCTCTTAAGTATATCTATCAAGGAAAAATAGTTTTTCATGAAAAATCATTATATTTTACAAGATTTGCCAAAAATCCAAACACTTGAAAAACCACTAGTTTTTGAGCATGTTAGTATCCATTTTAACACCTAGTTTTGCATCCAATTGTTTCAAAACATGAATACATGTATTTTAAGGTAAGAAATTGTTTTGAAAACATTAGAAATATCCAACCATGATCTTTGGGCAATATGTCTATTAATTAAACATAAGCCTTCCCCATGATTGGTCTATTATTGATATTTTGATACTTTAAATGACCATCTAAATGCCATAGGCATTAGTGGACATTTGTATCATCCTAACATCTCACCCATGCTAAGTTTGCAATCAAGTTAGCCTATAGTGAGTGTGAGATGCATCCTAGGGGGGTATTTGTATATATATACTTAACCAATATATTCAAGCAATTCTATCATGGTTAAGTATCAACCTAACAACCTACATGATCATAATGACATATATCAATTAATTTCACATTATGATCATGAAATACATGTTTTCATCAAATTATAACCATGCCTTAGGCATTATATGATGATAATAAATAAGTTATCACCTAAAGCATGATTTAAACCTATTTTTCATGATAATGTGCCCAATATCAAAATCATAAATCATGATTACACATATGCATAGAAATTACATTAATCATCATGATTTTAAGCATTATTACCTTTTTATGGGCACGTTATCATCACCCAACACTATCTAAAAATGTTGTCCCGTCATCCTAAGTCAACCAAAATATGATATAGGTCAAGTTCATATGGTTGACTACCCTAGGGGTTTTCTAACCCTTAAGGATGGATTTTGGAACCCAAAATAGATTTTTGCCTATGGGGTTCACTAGAAATTCCTTGGGGATCCATTTCTTAGCTATTACTTTGTTTTTGTCTTGTCCCCTAGCTATTAGGCATCTATAGGCCTTCTCATTTTTCTTCTCTTTATATCCTAGGCCTTTCTTGTTAAAACTTGCCCTTTGGCTCCCTATGATCATATTCAAGGTGTTGGAGCCAATTGTGAATTTTCCTAGGGCTTTGGTTAAATAATCTACCTTTTCCCTTAATGCCCTATTTTCTTCTATGCATGCATCACTAACATCTAAATGCACATAATTATCATGTGAGCATGCATCATCATGGCAAGAAGAAGTATCATTATTATTTAAGCATGCATTTTCTAGCTTATTTTCTAATGCCTTAATTTGTTCAAGCATGCATTTATTTTTCTTCTTTGCTCTAAACAAATCCCTAGTTAAACTAGAAATCATAGAAACTATTTTACTAGGTGAGAGATTGGTTACCATAGTTTCCATGTCCTCTTCTTCTTCTTCGGATGATGAGGAGGATGATGATGTGGAGGAGGCTCCCCCTTCACTTGAGCTCTCTCCTCTTGTGCTTGATCCTTCATTTTCGGAGGAGGAGCAATCCAAATCGTCAAAGGCCATCAAGGCCAAATTGGCGAAAAAGGCATTCTCCTCATCCGATGATGAGGAGGAGGATGAGGAAGGATCATCCCATGTCTTGGCCTTGAATGCTTTGGCCTTCCCCTTTTCTTTTGTCTTCTTCTCCTCTTCCTTCTTTTTCTTGCTCCCCTTTTTCTTCTTCTTTTCTTCTTTCTTTTTCCTCTCTTCCTTGCTTTTGTTTAGGAGAGGACAATTGTCCCTTATGTGTCCCTCTCCTTGGCAATTGTAGCATATCACCTTCCCCCTCGGTCTTCTATTCCTATCATTTGATTTATCAAATCTAAAATTCTTAAATACACGCCTCACCTTCCTTACCATGTAGGCTTCCTCGGTGCTATCCATGGAGGAGGAGGAGGCTTCATCATCGGAGGAGGAGGGGACTTCCATCTTCTTCTTCCCCTTGTTTGCCAACAATGCTACTCCTCTTGAGGGTTGAATTCTTGGCTCTTCTTGAATTCCCTCAAGCCTAGTTTCGTGGAGTTCCATCGTTGAGAAGAACTCCTCCAAGGTACTCACTTCTAGGTTCTTGGACATGTAGAAGGAGTCCACCATGGAACTCCACTTTGAGGACCGGGGAAAGGCATCTATAGCCTTCATGAGCATGTCCCGGTTCGATAGCTTCTCACCTACACTTGTTAGCCCAATTAAAATTTCCTTAAACCTAGAGTGTAAAGAGGTTACCTTTTCTCCCTTTTCTAGTTTTATATTGGATAGTTGGGAGCGGAGGAGGTCTCTCCTTGCTAGCTTTGCCTCCGAGGTGCCTTCATGAAGTTCAACCAACTTCTCCCACATCTCCTTGGCACTTGAGCACTCCCCTATTCTATTTACTTCTTGTTGAGGGAGCACATTGTATAGATGGTGCTTGGCCTTTGAATTTGCCAAATACTCTTCTCTTTGTCTTTTGCTCCATCTCGATTTTTCCAAAGGCTCCCCATCTTCATTCCTAGGCAACTCGAAACCGTTTTCCATAATTAACAATATTTCAAAATCGGTTTCGAAGAATACCTCCATTCTCTTTTTCCACCAAGAGAATTCGCCGTCGAACTTCGGTGGTGTTGGAGCCGGCCATTTTTGATGTAGAGCTTGTTACGGCGGTTAGTCCGGTGACAAGCAACCTGGCTCTGATACCACTTGAAAGGGATCGGATGGCCGGCTAGAGGGGGGTGAATAGCCCTCGTTCGTTTGGATGGCGGTATTTTGCTCGTCTACAAAACGTTAGCGCAAGCGGAATATACAAATATAAATAAAGACAAGCAAAATAGAAACAAGCAATACAAACACCAAGATATAACGTGGTTCACGGCTACGCCGCTAATCCACGGTCCGATTCGTCCATGGTGAATCACTCCGCCAAAACCAATCACTATCGGTCTCTCCTTTGCACAAAGCTAGGTGGAGGTAACCTTTACAACCAAGATCACTCTTCTTACAAATAGAATGGATTAAAAGCGAGTAAGAAGAGTTTAGAGCTTGTGGGGCACTAGGAAGATTGTTTGGAACTTAAGCATTAGCCTCTCAAAGGCTCACACCCTCTCTTTTTATAGAGAGGCTAACTTCTTCCGTTAGCGCCATCGATCGCCGCGCCATGGCGCGATCATTGCCGTACAACGGCCTCCGAACACGTCGGATGCCGACCGTTGTTGTCCAACGGAACTCTTGGTAGTCGACTGCTGGACCTCACCCGATCGGCCGACCCGTAGTCGATCGCCTCGATCGGCTACGAGCGGTTCTGGCTAAAACCCTATTGACTACCAATGCGCCAGTTAGCCGATCGTTGCTGATTAGCGGTACGATGCAAAGTATGGCGATCGCGCCACAAACCGATCGGTCCAGATACCGGGCCGAGCTACACTGACTCGAAGCGATCGCCATTGCCATTCCATGGCGATCGGGTGTCGGAAACCCATCCGACACTTGGCCAAATGGCCAAGTTTCACCTAAGAGCTACTACCTTCCCGGGTTACAATCGCCACTCATTTCTCGAGTCCTCGCCGCTCGGTTCTTTCGTTCTCGCCACGCCCTCGGCAAAGATCAGACGGCTCGCAATGCTCCTTCGCGTCTCTTGCCTCGAAGTCTACTTCCTCCAGCTTCACTCCAAGCTTCTCGTCCGGCGGTCCCTCGGATGCTCCAAGCGCACGGCTTCCGCAAAGCTATCCTTCACCGACTCAAGGCACGAGTCATGAGATGTGAAACTCGCCATGGCTCCATGTGCGAATTACTAAGTCCTGCACGACTTCAACGCACATATCAAATAAACATAACACACTAACTTAAACCCTTTGCCACACCATCAAAACCATATCACGGCAAGAGATTGCCTTAACAATAACACCTAATATTAGAACTTTTAGGCTTACCTTGGTTGGGTCGAGTCGTGGTTCGCTTTCGTCCCTTGGCTATCCTTCGAGCTAGGTTCATTAGTTCGGCAGTCAACTCCAGGTCAACTTCTTCTTCGGACTCGTCTTCCTCCTTGGTTGGTGGTGGCTTGCTTGCGATTTTCTTCTTCTTTAAACCTGCAAACAAGGCTATACCCCTCTCGGGTTCCGAGTTGGACTGCTCATGTAATTCGAAATCTGAGAATAATTCGTCTATTCTAACTTTAGAAAGGTCCTTGGAGACCTTGTAGGCGTCGACCATGGATGCCCACAAGGTAGTCCTCGGAAAAGAGTTTAGAACATACCTTATAAGGTCGCGGTTTTCGACCTTTTGCCCGATTGCGTGTAGGTTGTTGACGATGTCCTGGACTCGGGCGTGAAGTTGCATTGCGGACTCGTGTTCCTGCATTTTTAGATTATATAATTTATTGAATAAAAGGTCGCGCTTACATACCTTGGCTTCATCGGTCCCTTCGTGTAGCTCCACTAGTTTTGTCCAAAGATCTTTTGCACTTATGAAGGGGCCGACGCGATTTAACTCCTCCTTGGACAAGCCGCATTGGAGGATTTGTGTTGCCTTGGCATTGGCTTCGACTTGTCGTTTTGTTGCAACGGTCCATTGATCATAATCCAAGGAGTCACCCACTTCATTAGTCGGAAGTGTGAAACCCATTTGGATTATGATCCACATCTCGATTTGGGTTTTGAGAAAGCATTCCATCCGACCTTTCCAGTAGCGGAAATCATCTCCGTTGTAAAACGGAGGTCGGACGGTGCTAAAACACTCGAGATGGGCCATTAGAACAAAAAACAAGGAGACTAAAAAGAAGACCTAGCAACGACAAAAACACACGAAAGTACCAAGACTTGCATCTTGGATTAGTAGTGTGGGAAATAAAAAGAAACAAACAAAAAATAGAAAGTTAAGCAAAGAAATAAGAAACTAAATAAAAAGTAAGTACTCACAACCTTCGATGTCCCCGAAAGGCTACTAAACATCGATTTTTGAGGATGAAAACAACTTGTTACGGGGATAAACCCATGTAAGAAGTGTAGATCTCTGCGAGGGCTTTGATTTGGTAGGTAGACCGTGTCGTGGGTCAACTTGTACGAAAAGTTATGCCCGTTTGACCGTCGGCTACTCCAAAAGCGAATACTTGCAAAACAAAACCAAACGAAGAGTACCAAGACTTCGTCTTGGATTAGTAGTGCGGGAGAAAAATTTAAACGAACGAAAAACAAATCTGTAAAAAAAAATGTTAGATTGGTGGTTTCACCAAATCTAAGCGCCCCCGGCTCTGATACCAATTGTTGGATCGATGCGGTTCGCTATAGGGGGGGTGAATAGCGAAAAACCTTTTCCTTTTCTTTTCGTTCGTTAAAACTCGAGAGATAATTAATTGCAGTGGAAATGTAAAGTAAAAGGAGACAATGAAGTTTTACTTGGTTCGTAGCCTTCGGCTACTACTCCAAGGCCCTAGTGGTCCTTGACCACGTACGGAGGGCAAAAGCACTAAAGGAACTCCTCCTCGTTGGAGGTAGGAGTTAATCGATACAAGAAGGAAAAAGCTTGAGGTAGAGGGACACTCCCCCTCTCCTCGTATACGATAAAAGCTCCAAAAAGAAATGAACTTAAATAAAAACTAAAACCGACGTTACAATAAGAGAGAATTTAAGACCTAGACGTCGGAGAGAAAGCACTTCGTGGTCGAAAAGTTGTAGCTTTGTGGAGGGTTTTGGAAGCTTTAGAATGATGAAGAAAACCCTAGGTTTGGCCCTCCTTTTATAGCCTTTGAGCCCCTTTTCGAGAGGAACCCTAGCCAATCACAATTGAGCACCAATCTCCTTGAAATGGGGTGATAAGCCTTGACTCCTCGAATCTGATCATTGACCATCGATCGGATCGATGGCCATCATCACCGATCGATGCGATCGATCGATTGGCGACCTCCGGTCGATGATTGACTGATCGAGTCCTCCAAGATGGCAGTCGACTGATGCTTACTGCAAGGCAAAGTTAGCTTAAAGAAAACATTATTTCAACGGCCTTCGACCGTCCGATCTCGACCTAGACCATCGATGGGATGTCTTTGGTCGGATCTACGCTTAAGACCATCCCCGTAAGGAGGATACGACCTCACTTACGCTCACACACATGAGCTTACCTCGATACTTACCATGTCGCTTTTGCTTCCGGCCTTCCACTCGATTCCTTCGGCTCCCTCCAAAGTCACTCGAGTGTCGGCCGACCACCGTGGCTTCCTCCGGGTGTCGCTAGCCTTTAGCTCCAGCTATAGCAATCTTCTGCACACTCGATTCAGCTCATGAGATAACAACATGAGCTTAACTTTGTATCGTTTGCTAAAATCAAAACTCAGGTTTGACTTAGGTGCCTATTGCACCAACAGGGTTAAGGTTTATTCGACCGCCGGAAGCTCAAACTAATGTTAAGTTTGAGTTTCACACGGCACCAGTCGACTGCCATGAAATGGCAGTCGACTGCTCTGAGTCGATTGGGTTCGACTGGTGTCTGACTCATGGGCATTTGGCCCAAGCAGTCGACTGCCATGGACTGGCAGTCGACTGCTGTCGACATCAGTCGACTGCCAAGGGATGGCAGTCGACTGATGGCACTGTGCACGGGCACAGAATGGAGTCGACCTCGTTGAGGACTCGACTGATCGAGCACCAGTCGACTGATGGTAATATCAGTCGACTGATGCCAATGTCGTTGGATGGAATCCAACATGGAAAGCGGCTGTTATTGGGCAACGGCTACAGGATCAGTCGACTGATCGAGGGCATCAGTCGACTGCTCCTGTGTCAACGGGAAGAAACCCTCTTCCTCTATAAAAAGGAAGGGGATGGGGCTTTGGGAGGCTAATGCTTGAGCTCTAAACTTCTCCCAAAGTGCCATACACGATTCCCTACTCTTCTTACTTGCTTTAATTCCATTCTATTGTAAGAAGAGAGATTGTAAAGAGGTTACCTCCACCTAGCTTTGTGCAAAGGAGAGATCTAGTGGATAGATTACGGAGTGATTCATCGTGGACGAATCAGACCGTGGATTAGCGGCGTAGCCGTGAACCACGTTACATCTCGGTGTTTGTATTGTTTGTTCTCATTATTTATTTGCTTGTCTTTATTTATTTGTATTTGCATATTCCGCTTGCGCTAATCTTTGTGTAGACGAGCAAAATCCGTAAACCAACGAACGAGGGCTATTCACCCCTTTCTAGCTAGCCAATCGATCCTCCAATAAGTGGTATCAGAGCAAGGTTGCTTGTCACTGGACTAACCGCCGCAACAAGCTCTACATCAAAATGGCCGGCTCAAACATTCATCCACCGAAGTTTGAAGGAGAATTCACTTGGTGGAAGAAGCGAATGGAGGTATTTTTCAAAACGGATTTTGATATCATGATTACAATGGAATCCGATTTTGTTTTGCCTAGGGATGAAGAAGGGAAGCCAATAGAGAAATCTAGGTGGACCAAAAAGCAAAGGGAAGAGCACCTTGAAAACTCAAAAGCCAAGCATCATCTCTTCAATGTGCTCCCCCAACAAGAGATCAACCGAATTGGAGAATGCCTAAGTGCCAAGGAGATGTGGGAGAAGCTAATTGAGCTTCATGAAGGCACATCTGAGGCGAAGCTAGCAAGGAGAGACCTCCTCCGCTCCCAACTCAACAACATTAAACTAGAAAAGTGAGAAAAGGTAATTTCCTTACATTCTCATTTCAAGGAAATTATAACCGGTTTGTCAAGTGTAGGTGAGAAGCTATCAAACCGGGATATGGTTATGAAGGCTATAGATGCCTTTCCGCGATCCTCAAAGTGGAGCTCCATGGTGGACTCTTTCTATATTTCGAAGAATCTAGAAGTGAGCACCTTGGAGGAGTTCTTCTCAACAATGGAGCTCCACGAAACAAGGCTTGAAGGAATACAAGAAGAGCCAAAAATCCAACCTTCAAGAGGAGTAGCATTCTTGGCAAACAAGGGGAAGAAGAAGATAGAGATCCCTTCCTCCTTCGATGATGATGAAGCTTCCTCCTCCTCCTCCATGGATAGCACGGAAGAAGCATATATGGTAAGGAGGGTAAGACGTGCATTAAAAGATTTTAGATTTAACAAATCAAATGATAGGAATAGAAGACCAAGGGGGAAGATCATTTGTTACAATTTCCATGGAGAGAGACACATAAGGGACAATTGCCCCCTCTTGAACAAAAGCAAGGAGGAGAAGAGAAAGAAAGAAGAAAAGAAGAAGAAAAAGGGGAGCAACAAGAAAAAGGAAGAAGAAAAGAAGGCAAAGGAAAAGGGGAAGGCCAAAGCATTCAAGGCCAAGACATGGGATGACCCTTCTTCCTCTTCCTCATCCGAGGAAGAAAATGCATTTGTCACCAACCTAGCATTGATGGCATTTGACGACTTGGATTGCTCCTCCACCGAAAATGAAGAATCAAGCTCAAGTGGAGAGAGCTCAAGTGAAGGGGGAGCCTCTACATCCTCCTCATCCGAAGAAGAAGAAGAGGACATGGAAACTATGGTAACGAATCTAACTCCTAAGAAAATAGTTTCCATGGTTTCTAGCTTAACTAGGGATTTATTTAGAGCTAAGAAGAAGAACAAAAGCATGCTAGATCAAATTAAGGACTTAGAAAATAAACTAGAAAAATCATGCTTAAATAAAAATGAAAATATTTCTTCTAGCTTAAATGATGCATGCTCACATGAATATATGCTTTTGGATGTTAGTGATGCATGTATAGAAGAAAATAGGGCTCTAAGGGAAAAGGTAGATTACTTGACAAAAGCCCTAGAAAAGTTCACCATAGACTCCAACACTTTGAACATGATCACAGGAAGCCAAAGAGCTAGCTTCAACAAAAAGGGCCTAGGTTATAAAGAAAAGAAAAATGAAAAGGCCTACAAATGCCTAATTGCTAGGGGACAAGATAAGAAGAAGGTAATTGCTAGAAAATGGATCCCCAAGGAGTATTTAGTGAACCCCATAGGAAAGAATTTGTATTGGGTTCCAAAATCCATCCTTAAGGGTTAGAAAACCCCTAGGGTAGTCAACCATATGCAATTGACCTATATCATATTTTGGTTGACTTAGGATGGCGGGACAACATTTTTAAATAGTGTTAGGTGATGATAACGTGCCTATAAATAGTTAATAATGCTTAAATCATGATGATTAATGTAATTGCTATGTATGTTTGCAATCATGATTTATGATTTTAATATTTGGCACATAATCATGAAAAATAGGGTTAAATCATGCTTTAGGTGATACTTTGTTTATTACATAATACCTAATGCATGATCATTAATTGATGAATACTTTAGGTTCATGATCATAATGTAGAATTAATTGATATATGCCTTAATGATCATGAGGATTGTTAGATTGATACTTAACCTTAATAGAATTGCATGAATATAATGGTTAAGTGTATACAAATACCCTCTAGGATACATCTCACACTCACAATAGACTACTTTGATTGAAAACATAGCATGGGTGAGATGTTAGGATGATACAAATGTCTACTAATGCCTATGGCATTTAGATGGTCATTTAAAGTATCAAAATAGCAATAATAGACCAATCATGGGGAAGGCGTATGTTTAATTCATAGACATATTGCCCAAAGATCATGGTTGAATATTTCATATGTTTTCAAAACAATTTCTTAATCTAAAATCTATGTATTCATGTTTTGAAACAATTGGAACCAAAACTAGGTGTTAAACTTGATACTCACATGATCAAAAACCTAGTGGTTTTTAAACCTTTTGAATTTTTGGCAAATATGTGAAAATATAATGATTTTTCATGAAGACCTATTTTTCACTGATAAAGAATCTTACAAGAAATATGTTCCCCAAATTTCATGATTTTTCGAATTTTTTAGAATTTTTAATGCATTTCTGAATTTCGGTCTGAAAATCAGAAAGTTCTGAAGTCATATGCCGATCGTAGTAGTCCAACTACGATCGATGGCCTCAAAATCGTAAGAAAGGCCGAATTCAGGGTTTAGTCCAATTTTTGGTATTCTCCTTCCATTAGACTTGATGCCATAAGTTTATAACTTAGTATTTATTTTTTTGATGGTGTCAAAGGGGGAGAAATGATTATGTTTAAGTAAATTATGATAGGGGGAGAAATTTGTAGAGAGAGTTTCATGGATTAAGGGGGAGTTGCATGTTGCTATATCATGTTTATGTTTACATGCTTTCTTACCTTAAAATTTTATATCAAATATTTTTACCTAACTTAAACGGATTGCCACACATAAAAAAGGGGGAGATTGTTGGGGCAATCTCTTGCCATGATAAGGTTTTGATGTGTGTGGCAAAGGGTTTAAGTTAGTTTGTTATGTTGATTTGATATGTGCGTTGAAGTCATGCAGGGCTTAGTAATTCGCACATGGAGCCTTGGCGAGTTCACCACTCACAACCTCGTGCCTGAGTCGGAGAAGGAGCATTGCAGAGCCGTGCGCTTGATGCTGCCGAGGGACCGCTGGAAGAGATGACTTGAAGCGAAGCCAAGGAAGCAGACTTCGGAGGCAAGAGATGTGAAGGAGCATTGCAGAGCCGTGCGCCTGATGCTGCCGAGGGACATGGCCGCAGACGAAGAGAGCTTCGGCGAGGGACTTCGAGTGAGATGAGAGAATGAGTGAAATGTAAGTAGCTCATTAAAGGTTTATCCGATCACGAAGCTCAAACTAATGTTAAGTTTGAGTTTGACATCAATCGACCGCCATGAATGGCCGATCGCCCAGTCGAATGGGTTCGACCGGTGTCCGACTCATGGGCATTGTACGAACCATGGACCCAGCAATGATCGTCACCGACATCGATGACCGCCAAGGGATGGCAATGATCCGATGGCACTCACGACGGGCATGAATGGAGTCGACTCGCTGAGCACTGATCGATCGACATCGCCGATCGATGGCAAGATCACCGATCGATGATGATACCGCTGATGGAATCCAACATGGAAAGTGGTCCGTTATCGATTATGGCGACTACAGGACTACCGACCGATCGAGGGCATCACCGATCGCTTCCCTGTGTCAACGGGAAGAAACCCTCTTCCTCTATAAAAAGGAAGGGGATGGGGCTTTGGGAGGCTAATGCTTGAGCTCTAAACTTCTCCCAAAGTGTCATACACGATTCCCTACTCTTCTTACTTGCTTTAATTCCATTCTATTGTAAGAAGAGAGATTGTAAAGAGGTTACCTCCACCTAGCTTTGTGCAAAGGAGAGATCTAGTGGATAGATTGCGGAGTGATTCACCGTGGACGAATTGGACCGTGGATTAGCGGCGTAGCCGTGAACCACGTTACATCTCGGTGTTTGTATTGTTTGTTCTCATTGTTTATTTGCTTGTATTTATTTATTTGTATTTGCATATTTCGCTTGCGCTAATCTTTGTGTAGACGAGCAAAATCCGTAAACCAACGAACGAGGGCTATTCACCCCCCTCTAGCCGACCAATTGATCCTCCAACACATATGTCTAAGGGTCAGGTTCATGTTCGTCAGGGACCAAATCAGAAGATTCTCCCAAGAGCATGAATTTATTAGGCTGTCTAACAACCCTCCCACTATGATGAGGTATCACCTGTGTATCCTCTGTGACACGTGGTGCAGTGACTTGTGGTATATCCTCTTGTACCGGTGGTACTGAAGAAGTGACTTCCCCTTTTAATTCCTCCAGAACAATCTTACTCATGGGCTTGTGGTTCATCACATAGTCTTCCTCTAGAAATCTAGCGTTCGTGCTAACGATCACCCTCTGATCTCTAGGACTATAAAACAAATCACCTTTCGTTCCTCTAGGATAGCCAATGAACTGCGCACTTCTGTACGAGGTTCCAACTTACCAACATCCGCCTTCAACACATGTGCTGGACTCCCCCAAATCCGAATATGTCTTAGACTAGGCTTCCGCCCAGTCCACAATTTTGTGAGAGTAGAAGGTACTGATTTAGATGGAACCAAGTTCAGAATGTACACTGCTGCATCTAGAGCATATCCCCAGAACGAATCTGGCAACTCAGAATAACTCATCATCGATCTAACCATTTCCATAAGAGTCCTATTCCTTCGCTCTGCTACACCATTCTGCTGGGGTGTGCCAGGTGCATACAATTGGGATTGAATCCCATCCTCTGATAAGTAATTCCTAAACTCTCCCAAGAGGTACTCACCACCACGATCAGATCGTAGTGTCTTGATACTTTTACCTTGACGTTTCTCCACATCAGTCTTGAATTCTTTGAACTTGTCAAAGCATTCAGACTTGCGGCACATCAAGTAAATGTATCCATATCTCGAATAATCGTCTATAAAGAAGACGAAATACTCAAAACCACCTTAAGCTTAGATAGACATAGGACCACACAAATCAGAATGAACCAATTCTAACACATCTTTGGCTCTATACCCCTTGGCCTTAAAAGGCCTCTTGGTCATTTTACCCTCCAAGCAAGATTCGCAGGTTGGGAAATCTTCCACCACTAATGAACCTAGAGGTCCATCAGCTATCAACCTTTGAATTCTGCTTAGGTTAATATGACCAAGCCTAAGATGCCAAAGATATGTTTGGTTCATCTTCGAAGGTTCTTTTCTCTTATTGGAATTAGAAGATGAGTTATTAACTTCTATTTGCATAGTGGGAGCTTTTGGTTCAAGTGTGTATAAATTTCCTATCAATGCACCCGAACAGATAATTTCCCTATTCTTTTTTATAACAACTCTGTCATTAAAAGAAATAGAATATTCATCCATAAACAATTTAGAAATCAAAATTAAATTATTTCTATATAAAGGTACATAAAGGCAATTCTTAAGAACCAAAACTTTATTTTTCTCAAAAGATAAATAAACGTCTCCCACTGCAACAGCCGCCACCTTCGTGGCATCGCCCAAGTACACGGTAATCTCCCCTTCAACCAGTCATCTGGTATTTTGGAACCCCTACAAAGTATTGCAGACATGATCAGTGGCTCCTGTATCTACACACCAGGTGCTGGTAGATAACACCGCTAAACATGTTTCAACGACTAGACCAAAAGATATACCTTTGTTCTGCTTGCGGTTGGGGCAGTCCTTCTTCCAGTGTCCAGTCTGCTTACAAGTGAAGCACTTGCCTTTTGGCTTCTTCACTCCTCCCCGAGTACCTCCCACCGCCTTCGCCCCAGCTTGTTTCTTCTTCTTCTTGCCTTTCAGCTTAGAAGTAGAAACCTTTTGGGTCACCATGGCTTGCGCCTGAGTACTCTGACGAAATAGACCCTCTGCCGCCTGGAGTTCTATCAGAAGCTCCGCCAACGAATACAACCTCTTGTTCATGTTGTAGTTCAGGCGAAACTGCTCAAAACTCCTAGGTAGAGACTGGAGAATGATATTGACCTGGGTTTCCCCATCGATCTCAGCTCCAAGGACTTCCAACTCATTCAAATAAGCCATCATCTTGAGAACATGATCCCTCACGGGTGTTCCCTCGATCATGGTGGTCGTCATCAAGTTCCTCATGGCTTCCTGCCTTGCAGCACGATTTTGGTGTCTGAAAAGCTCTTTGAGATTGAGCATCATGTCATAAGCAGTGGCATGGCTTGATGCTGATGTTGTAGTACATTT
This sequence comes from Wurfbainia villosa, assembly GCA_025175895.1. Classification (NCBI taxonomy): domain Eukaryota; kingdom Viridiplantae; phylum Streptophyta; class Magnoliopsida; order Zingiberales; family Zingiberaceae; genus Wurfbainia; species Wurfbainia villosa. The sequence goes on along the minus strand of CM045990.1, from coordinate 32,349,122 downwards.
GACATAGATGCCAAAATGTAACACCGCGCCATCTCATCGGCCTTTATCCACTTCTTATAACTCTCTTTCTCCTTTTCCCCAAAATCATCCGCAGGCTTATAAGGGCACTCTTCGAGGAGTACATATTTGTATTCCTCAGCAGTCAAGACAATGCCAAGATTCCTCTTCCAATCAACATAGTTGTGTCCAGTAAGTTTGTTCTCTTTTAGTATCACAGCAAGTGGGTTGAAAGTCATTTTGAAAGAAAACCTAAGAATCACATAGATCAAAACATTAGATTTCAAAAAATTATTGATTCCTCAAACAATAAAATTTTAAAATCAACCAACACCTCAAAACACCGAGAATATCGTATGCCACGATAGTGTGGATGTATACGAATTCTACATTTGTAAGAGGAGATTTTACCCATTAATTTTACTATCTTGTCAACCTAACTTTTTGACAAGTAAAATTAATAGTTGGTTCCTCTTTGGCCCTACAAATAAAAGCAGTGACTCCGATGGGGAGGATACTTATATTTGTATCTAAGTGTTCACCATTACTCGGTACCAAGGTAATTATCTCGGGTTATGTGCCTTCCGATGGGGAAGTACACACGCTCCTTAATAATTTCCTATAACCATATTCGACCTTGTGATCCACAAACAAACCCATCCGATATGGAGGAAGGCACTCAGAGCCGATGCGCAAGTTTGTTTGCATCACTTGTCAAATCGTAATGGAGGTTGCGGGAATTTATAAAAATATCCCTCTCCCACTTAGTAATTTGAAATTGAGGAATTTTCTAGCCTACGACATGCATATCAAACAATAAGCAATAAATATGAAAAATAATTTTTTTTTCAACTATTATGGCTTTTGTATTCAACATGTCTCCCGTCGTATCGCCATCTCGTCCGCTCCTCCCTACGCCATGTACAAGCCATCCGGAGATCCGAGCCGAGAAAAACTATTTTAATTTACATCCATCGATCCTATACTCCACGAGGGAGTGTACATGAAATCCAGATCGAAAGTAAACTAAAATAAAAAGAGTGGCTAAACAATGCCGTATATAATTTAAAAAAATTAAATACTAGCCTCGTCAACCCTCAGAATTTCAACAAAATATACAATTACACACATACAATCACATACACACATATGGCCATAATAGTTGGATCCTATGCATGCAACCAAAGAGTTAACCTACGCATATCCTACTATTATCCGACACATATAATATATGAGAAGTGCATAAAAGTAACCGAATCCTAAACACACAAAACCGAAAACTGTGGCTCTGATACCACTTGAAGGTAGGAAGCTTCGCTTCCCACTTCAACTCGGTCGCTTGTTCATGGAGATCCCTTTGACGTCCCCAGATTAAAAAAATTTAACCCTAGAAAAAAAGGATCACCCAAGCAACCGTTTCATCATCATGCTATTCGATTAGAGTAGTCACTTGAACAAACTTGTTGTTCAAGCAACCAACCTCTATTCTACGAATAGCCGTGGAATACACGATGTACGGATCGTCGACTTTTGTATTTATGTTCGGGGTCCACGTTTATATTAGCCACAAAATAGAATATATCATGCATATATAATTGAAAAACAATTACAAACATGTTACATATGAAGATAGATAAGTGATATACCTCTCGATCTTCTATTGTATGACCTTCCTCCTTTTGGACGTCGTGTGGGCGACGATCTACCAAAAGTCGAAGCTCCTAGATCACCAATATTCCTTCCTTGCTCGCTCAGAACAAGAGGAAGTATAGAAACAAGGTACTTCTCCTTCTTTCAACAAACCATCAAGCTCCAAGCTAGGTGCTAGCCACCGGCCAAGAAGAAGAGGAGGAAAGGAAGTGGGCACCGGCCAAGGACTCCAAGGAATTACCCTAACCCTTGTTTCCACCAGCCAAGGAGAAGAGATTGAGGGAGTTTGGACGCCGGCAAATGGAGGGAAGAGCTTGTATGGGCGCCGACCACCAAGGGAGAAGAAGAAGAAAAGGAAATCCTTTCCTTATTTGGTGCCGCCAACTCCCAAACCCTAACTCCAAGCCTCTTGCCGCCCAACCCTAATCTCCCTTGCTTCTAATAATATCTCCACGCCAACACTTAAGCCCCTTTTTATAGAGTTAGGGATAAGCCCTGTTTTAATCTCCACCATTGGTTCTAGGGATTTAATCTCAACCGTCGGATCTAGAGATTTAATCTCAACCGTCGGATCTAGAGATTTAATCTCTATCTTTGGATCTAGAGTTTTGTTTTCATCCATTGGATCTAGGCTTCATGAGGTTTTAATAGGCTACAATAGGGACCATGAGGAGGAGTTGGATCTTGGCCACCCAATGGATCAAGCCCACATAAAGTCCGATCCATTAATGATAATCCAATTCACTAAAGGATTATCATTGATCTACCTGACCAACCCTTATAAATTAATATGGGCTCCATATATTATTTGTACATTTTCTCCCCATGTTTAAGATCTCGAATGTCCGTCGATTAATTAATTTACTGATCATTAATTAATCAACATCTAACTCCATGAGTAGTACCACTCAACCTTTTCATCATGCGAGACCAAGTCCACCTGTAGGGTTTACATGATGAACCTTATGAGCTCCTCAAGGGGACATCATTATCCTAATATATAGGACACGGTTTCCTCCTATATCAACGACATACCATATAAATAATATCATTTCCCAACTTACTGAGCCTATCGATTTAATCTATAAATCTCGCCCATTAGTAAATCAAAGAAATGAATACTAAGTATATGTGCCCGTTATTATATCGGGATTAAGAGCATGTACAATATAATATATGAGGTCCGATTCGATTATGTAGTCAGCAATAAATCGAATCACTTCTAAGTCGGTCCTGCTCAATACACACAAAGTGTACTAGTTGAAGGGTTTTGCTTATCGAGTCTGTGAGGGGAAACTTCGCTTCCCACTTCACCTCGGTAGCTTATCCATGGCGATCCCTTCGATGTCCCCGGATTAAAAAAATTTAATCCTAGACAAAAGGGATTGCCCAAACCACCAAGTCATCGTCGTGCTATTCATTTAGAGAGGTCACTTGAACAAACTAGTTGTTCAAGCGACCATCCTCTATTCTACGAGTAGCCGCGGAATAGACGATGTCCGAATCACCGATTTTTGTGTTTATGCTCGGGATCCAAGTATTATTTAGCCATTTACAGATTTATAACATGCTTATAATTGAAAAACAAAAACAAGCAACAAACAAAAGAGAAAAGAGAATAGATATACCTCTTGATCTTCTAATGTATGACCTTCCTCCTTTTGGACGTCGTGTGGGCGACGATCTACCAAAAGTCGAAGCTCCTAGATCACAAATCTTCCTTCCTTGCTCTTCCAAAGCAAGAGGAAGAATAGAAACAAGGTGTTTCTCCTTCCTAAAACCAACCAACAAGGAGCACACCAAACCCTCGCCGCTGGCCAACTAGAAGGAGGGGAAGATGATGGAAAACAACCAAGACACCAAGGGAAGCCCTATATCTTGTTTCCACCACCTAAGGAGAAGAGAGGAGAGGCTTTTGCCGCCGTCCAAGGACTGGGAAAAGGCTGGAAAAGCTGCTGGACGCCGGCCAATGAAGGAGGAAGAAGAAAACAACACCTTCCTTATTTGGTGCCACCCTAGCCTCCAAACCCTAACCCTAATCCTATCTCAACTAGGATTCCCTTCTCTTGCCGCCCAAACCTAGCTCTCTTTGATTGTAGTTCACGCCAACTCCCATGCCCTCCTTTTATAGAGTTAGGGATAAGTCATGAATTAATCTCCTCCATTGGTTCTAGGGATTTAATTTCAACCGTCGGATCTAGAGATTTAATCTCAACCATCAGATCTTAGAGATTTAATCTCTACCCATGGATCTTAGAGTTTTGTTTCTATCCATTGGATCTAAGCTTCATGAGGTGTTAATAGGCTAAATTAGGGACCATGAGGAGGAGTTGGATCTTGGCCACCCATGGATCAAGCCCACATAATGTCCGATCCACTAATGATGTCCAATCCACTAAAGGATCATCATTGATCTACCTCACCAACCCCCATATGATAATATGAGCCCCATATATTATTTGTACCTCACCAACTCCGCCCATGATAAGTTAACCTTGTCGTGGCCGGTCCCAAGCCCGGATAAAGGAGGAGGGTTGCGTTAGGTTGCCAGCCAGCGTTAAACTAAGGCAAATGTTTCAATGAATGGATCAATCAAACTATTGTGCTAATGCTAGGTTGTTCCCCGGAAGGAACGCGTTACAGGGTCCGACTGTAATGTCTCGGCAAGGACCGCTACATTTTCAGAACTCGGGTGTAGTGAAAAATATGCTAGAGTTCACGTTGCAGGGTCCGACTGCAACGTATCAGCAAGGACCGCTACATCTCCATGAGAACTTGGGTGTAGTGTTAAATAAGCAAGAGTTCTCACACCATAGGTTGGGTAAGAACAAATATTATAGAAAAACTAGTAGTCTAAGATTTGGTACATGGAACATAGGAACCCTCACTGGTAAAACAATGGAGATAGTAGATACGATGATTAGAAGAAAAATTAATATTGTATGTGTACAAGAGACAAAATGGGTTGGTGAGAAGGCAAAGATGATAGAGAACTCGGGTTTTAAGTTATGGTATACAGGGAAGAGTAAAACAAGAAATGGAGTGGGTATTATTGTTGATAGTTCGTTAAAGGATGAAGTTGTAGGAGTAATTAGAAAGGGGGATAGAATTATAGCTCTCAAAATAGTAGTGGAGAAAGAAACTATAAACGTAATTAGTGTATATGCACCTCAAATAGGATTAGATGAAAATACCAAATTAAGGTTTTGGGAGGACTTGGATGAAGTATTACAAAATATTCCGTCAAATGAGATGATTTTAATAGGAGGTGATTTAAATGGGCATGTCGGAGTGAAAAATGACGAATATGAGAGGGTGCATGGGGGTTATGGGTTTGGAACAAGAAATGAAGAAGGTAAAACTATATTGGATTTTGCAATAGCATATGATCTTATACTAGCTAATACATTTTTTAAGAAAAGAGAAGAATACTTAGTCACGTTCAAAAGTGGAAATAATAAATCACAAATTGACTTTCTTATAGTTAGGAAGAGAGATAGAAAGATTTGTAAAGATTGTAAGGTTATTCCTGGAGAAAGTTTAACTACTCAACATAGGTTAGTAGTATTGGATATACGCCTCAAATATAGTTTTAATAGAAGGAAAATATACACGACCCCTAGAATTAAGTGGTGGAAGTTAAAGGATGAGAAACTAAATATATTCAAAGAGAAGGTAGGAGTACAAGTATTAGATGACATATCTGATGACCCTAATACGATGTGGGATAAAATGGTATCAAAATTGAAAATAGTAGCTAAGAGTGTACTCGGTGAGTCAAAGGGACATGCACCACCAAGTAAAGAATCTTGGTGGTGGAATGAAAAAGTGCAAGAGAAAGTCAAGGAAAAACGAATAGCATATAAAAAATTAAATATTTGTAAAAATGAGGAAAATTTGAAAAAATATACAATAGCCAAGAAAGAAGCTAAGAAAGCAGTGAATGAAGCTAAGACTGAAACTTTTGAACGGTTATATCGAAAATTAGATACAAAAGAAGGGGAAAGAGACATTTATAGAATAGCTAAAGTGAGAGAGAGGAAGACAAAAGATCTTAATCAAATAAGATGTATTAAAGATGAATGCAATAAGGTACTAGTAAATGATGAAGAAATAAAAGAGCGGTGGAAGAGATATTTTTATCAACTTTTTAATGAAGGTTTAGGAGACCAACTTAATTTAGGTAATTTAAGTAGGTCAAATGAGTATAGAAATTTAAATTTTTATCGTAGAATTCAAATTTCAGAAGTAGAACAAGCTTTAAATGGAATGCAAAATGGAAAAGCCGTTGGACCAGATGATATTCCGATAGAGTTATGGAAGTGTCTAGGGAAACAAGGTATTGAATGGCTTACAAAATTATTTAACATGATATTGAAAACAAAAAGGATGCCTGATCAATGGAGGGTAAGTATCCTAATTCCCTTATATAAGAATAAGTTAGAAATACAAACTTGTGAAAACTATAGGGTATTAAACTAATGAGTCATACCATGAAACTTTGGGAAAAAATAATAGAAAAGATTAAGGAAGGAGACCATGGTTCTCAAAATCAATTTGGATTCATGCCAGAAGGTCCAATAGAAGCTATACATCTTCTCGATAACTAATTGAAAAGTATAGAGAGCAAAAGCGGGATCTACACATGGTATTCATTGATTTAGAAAAACATGATAGAGTTCCAAGAGAAATAATATGGAGAATTTTAGAAAAAAGAGGTGTTAGTGTAACATATATTGAACTAATTAAGGATATGTATAAGGAAGTAACGACCAGAGTGAAGACTTCAGGTGGATTAACTGAAGCATTTCCAATAAAGATAGGGTTACATCAAGGATCAGCTTTAAGTCCCTATCTTTTACACTAATCATGGACAACTCACTGGACACATTCAAGACACATTACTGTGGTGCATGTTGTTTGATGATATTGTTTTAGTAGATGAGACACGTGAAGGAGTAAATGTTAAACTAGAATCTTGGCGGGAAACACTAGAAGTGAAAGGTTTTAAGCTTAGTAGAGGAAAGACAGAATATATGGAATTTAAATTTAGCGATATTAGACGTAATGAGACAAGTGTTAAGATAGGAGATGATGAGTTGTCTGGAATTGAGAGTTTTAAATATTTAGGATCATTTTTGCAAGATGATGGAGGGATTGAGAGAGATGTCTTACATAGAATACAAGCAGGATGGTTGAAATGGAGGAAAGCATCGGGTATTTTATGTGATCGTAAAGTGCCTCTAAAACTTAAAGGGAAGTTCTACAAACGACGATTAGACCTGCTATGTTATATGGAGCTGAATGTTGGGCTACGACTCGAGCATATGAGCAAAAGATGAGAGTTACAGAGATGAGGATGTTAAGGTGGATATGCGGACATATGAGGATGGGGATGTAATAAGAAATGAGAGCATTAGAGAAAAAGTTGGTGTTGCATCTATTGAAGGAAAGCTCCGAGAGACACGTTTAAGGTGGTATGGACATGTACTTAGACGGTCAATAAATGCTCCAGTTAGGCGATGTGAAACGATACCAAATATACACATCAAACGAGGAAGAGGAAGACCAAAAAAGACTTGGTTAGCAACAATAAAACAAGATAAAATTTATTTAAATATAGATGATGATATAGTAGGGGATAGAGTCCAATGGCGTAGAAGGATCCATATAGCCGACCCCACCTAGTGGGATAAGGCTTTGTTGTTGTTGTTGTTGTTGTTTAAGATCTCGAATGTCCGTCGATTAATTAATTTACTGACCATTAATTAATCAACATCTAACTCCTTGAGTAGTACCACTCAACCTTTTCATCATGCTGGACCAAGTCCACCTGCAGGATTTACATGATGAACCTTATGAGCTCCTCAAGGGGACATCATCATCCTAATATATAGGACACGGTTTCCCCCTATAATAAATGACACACTATATAAATAATATCATCTCCCAACTTACCGAGCCTATCGACTTAATCTATAAATCTCGCCCATTGGTAAATCAAAGAGATGAGTACTAAGTATATGTGCCCGTTATTATATCGGGATTAAGAGCATGTACTAAATAATATCTGAGGTCCAATTCGATTATGTAGTCATCAATAAATCGAATCACCTCTAAGTCGGTCTTGCTCAATACATAGAAAGTGCACTAGTGTGATTCTATGGTCAAGACAAACCAACACCAAATCACACTACAACCATTCCGATGGTTTGTCCAAAGCCATCTCGGTTGTGAGCCTTTACTTATACTTTTCAAGGGGCCGATAACATGATCTCCTGTGTGACACAACACACCATGTTATCTACAATGTAAAGTATTAGACAATATTTCATAACCATAAAAATATGCAAACAATGATTATGTGATTCTTATTCCAAAATAAAGATGTTCATACAAAAGATAGACTTTTCAGTATACATCCCTACAATCTCCCACTTATACTAAAAGACTATGCTGCCCTCAAAGTGTCATACATCTGATCCCCATTCCCTCCACATGCCTATCAAAAGCTCTCACCAGAAGGGCCTTAGTGAAAGGATCTGCCAGGTTATCCTCCAATGCAATCTTTGCCACAGCAACTTCTCCTCTCTTTACGATTTCTTCTATCAGGTGGTACTTGCGCTCTATGTGTTTACTAGCCTTATGGGCTCATGGTTCGTTCGAGTTTGCAACTGCACCACTATTATCACAATAAATTGTGATAGTTCTGGGCAAACTAGGAATCACATCCAAGTCCATCAGGAAGTTCCTGAGCCATACAGCTTCTTTGGCTGCCTCAGAGGCCGCCACATACTCAGCTTCCATGGTGGAGTCTGCCACGCACTTCTGCTTGACACTCCTCCATACAATGGCTCCACCTCCCAAAGTAAACACAAAAGGTAGAGGTAGACTTATCAATTATCTCTGTATTGGAAGTCCAATCTGTAACCCACAAGGAGTAATTGGTCCGCCAAACTAGCATATAATCCCTAGTCCTTCTGCACTTCAATATATGCTTTAACGCATCAATGTCCTCGTCTTGATTACTCGATATTCACGACCATGCCCATGACAAAGCGTATATCCGGTCTCGCATGAGTATCACATACTTGTCTATCTCCTCATGTGATCTAGGACACATCTCCTTAGATAAAGGAACTCCATGCCTGAAAGGTAGAAAACCCTTCTTGGAGTTATGCATGCTAAAACGCTCCATAATTGTGTCCATGTATGAAGCTTGGGATAAGCACAACATCCTTTTCCTGCGATCCCTTATAACCTTGATCCCAAGGATGTGCCCCACCTCTCCCAAGTCCTTCATATCAAATTGTTTGGACAACCATACCCTTACGTCCGATAACACCTTGATATTGTTGCCAATCAACAAAATGTCATCTACGTATAGTACAAGAAATACCACTACGTTTCCGTCACATCTCTTGTATGCACAAGACTCATTCGGACTTTGAATAAATCCATAAGACTAGATCACCTCATCAAAGCGGATGTTCCAAGACCTCAAAGCTTGTTTCAATCCATAAATGGACCGATTAAGCTTACATACAAGATGCTCTTTGCCCTTAGCAATGAATCCCTCTGGTTGCTTCATGTAGATGTTTTCATCAATACTTCCATTAAGGAAAGCTGTCTTGACATCCATCTGCCACACCTCATTATCCATATGAGCTGCTATGCATAAGAGAATCTGGATAGACTTAAGCATGACTACCGGCGAAAATGTTTCCTCATAATCGATACCCTCTTTCTGAGTATACCCCTTCTCAACAAGCCTCGCTTTGAAGGTCTCAACCTTCCCATCTATTCCTCTCTTTCTCTTGTAGATCCACTTGCATTCAATGGTTTTTACACCATCAGGTGGTTCTACTAGCTCCCAGACCTGATTTGAATCCATAGATTCAATCTCAACATTCATTGCACTTTGCCAAGATACTGCATCTTTATCTTGGATTGCCTCGTCATATATCCAGGGATCAGGTTCATGTTCACCAGGGATCAAATCAGAAGATTCTCCCAAGAACATGAATCTATCAGGCTGTCTCACAACCCTCCCACTACGATGAGGTATCACCTGTGTATCCTCTGTGACACACAGTGCAGTGACATGTGATATATCCTCTTGTACCAGTGGTACTAAAGAAGTGACTTCCCCTTTTAACTCCTCTAGAACAATTTTACTCTTGGGCTTGTGGCTCATCACATAGTCTTCCTCTAGAAATCTGGCGTTCGTGCTAACGATCACCCTCTGATCTCTAGGACTATAAAACAATCCACCCTTTATTCCCCTGGGATAGCCAACGAACATGCGTACTTCTGTATGAGGTTCCAACTTACCAGCATCTGCCTTCAGCACATGTGCTGGAATCCCCCATATCCAAATATGTCTTAGACTAGGCTTTCGCCCAGTCCACAACTCTGTGGGAGTAGAAGGCACTGATTTAGATGGAACCAAGTTCAGAATGTATACCGCCGTATCTAGAGCATATCCCCAGAACAAATCTGGCAAGTCAGAATAATTCATCATCGATCTAACCATCTCCATAAGAGTCCTATTCCTTCGCTCTGCTACACCGTTCTGCTGGGGTGTGCCAGGTGCAGTCAATTGGGATTGAATCCCAACCTCTGATAAGTAGTTCCTAAACTCTCCCAAGAGGTACTCACCACCACGATCAGATTATAGTGTCTTGATACTTTTACCTAGACGTTTCTCTACATCAGCCTTGAATTCTTTGAACTTGTCAAAGCATTCAGACTTGCGGCGCATCAGGTAAATGTATCCATATCTTGAGTAATCGTCTATAAAAGAGACGAAATACTCAAAACCATCTCTAGCCTGGATAGACATAGGACCACACAAATCAGAATGAACCAATTCTAACACATCTTTGGCTCTATACCCCTTGGCCTTAAAAGGCCTCTTGGTCATCTTACCCTCCAAGCAAGATTCACAGGTTGGGAGATCCTCCACCACTAATGAACCCAAAGGTCCATCAGCTATCAACCTATGAATTCTGCTTAGGTTAATGTGACCAAGCCTAAGATGTCAAAGATATATTTGGTTCATCTTCGAAGGTTCTTTTCTCTTATTGGAATTAGAAGATGAGTTATTAACTTCAATTTGCATTGTGGGAGGTTTTGGTTCAAGTGTGTACAAATTTCCTATCAATGCACCCGAACAGATAATGTCCCTATTCCTTCTTATAACAACTCTGTCATTAAAAGAAATAGAATATCCATCCATAAACAATTTAGAAACTGAAATTAAATTCTTTCTAAATAAGGGTACATAAAGGCAATTCTTAAGAACTAAAAGTTTATTTTTATCAAAAGATAAATGAACATCTCCCACTGCAACAGCTGCCACCTTCGTGGCATCGCCCAAGTACACGGTAATCTCCCCCTCAGCCAGTCATCTGGTTTCCTGGAACCCCTGCAAAGTATTGCAGACATGATCAGTGGCTCCCGTATCTACACACCAGGTGACGGTAGATAACACCGCTAAACATGTTTCAACTACTAGACCAAAAGATATACCTTTGTTCTTGCGGTTGGGGAAGTCCTTCTTCCAGTGTCCAGTCTGCTTACAAGTGAAGCACTTGCCTTTCGGCTTCTTCACTCCTCCCCGAGTACCTCCCACCGCCTTTGCCCCGGTTTGTTTCTTCTTCTTCTTGTCTTTCGGCTTAGAAGTAAAAACCTTCTGGGTCACCACGACATGCGCCTGAGCACTCTGACAAAATAGTGCCCTCTGCTGCTTGGAGTTTTGTCAGAAGTTCCGCCAATGAATACAACCTCTTGTTCATGTTATAGTTCAGGCGAAACTTCTCAAAAGTCCTAGGTAGAGACTGGAGTATGATATCGACCTGGGTTTCCCCATCGATCTCAGCTCCTAGGACCTCCAGCCCATTCAAATGAGCCATTATCTTGAGAACATGATCCCTCACGGGTGTTCCCTCGATCATGGTGGTCGTCATCAAGTTTCTCATGGCCTCTTGTCTCGCAACCCGATTCTGGTGTCCGAAAAGCTCCTTGAGATTGAGCATCATATCATAAGCAGTGGACATGGCTTGATGCTGATGTTTCAGTACATTTGACATAGATGCCAAAATGTAACACCGCGCCATCTCATCGGCCTTGATCCACTTCTTATAGCTCTCTCTCTCCTTTTCCCCAGAATTATCTGCAGGCTTGGGAGGGCACTCTTCAAGGAGTACATATTTGTATTCCTCAGCAGTCAAGACAATGTCTAGATTCCTCTTCCAATCAACATAGTTGGGTCTAGTAAGTTTGTTCTCTTTCAGTATCACAACAAGTGGGTTGAAAGTCATTTTGAAAGAAAACCTAAGAATCACATAAATCAAAATATTAGATTTCAAAAAATTATTGATTCCTCAAACAATAAAATTTTAAAATCAACTAACACCTCAAAACACCGAGAATATCGTATGCCACGATAGTGTGGACGTATATGAATTCTACATTTGTAAGAGGAGGTTTTACCCATTAATTTTACTATCTTGTCAACCTAACTTTTTGACAAGTAAAATTAATAGTTGGTTCCTCTTTGGCCATACAAATAAAAGCAGTGACTCCGATGGGGAGGATACTTATATTTGAATCTAAGTGTTCACCATTACTCGGTACCAAGGTAATTATCTCGGGTTATGTGCCTTACGATGGGCAAGTACACACGCTCCTTAATAATTTCCTATAACCATATTCGACCTTGTGATCCACAAACAAACCCATCCGATATGGAGGAAGGCACTCAGAGCCGATGCGCAAGTTTGTTTGCATCACTTGTCAAATCGTAATGGAGGTTGCGGGAATTTATAAAAATATCCCTCTCCCACTTAGTAATTTGAAATTGAGAAATTTTCCTAGCCTACGACATGCATATCAATCAAAAAGCAATAAATATGAAAAATAAATTATTTTTCAACTATTATGGATTTTGTCTTCAATATGTCTCCCATTGCATCGCCATCTCGTCCGCTCCTCCTATGCCATGTACGAGCCATCCGGAGATCCGAGCCGAGACTAAAACCTATTTTAATTTACATCCATCGATCCTATACTCCACGAGGGAGTGTACATGAAATCTAGATCGAAAGTAAAATAAAATAAAGAGTGGCTAAAAAATGCCGTATTTAATTACAAAAACTAAATACTAGCCTCGTCAACCCCGAGAATTCAACAAAATAAATATTTACACACATACAATCACATATGGCCATAATATGCGGACCTTATGCTTGCAACCAAAGAGTTAAACTACGCATATTCTACTATTATCCGGCACATATAATATATGAAAAAATGCATAAAAATTAACCGAATCCTAAACACACAAAACCGAACACCTTGGCTCTGATACCAATTGAAGGGTTTTGCTTATCGAGTCCGTGAGGGGAAATTTCGCTTCTCATTTCACCTCGGTAGCTTGTCCATGGCGATCCCTTCGATGTCCCCGGATTTAAAAAATTTAATCCTAGACAAAAGGGATTGCCCAAACCACCAAGTCATCATCGTGCTATTCATTTAAAGAGGTCACTTGAACAAACTAGTTGTTCAAGCGACCATCCTCTATTCTACGAGTAGCCGCGGAATAGATGATGTCCGGATCGCCAGTTTTTGTGTTTATGCTCGGGATCCAAGTATTATTTATCCATTTACAAATTTATAACATGCTTATATTTGAAAAACAAAAACAAGCAACAAAAAAAAGAGAAAAGAGAATAGATATACCTCTTGATCTTCTAATGTATGACTTTCCTCCTTTTGGACATCGTGTGGGCGACGATATACCAAAAGTCAAAGCTCCTAGATTGCAAATCTTCCTTCCTTGCTCTTCCAAAGAAGGAGGAAGAATAGAAACAAGGTTCTTCTCCTCCGTAAAACCAACCAACAAGGAGCACACCAAACCCTTGCCGCCGGCCAACTAGAAGGAGGGGAAGATGATGGAAAACAACCAAGACACCAAGGGAAGTCCTATATCTTGTTTCCACCACCTAAGGAGAAGAGAGGAGAGGCTTTTTTCACCGGCCAAGGGCTGGGAAAAGGCTGGAAAAGCTACTGGACGCCGGCCAATGAAGGAGGAAGAAGAAAACAACACCTTCCTTATTTGGTGCCGCCCTAGCCTCTAAACCCTAACCCTAATCCTATCTCAACTAGGATTCCCTTCTCTTGCTGCCCAAACCTAGCTCTCTTTGATTGTAGTTCACACCAACTCCCATGCCCTCCTTTTATAGAGTTAGGGATAAGTCATGAATTAATCTCCTCCATTGGTTCTAGGGATTTAATCTCAACCGTCGGATCTAAAGATTTAATCTCAACCGTCGGATCTTAGCGATTTAATCTCTGCCTATGGATCTTAGAGTTTTGTTTCTATCCATTGGATCTAAGCTTCATGAGGTGTTAATAGGCTACATTAGGGACCATGAGAAGGAGTTGGATCTTGGCCACCCATGGATCAAGCCCACATAAAGTCCGATCCACTAATGATGATCCAATCCACTAAAGGATCATCATTGATCTACCTCACCAACCCCCATATGATAATATGGGCTCAATATATTATTTGTACATTTTCTCCCCGTTTTTAAGATCTCGAATATCCTTCGATTAATTAATTTATTGACCATTAATTAATCAACATCTAACTCCTTGAGTAGTACCACTCAACCTTTTCATCATGCCGGACCAAGTCCACCTGCAGGGTTTACATGATGAACCTTATGAGCTCCTCAAGGGGACATCATCATCATAATATATAGGACACCGTTTTCTCCTATAATCAACGACACACCATATAAATAATATCATCTCCCAACTTACCGAGCCTATCGATTTAATCTATAAATCTCGCCCATTAGTATATCAAAGAGATGAGTACTAAGTATATGTGCCCGTTATTATATCAGGATTCAGAGCATGTACTAAATAATATCTGAGGTCTGATTCGATTATGTAGTCAGCAATAAATCGAATCACCTCTAAGTTGGTCTTGCTCAATACACACAAAGTGCACTAGTGTGATTCTATGGTCAAGACAAACCAACACAAAATCACACTACAACCATTCCAATGGTTTTTCCAAAGCCATCTCGGTTGTGAGCCTTTACTTATACTTTTCAAGGGGCCGATAACATGATCTCCTGTGTGACACCACACACCATGTTATCTACAATGTAAAGTATTAGACAATATTGCATAACCATAAAAATATATAAACAATGATTATGTGATTCTTATTCCAAAATAAAGATGTTCATACAAAAGATAGACTTTTCAGTATACATCCCTACACTAGTGTGATTCTATGGTCAAGACAAACCAATACCAAATCACACTACAACCATGCCAATGGTTTGTCCAAAGCCATCTCAGTTGTGAGCGTATACTTATACTTTACAAGGAGCCGATAACATGATCTCCCGTGTGACACCACACACCATGCTATCTACAATGTAATGTATTAGACAATATGCATAACCATATATATGCAAACAATGATCATATGATTCTTATTTCAAAATAAAAATGTTCATACAAAAGATATACTTTTCAGTATACATCCCAACAAATAGCTCAAGAATGTGAATGGATGTTTTAAGCCACCCATGGTTGTTGACTTACTGTTGGATTAGGATGATTGGATTTTCTATCAGATCCTGCCGGAAGACGTTGGATTGAGTCAGGAGTTTAAAAATGACTCCGTACAAGTGTTTAAGAGTTGGAGACTGATAAGTAGTTATTGCAGGTCACCTTATTAGAGTCAGAAGTCTTCGACTGTTGGATAAAAAGGGTAAGATTAGAGTCATAGGCCTTGAGCTATTTTTCGATCATAGAAGACCCACCGCAGATCGTCAGAACTGTCTGATGTTATCAGCAAAATCAGAACAAAGACTCCGAAGGGATTATGTGCGTGTAGTGCGGATCATGAAGACACGTGAAGTCAGATTATCTGTTGGATCAGTTCATCTGTTACTATTGTAAGCAACCAGTACATTTGAGAAGCTATACTTTGAAGACTCAGTTGAAGACTATCAATGGTGTTCCGAGAGGATGATGCACCGTCTCGACAGCGGAGATCAACACCGAAGATTGGGTTATCTCATCAGCAGCGATCTACTACCTCAGGCGTGATTGGAGTTCCGTGATACTTCCCTTCAAGGAAAGTGATCTATGCAGCAGTATCAGCAGAAGACATCGCAGAAGACTCATGCAGACAACAATAGTTACCTCCAGATGTGATTTTCTTTGTACAGAGGAGAGAGTATACGACGATGGTTGTATCTATTCGGTATTCTACAGTTGCAGCTCGTAGGATTAAGTGATAGGATCGGATGATCTAGGAAAAATCCTCGGATCATTCGTCGTAGAAATGTGACCGCTTTATTGTGGACTGTTGGAACTGATCTTCTTCTCTTCGGAGAAAGGCCGAGACTTGCGAGGAGCCTTTGGATTGGATCGACAGATAATTGATTGTTCAGGGTATTACTTTAGGTTACCCTCAAGGTTAATATATTGAGAGATGCTTGTATTTATAGGTATCTTTGTCTAGAACATTCTTATTAAGATTAGAAGGGTCCTTTACATCGACTTGTGGGTCGGTGGTATCTCTACCGTCATATGAGATGTGGACCAACAATTAAGAAGTCAAGGGATGCCCTTAGACTTTGATAGACATACTTTTACTGTAGACATATCCTTACAGATAGTCAAATTGTTGAGAGTATGGTATGATTATGTATCTAAGAGGTGCGAATAATCTGAGAGTATTTGGATGTAGTTTCGGATGAACTCCAAGGCTTACCGTTGCATAGGCAAGTGGAGTAGGTGATCGAAATGATTGTGGAAAATAGTTCTTGTATCGAATATCACATACCGGGTGATAGTGTTGTTGGTATCAATGTTGCTAAACACTATAGTAATTGGAAGAACGTGAGTTGCGATTATAGGAAATGTTGGAAGGGATATTTATCTATCCCAGTATTCCTCCTTGAGAAGATCCGGAACTCTTTGTTGAAAGAGAGATGGACCTTTGAGATTATGCATCGATTATCGATGATGGAATCGATAGTTGTTAAAAGTAAATATCCTTCGTTGAGGATAGATGATATGTTTAGCTCAGCAAAGGACACCTGTGTATACTCTAGGGTTGATTTATGACTGGAGTATTGATATTATAGTGACATGATGTCATACAATTATCATGATTGTTGTGATGATTGATATATCATCAGTGAAGAGTAAAGAGGATGTAGGTGTGAAAAGATGACAATTTCATACTTAGTATGAATTTTATGAGTTGTGATTAAGTTGTTAGACTAATTAACGATTTAGTCGCCAGTGGATTTGAGAATCGTGTACTCTGGATACGATTGGATCAGGTTGTGGTCGTTGGAGTTGCTTAACTTGGCCACTGTAGATGGTGGTAGTTGGAGTTGCGCAGTCGGCCATTGTAGTTGTTGTTTCCTTGTATTGATTTGGTCATTCCTACGAATGTGGATGGGATGCTTTTAAGTGTTAGTATATCACTGACTTATTTGATCAGGAAGGTGATGGAATTTACTTGGTCGGAAGCCTGTGAAACTAGTTTCCAAGGCTCAGTCGATGGTGGACTTTTACATGAGTATTAGTTAATTCTTCCGAAGTGGATAAAAGGATGTTGTATGCAAATGTATTATTTCAGGGATCGGAGCGAATCCGATACAGTTGCATGAGACGTATCTTATGCCTACAACAGTTAAGAAACTACGAGATAGGCTGTCATATACATGATGCGGCTTTAGTAGTTATTATTTGGATTTGTAGATGTATGGAGCAGGAATGCTCATGGGATTTTAGCTAGCTACTGGGTAGCTACTATAGAGATGATAGAACATGAATTGATGCAACAAGGGAGATTGGTCATTATCGTTTCCCAGTCACTTTCAGTTCTGTGTGATACAGTGGATTATAGACAATAGACGAATTTCTCGAGTGATGAGAATGGAGTATTACATTTCCGTGGACGATTATATGTTCCGGACACGAATCTAGTTTAAGGAAGAGTGGCTATAGGAAGCACATCATTCGAGATTTACTATACATCCTGGTGGTACTCGGATGTACCGAGATTTGAAATGTTTATACTGGTGGAATGGTATAAAGAGAGATATAGCAGATTTTGCTGCTCGATGTTTAGTATGCCAGTGGGTGAAGGCTGAACATCAGAAACCCGCTAGATTGCTCCGGGAAATTTTGATTTTCGAAATGGAAGTGGGAGCATATCACTATTGATTTCGTTACGAAATTGCCTAGAACTCGTAAAAGACATGATGCAATTTGGGTGATCATGGATTGACTAGCTGAATCAACTCACTTCCTATTCGTGGGTCATACTCGTTGAATCATCCGACAGAGTTGTATTGCCAGAAGATTATCGGATTGCGTGGGGTACTTTTGAGTACTATATCTGATAGAGACCCATGATTTGCCTCGTGATTTTGGCAGAGTCAGCAGCAAGATATGGGCACAGAGCTTCGGCTTAGTATAACATTTCATCCGCAGACAGACAGATAGTCGGAGTGTACCATTTAGACTCTGGAGGATCTATTAAGATCCTGTGTCATGGATTATGGAGGCAGTAGGGAGAATTACATTCCTTTAGTGGAATTTGACTATAAGAATAGTTATCCCTCATCCATTCAGATGACTTCTTCTGAGGCCCAATACGGTAGACCCTGTAGATCTCCTGTGTTCTGGGAGTATTGTATATGCATGCATCTAGATAAATCAAATATGAGTCCAAGCATGCGTCTAGGAGTAGTTAGATAGATTGGTTCGAGGTGTGTCCCTCTGCACCAATAATCTAAAAGTTTATAATATAACCCTTAGGGTTAGTTTGCTCTCCCCCTTAGTCAAATATATGAAGAATAAGAGATGTAGGGGGCGCTAAACTTTGGCCTAAGAGTTGTTAAGTACAATAGTTGAGAAAATAAGTAGTATTTTGAAGAGGTTATATTTCAATTATCCTTAACATCTCACCCATTCTATGTGTCTTAGAAGTTGTTCACCTTATATGTTTTGTGAGATGATTTGAAATTGATTAAAGATAGTCAACCTTGGGTTAGATTCGGATTTAACCTTTAGATCGTTAAGTAACTTTTCGAGAAACTGGCTTCAAGGTCGTGGCGAGGCACAGGGGCCTTCTTTGATCGGAACAACGACCACTTCCTTAGATAAAGCCAAATTCAAGAAAATATCACTTAAGTCACTTAGGGTTACTTCCTGGTCTAACTAGTTTAGGATACGGCGAGGTAGCTTCAGCTAGTTCAACTCGGTCAAGTACACCAAGCTAGATACGCCTTATCTAGCTCGAATACACAAGACTTTATTTCCCTAACGTACTATCATCTCGCCGCATCCTGATACTATGTTGTCAAGAGTTGACTAACTATTTTCCCTATCTAGTCATTCTAAAAATTAAAGTAAAATATTCAATGGTTTTGCTACGTAAGCGGGTATACTATTTTAGTGTTAGCTCCCCCTGGACCATTGAACCAATATGGTCTATTCAAATAATGAACTTGATCCTGGGGAATCCAAAACTTATTAGTCCTTATATGTGAGTTCAATAAATCCTTTGGGACCCATGCTTGGACTCTTTGATGACTACGATTTACGATAGACATATAAGACCTATTCATAGTCTTTGACTTAAATCCGAGTCTGGCTTTATTGTACATGGCTCTTTGGGTTCTAAGTAGTCGATTAAGGTTCTTAGATCCCAACGTGAACCTTTCCAACCTAGCTTCAACCTCTTGAACTCAATCTTTCAAGAGAGAATTCTCCTCCTCAAGTTTTTCAATTTGGGTTGAGTTTCCCTCTTGAACTTGACTAGTTGAAGAGGTTAGAGTAGCCTCTAGCTTGAGGGTTTCAACCTCCTCAAGTAATGACTCAACCCTAGACTCGCACTTAGTTAATTTCCTAGTAAGCACTTTAATTGTATTGTAAAGCGTATGAATTAGTGAGCGGCTAACCTTAATTTTTTCTTTTGATCCAGCTTTGAGTTGCTTCTCGAAATAGTCCTTGAGTTCAGAGTCGGTGTTATAATTGGATTTGGATTCGGACTCTGACTCGGACTTTTCGAGTCTTGCCTACCTCACCTCCTCCACAACCCAGCGGTTGCTACTCCAAGGCCTTATCGGTCCTAGACCGCGTACGGAGGGCAAAGCACTATAACGTCTCCTCCTCGTTGGAGGTAGGAGACAACGATCACAAAACCGAAAGTACGAAGATGAGGCAACAAGCCTACCTCACCTCGTTATGAATAAAAACAAGGAATACAATATCAAAATATATTACTTGATGCTGCTGCCGATGAAGAAGATCAGAACTTGTCGTCGCGTCGACGTTATGACAGTGTTGGAGCGTTGGCATTGTAGGAGCACTTAAGAATAAACTTGATGATGTTTGGAGTTCGAATCCTCCTCTCCTTTTATAGAGTTTGGTGCTTGAATATGTCTCCTCAGAATTTGGAACAGATCACGAAGTTGTACAAATTTTATCGCGAAGTGGCCGCATCAAACATTATCCATTTTGACCTAGCGCAAAGGCTGATTCGTCGCCATCAGTCGACTGATGCCTCCCATCAGTCGACTGCCCAATGTCCAACAGTCGACTGCCAACCTGACCACTCCCCTGCAGTAAGAGGTTAGCTCGAAAAATGATAAATGCGATGGTTCCTAACCGTCCGATCTCGACCTAGACCTTCCACAGGAAGTCTTAGTCGGATCGTCGCCTATGGTCATCCCGGTACAGAGGACATGACCTTACCATCTCTCACTCACATGAGCTTACCTCGATACTTACTGTGTCGCTTTCGCTTTCGGCCTTCCACTCGATTCCTTCGGCTCCCTCCGAAGTCACTCGAGTGTCGCTCGACCACCGCGGCTTCCTCCGGGTGTCGCTAGCTTTCAGCTCCAGCTTTAGTACTTTTCTACACACTCGATTTAGCTCGTGAGATAACGATGTAAACTTAACTTTGTGTCTTTACCATAATCAAAACATAGGTTCGATTATCTGGTGCCCCTACACCAACAGGAAGTCGGGAAATGATAGTTGTTGGGGGCCACAGAGTATCCAACATGATGTAGAGTTGGTGTGCATCATCGGATGATGATTATTAGAGGTACAAGGTCGACAGAAGAGTTACGTAGATCGGAGGTGAATGCCTTTAGAGTTCTCAGTTGGGGAACAAGTATTTCTGCGTGTTTCACCTACGAAAGAGGTGAAACGATTTGGGCTAAAAGGGAAATTAGTTCCACGCTATATTGGCCCATTTGAGATATTGGCGTGGATGGGAGGTGTAGCTTAACGGTTGGATTTAACCTCTGACACTTACGGGTGTTCACAACGTATTTCATGTTTCTATGCTGAGGAAATACGTGTCACATTCTGATCATGTTCTGAAGGAGGTACCAATCCCACCTCAGTCTAATGCGACCTATGAGAAGATTCCAGTGCGGATTCTTGGTCGCAAGGAGCATCAGTTGCGGAACAAAACCATCCAGCTCGTAAAGGTTGGATGATAACATCATATCGATGAGGAGGCTACATGGGAGCTGGAAGATACTATCCGAGCTCGATACCCTCATCTGTTCACTTGAGGAATGTATGTGGTTCTTTCGGAAACTTGCTTAAAGTAATTGTTGCATGTTAGTACGAAATTTGGGGACCAAATTTTTATAAGTTGAGGAGAATGTAAAATACCCAAAAAAAAAAATAGAAAATACCCTTTTTAATTAATAAATTATCTTATAGAATTTTTAAAAAATTTTAGAAATTTTTCTGGATTTAAACGGAAATTTTATAGATATTTGATGGGTATAGAGCAAACAGGCTTTTGTAAAGCCTGTTTAGACTATCTGCTATTGAGTAATTAATAGGTAATTAACTTTAAAGCCGTCGATTCCTTCTCTTCCCCGACGCTCTCTTTCTCTTCCAAAATCGCTTCCAATCCCTCTCCTTCTCCCTCTTGGCATCTTCTTCCTCGAGACTACTCCCACGTGCTTCTGTTTCTCGTCGCAGCCGACTTCTACCCCTCATTTCTTCTTCCCTCTCTCAGCGAGCGATGGATGACCACAGGTCACCCCTTCTCTGCAAGCGGCGGAGAGTGAAGGAACCTCTCGATCTCGGCGACAACGAACACCTCCAGGAGCAGCAGATCCGTCGCCTTACTCTTGCCGCTGTGGATTTGCTCCGGCTGTCGCCCGTTATAGTTGAAGCTCCACTGTTTGATGTTGAGCACATCTTTCATCGCCGACTCGGTTCGGCATCGACCCTTCTTTTATCGATTTGGCAGCAGCAACCATCCGTTTGGTTGTCGGAGATCTCCACCGAGTGGTTGATGAACAACGCAAGCCCAAGCCTTCTATCATCCTCTTCTTCCGTTGGTCCGATGACAGCAAACAGCGTCACCGTATGGTTTTCGGAAATCACTCGAGTAGAGTCATCGGTGAGGGGTATTTCGCTGCCGGTGGTTGTCGGAGCTAGGTAGGAACCGCTTACCTTCTTACCTTGGACGAAATCCATTCTTCCTTTGAAATCCATACCACTTGAATAGCGGATTGCCGAAGCTAGGCCAGTTGGGGGTCTTTCTGATGAACAGGGCAATTTGGGGGAAAACTGTCGGTGGATCCCATGTGCTAGTATAATCGATTGTTCATTCCCTTCAATTGTTGCCGTCCGAATTTGTTGTCTGCCAAGGGTCTTGGCTGTGCGTGTTCTGTAATTAGGATGTTCTATTTTTGGCAGCAGGTTATCGTCGATTCTTAAAGCTATGGCCGATTGATGTAGGGAGAGGTAAGGGTTTTGTATGTTGATTAAGTTAACATATTTCTATGGGATGAACAGATTCCCTATAGCAGATACAGGAGTTGTGCAACTGCGATTGTGCAAGGTAAGATGGATTGGATTAATTTATGAATGAATTGTTGGGAGTATGGGGAATACAATCAAAGTCCCACATTGGTAAGACATGGAAAAGATCATGTGCTTATAAGAAAAAAGATATCTCCATTGGTATGAGGCCTTTTGGGTAAAGCCCAAAAACAAAACCATGAGGGCTTGGGCCCAAAGTGGACAATATCATACCATTGTGGAGATATGTGGATCTTATATGCACTAACAATTGGTATCAGAGCCATGGTCCATGTCAAGCCATGAACCTCGAACGAAGGAAGTTGAGCTCCCACGTCCGGATCAAGAGAACCAGACATCAGGAAGGAAGTCTAGTTGGGTCGGGGGGACCGAACAACTGGCAGGAAGTCCTGGTGGGTTGAAGATCGGACATCAAGCAGAGAAAATCCTTCGAGGAGGGATAGGCTTGAGGGGGGGCCCAATGTGGTCCTTCGTTTGAGGGGGGGATTGTTGGGAGTATGGGGAATACAATCAAAGTCCCACATTGGTAAGACATGGAAAAGGTCATGTGCTTATAAGAAAAAAGATATCTCCATTGGTATGAGGCCTTTTGGGTAAAGCCCAAAAACAAAACCATGAGGGCTTGGGCCCAATGTGGACAATATCATACCATTGTGGAGATATGTGGATCTTATATGCACTAACATGAATATCATTATCCTCGTGATTTAATTGATCTAGTGATAGTTGATGTCCCAAGTTGACCTGGTTTGTGATACAATATGAGGATAGATGTGACTTGTTTAGGTTAATTGGATAACTAGATTAATCTAGTTGATCGGGATACGAAGTCGGCGAAGAATTCGATTCGATCATTTGTTGTATAATAGAACTTAACTATAGTTCATCTTGTCTTGCAGGACTTTGATTAGTGATGGATGTTCGTACGTGTGAATAACTAATACGACCTACATATCAGGTGGGTAATTCCTACCCTGGTCAGGTAGTTTTAATGCATGCAGATTTAGATGCATGATCATCTTATATGATCATGTTACCTTGACTATGTTCTTATTTATTCTTGCGCTTGATACCTTATCTTTGGCTGTTAACTCCATTACTGCTATCATGTTACATTTTATCATGATTAAGAGTTATATATATAGGTGATATAAGTAATCTAGAATTTGTTTAGTTAAGTGCAAATAGTAAAGTCCGGATGACAACCTGATTGTAAATTGGGCAATGAGGTCATCTATGGATAGGTAATGTTTTGAACATAGGGTTAATTTAAATACCCTTAGGTTGTAGGTTTACCACCGACCATGTATTGTGTAAATGGTCAGGTGAATGGTACTTAGTGTGTCGCTACGGACCGGTGGTCCTAGCTTGATATAATCAATTTGAGTACGACTCTCTACATGATAGAGAGTGCATCGATTAGATTGGTATGACTCTCTACATGTTAGAGAGTGCGTCGATCAGATGAGTACGACTCTCTATAGGATAGAGAGTGCGTCCATCAGTTGAGTACGACTCTCTACAGGATAGAGAGTGCATCGATTAGATTGGTATGACTCTCTATAGGATAGAGAGTGTTATGATCAGTTGAGTATGACTCTCTACAGGGTAGAGAGTGCGTTGATCTGATTAGTATGACTCTCTGTAGAATAGAGAGTCTATGGTGGATGTCTGTATGTGAGACATTGTATTCATGTCATTTGCATGCACACTGACGATGTGGTCTCCCTTGTGGTTGAGAGGGTCGCTAATCATCCTACCTCCATGGTTACTCATAGGAGGAGTAATCGGTGTGAGGGTAGAGCATTGTGGTGCCGCACTCTACCACTATAGACGGTGGTAGTGGGATTTGTGTGCTGTAGTCCTGCGTGTGTGACACTCGACCACTCATGGGTAGTGACTGTCTGAGTGGCCAACAATAGGGAGCCCCATCGTGTAGCTTGCTCTTCAAGCTTATATGCTACTCGATCATACTGCCCACTCGACCACTTGAGAGTAGCGGTTGGTGTTGAGTTAGGACAGTTGTCATGCTCGAGCCACCGAGGCCACACTGGGGTCGTGGTAGCTTTAGGGTGAGCCGACATGACCATGCATGCTGCATTGCCGACTTATGACATTTTTGCATATTTCCATATATATATATATATATATATATATATATATATGCAGTCTATATATATATGTTTATTGTGATGCTGCATTTGATTGTACTATGCTTGTTGCATTTGGTTGTACATCATCTTCATACATGCTACCTACATTGCTTATACTGTTGTGTAGGATACCTGTATAGTTGTTAGATTGTCTATTGTATTCTTTGACCCGTATTTATGTTGTTATATAGTTTAGATCAGACTTCTTGTATACGTATATATTGTGGATATGTGCTCAGGTTGGATAGGTGTAGCATAGTAGACGTTCAGGTATGTCTGCATTTTATATTGGCTTTTGGTTAGAAGGTATATACATGGATATGTTATCATGCTAGTGTTACCTGATATACTTGTAGATTTTTCTATCAAATTAAATGTGATATGGATATATACATGTTTTCCTATCACCTGCTGAGTTTTACTCACCACCACGGACCCTGGGTTTTTCAGTCGCCCAGGTAACAGGTAGCCGACTTTGTGATGGACTTGGAGCACCGCTGGCTAGCATCGTCTCATGTCAACTCCGAGAGTCCGGGTTTTTTTGGTTTTCATTGGTGTTCCGATATGGATTTGGTTTATGTGATGTTTTGTAGTGATTGGATGCTGTAAATGTTGTACCTTTCCTTTCTGGTTTTGTTATGGTGTTCTGAGTCGGTGTTAGTCATACCGGTATGCATGTGTGTAGTTTGTGATGTTGTTGTATTATGTTTCCGCAGTGTTTTGTGTTTTGATGTGTTATTATGGTTACATTTTACATATGTTATGTTTATTTTGGGTCTAAGGGCCTTGTATTAACACGAGATGTTGCCACTTACAGGGGAGATGGCGTCCGTTTGCTTTTCGACATGACATACTCTCGGGGCGTGACATTTATTATAAGTTCCTCTATCAGGGAAAAATAAGTTTTTATGAAAATGCATAAAATTCTCAAAAGTTAGGCAAAAATTCAAAAGTTTTAAAATTTTCTAATGTTGTATCAACTTTGAAATCTAGTTTTACCTTTAAATGTTTCAAATCATTAACTCAAGGTTCTCAAAACATGAAATTGTTTTCAAATTATCAAGAATATCCATCTATGATCTTTAGGCAAGATGTTCATGAGTTAAACATTTACTTTCCCCATAGTTGGTCAAAGATTGCTATATCATGATACATCTAATGACTCATCAAAATGCCATAAGCATTAGTGAATCATTTATATCAACTTAACATCTCACCCATTGCTATGTTTATCAATCAAGTTATTCTTATAGTGTGTTGTGAGATGTAACTAAGGTAATTCTACTTAACCAAAAATTTCTCATGCAATGCTACCCAAGTTAAGCATTATCCAATATCACCCATCATGATCATAAGTCAACCATTTAGCAAAGTATGAAATAAATTCAATTATGGTTGACTATCCTAGGTTTTTCTATCCTTTAAGAGTTGACATGGGTACCCAATATAGATTCTTTCCAATAGGGTTTACCAAGTATTACTTGGGGATCCATTTTCTAGATACCATTGTTGTTTTTGATTGCTCCCTAGAAATTAGGCAATGGTATGACTTTACATTCCTTGATTCCTCATATCCTAAGCCTTTCTTATTGAAACTTGCCCTTTGACTTCCTATGTGTTGGTGCAGTAGGCACCTAAGTCGAACCTAAGTTTTGATTATAGCAAACGATACAAAGTTAAGCATATATTGTTATCTCATGAGCTAAATCAAGTGTGCAGAAAAGTCTCAACGCTGGAGCTGAAGGCTAGCGACACCCGGAGGAAGCCGCGTTGGTCGGGCGACACTCAAGAGACTTCGGAGGGAGCCGAAGGAATTGAGGGAAGGCCGGAAGCAAAAGCAACACATAAGTACTAAGGTAAGCTCGTGTGTGCGAGTGTAAGCAAGGTCGTATCCTCTTTACGGGGAAAGACTTAAGCGTAGATCCGACCCAAGACATCTCATAGGTGGTCTAGGTCGAGATCGGATGGTCGACGACCGTCAAAATTATGTTTTTGTTGAGCTAACCTTGACTTGCAGCAAGCATCGATCATTGCCCGACAGAGGACTCATTTGCCATCAAGCGGTCGCAGAAGGTCGACACTCGTGATCTTGCCCGATCGGTGGTGATGGCCATCGGTCATTCTTGGTCAAAGGATCAGCCTCGAGGAGTCAAGCTTTATCCCCATTTTTCAAGGAGTTTTGTGCCCAATTCTTATTGGTTGAAGACCCATTCGATGAGGGGCTTAAAGGCTATAAAAGGAGGGCCAAACCTAGGGTTTTTGATTAATTAAAAAAAGCTTCCAAGTGCTTCCGATATGCTCCGACTCTCCGACATCCCTCTGACGGCTAGCGAGACGATAGAGCTTCAACCTCCAACCTTTAAAGTCGCTGTAACGAAAAGTTCTAAATTGTATTTCAGTTTATTTCTTTTAGTAAAGCTTTAAATCATATCAAGGAGAGGGAGTGTCCTCTACCTTGAGTCTTTATCGAGTTTTGTATGCTTTGACTCCTATCTCCAACGAGGAGGTGTTTGGTTAGTATTTTGCCCTCTCTATGGGTCAAGGACCACTAGGGCCTTGGAGTAGTAGCCGAGGCTACGAACCAAGTAAAACCTCATGTTTTTATTTATTTATTGTTATCTTTCCGCTGCGTTTTACTCATTACCTTAACGAACGATTACGAAAAAGTTCTTATCGCTATTCACCCCCCCTCTAGCGAACCGCATCGATCCAACAATTGGTATCAGAGCCGGGGGTTGCTAAGATTTGGTGAAACCACCAATCTAGCCTTTTTACAGATTTATTTTTCTTTTAATTCTGTTTTTTTTTATTTATTTCTCCTTGTTAAGTTTTTCTCCCGCACTACTAATCCAAGACGCGAGTCTTGGTACTTGTTTTCGTGTTTTTGTCGTTGTTAGTTTCTTCGTCTCCGTCTATTTGTGTCTTTTGTTCTAATGGCCCATCTCGAGGGTTTTAGCACCGTCCGACCTCCGTTTTACAATGGAGATGACTTCTGTTATTGGAAGGGTCAGATGGAATGCTTTCTCAAAACCCAAATCGAGATGTGGATCATAATCCAAACGGGTTTCACACTTCCGACTAATGAAGTGGGTGACTCCTTGGATTATGATCAATGGACCATTGCGACAAAATGACAAGTCAAAGCTGACGCCAAGGCAACACAAATCCTCCAATGCGGCCTATCCAAGGAGGAGCTAAATCACGTTGGCCCCTTCATAAGCACAAAAGATCTTTGGACGAAACTAGTGGAGCTACACGAAGGGACCGATGAAGCCAAGGTATGTAAGCGTGATCTTCTTTTCAATAAACTATATAACCTAAAAATGCAGGAACACGAGTCCGCGACCCAACTTCACGCCCGAGTCCAGGACATAGTCAACAACCTACACGCAATCGGGCAAAAGGTCGAAAACCGCGACCTTATAAGGTATGTTCTAAACTCATTTCCGAGGACTACCTTGTGGGCATCCATGGTCGATGCCTACAAGGTCTCCAAGGATCTTTCTAAAATTAGGTTAGATGAACTCTTTTCCGATTTCAAATTACATGAGCAGTCCAACTCGGAACCCGAGAGGGGTATAGCCTTGTTTGCAGGATCAAAGAAGAAGAAAATCGCAAGCAAGCCACCACCAACCGAGGAGGAAGACGAGTCCGAAGAAGAAGTTGACCCGGAGTTGACTGTCGAACTAATGAACCTAGCTCGAAGGATAGCCAAGGGACGAAAGCGAACCATGACTCAACTCAACCAAGGTAAGCCTAAAAGTTCTAATATTAGGTGTTATGAGTGTAATGTGTTTGGACATATCAAGTCCGAGTGCCCCAAGCTCAACCACCAAGCACCTAAGCACAAGAAGGCCCTCAACGCGACATGGGAAGAAGCGCCATCCAAGAAGACGAAGACCACATCTTCATGTCGAAATCAATTGAGTCGGACACGAGACCGAGCCTGAACTTGAGTCGAACCCGAGGATGACTGGACCACGGTTACCTTCAAGTCAAGCCACGGATACGCATCCGGTTCAAAAGATACCCTTAAAGTAAGTCGAACTTTATTTAATACTTGACATAATACGGTTAGGTTTTTGTCTAGGAAGTTAGCTAAGTCCGAGTCCAAGGTCGAGACCCTTGTTGAGGAGGTTAAACTCCTCAAACATGAGGTATCCCTAACCTCTTCGACTCGTCGAGTTCAAGAGAATGAATCAACTCGAGTTGAAAAGCTCGTTGAGAACTCTCTCTTGAAAAGTCAAGTCAAGATCTTAGGAACATGTTGGAAAGGTTCACTGGGATCCAAAGGACTTGACCTCCTACTTGGATCTCAAAGGGCCGTGTACAACAAGGTCGGACTAGGATTTAACTCAAACACGACTAATAGGTCTATATGTCGATTGTAAGTACATAGGAAACATGTCCAAGCATGGGTCCCTAAGAACCTTTTGATTTCAACTCTAGGATCCAACCTGCATCGGATTCCCAAGGACCAAATCCAACTATGTGGATAGACCGAACCGATTCAACGGTCCTAGGGGGAGCCAAGATAAAAACATGTTTGTGCTTTAACTTAGAAATTGCATGTTTTAACTTAGAATGTTTGTGCTTTAACTTAGAAATTGCATGCTTTAACTTAGAAAGTTTGTACTTTAAAACTTGTGAACTCACTAATCAACTTCGAAAAGATTGAGCCTCGGGGAGCCTCTTTTCATAAACATAACCAACTAAAATTCTTCGAAAAGATTGAGCCTCGGGGAGCCTCTTTTCAAAAATAACCAGTTAGACTAGGAAATAATCTTAGGTGAGTCAAGTCATCATTTTCTTGAACATGGCTTTGTCTAAGGAAGTGGTCGATGATCTGATAAAAGAAGGCCCCTGTGCCTCGCCACGACCTGGAAGCCATGATCTTGAAAAGGTAAACTTGACAAGCCTAGGGTCAAATCCAAATCTAACATAAAATTACTTGAACCTAAATACACTTAATCAACTTAATTGGAAATCATCTCACAAAAAAACACATAAGTATAACATGCTTGATCATATAGACACAGGTGAGATGACCTAGGTTTAACAACTTACAACCAATTTTTTTTTAAAAAAAAATCTAACATCCAATCCAACCACCTTGTGTGTAGGATCAATGGATGTTGGACGGTTACTCGACACATGACCGGGGATCAACTCAAATTCACAAAGCTTCGATTCAAATGACAAGGATCGGTAGCCTTTGGGAATAACGGCAAGCTCAAAATTATCGGATCAGGTGATATCGAGCTTAACTCGAATTTTGTTATTAAAAATGTATTACTTGTAGAGAATTTTGAATATAACCTGCTTAGCGTAAGCCAATTATGTGACAATAACTATAAGGTCATATTTTTAGAAAATGAATGTGTAATTAAAACAAATAAAACAGCTAAAACAATACTCAAAGGAACTAGGACAAATAACATTTACACAATTAACTTAATCAAATCCTCAGCCAAATGTCTTATGACACAGGAAGAGGAATCATGGTTGTAGCATCAACGACTCGGTCACTCGCACCCAAGACTCGTCCACAAGATGAGTCAGAGTGGCTTAGTCAGAGGCTTACCCAACCTCAACAACTTGGTTAATAAAATCTGTAATGCTTGTCAACAAGGAAAACAACTTAGGACACAACACAAGTTAACTAACCAAGAACGAACCTCAAGTGTACTTGAGCTCCTGCATATGGATCTATTCGATTCACATGGAGCCAAGTCACTCAATAGAAGTCAATATTGCTTAGTCATAATTGACGACTACTCGAGTTACACAGGTTAGGTTCATCAAACATAAAAATGATACCCTAGATCAATTAATCAATCTATTCAAATTAATCGAGAATCAAAAAGACCTTAAGGTTATAAGACTTAGAAGCGATCATGGTGGTGAATTCGAAAATCAAAGGTTCACCGACTTCTGTAACCTAAATGGATACCACCATGAATTCTCTTACCCTAGGACCCCTCAACAAAATGGCCTAGTGGAGCGGAAAAACC
The DNA here is from genome assembly GCA_025175895.1 of Wurfbainia villosa. Taxonomy (NCBI): domain Eukaryota; kingdom Viridiplantae; phylum Streptophyta; class Magnoliopsida; order Zingiberales; family Zingiberaceae; genus Wurfbainia; species Wurfbainia villosa. The sequence continues at coordinate 32,318,380 of CM045990.1, read as the reverse complement.
GAACTCTACAAGAAGCCGCTAGGACCATGTTGAACGAATACGACCTACCCGATAGGTTTTGGGCAGAAGCCGTGAGTATGACATGCTATGTCCAAAATAGGATCATTATGGTAAAAAGGCACCTTAAGACCTCGTACGAGATTTATCACGATAAAATACCTAACATCAAGCACTTTAGGGTATTTGGGTGTAAGGTACATATCCTAAACACTAAGGATTACCTAGGGAAATTTACATCCAAAACCAAGACCGGAATCTTTCTAGGATACTCGACTACAAGTCGAGCTTATAGAGTATATAACCACGACACCCTTAGAGTCGAAGAGACTATTAATGTAGTGTTCGATGAAGTGCCCGAACCTACAAAACCTTTAATGACCCCAAGTGATGAGCCCACTGATACCAAACTTGTCTCCGACCCTGAGATCGAGTCTAATCCACATCAACCAACTTCTCTTGTCGACCAAGTGACAAGTGATCCGAGTCAAACTAGTGTTCAACCAAATCACTCTATTGATCAAGTGATAGATGACTCCAACCAAACTAGAACTCAAACGAGTCATCCTATGGATCAAGTTGTAGACTCAAACCCAAATCCAACTAGGACTCAAACGAATCATCCTATCGACCAAGTGATAGGAGATCCTAATCTAGGAGTTCGAACTAGAGCATCCTATAGGAACCTTAGTCAAATTTCCTTAATTTCAAAGATAGAACCCAAATCAATTGAACAAGCTCTTCTTGATCCCGATTGGATTATTGCAATGCAAGAAGAGCTAGCTCAATTTACTAGGAATGAAGTGTGGGAAATAGAACCACCACCTAAAGACAAAACGATAATTGGAACAAGGTGGGTGTTTCGAAATAAGCTTGATGATAAAGGTGAAGTAGTTAGAAACAAGGCTAGGTTAGTCGCCAAAGGGTTTAGTCAAGTCGAAGGATTAGATTACGACGAAACCTATGCCCCAGTAGCTAGACTCGAATCCATTCGAATGTTGCTAGCTTATGCCGCACATCGAGGATTTAAGCTGTTTCAAATGGATGTTAAGTCGGCATTCCTAAATGGATACATTAAAGAAGAAGTTTATGTTAGCCAACCCCCCGGATTCAAAAATCTAGATAAACCCGACCATGTTCTAAAACTTAAGAAAGCTCTCTATGGACTTAAACAAGCTCCTCGAGCTTGATGCGAGACTTTCAATCCATCTTAAGTCAAAAGGGTTTAACCAAGGCTTAGTTGACCCAACTCTCTTCGTAAAAACCTTAGGTAAAGAAATATTCATAGCTCAAATTTACGTAGATGATATAATTTTTGGAACCTCTAACTCAGCCTTACTAAACGAGTTCGTTTCACTCATGGAAAGTGAGTTCGAAATGAACTTGGTAGGCGAGTTAAGTTTCTTTTTAGGTCTACAAATTAAACAAACTAAGGATGGTATATACCTATATCAACAAAAATACACTAAGGAGTTAATTAAAAGATTTGGAATGCAAGACGCTAAGGTAATAAACACCCCAATGGCGATTAACGTTAACATAGGAGAAGACCTAGAAAGTAAGACCATTGACTTAAAGTACTATAGGAGCGTGATAGGAAGTCTCCTATACTTAATGATCGACCCAACATCCTATTCGCAGTAAGTATGTGCGCCAGGTTTCAAACCTGTGCTAAGGAGTCTCACCTAACCCTAGTTAAGCGTATCCTTAGATATCTAAAGGGTACACTTAACGTTGGTATTTGGTACCCTAGATCTACGGAGTTCGAACTAATCGGCTACTCCGATTCGGATTATGCCGGTAGTAAACTCGATAGAAAGAGCACGAGTGGTTGTTGTCAACTACTCGGCTCGAGTCTAGTAAGTTGGTGCAGTAGGAAGCAACACTGTGTCGCTTTATCTACCACCGAAGCCGAATACATTGCGATGGGTGAGTGTGTCACTCAACTTCTTTGGATGAAGCACACTCTCCGCGACTTTAAGTTAGACTTTACGAATACTAAACTTCACGTAGACAACATTAGTTCGATTAATCTTACAAAGAATCTGATATGTCACTCTAGGACCAAACATATAGAAGTTAAACACCATTTCATTCGAGAACATGTGGCCAACGGAGCCATACAACTCGAACACGTCGAATCGAAGTCTAACTTAGCAGACCTATTTACTAAACCCCTACCCGAAGCCGAATTTAGTCTATTAAGACAAAAATTGGGCATGTGAGTAATAGAATAGGTACATGCAAATTATATGTTCTTACTACTATTTCTTTAATTTCATTTTTATGGAACTAGCATAGGACATACCTTAGATATCATGCACCTATAGATTTAAGGAGCCAGTACATCTCACAACACATAGGACTAATGTGTTTGTGTACTTAACCACGTAGATGGGCGTGAGATGTTAGGACCTTACTCCTGGTTCCAGATGTAGAGCTAGTGCATCGCTATGAGCCACGAAGTATAATCATACATACTAGCAAACTCGACCTGACTGGTTGATCCTTCATATCAATCAAGCCAAATATGAGTCGAACATTTTATAGATGAACCTATTTTCAGTATATTATTTTCGAAATAATGTGGAACATGCTTGGACTTTAAAATTAAGACTTGCTCTCACTCTTTTCGATATATGGCAAAAGGGGGAGAAAACGGCCAAAGTAAGTTAAGGGGTCAAAATTTTTTTTGATAACTTAACTCTTACTTCATATTTAAACCAAAAGTTAAAACTTAGTTAACTTTTAACAAAAGGCCAAAGAATTCTTAACTTAAACTTATTTGTGCCGTCTACGTTTTACTTAAACTTATTTTTTAAACTTTATGTCGTTAATGTTTTACTAAGGGGGAAAAAGGGCTTAACTAAAATGTTTTACTAAGGCCAACTTTAAGTAATGTTAATTACTTAAAGCAACCCTCAAGGGGGAGGATTAAGGTCTTTCTTCAAGACTCACCCTCGGTCAAGGGGGAGGTTTCCTCAAGGGGGAGTACTTGAAGAAAATCCTTACTACTCCAACTTAATCTTCATATTTTTTGTTTCTCATGCACATTATTACTCTTCATGCTCGCTATTTACTTAACTTTGTATGTGGGTTTGCCATAAATCAAAAAGGGGGAGATTGTTGGTGCAGTAGGCACCTAAGTCGAACCTAAGTTTTGATTATAGCAAACGATACAAAGTTAAGCATATATTGTTATCTCATGAGCTAAATCAAGTGTGCAGAAAAGTCTCAACGCTGGAGCTGAAGGCTAGCGACACCCGGAGGAAGCCGCGGTGGTCGGGCGACACTCAAGAGACTTCGGAGGGAGCCGAAGGAATTGAGTGGAAGGCCGGAAGCAAAAGCAACACGTAAGTACTAAGGTAAGCTCGTGTGTGCGAGTGTAAGCAAGGTCGTATCCTCTTTACGGGGAAAGACTTAAGCGTAGATCCGACCCAAGACATCTCATAGGTGGTCTAGGTCGAGATCGGATGGTCGACGACCGTCGAAATTATGTTTTTGTTGAGCTAACCTTGACTTGCAAGCATCGATCATTGCCACAGAGGACTCGACTAGTCAAGCGATCCGCTGAAGGTCGAACTCGATCGATGATCTTTGCCGCGTGATTGGTGATGGCCATCAGTCGACTGCTGGTCAAAGGATCAGCCTCGAGGAGTCAAGCTTTATCACCATTTTTCAAGGAGTTTTGTGCCCAATTCTTATTGGTTGAAGACCCATTCGATGAGGGGCTTAAAGGCTATAAAAGGAGGGCCAAACCTAGGGTTTTGAATTAAAAGTGCTTCCGATACGCTCCGACTCTCCGACATCCCTACGACGAAGCGCTGCCGAGACGACGACTAGAGCTTCAACCTCCAACCTTTAAAGTCGTCGGTAACGAAAGTTCTAAATTGTATTTCATTTTATTTCTTTTAGTAAATCTTTAAATCATATCAAGGAGAGGGGGAGTGTCCCTCTACCTTGAGTCTTTATCGAGTTTTGTATTCGTTTGACTCCTATCTCCAACGAGGAGGAGTTTGGTTAGTATTTTGCCCTCCGTGCGTGGTCAAGGACCACTAGGGCCTTGGAGTAGTAGCCGTAGGCTACGAACCAAGTAAAAACCCTCGTGTTTTTATTTATTTATTGTTATCTTTCCGCTGCGTTTTACTCGTACCTTAACGAATGATTACGAAAAAGTTTTTATTGCTATTCACCCCCCCCCTCTAGCGAACCGCATCGATCCAACACTATGATCATTTTCAAGGTATTAGAGCCTATGGCAAACTTTTAAAGAGCTTTACTAAGATATTCTACCTTTTCCCTTAAAATCTTTTTTTTTCTTCTAAACATGCATTATTTGAACTAGAAGAAGCAATATTATTATGTGAACATGTATTCTTTAGCTTTTCTTCTAGAGTTCTAATCTCATTTTGCAAGCATTTATTTTTCTTCTTTGTTCTAAATAAATCTCTAGTTAAATTTGAAATCATATAAATGACATCTTGAGTAGGGAGATTCTTTACCACACCCAATCTTCTTCCGATTCCAAAGGTTGTGCTCCCCCTATATTTGAGCTCTCCTCCTCACTTGTACTTCCTTCTTCTTGTTCGGATGAGGTGGAGGCTACATCATCTAATCCCATGAGTGCAAAATGTAAGGTGGCCTCCTCTTCTTCCGATGAGGATGAGTCCCATGTAGCTTTTAAGTTTTGGGATTTTGACTTCTTCTCCTTTTCCTTTGACTTCTTCTCTTCTTTCTTCTTGCCTTCTTTCTTCTTGTCATCCTTCTTCTTTTCTTCCTTCTTCTTGTTCAATAGAGGACACTCATCCCTCTTGTGTCCTTCTCCTTGGCAATTATAGCATATAATCTTCCTTGTCCTTCTCCTATCATTGGATTTGTTAAACTTAAAACCTTTTAATGCATGTCTTACCCTTCTTACCATATGTGCCTCTTCTTCTTCTTCTTCTTTTTTTTTTCCTTGTAACAAGTGCTACTCCCCTTGATTAATTGATTGGTTCTTCAACTATTCCTCAAAGGCGAGTTTCATGAAGTTCTATAGTAGAGAAAAATTCTTCTAAAGTACTAACCATTAAATTCCTTGAGATATAGAAGGAATCAACCATGGAGCTCCATTTTGAGGATTGGAGAAATGCATCAATAGCTTTCATAATCATGTCCCGATTTGATAGCTTTTCCCCTACACTTGACAAGCCATTGATTATTTCTTTAAATCTAGAATGTAATGATAATACCTTTTCTCCTTTGTCCAATTTGATATTGTTGAGTTGTGATTGGAGAAGATCTCATCTTGCTAATTTGGCTTCGAATGTACCCTCATGAAGCTCAATTAACTTCTCCCACATCTCCTTTACACTTGAACACTCTCCAATCCGATTTATTTCTTGTTGAGGAAGCACATTTAAAAGGTGATGCTTGGCCTTGAATTTGCTAGATGTTCCTCCCTTTGCTTCTTTGTCCATCTTGATTTTTCCATCGTCTTGTTGTCTTCTTTCTTGGTACCTCAAAACCATTTTCCATAATTAGCATAATATCAAAGTCGGTTTCAAAGAATACCTCTATTCTCTTCTTCCACCATGAAAAGTCTCCTTCAAACTTTAGTGGGCGAATGTTCATGCCGACCATTTGATGTCCTTATCACGGTGATGAATCCAATGATAAGGTCCTTGCTTTGATACAACTTGTTAGGACTGATGCTCCAGCTAGAAGGGGGGGGGTGAATAGCCTTTCTTGTTTTTCTATAAGAGTTGTTAGCTAAAGAACAAATAAAATGAAGGCTAAAACAAAAGTAAATAAGACAATGCTAACACAAGCCTTTAACGTGGTTCACGACCTCTTGCCGCTAGTCCACAACAATCCTTTAGGTGGATCACTCCTTTAACCCTTCACTATTTTCTCCTTTAGATGAACACAAGGTGGAGAAGAACCTTCTTACAATAAACTCTTCTTCTCACAAGATAATAGAAGTAAGATTAGAGAAGAGTAGAGTAAAAAACACTTAGAAAACTTGGAGAGCTTGAGAGCAAGATTTGGAATGTGAGCACTAGCCTTCTCAAGCTTCCCAAGGCCTCCTTTTATAGAGAGGAGGCTGATTTTCCTATTGAGCTTGCAACAGTCGACTGCTGCATACTAGCAGTGGATTGCTGCTATAGCTAATCAACTCCAATGACTCCTGCCTCACTTGATCTTCGATCGTCATAGCCCAATGTGACTCTAATCAGTCGATTGATCACACCGTCAGTCGACTGATCAAGTCAACAGTCTATTGCTCTATGTAATTAGTCGACTATGAGAGTTTTTGTGTCCGTGTTCACTTATAACAGTCGATTGCCAGGGTTTGGAAATCGACTGATTGTGGAACAATCGACTGTCAAACCCTAGCAGTCGACTATTTTGGCCATATTACTCAGCTGACTTTAGCTAATTGCTTGACCAGTCGACTTGGACTAGTCGACTGATAACCATATCAGTTGACTGGTGTCGGGTAAAACCTTGAACAAAGGTGTTTGAGCTACCACCTAAGGATAAGATCCACAAATTTGGGATCTAGATATGTATTGGTGCAATCGGCCCAGGTTAACTCGAGTTTGACTCGAGCAGTATTTTTATGATAGACAAAACTTATGACATGGGATTGTCATAAAGAAGTCTAACATGGAGTTGACATGGAAAACCCAAGCATGGAGCTTGGTGTGGAAAAGTCCAAAGCATTGCGAAGCCGTGCGCTTGGTGCTTGGTGAGAAATGCATTGCGAAGCAGTGCGCTTGGTGCATTTGGGAAGTCTTGAGAACTTGGCAAGTTCACTAGGCTCGGGGTCCTTGAGTCGGTGAAGGATGATATTGCAAAGCCGTGCGCTTGGTGCATCCGAGGGACTGCCGGACGGGGAGCGAATGGAGTGAGGCCCAAAAGGGGAAGCAAACTTCGAGGGCAAAACGAGAAGGATGGCAATGCGAAGCCGTGCGCTTGGTGCATCCGAGGGACGTAGGCCAGAGGGAGAGAGCTTTGGTGGGGAACTCCATGAGGGATGAGGTGGACTTGGCCAAGTGGCTAAGACTGAGTGTCGTATGCTCAAACAACTTGGTGTTTGAGGTTTTACTGCATTAATGATCGATATAGGTGCGATCGCCCGAGTCGACTAGGGTTCGACCGTGTTTCCGATCAACAGGTCATTGATCCCGATCGCCAAGGGGATGATGGCTGACACCATCAACCGATTAGGAGATCACGATTAATCGTGACCGTGCATGGGCATGTGGTTACCGAGTTTCACTGATCGATGGAGGCCGATCGATGGGGTCGGTGATGGGTATCATCAGTCGACTGATGTGTGATCCGTTGGAACTTAACCAACGTGGATCTGGCCGTTGTGAGACAACGACTACAGGATCAGTCGACTGATGGTCACGATCAGTCGATTGATGGGCGCAAAATCAGCTTGATGCAGGTTATAAATGGAGCTCAAGATGGGGGATTTTGCTAATACTTTTGTGAAGCTATTGGAGGGGATTGCTGTTGCATTCCAGACCTTCAAGAGCCATCTAAAGCAAGCAACAAGAAAGTGATCAAAGCAATTGTGTAAAAGTTTGCTTTTGTATTGTCTTTGTATTTCATATTACTTGTTGTAATAGCTTGTACGAGATTTCTCCACCTTCGACATGTAGTCAAGAATGAGTTTAGTTAGTGTCGTGCGCATAACTAGAGCTCGGTGAGCTCGCCCGTGGAGTAGGAACCATTCGGTTCCGAACCACGTATATCTTGTGTATTGTTGTGTGCTTGGATTGTTGTTATCATTATTATTGTTATTTCCGCTACGCTAACTACAATCGTAGACGAGCACGCAAGAAGAACGATCGTATTCCACTGTACGACGATAGAGGACTATTCACCCCCCTCTAGCCGGCCACCATCGACCCTACAAGTGGTATTAAAGCCAAGGAGCTTGTCGAGGACTAACCGCCGACACAAGCACTACAAGATGGCCGGCTACAACATCCATCCACCAAAATTCGATGGAGACTTTTCTTGGTGGAAGAAAAGGATGGAGGTATATCTCGAAACCGACTTTTATTTTATGATTATTGTAGAAAACGGTATTGAGATGCCTAGGGATAAAGACAACAAGCAAATTGAGAAGTCAAGGTGGACCCAAGACCAAATCAAGGACTTCGAGACAAATCTCAAGGTAATCAAATTACTTAGTGATTTGATTCCTAACAACATTTGGTCTAGGTTGGGTAATTTTAGGGATGCAAAGGAATTATGGGAGAAGATAATGAAAATCCAAGAAAATTCCCAACCGGCACAAGTAGAGGAGAATGCCGAGGAAGAATCGCCATCCACATTTGATGATGTTGATGATTTGGTGGAGACCTCCACCTCTAGCATTGAGGGGGAGGAGAGGCAATCTTCCACTCCGGAGCAAGATCAAAATGAGGCATCTACCTCCGGAAGAAGTGATCAAGAGTCCTCCACTTCTCTAGGTAACTCAAGCATAATGATTTTAAATAAAGATCACATAATATGCTTTGAGTGTAGGGAGAAAGGGCATTACAAGAGTAAATGCCCAAAATTGGCTAAGGAAAAGGCATCGACACTAAAAGTCAACCAAAAGTCAAAGGATACCGGAGTCCCCACAATCAAGAGCAAAGAGCACACTGTGTGCTTTAAATGCAATCAAAAGGGACACTACCGAAGCCAATGCCCTAGGGGGAGGAAGAAAGGGCAAGAAGGTGTATCTCATGTAGGGGGAGCTTCCAAAGCTAACCCTAAGGTATATTTAAATTATGCACCTTCAATTTCTAAAGTTAAAAAGCATGCTAAAAACTATTTTAGTTCTCTTGCAATTATTAATGAAAAGCATGTTAGTAGAAATAATAAGGTTTATTATTTAGGTGCCAAGCATGTTAGTTTATCTAAGGACAAACCTAGGACCAATAACACTAGACCAATCTTGCCTAGGGAGTCAATTAGGAGAATTGAAGAAAACTTGGGCATTAACCCCAAGAAATCTAGGCATATGCCTAAAAAGAAAAACAATTCCCAAAAATCCAATGATAAATCAAAATTGGGAAGATTAGAGGTGGAGAATCAAGCCTTGAGGTCAAGGCTAGAAAAACTTGAGAAGACCCTCAAAATAATTACAAATTCGGTTAAGGGGTCTAATGTCCAAAAGTCAAGACCTAGGGTTCAAGAACGGTCTAAGGGCAAGAAGGGTTGTGGTCACAAACCTATGTCCTATCATAATGTTCCATTTAATTATGGAACAACATCTAGGTCTAGAAAAACCAAGGCTAATAGGGAAGCCATCCCTAAGTCTAGCCATGGTATTGTTTTAGTGGCTAAGGACTTAAGAAAAACCAAGAAGGCCACTAAGAAGGTCATTGGAGGAGTTACCTCTAGAGTTGACTTAGGAAAGACTCAAAAGATTATGGTTTCAAAGCCTAAAAGGGTCATTAGGAAGGTATCTAGGGAAGTTATCCCTAGTGAATACCTTGTTAACCCAAGGAGCTCTAATAGGTATTGGGTTTCTAGAAGCATGATCGATTCATGTTAGATGGGTTAGGGTGTGTCAACCCTAAGTGGATGGATAGTTAACCTAGCCATGATGAGTTGACACATTAGGATGTACCAATATGCTTGAGAAGTTAAAATTATTTAAATTGGCACAATTAGGTTTTAGAGGTATGGGTGTGCCATTTTGGGTTTATGGCACACTTGGGAGATAATAGTATTAAGGCAAAATGGAGTTAATTCTTAGAAATGACAATTTGGATTTAACACTTAGGTATTTTATACCTTAGTATATTTTTTTTGTCATAATTTATTTGCCTTGCCATGACATGACATCATTTTCATTTTTATCTCTAAAAACGTCATGATCATGTTTAGACTTAGTTTTATATGTCATGGATGCTAAAATGTCATTCACATGCCATGACATCATGATTTTGGCACATGTTTAGTTATATCATATATATGTCATAATCATATAATGCATAAAATAAAATAAAATTAAGGACTATGGCATGGTTTGATGGGAATCAAATAATATTGCCTTAGAATATGCATGAGACCATTAAAGAACCAAAAACCTACATCTCACTAGATTAATTGACTTGTATGTGTTTTACACATCTAGATACAAGTGAGATGTTTAGGAAAAAGGAATTAAAGGTTTTGAAAACATTTGGAAAAACCGTGGTGAAGTCTATCTTTTGATAGCTCTCACCATTGAATGAGATGATATAAAGAGGGCTCTTTATTGAAGCTTTTCTAAACTTTTGGACTTTGTATAAATCTCACTATTTTGTAGGTAAAATAATTTTTTAATATTTTTCACCCATAATGATTGTGATAAGTAATATACATACCAAATTTCAAGATTTTTCAACATATGTGTATTTACTTATGAATTTTGGAAATTTATTTCTGAAATCCAGCAAATTGCAAATGCAGTTATCAATTGACTGTCATGGAGACCAGTCGACTGATGACAAGTCCAGTCGACTGGTAGCTGAGAGAGTCGACTGGCACAGGCTGATTTCGGGTAAACCTTGGTGGTTAGGCCCATGTTCAGCTGTGTTTTGGTCCCCTAACCACTCCTAACCCTAGGACATGCTTGGGAGAGCATTAGAAAGGGTAGAAATCCATTGGATATGGATTAGGAGAAGTGTTTAGGGAGAGTATCAATTTTAAGGTGGATGAGAGTTCATTGTTGAACTTTGCCTTAATTTTGATTAGGTTAATGTTCCTATTGGCTTAGGGACTCTCCAAGGACATTGTTGATGCAATGGTCAAGAGGGAGCAAGCCTCTAGGGGGAGGTATCTATTATGGGAAGATGGATGTGTATTTCCTCATGGGAGGAAAATTGGGTTGCCTCTCTTAAGTTATATGGAATCACTGGAAAGATTGTAGGCATGTGTTCTTCCAAGGGAGAGAGTATAAGATCTCATTAGGATATGAGACATTCATACCCTTGGGGAGGACCTTTTTGATGTAATGTCAAAAAGGGGGAGAAGTTACTAAGTTACCAATTAGGGTTCGTTAGAATTCTCATTGGGATTTGAGAATTGCCAATATGGGAGAATTGGTAGACTTGAGATGATAGTTTTGTCGATCATCAAAAAGGGGGAGATTATTGGTGCAATTGGCCCAGGTTGACTCGAGTTTGACTCGAGCAGTATTTTGATAATAGACAAAACTTATGACATGGGATTGTCATAGGGATGTCCAACATGGAGTTGGCATGGAAAATCCAAGCATGGAGCTTGGTGTGGAAAAGTCCAAAGCATTGCGAAGCCGTGCGCTTGGTGCTTGGTGAGAAATGCATTGCGAAGCCGTGCGGTTGGTGCATTTGGGAAGCCTTGAGTGTTGGGGTGTATACTGAAAAGTCTATCTTTTGTATGAACATCTTTATTTTGAAATAAGAATCACATGATCATTGTTTGCATATTTTTATGGCTATGCATATTGTCTAATACATTACATTGTAGATAACATGGTGTGTGGTGTCACACGGGAGATCATGTTATCGGTTCCTTGTAAACTATAAGTAAAGGCTCACAACCGAGATGACTTTGGACAAACCATTGGAATGGTTGTAGTGTGATTTGGGATTGGTTTGTCTTGACCATAGAATCACACTAGTGCACTTTGTGTGTATTGAGCAGGACTGACTTAGAGGTGATTCGATTTATTGCTGACTACATAATCGAATCAGACCTCAGGTATTATATTGTACATACTCTTAATCCCGATATAATAATGGGCACATATACTTAGTATTCATCTCTTTGATTTACCAATGGCCGAGATTTATAGATTGAATCGATAGGCTCGGTAAGTTGGGAGATATTATTTATATGGTGTGTCATTGATTATAGGAGGAAACCGTGTCCTATATATTAGGATGATGATGTCCCCTTGAGGAGCTCATAAGGTTCATCATGTAAACCCTGCAGGTGGACTTGGTCCGGCATGATGAAAAGGTTGAGTGGTACTACTCATGGAGTTAGATGTTGATTAATTTATGGTCAGTAAATTAATTAATCGACGGACATTCATGATCTTAAACACGGGGAGAAAATGTACATATAATATATGGAACCCATATTAACTTATGGGGGTTGGTGAGGTAGATCAATGATAATCCTTTAGTGGATTGGATTATCATTAATGGATCGGACTTTATGTAGGCTTGATCCATTGGATGGCCAAGATCCAACTCCTCCTCATGGTCCCTATTGTAGCCTATTAAAACCTCATGAAGCTTAGATCCAATGGATAGAAACAAAACTCTAGATCCAAAGGTAGAGATTAAATCTCTAGATCCGATGGTTGAGATTAAATCTCTAGATCCGACGGTTGAGATTAAATCCCTAGAACCAATGGTGGAGATTAAAACAAGGCTTATCCCTAACTCTATAAAAGGAGGGCAAGGGGTGGGCGGCAACTTGAATCCAACAAGAGATAGGATTAGGGTTTTTGGGCGGCAAGAAGCTAGGATTAGGGTTTGGGCTTGGCGGCACCAAATAAGGAAGGTCTTTCCTTTCTTCTTCTTCTCTATTGGTGGTCGGCGCCTATCCCAGTTTTTCCAGCTTTTGGTCGGCATCAAAGGCAACCCCTCTCCCTCTCTTTGGCCGGTGGAAACTGTAGGGATATATACTGAAAAGTCTATCTTTTATATGAACATCTTTATTTTGAAATAAGAATCACATGATCATTGTTTGCATATTTTTATGGTTATGCATATTGTCTAATACTTTACATTGTAGATAACATGGTGTGTGGTGTCACACGGGAGATTATGTTATCGGCTCCTTGAAAAGTATAAGTAAAGGCTCACAACCAAGATGACTTTGGACAAACCATCGGAATGGTTGTAGTGTGATTTGGTATTGGTTTGTCTTGACCATAGAATCACACTAGTGCACTTTGTGTGTATTGAGCAGGACTGACTTAGAGGTGATTCGATTTATTGCTGACTCCATAATCGAATCGGACCTTAGATATTATTTAGTACATGCTCTTAATCCCGATATAATAACGGGCACATATACTTAGTATTCATCTCTTTGATTTACCAATAGGCGAGATTTATAGATTAAATCGATAGGCTCGGTAAGTTGGGAGATGATATTATTTATATGGTGTGCCGTTGATTATAGGAGGAAACCATGTCCTATATATTAGGATGATGATGTCCCCTTGAGGAGCTCATAAGGTTCATCATGTAAACCCTGCAGGTGGACTTGGTCCGACATGATGAAAAGGTTGAGTGGTACTACTCAAGGAGTTAGATGTTGATTAATTAATGGTCAGTAAATTAATTAATCGACGGACATTCGAGATTTTAAACACGGGGAGAAAATGTACAAATAATATATGGAGCCCATATTATCATATGGGGGTTGGTGAGGCAGATCAATGATAATCCTTTAGTGGATTGGATCATCATTAGTGGATCGGACTTTATGTGGGCTTGATCCATGGGTGGCCAAGATCCAACTCCTCCTCATGGTCCCTAATGTAGCCTATTAACACCTCATGAAGCTTAGATCCAATTGATAGAAACAAAATTCTAAGATTCATAGGTAGAGATTAAATCTCTAAGATTCGATGGTTGAGATTAAATCTCTAGATCCGACGGTTGAGATTAAATCCCTAGAACCAATGGAGGAGATTAAATCATGACTTATCCCTAACTCTATAAAAGGAGGTCAAGGGGGTTGGCGTGAGAAATACCCAAGAGAGCTAGGGTTTTGGGCAGCAAGAGAGGAATCCTTGTTGAGATAGGATTAGGGTTAGGGTTTGGAGGCTTGGGCGGCACCAAATAAGGAAGGTTTTCCTTTCTTCTTCTTCCTTCATTGGCTGGCGTTCAGCAGCTTTTCCAGCCCCTTTACAACCTTGGTTGGTGGACAAAGCTTCTCTTCTCCTTCTCCTTAGGTGGTGGAAACAAGATATAGGGCTTTCCCTTGGTGTCTTGGCCGGATTCCACCACAAACTCCTCCTCCTAGTTGGCCGGCGGCAAGGAGTCTATTTGTTCCTTGTTGGTTGGTTTTAGGGAGGAGAAGAACCTTGTTTCTACTCTTCCTCTTGCTTTGGAAGTGCAAGGAAGGAATATTTGTGATCTAGGAGCTTCGACTTTTGGTAGATCGTCGCCCACACGACATCCAAAAGGAGGAAGGTCATACATTAGAAGATCGAGAGGTATACCTATTCTTCTTTCTCTTTTTGTTACTTGCTTGGTTTTGTTTTTCAACTATGAGCATGATATAAATTTGTATATGGCTAAATAATACTTGGACCCTGAACATAAACACAAAAACTGGCGATCCGAACATCATCTATTCCGTGGCTACTCGTAGAATAGAGGATGGTCGCTTGAACAACTAGTTTGTTCAAGTGACCTCTCTAAACGAATAGCACGATGATGACTTAGTTGTTTGGGCAATCCCTTTTGTCTAGGATTAAATTTTTTAATCCGGAGACATTGAAGTGATCACCATGATCAAGCAACCGAGGTGAAGTGGGAAGCGAAGTTTCCCCTCACGGACTCGATAAGCAAAACCCTTCAATTGGTATTAGAGCTTCCAGGCAAAACCTACAATTGGTATCAGAGCCAAGGTTTCCGATTTTGTATGTTTAGGATTCGGTTAATTTTTATGCACTTTTCATATATTATATGTGCCGGATAATAGTAGGATATGCGTAGTTTAACTCTTTGGTTGCAGGCATAAGATCCGACTATTATGGCCATATGTGTGTATGTGATTGTATGTGTATATTTTGTTGAATCCTCGGGGTTGACGAGGCTAGTATTTGATTTTTTGTAAATTAGATATGACATTGTTTAGCCACTCTTTATTTTAGTTTACTTTCGATCTAGATTTCATGTACACTCCCTCGTGGAGTATAGAATCGATGGATGTAAATTAAAATAGGTTTTAGTCTCGGCTCAGATCTCCGGATGGCTTGTACATGGCGTAGGAGGAGCAGACGAGAAGGTGTTGCGACGGGAGACATATTGAAGATAAAAGCCATAATAGTTGGAAAATAATTTATTTTTCATATTTATTGCTTTTTGTTTGATATGCATGTCATAGGCTAGGAAAATTCCTCAATTTCAAATTACTAAGTGGGAGAGGGAATTTTTTTTTAATTCCCACGGCCTCCATTATGATTTGACATGTGATGCAAACAAACTTGCGTGTCGGCTCTGAGTGCCTTCCTCCCCATCGGATGGGTTTGTTTGCGGATCACAAGGTCGAATATGGTTATAGGAAATTATTAAGGAGTTGTGTACTTTCCCATCGTAAGGCACATAACCCGAGATAATTACCTTGGTACCAAGTAATGGTGAACACTTAGATACAAATATAAGTATCCTCCCCATCGGAGTCACTGCTTTTATTTGTAGGGCCGAAGAGAAACCAACTATTAATTTTATTTGTCAGGTTGACAAGATAGTAAAATTAATGGGTAAAACCTCCTCTTACAAATGTAGAATTCGTATACGTCCACACTATCGTGGCATACGATATTCTCGGTGTTTTGAGGTGTTGGTTGATTTTAAAATTTTATTGTTTGAGGAATCAATAATTTTTTGAAATCCAAAGTAATGATCTATGTGATTCTTAGGATTTTCAAAATGACTTTCAGTCCACTTGTTATGATACTGAAAGAGAACAAACTTACTAGACCCAACTATGTTGATTGGAAAAGAATCAAGATATCGTCTTAACTGCTAAAGGAGTACAAGTATATACTCTTCGAAGAGTATCCTCCTAAGCCCACGAATGAGCTGGAAGTCCTTGGAGCTGAGATCGATGGAGAAACCCAGGTCATTATCATTCTCCAGTCAACAGAAAGGCTTGCTTAGGCTAAGGCCATGGTTGCTCAGAAGGTTTCTACTTCTAAATCGAAAGGCAAGAAGAAGAAGAAATAAGCTAGAGCAAAGGTGGGGGTAGGATCTCAGGGAGGAGTGAAGAGGTCGAAAGGCAAGTACTTCACTTGCAAGCAGGATGGACATTGGAAGAAGGAATGTCCCAACCCGAAGCAGAACAAAGGAATATCCTTTGGTCTAGCCGTTGAAACATGGCTAGCGGTATTATCTACCGGCACCTGGTGTATAGATACGGGAGCCTCTGATCATGTCTGCAATACTTTGCAGGGGTTCCAGGAAACCCGACGACGAGCTGAGGGAGAGATTACCATTTACTTGGGCAATGCCATGAAGGTGGCGGCTATTGCAGTGGGAGATGTTTTATTTATCTTTTGAGAAAAATAAAACTTTGGTTCTGGAAAATTCTCTTTATGTACCTTTATTTAGAAAGAATTTATTTTCAATTTCTAAATTGTTTATGGATGGATATTCTATTTCTTTTAATGATAGGGTTGTTATAAAAAGGAATAGGGAGAATATTTGTTCATGTACATTAATAGGAAATTTGTACACACTTGAACCAAAACCTCCCATGATGCATATTGAAATTAATAACTCATCTTCTAATTCCAATAAGAGAAAAGAACCTTCGAAGATAAACCAAACATATCTTTGGCATCTTAGGCTTGGTTACATTAACCTAAGCAGAATTCAAAGGTTGATAGTTGATGGACCTTTGGGTTCATTAGTGGTGGAGGATCTCCCAACCTGCGAATCTTGCTTGGAGGGTAAGATGACCAAGAGGCCTTTTAAGGCCAAGGGGTATAGAGCCAAAGATGTGTTAGAACTGGTTCATTCTGATTCGTATGGTCCTATGTCTATCCAAGAAAGAGGTAGTTTTGAATATTTCATCTTTTTCATAGATGATTATTCAAGATATGGATGACACTACGATCTGATCATGGTAGTAAGTACCTCTTGGGATAGTTTAGGAATTACTTATTAGAGGATGAGAATCAATCCCAATTGTCTGCACCTGGCACACCCCAGCAGAATGGTGTAGTAGAGAGAAGGAATAGGACTCTTATGGAGATGGTTAGATCGATGATGAGTTATTCTAAGTTGCCAGATTCGTTTTGGGGATATGCTCTAGATATAGCGGTGTACATTCTAAACTTGATTCCATCTAAATCAGTGCCTTCTACTCCCACAGAATTGTGGACTAGGCGAAAGCCCAGTCTAAGACATATTCGGATATGGGGGAGTCCAGCACATGTGCTGAAGGCAGATGCTGGCAAGTTGGAACCTCGTACAAAAGAACGCATGTTCATTGGCTATCCTAGAGGAACGAAGGGTGGTTTGTTTTATAGTCCTAGAGATCAGAGGGTGATCGTTAGCACGAATGCCAAATTTCTAGAGGAAGACTATGTGATGAACCACAAGCCCAAGAGTAAAATAGTTCTGGAGGAATTAAAAGGGGAAGTCACTTCTTCAGTACCACCGGTACAAGAGGATATACCACAAGTCACTGCACCGCGTGTCACAGAGGATACACAGGTGATATCTCATCGTAGTGGGAGGGTTGTGAGACAGCCTAATAGATTCATATTCTTGGGAGAATCTTTTGATTTGATCCCTGGCGAACATGAACCTGATCCCTGGACATATGATGAGGCAATTCAAGATAAAGATACAGTATCTTAGCAAATATCATCTTGTATCTAAGCTTAATCGGTCCATCTATTGATTGAAGCAAGCTTTGAGGTCTTGGAACATCCGCTTTGATGAGGTAATTCAGTCTTATGGATTTATTCAAAGTCCGGATGAGTCTTGTGTATACAAGAGATGTGACGGAAACGTAGTGGTATTTTTTGTACTATACGTAGATGATATTTTGTTGATTGGCAACAATATCAAGGTGTTATCGAACGTAAGGGTATGGTTGTCCAAAACAATTTGATATGAAGGACTTTGGAGAGGTAGGACACATCCTTGGGATCAAGGTTATAAGGGATCGCAAGAAAAGGATGTTGTGCTTATCCCAAGCTTCATACATAGACACAATTATGAATCGTTTTAGCATGCAGAACTCCAAGAAGGGTTTTCTACCTTTCAGGCATGGAGTTCCTTTATCTAAGGAGATGTGTCCTAGATCATCTGAGGAGATAGAGGAGATGAAGGCGGTTCCTTATGCTTCGGCAGTAGGAAGCCTCATGTATGCGATGCTATGTACGAGACCAAATATCTGCTTTGTCGTGGGCATGGTCAGTAGATATCAGAGAAATCCAGGACAGGGACATTGGATTGCGGTAAAGCATATATTGAAGTACCTGAGAAGGACTAGGGATTATATGCTGGTTTACTGGGCAGACCAATTACTCCCTGTGGGTTACACGGATTCCGACTTCCAATCTGATAGGGATAATAGTAAGTCTACCTCAGGTTTTGTGTTTACTTTGGGAGGTGGAGCCATTGTATGGAGGAGTGTCAAGCAAAAATGCGTGGCGGACTCCACCATGGAAGCTGAGTATGTGGCAACCTCTAAGGCGGCCAAAGAAGCTGTGTAACTTAGGAACTTCCTGATGGACTTGGATGTGATTCCTGGTTTGCCCAGTACTATCACAATTTATTGTGATAATACTGGTGTAGTTGCAAACTCGAAGGAAACACGAGCTCATAAGGCAAGTAAACACATAGAGCGCAAGTACCACCTGATACGAGAAATCATAAAGGAGGTAGAAGTTGTTGTTGCCTAGATTTCATCAGAGGATGACCTGGTAGACCCTTTCACTAAGGCCCTTCTAGCGAGAGCTTTGATAGGCATGTGGAGGGAAGGGGAATCAGATGTATGGCAGTATGAGGACAACATAGTCTTTTAGTATAAGTGGGAGATTGTAGGGATGTATACTGAAAAGTCTATCTTTTGTATGAACATCTTTATTTTGAAATAAGAATCACATGATCATTGTTTGCATATTTTTATGGTTATGCATATTGTCTAATACTTTACATTGTAGATAACATGTTGTGTGGTGTCACATGGGAGATCATGTTATCGGCTCCTTGAAAAGTATAAGTAAAGGCTCACAACCGAGATGACTTTGGACAAACCATCGGAATGGTTGTAGTGTGATTTGGTATTGGTTTATCTTGACCTTAGAATCACACTAGTGCACTTTGTGTGTATTGAGGAGGACCGACTTAGAGGTGATTCAATTTATTGCTGACTACATAATCGAATCGGACCTCAGATAAATCTCGCCCATTGGTAAATCAAAGAAATGAATACTAAGTATATGTGCCCGTTATTATATCGGGATTAAGAGTATGTACAATATAATATCTGAGGTATGATTCGATTATGTAGTCAGCAATAAATCGAATCACCTCTAAGTTGGTCCTGCTCAATACACACAAAGTGTACTAGTGTGATTTTATGGTCAAGACAAACCAATACCAAATCACACTACAACCATACCAATGGTTTGTCCAAAACGATCTCGGTTGTGAGCCTATACTTATACTTTACAAGGAGCTGATAACATGATCTCCCGTGTGACACCACGCACCATGTTATCTACAATGTAATGTATTAGACAATATGCATAACCATAAAAATATACAAACAATGATCATGTGATTCTTATTTCAAAATAAAGATGTTTATACAAAAGATAGACTTTTTAGTATACATCCTAACAGAGACGACACTCCGATGCCTTAAAAAGCTTCAGGAACTCGCAGAGGAAGAAAACCATCGGAGATCCAAATTCTGCACTTTAACACTGGAGAGAAGAGTCACATCACATTGTAAATTCTATTCTTTACATAATTTTCAATTTTTATACGAACATGATCGTGCTTTGTGTTTCTCCTCTCTTATTTATGGAGTAGACTCTTCGATTTTAGGACTAAGGAGTAGTTTGTGTTGAGTTAGAACAAGTTGGTTCAAATATCTTTTCATTTTTGAATTTATATTTGCAATTGGCATTTGGTTTAGAGCTATAACTATTGTTTTGGTTTTCTCTCTACTGTGCTAGCCGATACGAGGGGTGACAACCCTCGTATCTAAGATTTAGGAGAATTAAGGAGGAACCTAGGGGTTAGCCTCATCTCCCGTAACCGTGGGTAGAAGGATGCGATAGAGTAGGAAATGCACCCCATTTTCAACTCGTCGCAGGGATAGATTCGGCATCCTCATACTGACTATCCCATCCTAAGTCTAGGGGTCAACCTTGTAATGGAAGAGGCAACTTCCGATAGATGTGAAGGCTCGTCGGGGGAGTGTATAATGTCCTTTCCACAAAATTGTAGCTAGAAACCTAGACAAAATCCAATTGACAACGTGTTCTACGACACACAAATGAAACTAAAATCCTAGAATCCCTTCCAAAGACTCGCAACTAGTTTCTTTCTTCTTTTGTGTGACACCATATTGAGTTGGGACCGCCGTTAACCTTCGCAATCACAACCCTTAGATCTGAATTCCGAACAATAACCTCCACTTACCAAATCGGTACTCGAATCTCAGTCCCCATGGGATTGATAATATTTTTATTACTTGACGACATCCGTGCACTTGCGAGCATTGAGCGCAAGCGCGCGCTTTGAGTCCTCGACGATCTCCATCGCGAGATTTGAGGTTGCGTTCGCGTGCATCAAGTTTTTGGCGCCGTTGCCGGGAACTGATTGATTTGATATCGAATCAAGAAGTGGATAATTGGATCGGACTTAAGGTAGATTTATTTACTTGCCTTATTTTTATTTCTTTCATTTATTTTTATTTACTTCAGTTTTAGATTTTTAATATCTAGAGTAAGTTTAGATTTATTTCAGTAATTATGTTGCATTAACCTTTAGTTAAATTTTCTGCATTTGATTTAGTATTAGTTTAGGCTATTTTCTATTTTAATTAAGAATTAGGTAATACTCCTAATTTTGTGTCTCGGTTCCTCGTATGCATAGACGCACAAGATCAAAAGGCCTGATTCCAATCGATTGAGAAATCGAACAAACCTATCATCGTCGAAGAGCTTAACAGAAGAGGATGGAGGACCAAGCTGCATTCGAGGTGAATATAGGTAGTCGACCTTTGCGGGATTACGTAATCCCTAGTGCTAGAGGATTTAGGCCGAGTATAGCTGGACCATCTATTTTGGAAAATAACTTTGAGCTGAAACTGACACTCATACACATGGTCCAACAGAGTTGATTCGGGGGAGCTGTGACTGAAGACCCGAACCGGCACCTGAAGACATTTTTGGAAATATGCTCAACAATTATGATTAATGGAGTCCCTGTAGATGCGATCCACCTGAGCCTATTCCCATTCTCATTGTGGGATAAGGCTAAGGCATGACTTCACTCCCTGCCTTCGGGAAGCATTACTAACTGGGAGCAATGTGAGCAGCAATTCTTGAATAAATTCTTCCCACCTAGCAAGACTGCTCACATGTGCCATCTAATAATGAACTTTTGTCAGAAGGAAGGGGAGTCCCTATTTGAAGCCTGGGATCGCTACAAGGGGCTAATCTACAAATGCCCCCACCATGGACTGGAAAGGTAGCTGGTGATCCACATCTTCTATAATGGGATCACGTATGCCATAAAGATGTCCCTCAATTCTACCGTAGGAGGAGCACTAATAAACAAGACTATTGAGGAAGAAAAAGAGCTAATAGAAGAGGTGGCCCAGAACCACCATCAATGGGCTTCTGAACGTAGTCACCTAACTCCTACAGCGGGACGATATGTTGTCAACTCCATGGACCACATGGAAGCGAGGTTGGACGCGCTTAGCAAATGATTCGACTCTTTCAATCCTGTTTCTACATGTGAGGCCAATGACTTTGGAACAACAGCGTATTAGAAGGACTACTATAGAGGGCAGGGTGGCTTAGAAGAGCAAATCAAACATGTCGATGTGATTGGCGATAAAAATCAAAGGTCCAACAACCCATACTCTAGTACTTACAATCCCAGATGGAGGAACCACACAAATTCTTCCTATAGGAATAACTTAGGAAATTTCTTTCAATCAGGAGGAAATGGGCAGCTGCAGCCGCCTGACACCCGTCTGGAGAATATGATAGAGAACTTCATTCGGACACAACGGGAGGCGAATATTGAATTTCAGCGACGACATTCATAGATGGACATGATGATCGAAGAGTTAGGATCGTCTGTAACGGACCTTGCCAACATGCAAAAGTTGCTAGAAATTCAAGTAGCTCAGATCGCCAACCAGATCCCTAGGGCACTAGGGAAACTGCTAGGAAAATCAGAGGTCAATCCAGTAGAGCAGTGCAAGGTAGTGATGTTGCGAAGCGAAAGGATCTTGAAAGAGATGTCGGGCCGATTGGTTGCTGAAGGGGAGCCAGGACCTGAAATACGGGAACCTTTGAGGGAGGTTGAGAAGGAATAAGCCAGAGAAATAAATCGAGAACTTGCTGCAAAAACTCAACAACCCCTTACTGTACCATTCCCACAGTAGTTGACTAATTCAAAGAAGGATGTTGAGTTCGGTATATTTCTAGACATGCTGAAGTCGATCTCAGTAGAGGTGTCGATACTCGAAGCGCTGCACCAAATGCCCAAATTCGCAAGATTCATGAAAGATATTCTAGCGCATCGTAGGAAGGTCGAAAAGTCTGAAACAGTGGCCCTCACGGAGAAATCAAGCGCTTATCTCCGGAACAAGACCACTCAGAAACTAAAATATCCGAGGAGTTTCTATATAACATGTTATATAGGGACAACCCTGATTAGCAAAGCCTTCTGTGACTTGGGCGAAAGTGTGAGCCTGATGCCCTATACCTTATGCAAAAAGCTAGGGTTGGGAAATTTAAAGTTCATCACTTTGATCCTTCCAATTGGCTGACCACACATACCAATTCCCACTGGGGATTCTAGAAGATTTGCCTGTAAAGGTGGGAAGCTTTACACTTCCAATTGACTTTGTGGTCATGGAGATGGAAGAAGATCCAAAGATACCTGTCATCCTTGGGCGACCATTTTTAGCAACTGTCGGAATGGTCATTGACGTTAGGAATCACAAGCTGACCTTAAAAGTAGGAGAGAATAAGATGGAATTTGAGCCTGCTAGTATGGAGAGTCATGGACCCGCATCAGGAAAGTATGTGATTCCATCTAGAGCTAAGGAGAAAACTATATATAAAGTTCCTAAGACGGATGAATGGAGGTTCACATAGCCTCCGGAGCCAAGTTAAGACAAGGGAGTAGGGTCGAGCTAAAAGACAAGTTTAGTTTTTAGGTATTCTTTTCATTGTATTGCATTTATTTATTTAATTTGAACTTTGGATTCCATTCATTTAGCATTTTTAACATGAATTAGGACAAGAAAGAACCTACTAGGTAAAAGGAAAATCACTTTGAACCCACATGACTGAGCGAGTAAGGAGAATTCGGACCGTTATGCACCTGAGAAGGAAACGAGGGACACACGACCTGGCCATGTGTTTTCACACGGTCGTGTCCCACCTTCCAGCGGCACACACGGCATGGTCGTGTGTTTTCACACGGTCATGGCGCGTGAGGTTTAAGAGGCCAAACCGTGCATTTTCACCCCAAATGTACCGTGTGCTTTGATTCCTCTTGCCCTAGCCATGTGGATCCCTCTTCCCCACCACCTACAAGCCTTTCCAACCTTCAAGGAAGCCCAAAAGAAGTAAGGATGAGGAGGACCAAGCAAGTGACATCTCGATCCGGTGCTTCGGAGCGAAGAACAAGGAAAACGGACGCCCCTCAAGCTCCAGAGGAAGGTAACTCTCTTCCAACCCTTCTTTTTTGAAATAATGAGCATAGGGAGAGATTTGATATGCTTTCTACTAGAAGAATCACCGCTACTAGGTACCTTGATGAGGATCTCTTAAATACCCTAGGTTTGTTAGGTGATATTCAAGCCCTATTTGGAAAAATGGGCTGGGGAGAGATAACGGGGATAAGACACCCAACCTACTCTAGGATAGTTTTAGAGTTTTTAAGTTCTTTAGAAGCTGAGGTTTTAATGGGTAGAGAGAGCGAAGAGGGTAGGATTACCTTTAGGTTATTCAACATTGAGCATGAATGGACACTATACCAATGGAACACATGCTTTGACTTGCCTAGTGGGGGAGAGAGAAGAACCCCTATTGGGTTTAACTCTCAGATCTTTTGGACCGAATTGACAGGAGAGTGTTGGGTTTTTCGAGCCGCAAAAACCGCTTTTTTTGCATTGCGAAAACCTCAGAAGCCCCGGCAACGGATCCATGCGAAGTATAAAAAAATAAAACTAACATGTATGTGTTTAATACCTTTAGATCTACTCTAGATCTACATGATAAGAAGTTAACCTTGAAGCGATGCCCTTCGCTTATCCCGCTCGTCCAAATGGATTGCCAGAACTCGAGAGTGTCAAGTGCACACTCCTCTATTGGTATCCACACAAGCAATTGGTGAAGCAAAGACAATCTTGAGTGTGCTAGCACTCCTTGAAGGTCTCAGCAATGGAGGTTTTGGGAGAGCAAGAGAGGAAGAGAACCAAGGAAGAAGATGATCCAAGGAGAAAGAAGATGGAGTTACCCAAAATCAAATTCACTCCTCATCAAGAAGTGGCCGACCACTTCAATGGGTGGGAGTTACACGCATGCATGTAACTCCAAGAGCCAATGGCTCTTGGTCTCCCTCATGAGGTGGCACCAATTGATAAGTCAATGATGATGTGGAGCATCATCATTGGCCGACCATGCCAAGTCATCATCATGACATGACATTTGGTCAAGTCAAACTTGACCTTTCATCTTCCCTCTTAAGTCAAGTCAAACTTGACCTCTTATCTCCCATGGTTGATCAAATCCAACCATTTGATTCAAGTCAATTTTAATTTAATGAATCTCTATTCATTAATTTAAATTGATTTGATGAATCAAATCTAAATTAGACTTATTCAACACTTGAATCAACTTGAGTCTAACTCAATTAGTCTAATTTGGATTGCTCTTAATCTAATTTGGTTCATCCCATGAACCTAATTCTCATGGTTCATCATATGAACCTAATCTCCATCTAATTGCCCTTTGTGTGTGACCCTATAGGTTCTTGTAACGTTGGCAATGTCCCTAAACCGATTTAGGAACATAAGCAATGAGCGGTATCTAGCAACACATTATTGCTACCCAAGTTACAAGAATATTGAGCTCCAACATCACCTTTGTGACTACTAATTGTGACTCTCACAATATGTGACAATGTCCCTCTATCGTTGACATCTAGATTGACCAATTGAGGCATAGACCGTGTCATCCTCGGTACAATCTATATCTTGAACTCCAAGTAGACTCACTCTAATCAAATGAGCTCAATATCTCATATTGACTCATTTGGGCATGGACATGCACTTCGTGGTCTCACTCTATCAAGAATAACGATGTCTCTCCCGTCATATAGGAGGGATAGATCCCATCTACATCACTCACATCCCTCCGTATAATTTGTCACATACCCAGTAATCACCTTTATAGTCCACCCATTTATGGGTGACGTTTGACGAAGCCAAAGTATGCAACTCCTTATGTAGGGAACCATGGTGACTTCAGGTCTAAGGACTAATAGTCATACTAATAGCCACATGAGAAAGTATATGACACTCATATAACGATCCACGATACTTTCTCATGGCGGGTCATTCAGTATACATTCTCTAATGTATATCCATGTGTCAACTTGATATCTCATATCCATGACTTGTGAGATCAAGTCATCGTATTGACCTACATGCTAGTCTCTACGCATTAACATTGTCCCTGAATGTTAATACTCGACTAGGAATGATTAAGAGTAGATTTCTCTATATCATCTCATTATCGATTCAACCAATCGATTGATATAGATAAGAACCTACTACTCAAGGACATTATTATATTTAGTTATTTGGCACCAATACAAGTAAATATAATAACCATGCCTTTATAAATAGGAATATGATACAATAAAGTCCATACAACAATTATCACATGATTGACTCTAGGGCTTTCACTAACAATCTCCCACTAGCACTAGTGCCAATCACCGTAGTATCTAATACCCAATGACCTAGTGTGACCATAATGCTTTTTCTGTGCCAAAGCCTTGGTCAAGGGATCTGTAATGTTAGCCTCTGTGGGTACTCTGCAAATCTTCACATCTCCTCTATCGATAATCTCTCGAATGAGATGGAAGCGCCGTAGTATGTGTTTGGTCCACTGGTGTGAGCGAGGTTCCTTAGCCTGTGCAATCGCTCCATTGTTGTCACAATAAAGCTCTATGAGATATGCTATGCTAGGAACCACCCCAAGCTCAGTAATGAACTTGTGGATCCAAACTGCCTCCTTTGCTGCCTCTGATGCAGCAATATACTTGGCTTATGTTGTAGAATCAACAACTGTGTCCTGCTTCGAACTTTTCCAGCTCACAGCGCCACCATTCAAGAAAAACACGAACCCTGATTGCGATCTATAATCATCTTGGTCAGTTTGGAAGTTGGCATCGGTATAACCCTTTAAAGCTAGCTCCTCATCGCCTCCAAATATCAAGAAATATTCTTTAGTCCTTCTCAAGTACTTAAGAATATTCTTGACTGCTATCCAGTGACGCTCACCTTGATCTGACTGGTATCTACTCGTCATGCTCAAAGCATACGAGACATCAGGATGAGTATACAGTATGGCGTACATGATAGATCCTATAGTAGATGCGTAAGGGATCTTATCCATGTGGTCTCTCTCTTCTCTAGAAGAGGGACTTTGAGTCTTTGAAAGACTCACACCATGTGACATCGGCAGAAGTCCCTTCTTGGAATTCTACATGGAAAACCATAGTAATACCGTGTCAATGTATGTACTCTGACTTAGGCCAAGCAATCTCTTAGATCTATCTCTATAGATCTTGATGCCTAGAATACAGGCTGCTTCACCTAAGTCCTTCATTGAGAAGCACGTCCTCAGCCAAGTCTTCACACACAGTAGCGAAGGGATGCCATTCCCAATGAGTAGTATGTCATCCACATACAATACAAGGAAGATAACTGTATTCCCATTAACCCTCTTGTAGACACAGGGTTCATCTTCATTCTTGATGAAACCAAACTGTTTGATCGCATCATCGAATCGAAGATTCCAGCTCCGAGAGGCTTGCTTTAGCCCATAAATGGACCTTTGCAACTTGCATACTTTTCTAGTATGCTGTGGATCTTCAAAACCCTCAGGTTGTGTCATGTATACATCCTCGAGTAAGTTTCCATTCAGAAATGCTGTTTTGACATCCATCTGCCAGATCTCATAATCGTGGTATGCTGCAATAGAAAGCAAGATCCGAATGGACTTAAACATCGCCACTGGAGAAAAGGTTTCATCATAGTCAATACCATGAATTTTCTTGAAACCTTTAGCCACCAATCGGCCCTTATAGGTATGCGTAAGTCCATCCATGTCAGTCTTTCTCCTAAAGACCCACTTACACCCAATGGGTTTGACCCCTTCAGATGGATCAACCAAAGTTTATACTTGGTTGGTGTACATGGATTCCATCTCGGATCTCATGGCCTCTAGCCATTTCTCAGAATCTGGGCTCATCACAGCTTCCTGATAGGAGGTAGGCTCATTCTCAATGAGCATTACGTCATCATGGTCAGACAAGAGAAATGAGTATCTCTCAGGCTGACGATGTACCCTATCAGATCTGCGAAGAGGTAGGTATACTTGAACAAATGTTTGTTTCAAAACTCTTTATGCAACAACCTCATCACCCACAACACTTTGTGGTTCTTGTTCAACCTCCATCAAGGCCTCAGTGCTATGGTTCTTATCTTGAATTTCTTCAAGATCAAACGTACTCCCACTAGTTTTTCTAGAAACAAAATCCCTTTCTAGAAAAACCCCAGTCTTTGCCACAAACACTTTGTGCTGACTGGGAATGTAGAAGTAATATCCCTTTGTGTCCTTAGGATATCCAACAAAATAACACCTATCAGATTTGGGTCCCAGTTTGTCTGAGACTTAACGTCAAACGTAAGCCTCACGACCCCAAATCCTTATGAAAGACATCTTGGGATTTCTCCCTGTCCATATCGTATATGGTGTCTTTATCACAGCCTTGGATGGTACACGGTTAAGGGTAAAGGCTGCTGTGTCTAGAGCATATCCCCAAAAGGATATAGGAAGATCTGTGTGACTCATCATAGATCGTACCATATCTATTAGGGTACGATTTCTCCTTTCAGATACACCATTCCACTGTGGTGTTCCAGGAGGAGTGAGTTGGGATAGAATCCCACACTCAGCTAGATAGTCACGAAACTCATGGCTAAGGTATTCACCACCTCGATCTAATCGAAGTATCTTAATACTCTTGTCAAGCTAGTTTTGTACTTCATTCTTGAATTCTTTGAACTTTACAAAGGATTCTGATTTATGCGTCATAAGATACACATAACCATATCTACTAAAGTCATCAGTAAATGTAATGAAGTACCTGTAACCACCTCTAGCTGCAACATTGAAAGGGCCACATACATCACTATGTATAAGTCCTAACAAGTCTGTTGCTCTTTCGCTGTGTCCACTAAAGGGAGACTTGGTCATCTTGCCTAAAAGGAAAGACTCGCATGTCTCATATGATTCAAAATCAAATGAGTCTAGCAGTCCATCCTTATGGAGCTGAAATAAGCGACTCTCATTTATGTGACCTAAGCGACAATGCCAGAGATAGGTTTGGTTCAACTCATTTGACTTGAACCTTTTGGTACTTATGTTATAGATAGGGCTCTCTAAGTCTAGAAAATAGAGTCCGTTCATTAGAGGTGCACTACAATAGAACATATCATTTAAATAAACTGAACAACATTTGTTATTTATTATAAATGTAAATCCTTTCTTGTCCAAACAAGAAACCGAAATTATGTTCTTAGTTAAGGCAGACACATAACAACATTCATCTAATTCTAGTATAAGCCCAGAGGGCATAGATAGATCATAAGTTCATACAGCAACAGCAGTAACTCTTGCTCCATTGCCTACTCGTAGGTCCATCTCGCCCTTTGTCAATGCCCTGCTATTTCTCAGCGCCTGCACATTGGTACAAATATGAGATGCACATCCGATATCTAATACCCATGATGAAGAAATAGATAGATTGACTTCTATAACATTTATACCCGAAGTAGAAGTCTCACTTCTCTTCTTCTTAAGATCTTCCAGGTATGCCTTGCAGTTACGCTTCCAGTGTCCAACTTCCTTGCAGTGGAAGCAAGCCCCTTCCTTGGCCACCCCTCCTTTGGGTTTAAGTTCTTTGCCTTTGCCCTTAGCTTGGGACTTTTCCTTACCTTTAGGCTTGCCCTTGCCTTTCTTCTTTTGTACCATCATAATGGAGTCTGATTTTCCCTTCTTAAGGTTGAGCTCAGCTATTCTCAACATGCTGAGCATCTCAGGCAGTGGCTTATCAATTTTATTCATGTTGTAATTCATGACAAATTGATTGTAAGCTTGTGGCAAAGATTGCAAGATCAGGTCAGTGGCCAGCTCTTGGCTAAGTGGGAATTCCAGCCTTTGTAAGTTTTCTACGTACCCAATCATCTTGAGTACATATGGACCTACGGGAGTCCCATCTTACATTTTGGACCCAAATAATACCTTAGAGACTTCATATCTCTCATGCCTTGCTTGTCCTTGATATAGTTGACGAAGGTGTCCAACCATATCATAAGCATTCATGAACTCGTGTTGCTTCTGAAGCTCAGAGTTCATGGTTGCGAGCATTAGACATGACACATCTAATGCATCATCTTGATGCTTCTTGTAAGCATCTTTGTCAGCTCATGAGGCAGTGGCAGGAGGTGCCTCCGGAATGGGCTGCTCCAGGATGTACAACTTCTTTTCTTGGGTGAGAACAATTCTCAGGTTCCTATACCAGTCCAGGAAATTTTCTTCATTGAGCTTGTCCTTCTCAAGGACAGAACGCAGAGAGAGAGTGTTCGTGTTTGTTGACATAGTTATCTACAACATACAATGCAGAGAATTAATATCATATTCCTTTTATCATTTAATTAGGCCTTTAATCAAATGATGCTCCCACTGAATTATAGGAATTTTTTAGAATCGAGTTATGGATATGGTCATACCACATTATTTGATTCATACAAACTAGCTATAATTCTTACGGGACAAGATCCACATCATACTAAGCCTTGAGTTAGCTTTGGCTAAATCGCCCAAGACTTAGTACAATCGGTGGGTAACACATTACCGATTACATCTCTATACAACTCTTGTTATAGGATCAAGACCCACATTTACAAAAGACCTTGAGTTAGCTTTGGCTAAATCGCCCAAGATTTAGTGTAAATGTGATCTTATCCTATCTTTCCAACGGTTGGAATATGCCTATAGTTCTACTCGATTCAATTGAGTTAACTAGTTTTACTCAATCTAATTGAGCTTACTCTAACCCAAGCCGTGATAGGCGGGACCAAGATTATCCCTCCGCACCCTACCAAGATAATATGTGTTGCTCTGCTTTGGCAGATTCAACAACTACAAATGATCGAGGTAGTGATGGGTATCAAGGACTTGGTAGGCATTTACGAGTTGATTCGATTAAGATCTAATCTAATCGTAATGTGTATCATATACACATTGAGGCTTTTATTATCCTATATTAGCATGCATCACATACATACAAGTATTATTCTAGCATACATCATATACATACAAGAAAAATATCCTAGCATGTATCATATACATACAAGCATTATTCTACTAGCATGCATCACATACATACAAGCAAAATAAATAAATAAATAAATAAATAAATAAAAATATATATATATATAAAATTAACTGTGATGTGGTCATGGCCCTACTACGATCTTCTCAAGCCAATGAAAAGATCGGACGGTCAACCTAGGGCTAGCGACTTCTCCAAGCGCTTCCTTTGACCGCCATGTGTCGTCAGCACCCTTCTCGTAACTTCGTCTAGAAGTGGATCTTCCACCGCTTCATTTTGTACATTACAAACATGAAACTCGAGTTACATTCAAGTCTAAAACTATTTACAACTAGAATTTTAAAAGAAGAGGCACGACGCGCAGGTCGCATACCCTATACAACATGCACAACCTCAAAAACGACGCGCAGGCCGTATTATGAATTACAACACATTAAGTCTAATCACATTGGGGTTCTTGGGCCATGACCATCACAGAATTATACATAATTCTAAATTATGTATTTTACAGAAAATTTCTATAAATTTTCCTTTTTTTTTTAATTTTATGGGTCACCACTCCGTAACGATCCCGCTAAGCGGTTTCCGGGCGCGATCGCGGGACAAGGCCCCTTTCAGGGATAGAGGGAGTGCCCCAACTCATAAAATACACTTTGCGAGTGCCCCTACTATGATCTTACAGTGACTTAAGTCACGGTCCCAAAAACCTAAAGCGAGAACTCACCGTTTCGGAGAGTTTTTCTCGATGGTTGAAGCCTACAAGTGTCCCAACACTCGTTGCTTTGACTCTTCGACAAAAATACCCAAAAATTCTCTAAAAATAGGAAATTTACAGAAACATAAAAATCTATAATTTTTATATCTAATACAAAAATTATAAAAATGAAACACATACATGCTTCGCACGTGACTCTGATACCACTGTTGGGTTTTTCAAGCCACAAAAACCGCTTTTTTTGCATTGCGGAAACCTCGGAAGCCCCGGCCACGGATCCGTGCGAAGTATAAAAAAATAAAACTAACATGTATGTGTTTAATACCTTTAGATCTACTCTAGATCTACATGATAAGAAGTTACCCTTGAAGCGATGCCCTTCGCTTATCCCGCTCGTCCAAATGGATTGCCGAAACTCGAGAGTGTCAAGTGCACACTCCTCTATTGGTATCCACACAAGCAATAGGTGGAGCAAAGACAATCTTGAGTGTGCTAGCACTCCTTGAAGATCTCGGCAATGGAGGTTTTGGGAGAGCAAGAGAGGAAGAGAACCAAGGAAGAAGATGATCCAAGGAGGAAGAAGATGGAGTTACCCTAAATCAAATTCACTCCTCATCAAGAAGTAGCCGACCACTTCAATGGGTGGGAGTTACATGCATGCATGTAACTCCAAGAGCCAATGGCTCTTGGTCTCCCACATGAGATGGCACCAATTGATAAGTCAATGATGATGTGGAGCATCATCATTAGCCGGCCATGCCAAGTCATCATCATGACATGGCATTTGGTCAAGTCAAACTTGACCTTTCATCTTCCCTCTCAAGTCAAGTCAAACTTGACCTCTTATCTCCCATGGTTGATCAAATCCAACCATTTGATTCAAATCAATTTTAATTTAATGAATCTATATTCATTAATTTAAATTGATTTGATGAATCAAATCTAAATTAGACTTATTCAACACTTGAATCAACTTGAGTCTAACTCAATTAGTCTAATTTGGATTACTCTTAATCCAATTTGGTTCATCCCATGAACTTAATCCTCATGGTTCATCATATGAACCTAATCTCCATCTAATTTCCCTTTGTGTGTGACCCTATAGGTTCTTGTAACGTTGACAATGTTCCTAAACCGATTTAGGAACATAAGCAATGAGCAGTATCTTGCAACACATCATTGCTACCCAAGTTACAAGAATGTTGAGCTTCAACATCACCTTTGTGACTACTAATTGTGACTCTCACAATATGTGACAATGCCCCTCTATCCTTGATATCTAGATTTACCAATTGAGGCATAGACCGTATCATCCTCGGTACAATCTATATCTTGAACTCCAAGTAGACTCACTCTAATCAAATGAGCTCAATATCTCATATTGACTCATTTGGGCATGGCCATGCACTTCGTGGTCTTACTCTATCAAGAATAATGATGTCTCTCCCATCATATAGGAGGGATAGATCCCATCTACATCACTCACATCCCTCCGCATAATTTGTCACATACCCAGTAATCACCTTTATAGTCCACCCATTTACGGGTGACGTTTGACGAAGCCAAAGTATGCAACTCCTTATGTAGGGAACCATGGTGACTTCAGGTCTAAGGACTAATAGTCATACTAATAGCCACATGAGAAAGTATATGACACTCATATAACGATCCACGATACTTTCTCATGGCGGGTCATTCAGTATACATTCTCTAATGTATACCCATGTGTCAACTTGATATCTCATATCCATGACTTGTGAGATCAAGTCATCGTCTTGACCTACATGCTAGTCTCTACACATTAACATTGTCCCTGAATGTTAATACTCGACTAGGAATGATTAAGAGTAGTGTTCTCTGTATCATCTCATTATCGATTCAACCAATCGATTGATATAGATAAGAACCTACTACTCAAGGACATTATTATATTTAGTTATTTGGCACCAATACAAGTAAATATAATAACCATGCCTTTATAAATAGGAATATGATACAATAAAGTCCATACAACAATCATCACATGATTGGCTCTAGGGCTTTCACTAACAGAGAGCACGTGTACGACCCTTCTAAGGCCAAAGCATCGCACCTCCAAAATACCATTTCCCGGTACTTACACCGAATCATGGCAAGTACTATTTTTGGTCGTGGGTAGAGTGACGGTGTAGTGCGAGCTAGTGAGCTGCTTTGTTTGTTGGACATGCTACAAGAAAGGAGTAGCATTGATGTAGGGTCCCATTTCATTAGACACCTAGTGAAAATGAGTAAATCAGCGAGAGGGAAGATTATTTTAGGGGACCTACTTACCCATATTTTTCATAGGATGAGGTACGACTACACCGCGCTAGATAGCATAGAGGGGAGCCCTAGGATAGACTTAGGAGTGTGTATAGCCACGAAGATGATAGTGAGAGAGGGACACTCCTTGTGCTTTGTAAAGAAAAATGTAAAATACCGAATATATATATATATATATATATATATATATATATATATATATATATATATATATATATATATAATAGAAAATATCCTTGTTAATTAAGAAATTGTCTTATAGAATTTTTCAGGAATTTTTAGAAATTTTTATGGATTTAAACGAAACTTTTATGGACATTTCATGGGGATAAAGCGGATAGGCTTTTGTAAAGCCTATTTAGACTATCTACTAGGAATTAATAGGTTTAATTAAAAACTTTTATATACCTTCCATTTTTCCTTGTTTCCCGATCGTGACATTTCTCTTCCCCTCCTGATTCTCTCTCTCGCGACTCCTCACCGTAGCTGCGTCTCCGTCGCCGCCTTCTCCCTCGCGCGCCAGCCACGACAGCCGCTGCCCATGGCTTGTTAGTTATAGCCCTAGAACCAATCATGTGATGGTTGAATAGGGAACATTTTGTATCATATTCTATAAAGGCAAAGGATTGGTTATTATATATTTACGTCTTGCTTGTGCCAGCTAAATTAAATATATATTAATGCCCTAGAAAATTAGGTTCTTATCTACAGCACATCAATTGGCAGAATTGATTATGAGAGGCTGTAGAGAACACTTTCCTAAATATTCCTAGTCAAGTATTAATATGCAAGGGCAATATTAATACATAAAGACTAGCATGTAGGTCAATTGATGACTTGATCTCACAAGTCATGGATATATGATATCAAGTTGACACATGGGTATATATTAGAGAATATATACTGAACTGACCCGCCATGAGAAAGTTTCATGGATCATCATATGAGTGTCATAAACTTTCTCATGTGACTATTGGTATGAATAGTCCTCAAACCTGAAGTCACTACGGTTCCCTACATAAGGAGTTATGTACTTTGGTATCGTCAAACATCACCCGTAACAGGGTGGACCATAAAGGCGATTACTGGGTATATAACAAATTATGCGGAGGGATGTGAGTGATGTAGATGGGATCTATCCCTCCCATATGACGGGAGTGATATCTGTGGCCCCCTTGATTGAGTAGAACTACTAAAACGCATGGCCATGCTCGAATGAGTCAATATGAGATATTGAGCTCATTTGTTTGAGTTAGTTTACTCAGGGATCAAGAAACACATAGATTGATCGAGGATGACACGGTCTATGCCTCATTGGTCAATCTGATATCAAGGATAGAAGGACACGGTCATACATTATAGTAGTCACGGAAAGGTTAGTCGGATCTTGACTTATTTCGTAGCAATGATGTATTGCTAGATGCCGCTCATTGCTTGTGTATCTAAAAGAGTTTAGATCCACTGCCAACGTTATGAGAGCCTATAGGGTCACACACAAAGAGCATGATGATTAGAAGAATTAGTGCATTCTAGTTTGACTAGAATAATTTGGGAATAAGCTTAAGTACAAAATGGTTTTTGGAGCTTAAGCTTAATGAGAATTTTAGCTTATTGATTTAATGAGATTAATTCAATATGCTAAGCTTAATTGATTTAATAAGATTAATTCAATATGTTACCTTATTGATTTAATGAGATTAATTCAATATGATAACATAAGCTTATTGAATTAATAAGATTAATTCAACATCCATGAATGCCACATAAGAATGCCACCTAAGCATGCCACATAAGCATGCCACCTAAGCTTGATGAGTTGGAAGGAGACAAAGGGTTTTGACCCTTGGATTTCCTCCACATGTGGCCGGCCAAAACAAGGAGGATAACTCCTTGTTTAATTATCTTTCAATGCCATTGATTGCATTGAATGTGATAGGAGATGAAAGGTTTTTCAAATCCTATAAAACACCCCATGGGGTGGCCGGCCAAAGGAGTTGAGTTGGAGCTTAAGGCTTGGTGAGAGCTTGGTGGGAGAGGCTTTTGTTGTGTGGTTTTGTGAGTGTAAGCTAGCAAGAAGAGTAGTCTTCTTCTTCCTTTCTCTTCTTCCCTACCTTCCTCTCCTTTAGGGACTTCTCTAGAAAGAAGTAAAGGAGAGATCTTCTAGTTTTCTTTTGTGAGACAAGAGCTTGCTCGTGTGGATACATATAGAGGCACGGACATTTGAACGTGCTAAAAGATCCAACACATCCAAGGAAAAGCGGGATTGCAAAGGGCACGCAACAAAGGTAGAATTCTCCTATAAGATAGGTATTCTTTTGAGAAATTTATTTTTGTACGAGTTTTTCTTTCACAAGGATCACTTGGAAGGGATCCTAATTTTTTCGTTGCACATATGCTATTTTGCATAAAGAGATCCCAACATGGCTGTCGTCCCAGGGCTCCCTCTACAAGCCGCTCATTATGTGACCACCGAATCGCCCATCGCTGTCCCTTCACTCTCGCCAGCAGTCGGTACTCCATCGCCATCAATCGAACCTTCTGTCATCTAAGATCTCTACCGGAGCAGACGACGACTGGGAAGGAAGTCGACACCCTTGCTTCTCCGCAATCCAGAGACTGTCGAAAGGCATCCTTGATTTCGGGAGCCGCGATTTCTGTCGAAGCAAGGTGAGCAGTGCTTTTTCACCGATCTCAGAAAGATCCCTCTTTAATCGTAGTCCTTTTCTTCAAATTTCTCATCAACTATGGTGTTAGGGCAGCAGGGGTTTTCTGCCAGTGAAGACGGCAGTTGGGGGAAGTGCCGACGGGGAAGCTGAATTCAGGTATACCTCTCGATTGCCTTCCTTTCTCTATTGTCCAGTGCATTTTATTTGGATGGATGTTGTTGTTGATTCTTTTGTTGTCTGTTGATGAGTTTGATCTGTGAGTTGGGTTGTGGTCGGCTGTGAGTTAAGTTAGGCCGACTGTGAAAGAGTGGATGGAGATGGGTTAAGCAGAGGATTCCAAATGCGGTGGATTAGGCCCTTGAATTTGAGTAAATTGTGAGTTAAATGGGTTGTAAATGGCTGTTTATGAGCTGTTGGTTGCTGTGAGAGTGATTGTGAAGGCTGTGCATGAGCTGTGAATGATTGTAAATGGCTGTAAATGGTTGTAGGTTAGCATACTTGCTAACTTGGAATGATGGATGTTAATTATAGAGTTAATTATAGCATGGGGCAGCTATAATTTAAGTGTTGTGTTTATGGATTAGATTTATAACTGATTTTATTGGTGATACTATTACAATAGATTGGGTGTAAAAGGTTAAATCTTTATGATATTAACTTTGTTAAGTTGGATATAGAATTGGATGAGGAAGTTAGCACTTTTGCTAATTGAAACCGATGAGTTTAAATTAAATGGTCAAGTCTGGCTATTTGGGTTTCTAATTTGTATTCGATTAAGGGACGTGAATATAGAAACAGGAGAATAGTGAATTTATATGTATATTGTTGTATGCTTGAACATGACCACAATGTTTGAAATGTGCAGGACGTGGATACGAGACGGGTCCGCGGACATGAGAATTCTAGTACTACGAGCATTTACAGCAGGTGGATAATTTCCTACCCTAGTCAGGTAGATGTAATTGCATTCAGATTTAGTCATAGATATGAGCATGTTAGGTGTTCATATTATCTTGACCCAGCTTTTATTTATCTTATGCTTGATACTTGTCGTTGGCTATATTTACTCAAAGGTTGATATCACATTTCCTTTTTTATGATTTAGGGTTATAGATTTGATGTAAATAGGCCTAGATGTTTAGTAGGGTGTAGATGTTAGAGTACGGGTGATGACCCAATTTATAAATTGGCAAAAAGGTCATCCGTGGGTAGGTAATGCCCTAAATATAGGATTTATTTCTAATACCCGTATGTTGCATACTTATTATCAACCATGTGTTGTGTAATGGTTAAGTGAAGGGTGATTAGTGTGTCACTATGGACAGGTGGTCCCAGCTTGATATGATTAGTCGAGTACGACTCTCTACAGGATAGAGAGTGTGTCGATCAGTTAAGTACGACTCTCTATTGGATAGAGAGTTATGATCAGTCGAGTACAACTCTCTACAGGATAGAGAGTGTGTTGATCAGTTGAGTATGACTCTATATTGGATAGAGAGTTATGATCAGTTGAGTACGACTCTCTATAGGATAGAGAGTCTGTCGATCAGTTGAGTACAACTCTCTACAGGATAGAGAGTGTATTGATCAGATGGGTACGACTCTTTGTTGAACATAGAGTCTATGGTAGATGTCTCTACGTGTGACAGTACATTCATGTCATTTGTATGCATTCTGA
The DNA here is from genome assembly GCA_025175895.1 of Wurfbainia villosa. NCBI lineage: Eukaryota > Viridiplantae > Streptophyta > Magnoliopsida > Zingiberales > Zingiberaceae > Wurfbainia > Wurfbainia villosa. The sequence continues at coordinate 32,280,388 of CM045990.1, read as the reverse complement.
TGATATAGTCTCCCTTGAGGTTGAGAGAGTCGTCAGTCATCTTGCCTTTCAGGTTACTCCCCGAGGAGTAACTAGTGTGAGGGTAGAGCATTTGTTGTGCCGCACTCTACCACTATAGACGGTGGTAGTTGGAGTTGCATGCAGTTGTCCTAGTTGTATGGCACTCAACCACTCATTGGTAGTGTAAGTCAGAGTGGCCAGTAGCAGGGACCCCCGTTGTGTAGCGAGCTCTTTACGCTCATATGCTACTTGATCATACTGCCCACTCGGTCACTCTAGAGCGGTGGTTGGTGTTGAGTTGGGACAGTTGTCATGTCGTGCCACCTAGGCCACACTGGGGTCGTGGTAGCAGTAGTAGGTGCATGAGCATGACCATGCATGCATTGCCATATCTATAGTGCGTATATACCATATATATACATATATGCATATATATATATATATATATATATATATATATATATACATATATGCATGTATATATATATATATATATATATATATATATATATTTATATGGATGGTTGTGAGTAATATATATAGATGCAATATATATATATATATATATATATATGCTTATTGTGTTGTTGTATTTGATTGTACTATGCTTGCTGCATTTGGTTGTACATCATATTCATGCATGCTTCTTGCATTTGTTATACGGTTGTGTCGGATACTTGTATATTTGTTGGAAAGACCATTAGATACCTTGACCTGTATTATGAGTATATTGTGAGTTAGTATTACTCTTCCTGTTATATATGTTGGATATATGCTTAGGTTGGATCAGAGTAGCATAACAGACTTTCAGGTATGTTTGCGTTATACGTTGTTTATTTGGTTAGATGGTATATGCATGCATTTATATACTGTGATGGTATACCTGTTGTACCTTTAGGTTATGCTGTTGAATTACATGTGATATTTGATATATACATGTTTTTCCTATTACCCGCTGAGTTATACTCACCACCACAACCCCTGGGTTTTTCTGTCGCCCAGGTAACAGGTAGAAGAGTCTTCGTGACGGCTTGGAGCACCGCTGGCTGGCAACATCTCATCTCACCTCCAAGACTTTGGTGTTTGTTTTGGGCTTCCGTACTTTGTGTTATGTATTTGGAGTTTTCGTGATGTATTGTGGACTTGTGGATTCAGATTTTGTCGCTATTCCGTTATGTTGTGATGTGTCAGTCATACTGGTATGCATTGTATGTAGTTGTGATGTGGTTGTTTTATGTTTCCGCTGTGTATTTGTTGTAGTTAGTTTGTTATGTTGTTGTGGTTTGTTTACATATTTATATGTTATTGTTGTTGTGGCCTACGGGCCTTGTATTAACCCGAAATGTTGCCACATACAGGGGAGATGCCGTCCATTTGCTTTTCGGCAAGGCATACTCTCGGGGCTTGACAACTTTAGTGGTATCAGAGCCCTAGGTTTTGCAATGCCATACAATGTTGTTTTTGTGTTGAGTCTTGGATTCTCGGGAGTCGATTTGTTCGATTTTGGTTTTCTGAGATGAGATTGACAGCGGCCTGAGCTCCAAGCAGCACGAGGTAAGAATTCCTGATAACTTATAGTTTAGTAGATATTTATCTAAACTTGATCAATTGTATACAGCTAGAGTTATTATACCTGTACAAACTCATAGTAGAAGTCGCCCACTGAGGCGACCAACCGGAGTTATCTTTAGTGTTTATACTCCCGGTTTTATTGGTTATGCATTTAGATGCTTATAACAGGGATGACTTGTAGAGTGTTAGTTTCTATTCATAACCGTGATTTGAGTTTACCATGGGAACAATATGTAGAGTCTGTGTGTCTTGGACCTGCTATCAAAAAGGTGAATTACCTTTGAAAGTCGACTGATACCGAGTCGGAAAACAGGGGTCAAGTCGTCACATTTCTTGTGGAAATCAGAGACTACAGTCTTAGAGATTTTCACTAATTATGCTAGTCATATCATTACCTATTGGGTAATGGACAAGACAAGTAGGTCATTGTTGATGCAGATAGCGGAAGGCTAGTTTACGGTGTTTTATAGGAATTTTTATCCCTGAGTTGTTCGTACTGGGTTGTATAACTTTGAAGGTACCTTTGAGTACTTAACTTGGGTTATACAAAGGAAGTAGAGTTAGTTGCATACCATTATCGGAATTAAGTCGGTATTTGGTGGTAAATGCAGAAAATAATCTTCAGAGAATAATATATCACTTAATCATGGTTTAGTAATATTGAAAGGGAGTTTTTCCCCACGTCACTTTCAGTGACATATTATAGGGAATTCTTGAGCTTTAAGTAGGATGATCATCGATAATAGGAATACAATGCAAAGTCATTAGACTTGAAAAGTTTATGCTCACCTAATAGCTCAAGAATGTGAATGGATGTTTTAAGCCACCCATGGTTGATGGCATACTGTTGGATTAAGATGACAGGATCTTCTATCAGATCCTGTCGGAAGACGTTGGATTGAGTCAGGAGTTTAGAAATTACTCCATACAAGTGTTTAAGAGTTGGAGACCGATAAGCAGATATTGCAGGTCAACTTATTAGAGTATGAAGTCTTCGGCTGTTGGATAAAAGGAGCAAGATAGGAGTCATATGCCTTGAGTTATTTTTCCGATTATAGAAGACCAACCGTAGATCATCAAGATGTTCTCATGCACATCAGAAAAATCAAAACAAAGATTCCGAAGGGATTATGTGCATGCAATGCGGATCACGAAGACACGTGAAGTCAGATTATCCGTTGGATCAATTCATATGTTGCTATTGTAAGCAACCAGTACATATTGAGGAGTTGTATTTTGAAGACTCAGTTTAAGACTATCAATGGTGTTTCGGGAGGATGATGCACCATCTCGATAGCAGAGATCAACACTGAAGATTGAGTTATCTCATTAGCAACAACCTACTATCTCAGGCATGGTTGGAGTTCCTTGATAGTACCCTTCAACAGAGATCAACATAGAAGCATCATCAGCAGATGACATCGCAGAAGACTCATGCAGACAACAACAGTTACCTCCAGATGTGATTTGCTTTGTATAGAGGAGAGAGTATACGACGATGGTCATATCTATTCGGTATTCTACAGTTGCATCTCGTAGGATTAAGTGATAGGATCGGATGATCTAGGAAAAATCCTCGGATCATTCATCATAGAAATGCGATCGCTTTGTCAAGAACTGTTGAATCTGATCTGGTTCTCTTCGGAGAAAGGCCGAGACCTACGGGGAGCCTTTGGATCGGATCGACAAATAATTAATCTTTAAGGGTATTACTTTAGTTTACCCTCTGGGTTAATATATTGGGAGATACTTATAGTTTACAGGTATCTTTGTCAAGAACATTCTTAGTTTTGATTAGAAGGGTCCTTTACATCGACTTGTGGGTCGGTGGTATCTCTACCGTCAGGTGAGATGGGGACAACAATTAAGAAGTCAAGGGATGCCCTTAGACTTTGATAGACATACTTTCACTGTAGACATATCCTTATAGATGGTTAAATTGTTGGAAGTATGGTATGATATGTCTCTCGGATGTGCAAATAATCTGAGAATATTGGATGTAGTTTCAGATGAACTCCAAGGCTTGCCATTGTATAGGCAAGTGGAGTATGTGGATGAAGTGATTTTTGAGAATAGTTTTTGTATTGAAGACCTCATACCGGGAGATGATTTTATTGGTAACAGTGTTGCTAGACACTATGGGAATTGGAAGAATGTAAGTTGTGATTATAGGAGATGTTGAAGGGGATATTTATCTGTCCCAGTATTTCTCCTTGAGAAGATCCGGAACTCTTTGTTGAAAGAGAGATGAACCTTTGAAATTATGCATCGATTATCGATGATGAAATTTGATAGTTGTTGAAAGAAAATATCCTTCGTTGTGGATAGATGATATATCTAGATTAGTTAAGGACACCTGTGTATACTCTAGGGTTGGTTTACGACTGGAGTGTTGATATTGTAGTGACATGGTGTCATACAATTATCATTGTCATTGTGATGATTAATATATATCATCAGCTTAGAGTAAAGGGGATGCAGGTATGTAGAGACGACAATTTCATACTTAGTATTAATTTTATGAGTTTTGATTAAGTTGTTAGACTAATTAATGAATTAGTCACCACTGGATTTGAGAATCGTGTATCCTGGACACGATTGGATCAGTTGTGGTTGTTGGAGTTGTGTAACCAGGCCACTGTTGATTGTGGTAGTTGGAGTTGCGCACTCGACCACCATAGATGGTGGTTTTCCTTGTATGTTTTGGTTAATTCCGTAGATGTGGATAGAATGTTTGGCATTACAATACCACGGACTTGGTTAACCAAGAGAATGATGGAATTCACTCGGTCGGAAGCTTGTGAAACTAGTTTTCAAGGCTCAGTCGATGGTGGACTATTGAATCAATGTTAGTTAATCCTTTCGATGTGGATGGAAGGGTATTGTACTCAGATGCATCGCTTCAGTGAATGGAGCGATTTCCGATGCTGTTGAATGAGACATATCTCATGCTTACGCCAGTTAAGAAACTACGAGATAGGTTGTCATATACATGACGTGGCTTTGGTAGTTATTATCTAGATTTATGGATATATAGAGCAAAAGTGCTCATTGAATTTAACTAGCTACTGGGTAGCTACTATAGAGTTGTTGGAATGCGAACAGTTGCAACTTGAAAGATTGATCGCTATAATCTTCCATGCACTTACAGAGTGTGTGGTAGAGTGGATTTTGGACGGTAGATGAACTTCTCTTGTGAGAAGATAATTTTCCATCTCTAATATGGATATGTGTTCTGGAAATGCATCCACTTAAGAAAGAGTTGCTACAGAAGGCACATCATTTGAGACTTTCTATGCATCCTGGTGGTACTCAGATGTACTAAGATTTGAGATATTTATACTGGTGGGAACGGTATGAAGAGAGATACTGCAGACTTTGTTGCTAGGTATTTAGTATACCAGTAGGTGAAGGTTGAACATTAGAAATCCGTTGGATTGCTCCAGAAAATTTCGATTTCGGAATGGAAGTGGGAGCATATCACTATGGATTTCATTATGGGATTGTTTAGAACTCGAAAAAAGGCATGATGCAATTTGGGTGATCGTGGATTGAATAACCAAATCAGCTCACTTTCTGCCTATTCGTGGAATGGACTTGTTGGATTGTCTGGCAGAGTTGTACTGCCGAGAGATTAATAGATTGCACGGAGTGCCTTTGGGTATTATATCTAATAGAGATATGTGATTTACCTCGCAATTTTGGCAGAATCTACAGCAAGCTATGGGTGCAGAGCTTCGATTCGGTACCGCATTTCATCTGCAGATGGAAGAACAGTCTGAGTGTATCATTCAGATGTTGGAGGATCTATTCAGATCTTGTGTCGTGGATTATGGAGGTAGTTGTAAGGATCACATTCCTTTGGTGGAATTTAACTATGAGAACAGTTATCACTCTTCTATTCAGATGGCTCCTTCTGAGGCCCTATACGGTAGACCCTGTAGAACTCCGATGTTGTGGGAGGAAGTCGAGGAATGACAACTATTGGGGGCCACAGAGTATCCAGCATGATGCAAAGTTGGTGCATGTTATCGGATGATGGTTGTTAGAGGCACAGGGTCGACATAAGAGTTACGCAGACCGGAGGCGAAGGCCTTTGGAGTTCTCAGTTGGGGAAAAGGTATTTCTGCGTGTTTCACCTATGAAAGGGTGAAATGATTTAGGTTGAAAGGAAAATTAGCTCCACACTACATTGGTCCATTTGAGATGTTGGAGCGGATTGGGGGTGTAGCTTACCGGTTGGCTTTACCTCCGACACTTGCGGGTGTTTACAACATATTCCATGTTTATATGCTGATGAAATACGTTCCATGTTCAGAGCATGTTCTGAAAGAGCTTCTGATTTTACCTCAATCTAATGGGACCTATTGAAGGTAGAAAACTTCGCTTCACACTTCAACTCGGTCGGTTGTTCATGCCGATCCCATCGATGTGAAGGGAGTTGCTTCAGAGACTCATTGGCTCCCATGTCCCCGGATTAAAATTTTCACTAATGGAAAAACTAATCCGGATTGGATGAGTTTCCTTAGCACAACCAAATCGTCGTCATGCTAACAACTTGAGCGATCGCTTGAACAAACTAGTTGTTCAAGCAACACAACTCTTCTAGTTGGTTAGCCACAGAAGAGACGACGGATGGATCGCCGGTTTTTGTATTTGTCTTTGGGGTCCATGATTATACAAAATACATAAAAATGTAAACTAGTATAATCAACACATAAAGAACATGCTAAGATCAGAAAATAAAGTTATAAAACTTTTATACCTCACGATCTTCTACCGTATGTCCTATCCTCTTCGTGGACGTCGTGTGGGCGAAGATCCTCCACGAGTAGAAGCCTCCTAGATCACGTTCTTCTCTTCCTTGTTCGCTCCGAACAAAGAGAAGAACCAAACAAAGCTCATTCTCCTTTCTAGAACTGGCCACCAAGCCAAGGAGCTCGATGTAACCGCCGGCCAAGGAGTGAATGGTTGAGCGCCGGCCAACCTTGTGACAATGTTGCCGCCGACCACCAATGAAAGGGAGAAGCGTCGGCCACCAATGTATGGAGAACCGCCGGCCACCAAGGAGAAAAAAAGGATGAGGAAGAGAGCCGGCCAAAACAAGGAGGAGGATGGAGTGAGCGCCGGCCACCAAGGAGAAAAGGAGGAAACCCTAATCTCCTTCTTTGTTGTCGCCCAAACTACACACCAAAACCCTAGCCGCCTAAACTCTTGAGAGGCAAAACCCTAATCCAAAAAACCATACTTGCCGCCCAAGCCTTAGCCCTCTATTTATAGAATTGGGCTTAAGCCTCCTTTAATCTCCACCGTCGGATCTAGGGATTTAATCTCCACCGTCGGATCTAGGGTTTTATCCCAACCGTCGGATCTAGGGTTTCATCCCAACCGTCAGATCTAGGGTTTCATCCCAACCGTCGAATCTAGGGTTTTATCACAACCGTCAGATCTAGGGATTTAATCTCAACCGTCGGTTTTAGGATTTCATCCCAACCATCAGTTTTAGGGTTTCATCCCAACCGTCGGATCTAGAGATTTAATCTCAACCGTCGGTCCTAGGGATTTATTGTTGGTGCAATCGGCCCAGGTCACGATTGACCAGGACTCGAGTTTGACTCAAGTGATGTTTTGATGTTCGACAAAAACATATGACAATGTAATTGTCATGGGAAAGTCCAAGTCTTGAGTACTTGGCATGGGAAGTCCAAGTGGGACACTTGGCATTTGGTAACGTCCAAGCATGGTTCTTGGAAATGGAAAGTCCAACATGAATTGGCATGGAAAGTCCAAGCATGGGTCTTGGCAAGGTAAAGTCCAAGTCTTGAGTACTTGGCATGGAAAGTTCAACATGGGTTGGCAAGGGAAAGCCCAAGCTTGAGTCTTGGCATGAGAAGTCCAAGGGGTTTGATATTGGCTGCGTAAAGTCCAAGCGGGAGTCTTGGCAGCATAAGTCCAATGGTTGGCGGCGTAAAGTCCAAGTGGAGTCTTGGCGGCGTAAGTCCAATGTGCCTGGGCGGTGTAGACACCGTTAGCATGACATAGCCAATGGAAGCACCTGAAGGCTAGCGCGATGGATGAACAAGTCATGGATGACTTGGAGGGATCCGAGAGGCGTGAGGCTGATGGAGGTGGCTAGAAGGCTTAGGTCTAGGCTAAGGGTGGTCTAGCAAGTATGGGGGCACCATACTTGGGCTAAAACCTCATGTTTGAGGTGTGCCAGTCGACTGGTGCCATGTGGCAGTCGACTGGACCGAGTCAACTAGGGTTTGACTGCGGGAAGTGGCCTAGCAGTCGACTGCCAAAGGATGGCGATCATCGACGGAGATGATCGATTGCATGATCGGACCGGTGCTCGAATTCGGCCACAGAGTGTAGTCTCACTCGACCGCTAGGACCAGCAGAGACTAGTGATGCACACGGTTCCTACTATAATCAACGTGGTTCGGAACCACACGGTTCCTACTCCACGGATCGAGCTCTACGAGCTCTAGTGATGCACACGCACTCACTAATCACAAATACTCCTTCTCGACACAAGTCGAAGGTGGAGAAACCCCTTACAAGTAATCTTACAACAATAAGATACAAATACAAGCAATTACAATAATGAAATACAATGCAAGTAAAGAAAACTAATTTACAATTGCCTTTGGATTGCTTGATTGCTTGGTTGCTTGAAATCACCTTGGAGACCCTGATTTGCAACAACAAATCGCTCCAAAACCCTCAAGAAACCGATGCCAAATTCCTCCATCACGAGCACCTTATAAAGCTTCAACCTGTGCTGGAAAAAGTCTATCAGTCGACTGCTCGGGACCATCAGTCGACTGATGCCACTATTGTCGTGAGACAACGGCTAGATCCACGCTGAATAAGTCCAACGGATCTACCATTAGTCGACTGATCAAACCCATCAGTCGACTAATAGTGTCCTCACTCGACTGCTGGTCCCAGCGGTCGAGTGAGACTACACTCTGTGGCCGAATTCCCGAGCACCAGTCGACTGATCATGCAATCAGTCGACTGCTCGGGCCATCAGTCGACTGCCATCCTTTGGCAGTCGACTGCTAGGCCACTTCCCGTAGTCAAACCCTAGTTGACTCGGTCCAGTCGACTGCCACATGGCACCAGTCGACTGGCACACCTCAAACATGAGGTTTTAGCCCAAGTATTGTGCCCCCATACTTGCTAGACCACCATTAGCCTAGACCTAAGCCTTCTAGCCACCTCCATCAGCCTCACGCCTCTCAGATCCCTCCAAGTCATCCATGACTTGTTCATCCATCGCGCTAGCCTTCAGGTGCTTCCATCGACTATGTCATGCTAACGGTGTCTACACCGCCCAGGCACATTGGACTTACGCCGCCAAGACTCCGCTTGGACTTTACGCCACCAACCATTGGACTTATGCTGCCAAGACTCCCGCTTGGACTTTACGCAGCCAATATCAAACCCCTTGTGTTGGTGCAACAATGCTCCAAGCATTTATATATGTTTTGATGTTTGGATAATCATCTAAGTTAGGCAATATCTTGTGATCTAATTGCGAAAATGTTTAAGTGACAGGGAAGTCCAAGTATGATCTTGGCAAAACAAGTACAAGGGATGGACTTGGCAGCGTAAGACCAAGCTTGTAGTCTTGGCAGCGTAAAGTCCAAGTGAACCTTGGCAAAGGAAGTCCAAAGTAAAGTCTTGGCAGCTTAAGTCCAAGCTTGTAGTCTTGGCGGCGTAAAGTCCAAGCATTTGGCAACCCAAGACATGACAAAACCGAAGGAAGCTCTTGGAAGCAAAGCGCAAAGGATGAACAAGTCGCGGACTCGGAGGGATCCTGAAGGCGCAAGGCTTATTGAGGAGCTAGAAGGTTGAGTCTAGGTCTAGGGTATAAAATCAAGTGTGAATTACTCATACTTGATGAGTATCGATCGGCCCGATACGATGTATCACGATCGTGCATTCGAGTCAGTCGGTGAAACCTTAACCATCGATCATTGCAGAACAACGATCGGACATCGCTATATCGATCGCCAAGGGCATCAATCGATCGATCAAGGAGAATATCGCCTGACGCACGCTCTTACTCATTCACGCTTTGATCACTCGACCGATCACATCACCGATCGATGGATGGATCAGTCGACTGATCACCTGGCCGTTGGAGATTGCGGCTACGAATCTCCGCGGAGATCGCGTTTCAGAAGTCGTTGGCGGCCGATGATCGATGGTAAGCATCAATCGATCGATCAAGCCTAACGAGAAAAACAATCTTATAAAAAGGGGCCATGGGGAGCTTGGTGAAGCTAGTGCTCTTGCTCCCAACTACACCTACGTGCTCACCAAGCTTTCCAAGTGTTTTTAGCAATCCAAAACCTCCTCTTCTCTAATCCTAATCTTCCATCATTGTAAAGAAGAGGAGTGCATTGTAAGATAAGGTTTCTCCACCTTGGTTCATCCAAAGGAGGTTCTAGTGAGGATTGATTAGGGCTAATCCACCTTACAGATTGTCGTGGAGTAGGAGCGTCATCTCCGAACCACGTTACATCGGGTGTTAGCTTTGTTTCTTGCTTTTATTTGTGTTTATATTTGTATTGCTTCCGCTAACGTTTTTGTAGAAAGAAAGAAAGGCTAATCACCCCCCCCCCTTTAGCCATTCCAAGGGTCTTAACAAGTGGTATCAGAGCCCGAATAGCTTGGAAGATCTCACCATCAACCAAGACATCAATGGCTCTTCAAGAGGGATATAGCACCGCCAAGCCACCGCTCTTCGACGGGAGTCATTTTGCGTATTGGAAAGGTAGGATGAAGTACTATCTTATGAGTAATATTGAAATTTGGCATAACATTGTAGGTGGCTTCGAGGAACCGGTGGATGAACATGGAGACCCTATTCCAAGCAAGGATTGGACAAGGGAAATGAACCACAAATTCGAATCAAATGCCAAGGCGGTACTCACCATTCAATGCGGCATTACCATGGAGCAACTCAACAAGGTGGGGCCTTTCGAATCTGCCAAGGAGCTATGGGAAAAGCTCATTGAGCTAAATGAAGGTTCCAAGGAGTCAAAGAGGGCCAAGAAGGACCTACTAATTGGACAACTTCAAGCCTTCCAAATGAAGATGCATGAAACCGTAAGCCAAATGCATGGAAGGTTCAAAGAAATTGTTAACGGACTCCATATCATAGGTGAGCGAGTTGACAACCGGGATTTGGTAAGGTATATTTTACAAGCATTTCATAGAAATTCTTTATGGACTTCTATAGTTGATGCCATTAAGGTAACTAGGGATCTTTCGCAAATTAAAATTGATGAACTATTTTGTGAGTTTGAATTGCATGAGCAAACTAACATGTCTTCTAAGGAAAAGGGCTTAGCTCTATTTGTTGAGAAGAAAGAAAAGAAGAAGAAAGAAAGGAAAGAGGTGTCATCATCATCCGAGTCAGAGCGTGAGTCAAGTAGTGATAAGACTCATCTAGTGAGATGGCCCATTTGGTCAAGAAGTTCCTTAGAAAATCAAAGGAATTCAAGAATAGAGATGCAAGAAAGGGGTCCCATTCTTCAAGAGGTAAAAATAGTGGTAATTCAAGTTTTAACAATAATGTGATTTGCCATGCTTGCAACAAGAAAGGGCACATAAAGCCAAATTGCCCGGAGCTAAAGAAGAAGGAGGAAAAGGAAAAGAAAAAGAAGGACAAGAAGGAGAAGAAGAAGAAGGAGGCCATGGTGGCTCAAACCACATGGGACACACCAAGTGTTGAAGACTCTTCCTCCGATGATGAGCTTTGCCACATCACACGCCATGTGACACTCATGGCACTAGGAGATGATTCGGGCACATCAAGCCAAGAAGATTCCTCAAGCGATGAATCGTCATCTAGTGACGATGAGGTAATGAACTCTCCCAAGGTTAAGCTCCTTTATAAATCAATTGTCTATCTTCAAGAAGCTCTAGATAAGTCTAAATCTAAGGTTAAGAGCATGAAGGTAGAACTAAAGGCTATTAGAAATGAAAAACCTTCACATGTTGATTCTTGCATGCTTAAGGAAGAAAATGACAAACTTAACGATGAGGTTAGTGAATTAAAAGCATGTTTAGAAAAATTTTCAAATGGCTCAAAGTGTCTTGATATGATTCTCAGTAGGCAAAGAGCGGTTTATAACAAGGCCGGTTTAGGATATAAGCCAAAAGAAAAAGAAGTTGCTTATATTTCATTAATTAATAGGAAATCAACCATTAAGGGAAAAGTTAAGAAAGCATGGGTACCTAAGAAGTTTTTACTTAATGTTACCGGTCCAAATGTGTGGGTACCAAAAGCTTGTGTTTTTCATGTGATTTAGGTAGGAGAGCGAGGTATGTGGATTGTGGATAGCGGTTGCTCAACACATATGATCGGGGATGTGAGCAAGTTCTCCACAATTAAATATGTGAATAAGGGAGCGGTGTCCTTTGGGAATAGTGGAAAACTCAAGATATTAGGTAGAGGTACATTTGAGGTATCCCCCAGAATTATTATTCACAAAGTCTTGCTAGTTGAAAATATGAAGTTTAATTTATTAAGTGTTAGTCAACTTTGTGATGCAAACTATCATGTCTCCTTTGAATCCTCTAAATGCATGATTAAACATAAGGAATTAAATGATTGCATGTTAGTTGGATATAGGAAATCAAATATCTATTATGTTGATCTTTCATATGCTTCTAACATTTCTACTAAGTGTTTTGTTGCAAAAGAAGAGGAAAGTTGGCTATGGCATAGAAGATTGGGGCACATCAACATGAAAAACATAGCTAAGGTAGCCAAGATGGAGTTGGTCAAAGGGCTACCAAAGATCAAGTATGTCAAGAACAAATTGTGTGATGCATGCCAAAAAGGAAAACAAACAAAGGCATCACACAAAGGTAAAACTCTAACTAACACCTCTTTACCATTAGAATTATTGCATCTTGACTTGTTTGATTGCCATAGTACTCCATCTTTAAATGGTAATAAATATTGTTTAGTTATAGTAGATGATTTTTCTAGGTATACTTGGGTCTACTTTATGAAACATAAGGATGATACCTTAGAAATAATCATAGGATTTAGTAAAAGGGTTGAAAATGAAAAGAGTCTCAAAATTAACCAGATCCGTAGTGATCATGGTGGTGAATTTGAAAACTTAAAATTTTCACAATTTTGTTTAGAGCAAGGGTACAAGCATGAGTTCTCTTGTCCTAGAACACCCCAACAAAATGGGGTGGTGGAAAGGAGAAATCGTGCCCTACAAGAGGCGGCTAGGACTATGCTCAATGCATATTCTCTACCTAGCTACTTGTGGGCGGAAGCGGTTAATACCGCTTGCTATATCCAAAATAGGGTTCAAATCCATAGGTTTTTAGGAAAAACACCATTTGAATTATGGAATGGGACTATACCCACAATTCATTATTTCAAAGTCTTTGGATGTAAAGTTTATATTCTAAACACCAAAGATAACTTAGGAAAATTTGAATCAAAAGCGGATGAGGGAATCCTAGTTGGATACTCATCCACAAGTAGAGGATATAGAGTCTACAATAAGAGAACCAAAGGGATAGAGGAGTCTTCCAATGTTCAATTTGATGAAACTACTAGTACCTACCCTAGAAAGTCCTCCATTGATAAGGATATTAATGACAATAATCAAGACATTACCCAAAAACTTCAAAATTTGACCATTAGGGGTAATGATCAAGGGGGAGGGAGAGGAGACTCCGATGATGAAAGAAGGGTGGAAGATAACAATGATCAAATTGAAACCCCTTCTAGAAACCTAAGAATTCATCAAGATCATCCACTTGACCAAGTAGTAGGAGATCTATCTCAAGGAGTAAGAACTAGGTCATTTCATAGACCTCCTACTAGTCAAGTAGCTCTTATCTCACAAATTGAGCCCAAATTTATCAATGATGCATTACATGATCCGGATTGGATTTTGGCAATGCAAGATGAATTGGCTCAATTTGAGAGAAGTCAAGTGTGGGAATTAGTACCTAGACCCAATGATAGCACCATAATTACTACAAGATGGGTCTTTAGGAATAAGCTAGATGATCAAGAAAATATCACTAGAAATAAGGCTAGGTTGGTTTCTAGGGGATTCAATCAAGTTGAGGGGCTTCACTATGATGAGACTTATGCCCCGGTTGCGAGGTTAGAATCTATTAGGATTCTCTTAGGGTATGCTTCCTACATGGGATTTAAACTTTACCAAATGGATGTTAAATCGGCATTCTTAAATGGTTTTATTAAGGAGGAAGTATATGTAGAGCAACCACCCGGATTTGAGAACATAGATTATCCAAATCATGTATGTAAGCTTAGGAAAGCATTATATGGGTTAAAACAAGCTCCCCGGGCATGGTATGAAAGATTGTCATCTTTCTTAATTTCTAAGGATTTTAGAAGAGGCCAAGTAGATCAAACTTTGTTTATAAAGTCAACATTAAAGATATATTCATAGCTCAAGTATATGTTGATGATATCATTTTTGGGTCAACGAATAATGATCTTCTTCAAGACTTTATAAAAAATATGGAAAATGAATTTGAAATGAGTTTGGTTGGAGAGCTTACCTTTTTCCTAGGCTTACAAGTCAAACAAACCAATGAGGGTATTCATATTTATCAAACCAAATATGCAAATGAAATGATCAAGAAATTTGGTTTGGAAAATGCCAAAATTGTAACCACTCCTATGGCCACTAGCACTAGAATAGATAGTGATCATGAAGGTAAATCAATTGATCTTAAACTTTATAGGAGTATGATTGGTAGCCTACTATACCTAACCGCTAGTAGACTCGACATTTTATTTGCGGTAGGTATGTGTGCAAGATACCAATCTTGTGCCAAAGATTCACATTTAGTAGCCGTCAAAAGAATACTAAGATATATTAAAGACACCCTAAATGTAGGACTTTGGTATCCTAGGACTAGGTCATTTGAATTGCTTGGGTATACCGATTCCGATTATGCCGGGTGCAAATTGGATAGGAAGAGTACTAGTGGTGGATGCCAATTTCTTGGGTCCTCCCTAGTAAGTTGGAGTAGTAGGAAGCAACATTGTGTTGCTTTATCTACCACCGAAGCCGAATATGTGGCTTTGGGTGGTTGTGTAGCTCAATTACTTTGGATGAGACATACTCTTGTGGACTATGAGCTACACTACTCTAACATTAAAGTTTATTGTGATAATGTGAGTATCATCAACTTGACCAAAAATCCGGTACATCACTCTAGAACCAAGCACATTGAAGTGAAACATCACTTCATGAGAGATCATGTGGCAAGAGGGGACATTGAACTTAATTATGTAGAATCTAAGTCCAACCTTGCCGATATCTTCACCAAAGCTCTTCCCGAAGCTGAATTTTCATCATTAAGGAGAGAGCTTGGTATGTGCTTTGTAGAGTAAAATTCTAGGTTTGCATGATCCTATACTTATATAGCTTCTTTATACCTTGATGCATCTCACAAAAGCCTTAAGAAACCTTGATTTTTGTATTGAAATACTTAGAAACATGTGAGATGATAGGGAAGGTGTACTTGGCTCATCATGCTTGTTATGATGCATTACTATGAGCCAATACCACACCTAGAGACATAAAAACCTTATGGACCAATCATTGGGAAGGCTTGTATTCAAGTAATGAATACATAGCTCAAAGAACATGGTTGGAAATTCCAAATAATATATATTTTAAACTATGTTCATCATATTTTGAAAAACAGTTTTCAAATGGAATACAAAAGTGATACAAAGTTTGCAAAATCTTTAGAACTTTTGATAGGTTCCAAGTTTGTATCAATCTTGTAATCTAGACAACATATATTTTTCAAATTATTTTTCCTTGATAAAATATGATTTCAGAAATGTGTACGCAAAATTTTGTTATTTTTTGAGATTTCTGGAATTTCTACCGCATTCCTGAAATTGAAATTTGAAAAAGGTTGAAATTTCGGTTTGAACCTGTCGATCATTGGTTTTCGATAATGAACTCCATTTTCTGATATTTGGTATATCTTTGATGTCCTAACGCTATGGTATGATAATATTACGTATAAACAAGTTTTAGGACTAATTAATACAGTGTTTGAGGGGGAGTTTTCATAAATTGTATTTTTCTTTCATCCCCAAAACCATTGTTGGTGCAAAGTTGGGACTTATTTTTTTGAATTGTTGTTATGCTTTGCGTCAAATATTGTTTACACATTATAAAACATGTCTTGGGTTCAGGGGGAGCTTAATTTCTATCTTATGCCTTAGTCCAAGATTCAACACCTTTAATTCTTTCATTTTTTAAATCCCTCTCTTTTTGATGTATGTCAAAGGGGGAGAAGGAATGTTAAGGTAGATGATTAAGTGTGTATCTTTAAAGACCTAACTTAAATGATTGTCAAACATCAAAAAGGGGGAGATTGTTGGTGCAACAATGCTCCAAGCATTTATATATGTTTTGATGTTTGGATAATCATCTAAGTTAGGCAATATCTTGTGATCTAATTGCGAAAATATTTAAGTGACAAGGAAGTCCAAGTATGATCTTGGCAAAGGAAGTACAAGGGATGGACTTGGCAGCGTAAGACCAAGCTTGTAGTCTTGGCAGCGTAAAGTCCAAGTGAACCTTGGCAAAGGAAGTCCAAAGTAAAGTCTTGGCAGCTTAAGTCCAAGCTTGTAGTCTTGGCGGCGTAAAGTCCAAGCATTTGGCAACCCAAGACATGACAAAACCGAAGGAAGCTCTTGGAAGCAAAGCGCAAAGGATGAACAAGTCGCGGACTCGGAGGGATCCTGAAGGCGCAAGGCTTATTGAGGAGCTAGAAGGTTGAGTCTAGGTCTAGGGTATAAAATCAAGTGTGAATTACTCATACTTGATGAGTGTGATCGTCGATGTATCGATCGACTACTTTCTAGAATAGTCGATCGATCGGCGATCGTCGATCGATGCCAAGGGCATCGATCGTCGATCGGGGAATATCGCCACGGAATGCGATCTCTTACTCGATCGCCTTGATCACTCGGTGATCACCCCATCGATCGGTGATGGATGGATCGATCGTGATCACCTGGCCATTGGAGATTGCGGCTACGAATCTCCGCGGAGATCGCGTTTCAGAAGTCGTTGGCTTCGGCGGCAGTCGACTGATGGTAAGCATCAGTCGACTGATCGAAGCCCAACGGGAAAAACAACCCCTCTTCTATAAAAAGGGGCCATGGGGAGCTTGGTGAAGCTAGTGCTCTTGCTCCCAACTACACCTACGTGCTCACCAAGCTTTCCAAGTGTTTTTAGCAATCCAAAATCTCCTCTTCTCTAATCCTAATCTTCCATCATTGTAAAGAAGAGGAGTGCATTGTAAGATAAGGTTTCTCCACCTTGGTTCATCCAAAGGAGGTTCTAGTGAGGATTGATTAGGGCTAATCCACCTTACGGATTGCCGTGGAGTAGGAGCGTCATCTCCGAACCACGTTACATCGGGTGTTAGCTTTGTTTCTTGCTTTTATTTGTGTTTATATTTGTATTGCTTCCGCTAACGTTTTTGTAGAAAGAAAGAAAGGCTAATCACACCCCCCCTCTAGCCATTCCAAGGGTCCTAACACCTTGGACTTCTCATGCCAAGACTCAAGCTTGGACTTTCCCTTGCCAACCCATGTTGGACTTTCCATGCCAAGTACTCAAGACTTGGACTTTACCTTGCCAAGACCCATGCTTGGACTTTCCATGCCAACTCATGTTGGACTTTCCATTGCCAAGAACCATGCTTGGACTTTACCAAATGCCAAGTGTCCCACTTGGACTTCCCATGCCAAGTACTCAAGACTTGGACTTTCCCATGACAATTACATTGTCATATGTTTTTGTCGAACATCAAAACATCACTCGAGTCAAACTCGAGTCCTAGTCAATCGTGACCTGGGCCGATTGCACCAACATTTAATCCCAACCGTTGGTTTTAGAGTTTTGTTTTACATCCTTGGATCTAGACTTCTTGAGGATTATATTAGGCTACGATAGGGACCATAAGGAGGAGTTGGATCTTGGCCACCCGATGGATCGAAATCACACAAACTTGATCTATCAATGATGTTCCATTCCACTAGAGGATCATCATTGAATTACCTCACCAACCCCCATAAATTAATATGGGCTCCATATATTATTTGTACATCCATCTCCCCGTGTTTAAGATATCGAATGTCCGTTAATTAATTGATTTATTGACCATCAATCAATTAACATCTAACTCCTCGAGTCGTACCACTCAACCTTATCATCATGTTGACTAAGTCAACCAGCTGGGTTTACATGATGAACCTTATGAGCTCCTCAAGGGGACATCATCAACCTAATATATAGGACACGGTTTCCTCCTATAATCAACGACACACCATGTAAATAATATTATTTCCCAACTTACCGGGCATATTGATTTAATCCATCTAAATCTCACCCTATGGTAAATCAAAGAAATAAATACTAAGTACATGTGCCCGTTATTATATCGGGATTAAGAGCATGTACAACATAATATCCGAGGTCCGATTCAATTATGTAGTCAGTAATAAATTGAATCACCTCTATGTCGGTCCTGCTCAATACACCTAAGTGTACTAGTGTAACTCTATGCTCAAGACAAAACAATACCAAGCTACACTACAACCATGCCAATGGTTTGTCCAAAACCATCTTGGTGGTGAGCCTCTACTTATATTCTACAAGGGACTGATAGCATGATCTTCTGTGCCACACCAAGCACCATGTTATCTACAATGTAAAATATTAGACAATATGCATACATATATAAAGTGCAAACAATGATCATGTGATTCTTATTTCAAAATAAAATGTTCTTGCGAAAAGAGATAGGCTTTCAGTATACATTCCAACAATCTCCCACTTATACTAAAAGACTATGCTGTCATCACACTGCCATACATCTGATCCCCATGTCCTCCACATGTATATCAAACGCTTTCGCTGGAAGGGCCTTAGTGAATGGATCCGTCAGGTTATCCTCTGATGCAATCTTGGCGACAGCTACTTCTCCTCGCTTTACGATCTCTCGTATCAGGTGGTACTTGCGCTCTATGTGTTTACTTGCCTTATGGGCTCGTGGTTCCTTCGAGTTTGCAACTGCACCACTGTTATCACAATAAATTGTGATAGATCTGGGCAAACCAGGAATCACATCCAAGTCCATCAAGAAGTTCCTGAGCCATACAGCTTCCTTGGCTGCCTCAGAGGCTGCCACATACTCAGCTTCCATGGTAGAGTCCGCCATGCATTTCTTCTTGACACTCCTCCATACTATGGCTCCACCTCCAAAAGTAAACACAAACCCCGAGGTAGACTTACTGTTGTCTCTATCTGATTGGAAATCCGAATCCGTGTATCTCACAGGGACTAATTGATCTGCCCGGTAAACCTGCATATAATCCCTAGTCCTTCTCAGGTACTTCAATATATGCTTTACCGCAGTCCAATGTCCCTGTCCAGGATTACTCTGATATCTGCTAACCATGCTCACGACAAAGCAGATATCTGTACTCGTACATAGCATAGCATACATGAGGCTTCCTACTGCCGAAGCATATGGAACCGCCTTCATCTCCTCTATCTCCTTTGATGTTTTGGGACACATCTCTTTAGATAAAGGAACTCCATGCCTAAAAGGTAGAAAACCTTTCTTGGAGTTCTGCATGCTAAAACGAGCTAGGACCGTGTCTATGTATGAAGCTTGAGATAAGCACAACATCCTTTTCTTGCGATCCCTTATTACTTTGATCCCAAGGATGTGTCCCACTTCTCCCATGTCCTTCATGTCAAACTGTTTGGACAACCATACCCTTACGTCTGATAACACTTTGATATTGTTGCCAACTAACAAAATGTCATCTACGTATAGTACAAGAAATACCACTACGTTTCCATCACATCTCTTGTATACACAAGGCTCATCCGGACTTTGAATAAATCCATATGACTGGATTACCTCATCAAAGCGGATGTTCCAAGATCTAGAAGCTTGCTTCAATCCATAAATGGACCGATTAAGCTTACATACAAGATGCTCTTTGCCTTTAGCAATGAATCCCTCTGGTTGCCGCATATAGATGTTCTCCTCAAGACTTCCGTTAAGGAAAGCTGTCTTGACATCCATCTGTTAAATCTCATAATCCATATGAGCAGCTATAGATAAGAGAATCTGGATAGACTTAAGCATAGCTACCGGCGAAAAGGTCTCCTCATAATCGATACCCTCTTTCTGAGTATACCCTTTCGTAACAAACCTAGCTTTGAAGGTCTCAACCTTCCCATCTACTCCTCTCTTTCTCTTGTAGATCCACTTGCATCCAATGGCTTTTACACCATCGGGTGGTTCTACTAGCTCCCAGACCTGATTAGAATCCATAGATTCTATCTCTGAATTCATCGCTCTTTGCCAAGATACCGCATCTCTATCTTGGAGTGCCTCGTCATATGTCCAGGGATCAGGTTCATGTTCACCAGGGACTAAGTCCGAAGACTCTCCCAAAAACATGAATCTCTCGGGTTGTCTAACAACCCTCCCACTATGATGAGGTGCCTCCTGTGTATGCTCTGTGACACGCAGTGCAGTGACTTGTGGTATCTCCTCTTGTACCGGTGGTACTGAAGTTGGGACTTCCCCTGTCAACTCCTCAAGAACAATCCTACTCGTTGGCTTGTGGTTCATCACATAGTCCTCCTCTAGAAATCTGGCATTCGTACTCACGATCACCTTCTGATCTCTAGGACTATAGACTAAACCACCCTTCGTTCCCTTAGGGTAGCCAACAAACAAGCGTACTTCTGTACGAGATTCCAACTTACCAGCATCTCCCTTCAGCACATGTGCTGGACTACCCCAAATCCGAATATGTCTTAGACTAGGCTTTCGCCACCACAACTCAGGGGAGTAGAGGGTACCACTTAGATGGAACCAAGTTTAGAATGTGCGCCTGCTTCAGAGCAAACCCCCGTAACGTAATCGTAACTCAATAACTCATCATCGATCCGACCATCTCCATAAGAGTCCTCGTTCTTCGCCTCCGCCACACCATTCTACTGGGTGTGCAGTAGCGACAATTGGGATTGAATCCCAGACTCTGATAAGTAACTCCTAAACTCTCCCAAGAGGTACTCGCCACCACGATCAGATCGTAGTGTCTTGATACTTTTACCTTGACGGTTCTCCACATCAGCCTTGAATTCTTTGAACCTGTCAAAGCATTCAGCATTGACTGCGGCGCATCAAGTAAATGTATCCATACCTTGAATAATCGCGTCTATAAAAGAGACGAAGTATTCAAAGCCACCTCTAGCCCTGGATAGTCATAGGATCATCGCATCGAATGAACCAATTCTAACACATCCTTGGCTCTATACCCCTTGGCCTTGAAAGGCCTCTTGGTCATTTTACCTTCCAAGCAAGATTCGCAGGTTGGGAGATCCTCTACTACTAATGAACCCAAAGGTCCATCAGCTATCAACCTTTGAATTCTACTCAGGTTAATATGACCAAGCCTTAGATGCCAAAGATACCCGTTCATTTTCGAAGGTTCTTTTCTCTTATTAGACTTAGAAGATGAGTTATTTACTTCTATATGCATCGTGGGAGTTTTTGGTTCAAGAGTATACAAATTGCCAACCAATGTATCAGAACAGATAATCTCCCTATTCCTTTTTATAACCACTTTGTCATTAAAAGAAATAGAATATCCATCCATAAACAATTTAGAAACTGAAATTAAATTCTTTCTAAAAGTAGGTACATAAAGACAATTTCTCAAAACCAAAACTTTATTCCTATCAAAAGATAAATAAGCGTCTCCCACTACAATAGCCGCCACCTTTGAAGCATTGCCCATGAAGACGATAATCTCTCCCTCAGCTAGTCGTCGGGTTTCCTGGAACCCCTGCAAAGTATTGCAGACATGATCGGGCTCTGTATCTACACACTAGGCACTAGTAGATAACACCGCTAAACATGTTTCAACAACTAAACAAGAAGATATACCTTTGTTCTTTCTTCCAATGTCCATTAAGTGAAGCACTTGCCTTTGGCTTCTTCACTCCTGCCGAGGTCCCACTTGCCACTTTCTTTGCTCCACCTTGCTTCTTCTTCTTCTTCTTCTTACCTTCGGTTAGAAGAAGAAACCTTCTGCAACCATGGCTGAGCGCTTTGACGAAAAGCCCCTCTCACCGGAGTTCAAAGCTCCGCCAACGAATACAACCTCTTGTTCATGTTGTAGTTGAGGCGGAACTGCTCAAAACTCCTAGGTAGAGACTGGAGAATGATATCGACCTGGGTTTCCCCATCGATCTCAGCTCCGAGGACTTCCATCTCATTAAGATGAGCCATCATCTTGAGAACATGATCCCTGACGGGTGTTCCCTCGATCATGGTGGTCGTCATCAAGTTTCTCAAAGCCTCCTATCTAGCCGCCCTACTCTGATGTCCGAAAAGTTCCTTGAGATTGAACATCATGTCATAAGATGTGGCTATGGCCTGATGCTGATGTTGTATCACATTTGACATAGATGCCAAAATGTAACACCGCACCATCTCATCTGCCTTGATCCATTTCTTATAACTTTCTTTCTCCTTTTCATTAGAGTCATCGGTAGGCTTAGGAGGACAGACCTCGAAGAGTACAAATTTGCACTCCTCTGCCGTTAAGACAATATCCAAGTTTCTTTTCCAATCAATATAGTTTGTTCCAGTAAGTTTAGTTTCTTTTAATATCACAGCAAGTGGGTTGAAAGCCATTTGAAAAACCTAAGAATCACAATGATCAAAATATTAGATTTCAAATATTATTGATTCCTCAAAACAATAAAATTCCGAAATCAACCAACACCTCAAAACACCGAGAATATCGCATGCCACGATAGTGTGGACGTATACGAATTCTACATTTGTAAGAGGAGGTTTTACCCATTAATTTTATTATCTTGTCAACCTTACTTTTTGACAAATAAAATTAATAGTTGATTCCTCTTTGGCCCTACAAATAAAAGCAGTGACTCTGATGGGGAGGATACTATTTATTTGCATCTAAGTGTGCACCATTACACGATACTAAGGGAATTATTTCAGATTATGTGCCTTACCGATGGGGAAGTACACACGCTCCTAAATAATTTCCTATAACCATTATTTGACCTAGTAATCCGCAAACAAACCCATTCGATGGGGAGGAAGGCATTCAGAGCCAACGCGCAAGTTTGTTGCATCACACGTCAAATTGTAATGGAGGCCGCGGGAATTAATTAAAATGTCCCTCTCCCGCTTAGTAAATTGACAATGAGGAATTTTCAATCATACACAACATGCATATAAAATCAAATCAACAATAAATATGGAAAAAACAAAATTTTTCCAACTATTATGGCATTGTTCTCCAATACGCATCCCGTCGTGTCGCCACCTCGTCCGCTCCATCTTTTCCCGTGCGCAAGTCACCAAAGAGATCCGAGCCGAGATAAACTATTTTAATTTACATCCATCGATCCTATACTCCACAAAGGAGTGTACAAATAATCTAGATTGAAAGTAAACTAAAATGAGTGGCTAAACAATGCCATATTTAATTACAAAAATTAAATACTAATCTAGCCTCGTCAACCTCGAGGATTCAAGTAATATACATACAATCACACCCAAAACAATCACATACACACAAATAGCCATAATAGTCGGATCTTATGCCTGCAACCAAAAAGTTAGCCTACGCACATCCTACTATTATCCGGCATACTCAATATATGATATGTGCATGAAAGTAACCGAATCCAAAACACACAAAATCGGAAACCGTGGCTCTGATACCAATTGAAGGGAGTTGCTTCGGAGGCTCATTGGCTCCCATGTCCCCGGATTAAAATTTTCACTAATGGAAAAACTAATCCAGATGGGATGAGTTTCCTTAGCACAACCAATTCGTCGTCGTGCTAACAACTTGAGCGATCGCTTGAACAAACTAGTTGTTCAAGCAACACAACTCTTCTAGTTGGTTAGCCGCGGAAGAGACGACGGATGGATCGCCGGTTTTTGTGTTTGTCTTCGGGGTCCATGATTATACAAAATACATAAAAATGTAAACTAGTATAATCAACACATAAAGAACATGCTAAGATCAGAAAATAAAGTTATAAAACTTTTATACCTCACGATCTTCTACCGTATGTCCTATCCTCTTCGTGGACGTCGTGTGGGCGAAGATCCTCCACGAGTAGAAGCCTCCTAGATCACGTTCTTCTCTTCCTTGTTCGCTCCGAACAAAGAGAAGAACCAAACAAAGCTCCTTCTCCTTTCTAGAACCGGCCACCAAGCCAAGGAGCTCGATGTAACCGCCGGCCAAGGAGTGAATGGTTGAGCGCCGGCCAACCTTGTGACAATGTTGCCGCCGGCCACTAATGAAAGGGAGAAGCGCCGACCACCAATGTATGGAGAACCGCCGGCCACCATGGAGAAAAAAGGATGAGGAAGAGAGCCGACCAAAACAAGGAGGAGGATGGAGTGAGCGCCGGCCACCAAGGAGCAAAGGAGGAAACCCTAATCTCCTTCTTTGTTGCCGCCCAAACCACACACCAAAACCCTAGCTGCCTAAACTCTTGAGAGGCAAAACCCTAATCAAAAAAACCATACTTTCCGCCCAAGCCTTAGCCCTCTATTTATAGAATTGGGCTTAAGCCTCCATTAATCTCCACCGTCAGATCTAGGGATTTAATCTTCACCGTCGGATCTAGGGTTTTATCCCAACCGTCGAATCTAGGGTTTCATCCCAACCATCGGATCTATGGTTTCATCCCAACCGTCAAATCTAGGGTTTTATCCCAACCGTCGGATCTAGGGATTTAATCTCAACCGTCGGTTTTAGGGTTTCATCCCAACCGTCGGATCTAGAGATTTAATCTCAACCGTCGGTCCTAGTGATTTAATCCCAACCGTTGGTTTTAGAGTTTTGTTTCACATCCTTGGATCTAGACTTCTTGAGGATTATATTAGGCTACGATAGGGACCATGAGGAGGAGTTGGATCTTGGCAATCCGATGGATCGGAACCACACAAACTTGATCCATCAATGATGTTCCATTCCACTAGAGGATCATCATTGAATTACCTCACCAACCCCCATAAATTAATATGGGCTCCATATATTATTTGTACATCCATCTCCCCGTGTTTAAGATATCGAATGTCCGTTAATTAATTGATTTACTGACCATCAATCAATTAACATCTAACTCCTCGAGTAGTACCACTCAACCTTATCATCATGTTGACTAAGTCAACCAGCTGGGTTTACATGATGAACCTTATGAGCTCCTCAAGGGGACATCATCAACCTAATATATAGGATACGGTTTCCTCCTATAATCAACGACACACCATGTAAATAATATTATTTCCCAACTTACCGGGCATATTGATTTAATCCATCTAAATCTCACCCTATGGTAAATCAAAGAAATAAATACTAAGTACATGTGCCCGTTATTATATCGGGATTAAGATCATGTACAACATAATATCCGAGGTCCGATTCAATTATGTAGTCAGCAATAAATTGAATCACCTCTATGTCGGTCCTGCTCAATACACCTAAGTGTACTAGTGTAACTCTATGCTCAAGACAAAACAATACCAAGCTACACTACAACCATGCCAATGGTTTGTCCAAAACCATCTTGGTTGTGAGCCTCTACTTATATTCTACAAGGGACTGATAACATGATCTTCTGTGCCACACCAAGCACCATGTTATCTACAATGTAAAATATTAGACAATATGCACACATATATAAAGTGCAAACAATGATCATGTGATTCTTATTTCAAAATAAAATGTTCATACAAAAAGAGCTAGGCTTTCAGTATACATTCCAACACGATGTCCCCAGATTAAAAAAAATTTAATCCTAGACAAAAGGGATCACCCAAGCAACCGTTTCATCATCGTGTTATTCGATTAGAGTAGTCACTTGAACAAACTTGTTGTTCAAGCAACCAACCTCTATTCTACGAATAGCCACGGAATAGACGATGTACGGATCGCCGACTTTTGTGTTTATATTCGGGGTCCAAGTTATATTAGCCACAAAACAGAATATATCATGCATATATAATTGAAAACAATCATAAACATATTATATATGAAAATAGACAAGTATTATACCTCTCAATCTTCAATCGTATGTCCTTCCTCTTTTTGGACGTCGTGTGGGCGACGATCTACCAAAAGTCGAAGCTCCTAGATCACCAATCTTCCTTCCTTGCTCGATTCAAACAAGAGGAAGACTAAGAAACAAAGTACTTCTCCTTCTTTCAACCAACCACCAAGCTCCAAGCTCGGTGCTTACCGCCGGCCAAGAAGGAGAAGAAGAATAAGATGGAAACCGGCTAAGACTCCAAGGGAAGACCCTAAGTCTTGTTTCCACCAGCCAAGGAGAAGGAGAAGGGCTGGTTTGGACACAGGCTAAAGGAGGGAATGGCTGTATGGGCGCCGACCACCAAGGAAGAAGAAGAAGATAAGGAAAACTTTTCCTTATTTGGTGCCGCCAACACCTAAACCCTAATTCCCAATGCTTGCCGCCCCTTGCCCTAATCCTATATCTAATGGGATTCATCTTGCCGTCCACCCCATGCCCTCCTTTTGTAGAGTTAGGGATATGCCTTGTTTTAATCTCCACCATTGGTTCTAGGGATTTAATCTCAATTGTCGGATCTAGAGATTTAATCTCAACCGTCGGATCTAGAGATTTAATCTCTACCTTTGGATCTAGAGTTTTGTTTTCAACCATTGGATCTAAGCTTCATGAGGTTTTAATAGGCTACAATAGGGACCATGAGGAGGAGTTGGATCTTGGCCACCCAATGGATCAAGCCCACATAAAGTCCGATCCATTAATGATAGTCCAATCTACTAAAGGATTATCATTGATCTACCTCACCAACCCCCATAAGTTAATATGGGCTCCATATATTATTTATACATTTTTCTCCCCGTGTTTAAGATCTCGAATATCCATCGATTAATTAATTTATTGACCATTAATTAATCAACATCTAATCATGGAAGTAAGGAATAGGCCGCATTCGGGAAAGTCCAAGGGCAAGTAATACGAGGGTTTACATGATGAACCTTATGAGCTCCTTAAGGGGACATCATCATCCTAATATATGAGACATGGTTTCCTCCTATAATCAACAACACACCATATAAATAATATTATTTCCCAACTTACCGAGCCTATTAATTTAATATATAAATCTCGCCCATTGGTAAATCAAAGAAATGAATACTAAGTATATGTTCCCGTTATTATATCGGGATTAAGAGCATGTACAATATAATATCTGAGGTCCGATTCGATTATGTAGTCAGCAATAAATCGAATCACCTCTAAGTCAGTCCTGCTCAATACACACAAAGTGTACTAGTGTGATTCTATGGTCAAGACAAACCAATACCAAATCACACTACAACCATACCAATGGTTTGTCCAAAGCCATCTTGGTTATGAGCCTATACTTATACTTTACAAGGAGCCGATAACATGATCTCCCGTGTAACACCACACACTATGTTATCTACAATGTAATGTATTAGACAATATGCATAACCATAAATATGCAAACAATGATTATGTGATTCTTATTTCAAAATAAAAATGTTCATACAAAAGATAAACTTTTCAGTATACATCTCAACAATCTCCCACTTATACTTAAAGACTATGCTATTTTCAAACTGCCATAAATTTGATTCCCATTCCCTCCACATGCCTATCAAAAGCTCTCGCCAGAAGGGCCTTAGTGAAAGGATCTGCCAGGTTATCCTCCGATGCAATCTTGGCCATAGCAACTTCTCATCTCTTTACGATTTCTCGTATCAGGTGGTACTTCCGCTCTATGTGTTTACTTGCCTTATGGGCTCGTGGTTCCTTCAAGTTTGCAATTGCACCACTATTATCAAAATAAATTATGATAGTTCTGGGCAAACCAGGAATCACATCCAAGTCCATCAAGAAGTTCTGGAGCCATACAGCTTCTTTGGCCGCCTCAGAGACTGCCACATACTCAGCTTCCATGGTGGAGTCAGCCACGCATTTCTGCTTGACACTCCTCCATACAATGGCTCCACCTCCCAAAGTAAACACAAAACGTGAGGTAGACTTACTGTAATCCCTATCTAATTGGAAGTCGGAATCCATGTAACCCACAGGGAGTAATTGGTCTACTTGGTAAACTAGTATATAATCCCTAGTCCTTCTCAGGTACTTCAATATATGCTTTACCACAGTCCAATGTCCCTGTCCTGGATTACTCTGATATCTGCTGACCATGCCCATGGCAAAATAGATATCTGGTCTCGTACATAGCATCGCATACATGAGGCTTCCTACTGCCGAAGCATAAGGAACCACCTTCATCTCCTCTATCTCCTCAGATATTCTAGGACACATCTCCTTAGATAAAGGAATTCCATGCCTAAAAGGTAGAAACCCCTTCTTGGAGTTCTGCATGCTAAAACAATGCATAATGGTGTCTATGTATGAAGCTTGAGATAAGTACAACATCCTTTTCCTGCGATCCCTTATAACCTTGATCCCAAGGATATGTCCCACTTCTTCCAAGTCCTTCATATCAAACTGTTTGGACAACCATACCCTTACGTCCGATAACACCTTGACATTGTTGCCAATTAACAAAATTTCATCTACGTATAGTACAAGAAATACCACTACATTTCCATCACATCTCTTGTATACACAAGACTCATCCGGACTTTGAATAAATCCATAAGACTGGATTACCTCATCAAAGCGGATGTTCCAAGACCTTGAAGCTTGCTTCAATCCATAAATGAACCGATTAAGCTTACATACAAGATGCTCTTTGCCCTTCGCAATGAATCCCTCTGGTTGCTTCATATAGATGTTTTCCTCAAGAATTCCATTAAGTAAAGCTATCTTGACATCCATCTGCCACACCTCATAATCCATATGAGCTGCAATGCATAAGAGAATCCGGATAGACTTAAACATGGCCACCGGCGAAAAGGTATCCTCATAAACGATACCCTCTTTCTGAGTATACCCCTTCGCAACAAGCCACGCTTTGAATACTTCTTAGGTTAATATGAACCAAGAGGTCCATCAGCTATCAACATTTGAATTCTTCTTAGGTTAATATGACCAAGCCTAAGATGCCAAAGATATGTTTGGTTCATATTCGAAGGTTCTTTTCTCTTATTAGAATTAGAAGATGAGTTATTAGCTTCTATTTGCATCGTGGGAGCTTTTGGTTCAAGTGTGTATAAATTTCCTATCAATGCACTCGAACAGATAATGTCCCTATTCCTTTTTATAACAACTCTGTCATTAAAAGAAATAGAATATCCATCCATAAGCAATTTAAAAACTGAAATTAAATTCTTTCTAAATAAAGGTACATAAAGGCAATTCTTAAGAACCAAAACTTTATTTTTCTCAAAAGATAAATAAATGTCTCCCACTGCAACAGCCGCCACCTTCGTGGCATCGGCCAAGTATACGGTAATCTCCCCTTCAACCAATCGTCTGGTTTCCTGGAACCCTGCAAAGTATTGCAGACATGATCAGTGGCTCCCGTATCTGCACACCAGGTGTCGGTAGATAACACCGCTAAATATGTTTCAACGACTAGACCAAAAGATATACCTTTGTTCTGCTTGCGGTTAGGGCAGTCCTTCTTCCAGTGTCCAGTCTGCTTACAAGTGAAGCACTTGCCTTTCGGCTTCTTCACTCCTTCCTAAGTTCCTCCCACCGCCTTTGCCCCAGCTTGTTTCTTCTTCTTCTTACCTTTCGGCTTAGAAGTAGAAACCTTTTGGGTAACCATAGCATGCGCCTGAGCACTCTGACGAAATAGCTCCTCTGCCGCTTGGAGTTCTGTCAAAAGCTCCGCCAACGAATACAACCTCTTGTTCATGTTGTAGTTCAGGCGAAACTGCTCAAAACTCCTAGGTAGAGACTGGAGAATGATATCGACCTGGGTTTCCCCATCGATCTCAGCTCCGAGGACTTCCAACTCATTCAAATCAGCCATCATCTTGAGAACATGATCCCTCACGAGTGTTCCCTCGATCATGGTGGTCGTCATCAAGTTCCTCATGGCTTCCTACCTTGCAGCCCAATTCTAGTGTTCGAAAAGCCCTTTGAGATTGAGCATCATGTCATAAGCAGTGGGCATGACTTGATGCTGATGTTGCAGTACATTTGACATAGATGCCAAAATGTAACACCGTGCCATCTCATCGGCCTTGATCCACTTCTTATACCACTCCTTCTCCTTTTCCCCAGAATCATCCGCAGACTTAGGAGGGTACTCTTCGAGGAGTACATATTTGTATTCCTCAATAGTCAAGACAATGTCAAGATTCCTCTTCCAATCAACATAGTTGGGTCTAGTCAGTTTATTCTCTTTCAGTATCACAACAAGTGGGTTGAAAGTCATTTTGAAAGAAAACCTAAGAATCACATAGATCAAAACATTAGATTTCAAAAATTATTGATTCCTCAAACAATAAAATTTTAAAATCAACCAACACCACAAAACACCGAGAATATCGTATGCCACGATAGTGTGGACGTATAAGAATTCTACATTTGTAAGAGGAGGTTTTACCCATTAATTTTACTATCTTGTCAACCTAACTTTTTGACAAGTAAAATTAATAGTTGGTTCCTCTTTGGCCCTACAAATAAAAGCAATGACTTCGATGGAGAGGATACTTATATTTGTATCTAAGTGTTCACCATTACTCGGTACCAAGGTAATTATGAAGGGTTATGTGCCTTCCGATGGGGAAGTATACACGCTCCTTAATAATTTCCTATAACCATATTTGACCTTGTGATCCGCAAACAAACTCATCCGATGGGGAGGAAGGCACTTAGAGCCGACGCATAAGTTTGTTTGCATCACATGTCAAATCGTAATGGAGGCCATGAGAATTTATAAAAATATCCCTCTCCCACTTAGTAATTTGAAATTGAGGAATTTTCTAGCCTACAACATGCATATCAAACAATAAGCAATAAACATGAAAAAAAATATTTTCCAACTATTATGACTTTTGTCTTCAATATGTCTCCCGTCGTATCGCTATCTCGTCCGCTCCTCCCTCTGTCATGTACAAGCCATCCGGAGATCCCTGCTGAGAAAAAAATATTTTAATTTACATCCATCAATCCTATACTCCACGAGGGAGTGTACATGAAATCTAGATCGAAAGTAAACTAAAATAAAAGAGTGGCTAAACAATGCCGTATCTAATTTACAAAATTAAATACTAGCCTCATCAACCCCGAGGATTCAGCAAAATATACAATTACACACATACAATCACATACACACATATGACTATAATAGTTGGATCCTATGCCTGCAACCAAAGAGTTAACCTACGCATATCCTACTATTATCCGGCACATATAATATATGAAAAGTGCATAAAAGTAACCGAATCCTAAACACACAAAACTGAAAACCGTGGCTCTGATACCACTTGAAGGTAGGAAACTTCGCTTCCCACTTCAACTTGGTCGCTTGTTCATGGCGATCCCATCGATGTCCCCGGATTAAAAAAACTTACCGAGCCTATCGATTTAATCTATAAATCTCATCCATTGGTAAATCAAAGAAATGAATACTAAGTATATGTGCCCATTATTATATCAGGATTAAGAGCATGTACAATATAATATCTGAGGTCCGATTCGATTATGTAGTCAGCAATAAATCGAATCACCTCTAAGTTGGTCCTGCTCAATACACACAAAGTATACTAGTGTGATTCTATGGTCAAGATAAATCAATACCAAATCACACTACAACCATACCAATGGTTTGTCCAAAGCCATCTTGGTTGTGAGCCTATACTTATACTTTACAAGGAGCCGATAACTTGATCTCCCGTGTGACAGCACACACCATGTTATCTATAATGTAATGTATTAGACAATATGCATAACCATAAATATGCAAACAATGATCATGTGATTCTTATTTCAAAATAAAAATATTCATATAAAAGATAGACTTTTCAGTATACATCCCAACACATATGAGGAGATTCCGGTGCGAATTCTTGGTCACAAGGCGCGGCAATTGCGGAACAAAAAACCATCCGACTTGTAAGGGTTGGATGACATCATCATACTGATGAGGAGGCTACTTGGGAGCTGGAAGACACTATCCGAGCTCAGTACCCTCATCTGTTCACTTAAATAATGTATGTGGTCCTTTCGAAAACTTGCTTGAAGTAATTTTTGCATGTTAGTACAAAATTTGGGGACCAAATTTTTATTAGTGGGGGAGAATGTAAAATACCAAATATATATATATATATATATATATATATATATATATATATATATATATATATATATATATATATATATATATATAATAACAGAAAATATCCTTGTTAATTAAGAAATTATCTTATAGAATTTTTCAAGAATTTTTAGAAATATTTCTTGATTTAAATGGAAGTTTTATGAACATTCATGGGGATAAAGCAAATAGGCTTTTGTAAAGACTGTTTAGACTATCTACTAGGAATTAATAGGTTTAATTAAAAACCTTTATATTCCTTCCGTTTTTCCTTATTTCCCAATCATGACGTTTCTCTTCTCCTCTCTATTCTCTCTCTTTCGACTCCTCACCGTGGTTGCGTCTCCGCCGTCGCTTTCTCCCTTGCGCGCCGGCCACGACAGCCGCTGCCCATGGCCGTCGTCCCAGGGCTGCCTCTACAAGATGCTTGCTGTGCGACCATCAGATCGCCCATCGCTGTCCCTTCACTCCCGCTAGTGGTCGGTGCTCCATCGCCGTCGATCGAACCTTCTACCATCTAAGATCTCTATCGGAGTAGACGACGACTGGGAAGGAAGTCGGCGCCCTTGCTTCTCTGAGATCCAGAGACTGTCGACGGGTGTCCTCGATCTCGAGAGTCACGATTTCTATCGAAGCAAGGTGAGCAGTGCTTTTTCCCTATTCTCAGAAAGATCCCTCTCCAATCGAAGTCCTTTTCTTCAAATTGCTCATCAACTATGGTGTTAGGGCAGCAGGGGTTTTCTGCTAGTGAACAGGGAAGTTGGTGGAAGTGCCGACGGGGAAGCTGAATTCAGGTATACCTCTCGGTTGCCTTCCTTTCTCTGTTGTCCAGTGCATTTTATTTGTTTGGATGTTGTTGTTGATTCTTTTGTTGTTTGTTGATGAGTTTGATCTATGAGTTGGGCAATGGTCGGCTGTGAGTTGAGTTAGTCCAGCTGTGAAAGAGTGGATGGAGATGGGTTAAGCAGAGGATTCTAATTGGGGTGGATTAGGCCCTTGAATTCAAGTAAATTGTGAGTTGAATGGGTTGTAAATGGCTGTTTATGAGTTGTTGGTTGCTGTGAGAGTGATTGTGAAGGTTGTGCATGAGCTGTGAATGATTGTAAATGGCTGTAAATGGTTGTAGGTTAGCATACTTGCTAACCGGGAATGATGGATGTTAATTATAGAGTTAATTATAGCATGGGGCAGCTATAATTTAAGTGTTGTGTTTATGGATTAGATTTATAACTGATTTTATTGGTGATACTATTACAATAGATTGGGTGTAAAAGGTTAAATCTTTATGATATTAACTTTGTTAAGTTGGATATAGAATTGGATGAGGAAGTTAGCACTTTTGCTAATTGAAACCGATGGGTTTAAATTAAATGGTCAAGTCTGGCTATTTTGGGTTTCTAATTCGTATTCGATTAAGGGACGCGAATGTAGGGGATTGATCGGTGTGTGTTTGCCGGCTAGAGGGGGGTGAATAGCCCTCTTCGTACGATGATGGAATTTGCTCGTCTACAAAATCGTTAGCGCAAGCGGAATGCTAATAAACAAGAAAACAAAACAACAAATGCAAAGATAAACAATGCTAACACAATATGTAACGTGGTTCACGGCTATGCCGCTAATCCACGGTCCCCAATTCGTCCAAGGTGAATCACTCCTTTGCCAAATCCACTAGATCTCTCATTTGCACAAAGCTAGGTGGAGGTAACCTCTTTTACACAAGGATCACTCTTCTACAATAGAATGAAGATTAGCACAAGTAGAAGAGTGGAAAAATGTTTAGGGCACTTTGGGAGCTGTTAGGAGTTCAAGCATTAGCCTCCCAAAGCCCAACACCCTCTCTTTTTATAGAGAGGGCTGATTTCTTCTCGTTGGCCACCATCAGTCGACTACTGCCCTTTGCAGTCGATTGCCGCCACTACAACGACCTCCGAACACGTCGGATCCCGACCGTTGTAGTGCAACGGATCCCTTGGAAGTCGACTGATGTAACCATCAGTCGACTCTGCCTCCGTAGTCGACTGCCTAGTCGGCTACGAGAGGTTATGTGCCCGCGACTTCCTCTAGCAGTCGAATTCCATTCCATGGTAGTCGACTGCTGAGCATAAACTCATCAGTCGGATACCAGTCGAACCCCGTTCGACTCAAAGCAGTCGACTGCAATTTCATGGTAGTCGACTTGTGCCGTGTGAAACTCAAACTTAACATTTGTTTGAGCTCCCGGCGGTCGGGTAAACCTCCACCCTTGCGGTCGAGCCTCCGACACTCAGTCATTCGGCCAAGTTCACCTAATGAGCTACTTACAATTCACTCATTCTCTCATCTCACTCGAAGTCCCTCGCCGAAGCTCTCTTCGTTCGCGGCCACATCCCTCGGCAGCATCAGGCGCACGACTCTGCAATGCTCCTTCGCGTCTCTTGCCTCCAAAGTCTGCTTCCTTGGCTTCACTTCAAGTCATCTCGTCCGGCGGTCCCTCGGCAGCATCAAGCGCATGACTCTACAATGCTCCTTCTCTGACTCAAGCACGAGGTTGTGAGTGGTGAACCCGCCAAATCTTCATGTGCGAATTACTAAGTCCTGCATGACTTCAACACATATATCAAATCACAATAACAAAATAACTTAAACCCTTTGCCACACACATCAAAATCATATCACGGATTGATTGCCCTAACAATCTCCCCCTTTTTGATGTGTGGCAATTCGTTTAAGTTAGATAAAAATATTTGATAAAATATTAAGGAAAGAAAGCATGTAAATAACATGATTAGCATCTCTCCTCCTTAATACATGAAACTCCCCCTAAATACATTCCCCCTTACTTAAACATATATCTTTCTCCCCCTTTGACACCATCAAAAAGATTAAACAGGGTTTATATGGCATGACATCAAGTCTAGAGAGAAGCAAAAATCAAAAACACTTGAAATCCTGATAAAATGAAGTTACTATGCTCGTGCATAGTACATCAGTCGACTGCTATCAGTATGGCAGTCGACTGGCACAATGAAATCTGAATTTCTGATTTTCTGGACGAATTTCAGAAATGCACTATAAATTCCAAAAAATTCAAATTTGGGGAACACATTTCTTTTATGCTTCTTTATCAAGGAAAAATAGTTTTCCAAGAAAAAACATTATATTTTCAAAGATTTACTAAAAATCCTAAAGCTTTAAAAATAACTAGTGTTTTGATCAAGTTTGTATCCATTTTAACATCTAGTTTTGCTTTGGATTGTTTCAAAACATGAACATGCAGATTTTAAAGTAAGAAATTGTTTTGAAAACATATGAAATATCCAACCATGATCTTTGGGCAATATGTTTATGAATTAAACATAAGCCTTCCCCATGATTAGTCTATTATTGCTATTTTGATACTTTAAATGACCATCTAAATGCCATAGGAACTAGTGGACATTTGTATCATCCTAACATCTCACTCATGCTAAGTTTTCAATCATGGTAGCCTATGGTGAGTGTAAGATGTATCCTAAAGGTATTTATTTATGCTTAACCATTAATTTCATGCAATTCTATTCAAGGTTAAGTATCATCCTAACATCCCACATAATCATAAAAGCATGTATGTATGAATTTCATATTATGATCATGAAACAAATGTATTCATCAATTTATAATCATGCATTAGGTATTATATCATGATAATAAGGCAAATATCACCTAAAGCATGATTTCTCTATTTATAGGTGCATTATCATCACCTAACACTATTTCAAAAATATTGTCCCGCCATCCTAAGTCAACCAACATATGATATAGATAAATTTCATATGGTTGACTATCCTAGGGTTTTCCTAACCCTTAAGGATGGATTTAGGAACCCAAAATAAGTTCTTTCGTATGGAGTTCACTAAAAACTCCTTAGAGATCCATTTTCTAGCAATTGTCTTATTTTTTCTTTGGCCCCTAGCAATCAAACATTTATAGGCCTTTTCATTAGTTTTTCCCTTGTATCCTAGGCCTTTCTTATTGAAACTAGCTCTTTGGCTCCCAATTATCATGTTCAATGTATTTGAGCCAATTGTAAACTTTTCTAGGGCTTTGGTCAAATGATCTACATTTTCCCTTAAAGCCCTATTTTCCTCAATGCATGCATCACTTACATCCAATGGCATATAAAGATCATGTGAGCATGCATCATCATTATTATCATTAAAACATGCTTTTTCTAATTTTTGTTCTAAATCCTTAATTTGATCAAGCATGCTTTTATTTTTCTTTTTGGCTCTAAATAGATCCTTAGTAAGACTAGAAATCATGGAAACTATTTTACTTGGTGAAAGGTTCGTTACCATAGTTTCCATGTCCTCTTCTTCGGATGAGGAGGATGATGAAGCTCCCCCTTCACTAGAGCTCTCCTCACTTGTGCTTGATCTTTCTTCTTGCTTGGAGGACGAAGTGGAGTCTAGGTTGTCAAATGCCATCAAGGCTAGATTGGAGTAGACATGTTCTTCTTCTCCTTCGGATGAGGATGATGAAGAGGAAGGATCATCCCATGTCCTTGCCTTGAGTGCCTTGGCCTTCTTCTCTTCTTCTTTCTTCTTCTTGCTCCCCTTCTTCTTCTTCTTTTCTTCTTTCTTTCTCTTCTCCTCCTTGCTCTTGTTCAAGAGGGGACAATTATCCCTTATATATCCCTCCCCTTGGCAATTGTAGCAAATAACCTTCCCCCTTGGTCTTCTCCTCCTATCATTAGATTTATTAAATTTAAAATCTTTTAATGCACGCCTTACCCTCCTTACCATATAGGCTTCTTCAGTGCTATCCATGGAGGAGGAGGAGGATGCTTCATCGGAGGAGGAGGGAGTCTCCATCTTCTTCTTCTCTTTGTTGGCTAATAATGCCACTCCCCTTGATGGTTGAAGTCTTGGCTCTTCTACTACTCCTTTAAGCCTAGATTCATGCAATTCCATAGTGGAGAAAAATTCATCTAGAGTACTTACCTCTAGATTCTTTGAAATATAGAATGAGTCCACCATTGACCTCCACTTGGATGATCGGGGAAAAGCATCTATTGACTTCATGAGCATGTCCCTATTGGAGAGCTTCTCCCCTACACTAGATAAACCGTTAAGGATTTCTTTAAATCTTGAATGTAGAGATGTTACCTTCTCCCTTTTATCGAGTTTGATATTGTTGAGTTGGGAGCGAAGTGTAGGGAGTCGCTTCGGAGGCTCATTGGATCCCATGTCCCCGGATTAAAATTTTCACTAATGAAAGAATTAATCCGGATGGTATGAGCTTCCTTAGCACAACCATTTCGTCGTCGTACTAACAACTTGAGTGGTCGCTTGAACAAACTAGTTGTTCAAGCAACAAAACTCTTCTAGTTGGTTAGCCGCGGAAGAGACGACGGACGGATCGCCGGTTTTTGTGTTTGTCTTTGGGGTCAATGATTATACAATATATTTACTAATTTACACATGCATAATCAAAACATAAAAGAACAAGCTCAGATCTGTAAATAAAATTAAAATAACTTTATACCTCACGATCTTCTACCGTATGTCCTATCCTTCTCATGGACGACGTGTGGACGAAGATCCTCCACGAGTAGAAGCCTTCTAGATCGCTTTCTTCTCTACCTTGTCCGCTGTGAACAAAGAGAAGAACTTACAAATACCTATCCTTTCTAGAGCCGGCCACCAAATTAGGAAATTTTATGCAACCGCCGGCTAAGGATCAAATGGATGATGCGCCAGCCACCAAATGAAGGAGAACCGCCGGCCACCTTGGAGAATAGGGAGGAGGATGAGAACCGGCCACCAATGGGAGGAGAACCGCTGGCCAAGGAAGAAGGGAGAGGCCTCTAGGATGGGTGCCGACCAAGGAATGATCAAAGGAGATGGGCGCCGGCAATCAACAAGAAGGATGAAGGTTGCCGCCCACTTTGCTTCAAACCCTAGTCGCCCAAAAAACCCTAGCCGCCCAAAAACCCTAACTCCAATTCAAAATCAATTATCATTCATGCCGCCCAAACCTAAGCCCCCTATTTATAGAATTGGGCTTAAGCCTCCTTTAATCTCCACCGTCGGATCTAGGGATTTAATCTCCACCGTCGGATCTAGGGTTTTATCCCAACCGTCGGATCTAGGGTTTCATCCCAGCCGTCGGATCTAGGATTTCATCCCAACCATCGGATCTAGGATTTCATCCCAACCGTCGGATCTAGGGTTTTATCCCAACCGTCGGATCTAGGGATTTAATCCTAATCGTCGATTCTAGGGTTTCATCCTAACCATCGGATCTTAGAGATTTAATCCCAATCGTTGGTTCTAGGGTTTCATCCTAACCATCGGATCTTAGGGATTTAATCCCAACCGTTGGTTCTAGGTTTTGTTTTACATTGTTGGATCTAGACTTCACAAGGATTATATTAGGCTACGATAGGGACCATAAGGAGGAGTTGGATCTTGGCCACCCGATGGATCGGAACCACACAAACTTGATCCATCAATGATGTTCCATTCCACTAGAGGATCATCATTGAACTACCTCACCAACCCCCATAAATCAATATGGGCTCCATATATTATTTGTACATTCATCTCCCTGTGTTTAAGATATCGAATGTCCGTCAATTAATTGATTTACTGACCATCAATTAATTAACATCTAATTCCTCGAGTAGTACCACTCAACCTTATCATCATGTTGACTAAGTCAACCAGCTGGGTTTACATGATGAACCTTATGAGCTCCTCAAAGGGACATCATCAACCTAATATATAGGACACGGTTTCCTCCTATAATCAACGGCACACCATGTAAATAATATTATTTCCCAACTTACCGGGCATATTGATTTAATCCATCTAAATCTCACCCTCTGGTAAATCAAAGAAATAAATACTAAGTACATGAGCCCATTATTATATCTGGATTAAGAGCATGTACAACATAATATCCGAGGTCCGATTCAATTATGCAGTCAGCAATAAATTGAATCACCTCTATGTCGGTCCTGCTCAATACACCTAAGTGTACTAGTGTAACTCTATGTTCAAGACAAAACAATACCAAGCTACACTACAACCATGCTAATGGTTTGACCAAAACCATCTTGGTTGTGAGCCTCTACTTATATTTTACAAGGAACTGATAACATGATCTTCTGTGCCACACCAAGCACCATGTTATCTACAATGTAAAATATTAGACAATATGCACACATATAAATATATAAAGTGCAAACAATGATCATGTGATTCTTATTTCAAAATAAAATGTTCATACAAGAAGAGCTAGGCTTTCAGTATACATTCTAACAATCTCCCACTTATACTAAAAGACTATAGTCATCACTCGCCATACATCTGATCCCCATGTCCTCCACATGCCTATCAAACGCTTTCGCTGGAAGGGCCTTAGTGAATGGATCCGCCAGGTTATCCTCTGATGCAATCTTGGCGACAGCAACTTCTCCTCGCTTTACGATCTCTCGTATAAGGTGGTACTTGCGCTCTATGTGTTTACTCGCCATATGGGCTCGTGGTTCCTTCGAGTTTGCAACTGCACCACTATTATCACAATAAATTGTGATAGTTCTGGGCAAACCAGGAATCACATCCAAGTCCATCAAGAAGTTCCTGAGCCATCTGACTTCCTTGGTGCCTCGGTGCCACATACTCGGCTTCCATGGTAGAGTCCGCCACGCATTTACCTTGGACACTCCTCCATACTATGGCTCCACCTCCAAAGTAAACACAAACCCCAAGGTAGACTTACTCTTGTCCCTATCGATTGGAAATCCGAATCCAGTGTAACCCACGGGGACTAATTGATCTGCGGTAAACTAGCATATAATCCTAGTCCTTCTCGGTGTACTTGATATATGCTTTACCGTAGTCCAATGTCCCTGTCCAAGATTACTCTGATATCTGCTAACCATGCCCACGGCAAAGCAGATATCCGGTCTCGTACATAGCATAGCATACATAAGGCTTCCTACTGCCGAAGCATAAGGAACCGCCTTCATGTCCTCTATCTCCTTTGATGTTTTGGGACACATCTCTTTAGATAAAGGAACTCCATGCCTAAAAGGTAGAAAACCTTTCTTGGAGTTCTGCAAGCTAAAGCGAGCAAGGATAGTGTCAATGTATGAAGCTTGAGATAAGCACAACATCCTTTTCTTGCGATCCCTTATAACTTTGATCCCAAGGATGTGTCCACTTCTCCCAAGTCCTTCATGTATCAAATTGTTTGGACAACCATACCCTTCGTCGATAACACTTTGATATTGTTGCCAACTAACAAAATGTCATCTC
This sequence comes from Wurfbainia villosa, assembly GCA_025175895.1. Classification (NCBI taxonomy): domain Eukaryota; kingdom Viridiplantae; phylum Streptophyta; class Magnoliopsida; order Zingiberales; family Zingiberaceae; genus Wurfbainia; species Wurfbainia villosa. The sequence goes on along the minus strand of CM045990.1, from coordinate 32,240,111 downwards.
GGATAGTACAAGAAACACCACTACGCTTCACACATCTCTTGTATACACAAGGCTCATCCGGACTTTGAATAAATCCATATGACTGGATTACCTCATCAAAGTGGATGTTCCAAGATATAGAAGGTTGCTTCAATCCATAAATGGACCGATTAAGCTTACATACAAGATGTTCTTTGCCTTTAGCAATGAATCCTCTCGTTGCCACATATAGATGTTCTCCTCAAGACTTCGCTAAGGAAAGCGCCTTGACATCCATCCGCCAAATCTCATAATCCATATGAGCGGCTATAGATAAGAGAATCCGGATAAACTTAAGCATAGCTACACGTAAAAGGTCTCCTCATAATCGATACTCTTTTCGAGTATACCCTTCGCAACAAGCCTAGCTTTGAAGATCTCAACCTTCCCGCCTACTCTCTCTTCTCTTGTAGATCCACTTGCATCCAATGGTTTTTACACCATCGGGTGGCTCTACTAGCTCCTGCATAATTAGAATCCATAGATTCTATCTCAATTCATCGCCTTTGCCAAGATACCGATCTCTATCTTGGATTGCCTCATCATATGTCCAGGATCAGTTCATGTTCATCAGTGGACTAAGTCCAAAGACTCCCCAAAACATGAATCTATCGGGTTGTCTAACAACCTCCCACTACGACGAGGTGCCTCCTGTGTATGCTCTGTGACACGCGTGCGTGCTGACTTGTGGTGTCTCCTCTTGTACGGTGGTATCAAGTCGACTTCGACAACTCCTCAAGAACAATCCTACTCTTGGGCTTGTGGTTCATTACAAAATCCTCCTCTAGAAATCTGGCTCGTGCTAACGCAACGATCACCCTCCGATCTCTAGGATTATAAAACAAACCACCTTCGCTCCTTAGGGTAGCCAACAAACATGCACACTTACGCATTTAGGTTCCAACTTACCAAGATCGCCTTCAAAGACATGTGCCGGACTCCCATATCCGAATATGTCTCAAACTAGGCTTTCGCCACCCACAATTCTACAGGTAGAAGGTACTGATTTAGATGGAACCAAGTTCAGAGTGTACATTGTCGTATCCAAAGGCATACCCCGTAACGAAATAGGTAACTGTAATAACTCATCATCGATCCGACCATCTCCATAAGAGTCCTATTCCTTCGCCTCCGCTACACCATTCTACTGGGTGTGCCAAAGTGCAACAATTGGGATTGAATCCCAGCCTCTGATAAGTAATTCCTAAACTCTCCCAAGAGGTACTCGCCACCACGATCAGATCGTAATGTCTTGATACTTTTACCTTGACGGTTCTCCACATCAGCCTTGAATTCTTTGAACCTGTCAAAGCATTCAGACTTGCGGCGCATCAAGTAAATGTATCCATACCTTGAATAATCATCTATAAAAGAGACGAAGTATTCAAAGCCACCTCTTGCCTGGATAGACATAGGACCGCACAAATCAGAATGAATCAATTCTAGTACATCTTTGGCTCTATACCCCTTGGCCTTAAAAGGCCTCTTGGTCATTTTACCTTCCAAGCAAGATTCGCAGGTTGGGAGATCCTCCACCACTAATGAACCCAAAGGTCCATCAGCTATCAACCTTTGAATTTCGCTAGGTTAATATGACCAAGCCTTAGATGCCAAAGATATGTTTGGTTCATTTGCGAAGGTTCTTTTCTCTTATTAGACTTAGAAGATGAGTTATTGATTTCTATATGCATCGTGGGAGTTTTTGGTTCAAGAGTATATAAATTGCTAACCAATGTACCAAAACAGATAATCTCCCTATTCCTTTTTATAACCACTTTGTCATTAAAAGAAACAGAATACCCATCCAAAAACAATTTAGAAACTGAAATTAAATTCTTTCTAAAAGTAGGTACATAAAGACAATTTCTCAAAACCAAAACTTTATTCCTATCAAAAGATAAATAAACGTCTCCCACTGCAATAGCCGCCACCTTTGAAGCATTGCCCATGAAGACGGTAATCTCTCCCTCAGCTAGTCGTCGAGTTTCCTGGAACCCCTGCAAAGTATTACAGACATGATCAGTGGCTCCTATATCTACACACCAGGAACTGGTAGATAACACCGCTAAACATGTTTCAACAACTAAACAAGAAGATATACCTTTGTTCTTTCAGCGAGGACAGTCCGCCTTCCAATGTCCAGTCTGCTTGCAAGTGAAGCACTTGCCTTTCGGTTTCTTCACTCCTGCCTAAGGTCCCACTGCCACTTTCTTCGCTCCACCTTGTTTCTTCTTCTTCTTACCTTTCGGTTTAGAGGAAGAAACCTTCTGAGCGACCATGGATTGAGCACTCTGACGAAAAAGCCCCTCTGCCGCCTGGAGTTCTGTCAGAAGCTCCGCCAACGAATACAACCTTTTGTTCATGTTGTAGTTGAGGCGGAACTGCTCAAAACTCCTAGGCAGAGACTGGAGAATGATATCGACCTGGGTTTCCCCATCGATCTCAGCTCCTAGGACTTCCATCTCATTAAGATGAGCCATCATCTTGAGAACATGATCCCTAACGGGTGTTCCCTCGATCATGGAGGTCGTCATCAAGTTTCTCATAGACTCCTGCCTAGCCGCCCTACTCTGATGTCCGAAAAGTTCCTTGAGATTGAACATCATGTCATAAGCTGTGGCTATGGCCTGATGCTGATGTTGCAGCACATTTGACATAGATGCCAAAATGTAACACTGCGCCATCTCATCTGCCTTGACCCATTTCTTATAACGTTCTTTCTCCTTTTCATTAGAGTCATCGGTGGGCTTAGGAGGATAGACCTCGAAGAGTACAAATTTGTAGTCCTCCGCAGTTAAGTCAATATCCAGGTTTCTTTTCCAATCAATGTAGTTTGGACCAGTAAGTTTGTTTTCTTTTAAAATCACAGCAAGTGGGTTGAAAGCCATTTGAAAATCCTAAAAATCACAATGATCAAAATATTAGATTTCAAATATTATTGATTCCTCAAAACAATAAAATTCCGAAATCAACCAACACCTCAAAACACCGAGAATTTCGTATGCCACTCTGTGTGGACGTATACGAATTCTACATTTGTAAGAGGAGGTTTTACCCATTAATTTTATTATCTTGTCAACCTTACTTTTTGACAAATAAAATTAATAGTTGGTTCCTCTTTGGCCCTACAAATAAAAGCAGTGACTCCTATGGGGAGGATACTTTTATTTGCATCTAAGTGTGCACCATTACACCATACTAAGGGAATTATTTTGGATTATGTGCCTTACCTCTGTCGAATTACACATGCTCCTAGATAATTTCCTATAACCATTATTTGACCTAGTGATCCGCAAACATGCATATAAAACAAATAAGCAATGAGGCCGCGGGAATTGCACTCAGAGCCGACACACAAGTTTGTTGCATTACACGTCAAATTGTAATGGAGGCCGCGGGAATTAATTAAAATGTCCCTCTCCCACTTAGTAAATTAAAAATGATTAATTTTCAAGCACACACAACATTCATATATAAGAAATCAGAAATAAATATGGAAAAAACAGAATTTTTCCAACTATTATGGCATTGTCCTCCAATATGCATCCCGTCAGTGTCGCCATCTCGCCCGCTTCCATCTTTTCCCGGCGCTTTAGTCACCAAAGAGATTCCGAGCGAGATAAAACTATTTTAATTTACATCCATCGATCCTATACTCTACGAAGGAGTGTACAAATAATCTAGATCGAAAGTAAACTAAAATGAGCGGCTAAACAATGTCGTATTTAATTACAAAAATTAAATACTAATCTAGCCTCGAACCCCGAGGATTCAAATAATAAATTTTACACACATCCATTCACATACACACACATGACCATAATAGTTGGATCTTATGCCCGCAACCAAAGAGTTAAACTACGATATCCTACTATTATCCGACATATAATATATGAAAATGCATAAAAATTAACCAATCCTAAACACACAAAATCGAAACCGTGGCTCGATACCAAATCAGAGGAGTCGCCGAGGCTCATTGGCTCCATGTCCCCGGATTAAAATTTTCACTAATGAAAGAATTAATCCGGATGGGATGAGCTTCCTTAGCACAACCATTTCGTCGTCGTGCTAACAACTTGAGTGGTCGCTTGAACAAACTAGTTGTTCAAGCAACACAACTCTTCTAGTTGGTTAGCCGAAGAGACGATACGGACGGATCGCCGTTTTGTGTTTGTCTTCGGGTCCATGATTATACAATATATTTACTAATTTACACATGCATAATCAAAACATAAAATAACAAGCTCAGATCTGTAAATAAAGTTAAAATAACTTTATACCTCATGATCTTCTACCGTATGTCCTATCCTTCTCGTGGACGACGTGTGGACGAAGATCCTCCATGAGTAGAAGCCTTCTAGATCGCTTTTCTACCTTGTCCGCTGCAACAAAGAGAAGAACTTACAAATACCTATCCTTTCTAGAACCGCCACCAAATTAGGAAATTTGGTGCAACCACGCCAAGGATCAAATGGATGATGCGCTACCACCAAATGAAGGAGAACCACGGCCACCTTGGAGAATAGGAGGAGGATGAGAACTGCCACCAATGGGAGGAGAACCGCCGCCAAGGAAGAAGGGAGAGGCCTCTAGGATGGGCACCGCCAAGGAATGATCAAAGGAGATGGGCACAGCAATCAACAAGAAGGAACTTTGCTTCAAACCCTAGCCGCTTCAAAAACCCTAGCCGCCCAAAAAACCCTAACTCCAATTCAAATCATTATTGCCGCCAACCTAAGCCCCTATTTATAGAATTGGGCTTAAGCCTCCTTTAATCTCCACCGTGATCTAGGGATTTAATCTCCACCTGATCTAGGGTGATCTAGTGTTTCATTCCAACCGTCGGATCTAGGATTTCATCCCAATCTTCGGATCTAGGATTTCATCCCAACCGTCGGATCTAGGGTTTCATCCCAACCGTCGGATCTAGGGTTTTATCCCAACTCGATTCTAGGGTTTCATCCTAACCATCGATCTTAGGGATTTAATCCCAACCGTTGGTTCTAGGGTTTCATCCTAACCATCGGATCTAGGGATTTAATCCCAACCGTTGGTTCTAGGTTTTGTTTTACATTCTTGGATCTAGACTTCACAAGGATTATATTAGGCTTTATAGGGACCATAAGGAGGAGTTGGTCTTGGCCACCCGATGGATCGGAACCACACAAACTTGATCCATCAATGATGTTCCATTCCACTAGAGGATCATCATTGAACTACCTCACCAACCCCCATAAATCAATATGGGCTCCATATATTATTTGTACATTCATCTCCCCGTGTTTAAGATATCGAATGTCCGTCAATTAATTGATTTACTGACCATCAATTAATTAACATCTAATTCCTCGAGTAGTACCACTCAACCTTATCATCATGTTGACTAAGTCAACCTGCAGGGTTTACATGATGAACCTTATGAGCTCCTCAAGGGGACATCATCAACCTAATATATAGGACACGGTTTCCTCCTATAATCAACGGCACACCATGTAAATAATATTATTTCCCAACTTACCGGGCATATTGATTTAATCCATCTAAATCTCACCCTCTGGTAAATCAAAGAAATAAATACTAAGTACATGTGCCCGTTATTATATCGGGATTAAGAGCATGTACAACATAATATTCGAGGTCCGATTCAATTATGCAGTCAGCAATAAATTGAATCACCTCTATGTCGGTCCTGCTCAATACACCTAAGTGTACTAGTGTAACTCTATGTTCAAGACAAAACAATACCAAGCTACACTACAACCATGCCAATGGTTTGTCCAAAACCATCTTGGTTGTGAGCCTCTACTTATATTTTACAAGGAACTGATAACATGATCTTCTATGCCACACCAAGCACCATGTTATCTACAATGTAAAATATTAGACAATATGCACACATATAAATATATAAAGTGCAAACAATGATCATGTGATTCTTATTTCAAAATAAAATGTTCATACAAGAATAGCTAGGCTTTCAGTATACATTCTAACACGAAGGACATCTCTCCTTGCTAGTTTTTCCTCGGATGTGCCTTCATGAAGCGCCACTAGCTTCTCCCACATTTCTTTGGCACTAGAGCAATCCCCAATTTGGTTTATCTCTTTTTGGGGAAGTACGTTGAGGAGATGATGTTTAGCCTTTGAATTTTCAAGGTGTTCCTCTCTTTGCTTTTTAGTCCACCTTGACTTGTATAGTATTCTCCCCTCTTCATCCCTAGGCATCTCAAAACCATTTTCCATTATAAGCATAATATCGAAATCGATTTCAAAGAATACCTCTATTCGCTTCGTCCACCAAGCGAATTCTCCTTCAAATTTCGGTGGGTGAATGTTTGAGCCGGCCATTCTTGAATGTGCTTGTTGTGGCGATTAGTCCTCGACAAGCTTTCCTTGGCTCTGATACCACTTGTAGGGGATCGATCGGTGTGTGTTTGCCGGCTAGAGGGGGGTGAATAGCCCTCTTCATACGATGATGAAATTTGCTCGTCTATAAAATCATTAGCGCAAGCGGAATACTAATAAACAAGCAAAAAAAAACAACAAATGCAAAGATAAACATTGCTAACACAATATGTAACGTGGTTCACGGCTACGCCGCTAATCCACGGTCCCCGATTCGTCCAAGGTGAATCACTCCTTTGCCAAATCCAATAGATCTCTCCTTTGCACAAAGCTAGGTGGAGGTAACCTCTTTTACACAAAGATCACTCTTCTAAAATAGAATGAAGATTTGCACAAGTAGAAGAGTGGGAAAATGTTTAGGGCACTTTGGGAGCTGTTAGGAGTTCAAGCATTAGCCTCCCAAAGCCCAACACCCTCTCTTTTTATAGAGAGGGCTGATTTCTTCCCATTGGCCGCCATTAGTCGACTGCCGCCACTACAATGACATCCGAACATGTCGGATCCTGACCATTGTAGTCCAACGGATCCCTTGGCAGTCGATTGATGTAACCATCAGTTGACTGCTGCCTCCGTAGTTGATTGCCTAGTCGACTATGAGAGGTTCTGTGCCCACGACTTCCTCTGGCGCCATTCCATTCCATGGATCAAGCTGCGGGCATAAACTCATCGATTCGGATACCGATTGAAGATTCGACTCGGAAGCGATCAACTAAACATTTGTTTGAGCTTCCGACGGTCGAGTAAACCTCAACCCTTGCGGTCGAGCCTCCGACACTCAGCCATTCGGCCAAGTTCATCTAGTGAGCTACTTACAATTCACTCAATCTCTCATCTCACTCAAAGTTCCTCGCCGAAGCTCTCTTCGTTCACGGCCACGTCCCTCGGCAGCATCAGGCGCACGACTCTGCAATGCTCCTTCGCGTCTTTTGCCTCCGAAGTCTGCTTCCTTGGCTTTGCTTCAAGTTATCTCGTCCGGCGGTCCCTCGGCAACATCAAGCGCACGACTCTACAATGCTACTTCTCCGACTCAAGCACGAGGTTGTGAGTAGTGAACCCGCTAAAGCTTCATGTGCGAATTACTAAGTCCTGCACGACATTAACGCACATATCAAATCACAATAACAAACTAACTTAAACCCTTTGCCACACACATCAAAATCATATCACGGGTTGATTGCCCTAACAGTGAATATAGAAATGGGAGAATAGCGAATTTCTATATATATATATTGTTGTATGCTTGAACATGACCACAATGTTTGAAATGTGCAGGACGTGGATACGAGATGGGTCCGCGGACATGAGGACTCTAGTACTATGAGCATTTACAGTAGGTGGGTAATTTCCTACCCTGGTCAGGTAGATGTAATTGCATTCAGATTTCGTCATAGATATGAGCATGTTAGGTGTTCAAATTATCTTGACCCTGCTCTTATTTATCTTATGCTTGATACTTGTCGTTGGCTATATTTACTCAAAGGTTGATATGACATTTCCTTTATTATGATTTAGGGTTATAGATGTGATGTAAATAGGCCTAGATGTTTAGTAGGGTGTAGATGTTAGAGTTGTTGGGTTTCCGGCACCACGGCGAGTGTGTGTTCGAACATGTTTCGTAAACATGTGCACAGCAGAAGGAATGAAATAATAAATCTAATTTATTACAACACACACATCACACACATGCATAGTACAACATGTGTAGACATAACCGTAAATTCAAATTTTGCAATAAAAGGAAACTTAAACTACGTATACCTGACGTGTCACGTGTAGCGGGAAAGGCATCAACCGGAACGATTCTAGCTAGAATTGTCTCTATCCATATCCACGCCGAGTATCTTCGGGATGACTTCACAAAGTCACGAGCCTCATCTTCGTACGGGTTACTAGCCTCGTGTTGAAGACGATGTGATCGAGAGAAGATCACGATCCGAATCAAAATTCGGATCCAAAACGAGTCCTCAAAAACTCGCTTCTCCGGAGAAGTATTGGTCAACCGTTTGACGAATCCTTCGTCCTCCACCTATGAGGATTACCGGAGATCGAATCCCTGATAAGGAAGGCGCTTTCGGAGCTCCAAACGTTGTCCAAACGATGCTCCGACAAGAGGGAAAAGAGCTGTCCAGAAAACTGGACAGCTTTGGTGGAGGAATAGGGGCCGGCCAAAAGAAAGGTGGAAGCTCACCTTATTACCGAACCCAAAGGAGATCACCGGAGGGTCGCCGAAGGATCCCCGGCCGAAGCTTGGACGCCGGCAACAATTTGGACGGCGGCACAAGGGATGGGCGGCGGTAATGGGCTGTTGGCGCCGACTTCTCCAAGGAGAGGAGGGGGGCGGCAACAATTAGGTTAAGGGAATTTGGATTAGGGCTTAACAAACCCTTAAGCCCTCTTTTATAGAGAAAAAATTCTCTTAATGGTTATCGGATCATAACCATAAGGCCCGTTAACCCGCTCCATTAATTTAAGTTAAAATAAACCAAACCATGATGGTTTATTTTAAGTTAAAATGAACTGAACCAACTTTGGTTCATTCGTTTAAAACAAACCAAACCCTTTGGTTTATTCTCCTCCATTGGATTAGAACCAAACCATTTTGGTTCATCCATCATGTCTTCATAAGACACGACCCATCCACGCTTCCATTGCGACTGAAACGATTTCATGCTCGCTTCTTGTTTGGTCCAACGAAACCTAGTTTCTTTCGGTCTGAGAATCTCATTCTCAAGCTCGTTTTAAATCCTTCGGATTACGCTCGTTGTGCGTGTGACCAAATGGGTTCTCGGTTTATGTTGGTTGTCTATAATTAACCATTAATTATAGAACGATCATGAGTGGCACCTAGTAGTACATCATGATCCCCAATTAACCGAAAAGATCAACGGTTGATCCAGAACTATTTCTCAAACCCTTCAGCAGCTTGAATGAATCGTGCCCCATTCCCTTCACTCATCTTATATCCACTTGGTTCAGGACATGGTCTATAGTGTCAGTCCCCACTAGGCTGACTACGTCACACCTAGCCCAAGTATCATTTCCTCGTCCTACGGATTCTAGTTACTGCACATGTATCGAAGAGTACCTTACTCTAAACATGTAATGCTTTGGCCAAACACTTTAGTAATAATCTGACGAGAGGCCATGAGTATACATCTCCTCGCAAGGAGTGGTGAATCCTTTATAGGCTATTCAAACAGTTTCGATCACTTCGACTTATACCCAATCATCCCGGGTCCACATCTCATCAGAGATGCTTGCTTAAGATGTCAAAGCATAAGTCTTTATGATCAAGATGAGTTGAATACCGCAAGTCAAAGGAACATCACACTTAAGCTACAGTAAGAACTTCATTGACATATCTATATATGTAGAGAACCATATGAAGTCTTACGGCTGGTCACTCCAATGAACTAGTTACCATAACTAGCATCCACGATTAACTCCGGACATCACAATGTCTCCAGCCAATGAGAATCAACTGCTTGGATACACCAAGGAGTATACCTTGTTCTAGTCTCGACAGAATCAATGATGTCCAAATCCATCAATTCATCGACTAGGGATAATTCCGATACATCACAATTACACATGTAGAGATACTCACTAGTTGTGATCCAATCACAAATTCTCTCATGCTGTGAATCGTATCGTGGACATTCAGTAAATGAGTTTAAGATCTAATCAAATACATGAAAACATGTATACTCAAATAGTGAATCTTCATTTATCATATAAATGGTTCAACCATAAGGCGATTGCCTTAGGACATCTCTCATATATCACTAACAAACTCCCACTTGGCCTAATGCCAATCGCTACGGTATCCAATACCATAAGCTCTAACATAACCCTCAAACTTACTTTGAGGTAATGCCTTAGTCAAAGGATCCGCTAAGTTCCTTTCAGTGGTGATTTTCTCTATTTGTATTTCCTTCCTACTGATGATCTCTTTGATAAGATGATAGCTGCGAAGCACATGTTTGGATCGTTGATGAGACCTTGGCTCTTTCGCCTGTGCAATTGCTCCATTGTTGTCGCAGTAGACCAGTATTGCTTCAACAATGGTTGGAATCACACCAAGTTCATAAATAAACTTCTTGATCCAAACCGCTTCCTTTGCTGCTTCCGAAGCTGCAATGTATTCTGCCTCAGTGGTAGAATCCACTACAGTGTCTTGTTTGGAACTTTTCCAACTCACTGCGCCCCCATTCAAGGTGAACACGTATCCAGACTGAGACCTGGAATCATCCTTGTCTGTCTGGAAGCTGGCATCTATATACCCACGTATCACCATGTCCCCTTCTCCATATATCAGGAACTCATCCTTAGTTCTTCTTAAGTACTTAAGGATCATCTTAATAGCCACCCAATGATCCATTCTTGGATCAGACTGGTATCTACTCATGATACTCAGAGCATACGATACATCGAGCCTTGTACATAACATAGCATACATGATAGATCCTATTGCTGATGCATAGGGAATCTTACTCATGCAAATCCTCTCATCTTTTGTGCGCGGACACATAGACTTCGAAAGGTGTACCCCATGCCTGATGGGTAGGAAACCTTTCTTGGATTTCGACATGCTAAACCTCTTTAGCACTCGGTCTATATATGTAGATTGCGAAAGACCAAGCAACCATTTCGATCTATCTCTATAGATCTTAATCCCGAGGATGTAGGTTACTTCTCCCAGGTCTTTCATGGAGAATGTCTTGGATAACCAAATCTTCACTGACTGTAAGATTGAAACATCGTCTCCTATGAGTAATATGTCATCGACATACAATACTAGGAACACGACTACACTCCCACTAACCTTCTTGTACACACAAGGTTCGTCTGGATTTTGTGAGAAATCAAACTTTTTGATTGTCTCATCAAAACGGATATTCCAGCTCCTGGATGCTTGCTTCAATCCATATATGGACCGTCGCAATTTGCATACCTTGGTTTTATCAACCGATGTGAAACCCTCAGGTTGTGTCATATACACGTCCTCGAGCAGGTTTCCATTAAGGAAAGCTATTTTCACATCCATCTGCCATATCTCATAATCATAATGAGCCGCTATGGCCAGGAGCATCCGAATGGATTTAAGCATAGCTACAGGCGAATAGGTTTCGTCATAATCAACACCTTGCTTTTGACGATATCCTTTCGACACTAATCTAGCCTTATAGATAATCACATTACCATCCATGTCGGTTTTCTTCTTGAAAACCCACTTGCACCCTATAGGCTTGATGCCTTCAGGTGGGTCAACCAAGTTCCAAACTTGGTTTTCATACATGGAATCCATTTCCGACTTCATGGATTCAAGCCACTTATCCCTTTCTGAACTTGTCAGCACTTCTTTATAACTGGTAGGCTCCTCATCATCAATGAGTAACATGTCGTTCGATTCACTTACGAGAAATCCATATCTCTCAGGAATGTTGCGTGTTCTACCAAATCTACGAAGATGTGGTGTTACAGTAGGTCCAGCCGATTGCTCATCACTATGAGTTATCGGTTGTTGTGCTTCACTAGGTATCTCATCAATGTCTATTTGAGTCTCTCGAGCCTCCTCAAGCTCGACGACACTCCCACTGTTTTCTTACAAGAGAAACTCTTTCTCTAGAAACACAGCATGCCTTGAAACAAACACCTTTTGTTCCACAGGATGATAGAATTGGTAACCCCTTGTTTCCTTAGGGTATCCAATAAATAGACATTTATCAGACTTAGCATCCAATTTGTCTGATACAGTCCGCTTCACATAAGCAGGACAACCCTATATCTTCAAGTAAGATACATGAGGTTTCTTACTATTCCATATCTCATATGGAGTAGTAGAGACTATCTTGGTTGGCATTCTGTTTAACAAGTAAACAACTGTCTGAAGTTCATAGCCCCAAAAGGACTTGGGAAGATTCGCATGATTCATCATTGACCTGACCATGTTCAACAAGGTCCGGTTACGCCTCTCAGATACACCATTATGCTATGGTGTATATGGCGGAGTCCATTGAGACAATATACCATTGTCTCTTAGATAATCAAGAAACTCTTGACTTAAGTATTCACCACCTCGATCCGATCAAAGTATTTTAATACTCTTGTCATGTTGTTTCTCTACTTCATTTCTGAATTCTTTGAACCTTTCAAAGGCTTCAGACTTGTGTTTCATCAAGAACACATACCCAAACCGTGAGTGATCATCGGTGAAGGTAATGAAGTAGCTATAGCCTCTTAAAACTTGAGTTGACATAGGTCCACATACATCAGTATGTATCAGACCTAGTAACTCTCCCACTCGTTCACCTTTTCCTGAAAAAGGTAACTTAGTCATCTTGCCTTTTAAGCATGATTCGCATGTATCGTATGAATCCAATTCAAACGATTCCAGAATTCCACATCAGTGTAATTCGGACATGCGTTTCTTGCTTACATGGCCAAGATGACAGTGCCATATGTAGGAGTCTAATTGACTATCCTTTCGAGCATGCTTGTTGCTCGCTTCGATATTGAAAATATCACTGGATACGTCCAACGTATAAACTAACAACACTGTTGTTCCTTTGACTCCCTCTTAGAACCTTTCTTCGAGGAATCAACTAACAACACTGTCCCTTGTTCATGCTTCTCAGAAGGCTCCACAGTCTTCATCATGTTGAGCAGTACCACAGATGAACTTTCTTGCATCTCAGAGGTGAAGAGGAGCTTGGAGACTTCGAACCTTTCGAATCTCACTTACTTATCAAACAACTCATAAAGATGAAGGACTACGATATGAGCATCCATATGCTCATGCTGCTTTCGTAGCTTGGGTTCCATCATGGCTAGAATGATGCAACTCATTTGTTCAGAATCACTCACATGTTTCTGATAGGCCAACAATTGGTCCAGAGTTGCATTGTCACTAGGACGGGCGAGAAGAGGCGCTTCGAGGACATTTGTAAGATTTTCAACCTTGAGAACAATTCTCAAGTTTCTAAGCCAGTCCAAGAAGTTCGACCCAGTTAATTTATTCGAATCCAAAATGGAACGCAAATTCAAAGACATCATGATCAATCTTAGAAATACAAAATGAGCATATATGAGAAAGATGATTTTAAAATGCATCATTATACATTCATAAATCCCATTCATTTTTTGAATTTCAAAAACCCCAAAATCACTTTGGGAGATCGTAGGTCCATCTCTGAATGGGCTGATATCCATCATTGATATGAACAACCTTGGAGAGAGTCCAACAAGCCATTCATAACTACGATGGTAGGTATCAACTATACCGATTGCATATCACGTATATGCAACTATCACAATGTGCTATCAACTAATTGAATGTTCACACATACATCGGGTTGTTAACACATTAACAAGTATGCATCATATGCATAGCACCCAACTTCACCTCCCTTTACATCGACCTTGGAGAGAGTCTAACAAGCCGATGCTCCAGGTTAAAGCCAACCCATTAATCGAGAAATAGTTTTAATATGGTTAGAGTGCATTCAACCAATTAGCCCAGCTTGGAGAGAGTCCAACAACCAAAGCTAACGATTGACCTTTGACTCTTACCATATTAGTATTAAACTATTCCATGGTTTGAACATGTTCGGGTTCGAGCCGAGCTTGGAGAGAGTCCAACAACCCGAACAAGAAACGAAACTCTGGTTCTAACCATATTAATGGAAGGTGTAGGATTTAATATTGAGTTAGGGTTTTTATGTCTCATCCTCTTTGCATGCAAATAACTATTATCTACATGGCATGACATACATGACATACATCTACATGTCACGACATGCATGGCATAATGAAATGCATCTAATGCAATTACATGACATACAATTATGTCATGTACAATATTTCCTTATATGTCATAACTATTTATAGAAATAAAATATGTTTAAGATTTGATTCTCCAAATCAAATCATGATTAAATTAGGAAACAAATTTCCAAATCTAATCACATATTTTAGTTGTGGAAATAGTTGATTAAGGAAAGTCAATTTAGGAAATCAAATTCCTAAATCATCAAAACTACTTATGGAAATAAAATATTTTAAGATTTGATTTCCCAAATTAAATCATGATTAAATTAGGAAATAAATTTCCAAAATCTAATCAAATATTTTATTTATGAAAAATATCAATTTCCATAAATAGTTCCAACTTTCCAAAAGTGGAAGATTTCCATAATTACTTCTAGATTTTCCAAAATTGAAAAATTTCCATAAATACTTCTAACTTTCCAAAAGTAGAAAATTTCCAGAAATATCATTATGAATATCGCAAAACAATTTTATGATTATGTCGAAACACAACTTGGCTCTGATACCACTGTTTGGTTTCCGGCACCGCGGCGAGTGTGTGTTCGAACATGTTTCGTAAACATATGCACAACGGAAGGAATAAAATAATAAATATAATTTATTACAACACACACATCACACGCATGCATAGTACAACATGTGTATACATAACCGTAAATTCAAATTTTGCAATAAAAGGAAACTTAAACTACGTATACCTGACGTATCACGTGTAGCGGGAAAGACATCAACCGGAACGATTCTAGCTAGAATCGTCTCTATCCGTATCCACGCCGAGTATCTTCGGGATGACTTCACAAAGTCACGAGCCTCGTCTTCATACGGGTTACTAGCCTCGTGTTGAAGACGATGTGATCGAGAGAAGATCACGATCCGAATCAAAATTCGGATCCAAAACGAGTCCTCAAAAACTCGCTTCTCCGGAGAGGTATTCGTCAATCGTTTGACGAATCCTTCGTCCTCCACCTATGAGGATTACCGGAGATCGAATCCCCAGTAAGGAAGGCGCTGTCGAAGCTCCAAACGTCGTCCAAATGACACTCCGAAAAGAGGGAAACAAGCTGTCCGAAAAACTGAACAGCTTTGGTGGAGGAATAGGGGTCGGCCAAAAGAAAGGTGGAAGCTCACCTTATTACCGAACCCAAAGGAGATCACCAGAGGGTCGCCGGAGGATCACGCAAGCTTGATGCCGCAACAATTTGGACAGCGACACAAGGGATGGGCGGCGGCAATGGGTTGTTGGCGCCGACTTCTCCAAGGAGAGGAGGGGGGGCGGCAACAATTAGGTTAAAGGAATTTGGATTAGGGCTTAACAAACCCTTAAGCCCTCTTTTATAGAGAACAAATTCTCTTAATGGTTATCGAATCATAACCATAAGGTCTGTTAACCCGCTCCATTAATTTAAGTTAAAATAAACCAAACCATGATGGTTTATTTTAAGTTAAAATGAACCGAACCAACTTTGGTTCATTCATTTAAAACAAACCAAACCCTTTGGTTTATTTTCCTCCATTGGATTAGAACCAAACCATTTTGGTTCGTCCATCATGTCTTCATAAGACACGACCCATCCACGCCCATTTGCATCAAACGATTTCATGCTCGCTTATGTTTGGTCCAACCAAACCTAGTTTCTGGCCCGAGAATCTCATTCTCAAGCTCGCTTTAAATCCTTCTGATTACGCCAGCGGTGACCAAATAGGTTCTCGGTTTATGTTGGTCGTCTATAATTAACCATTAATTATAGAACGATCATGAGTGGCACCTAGTAGTACATCATGATCCCCAATTAACCGAAAAGATCAACGGTTGATCCAGAACTATTTTTGAAACCCTTCAGCAGCTTGAATGAATCGTGCCCCATTCCCTTCACTCATCTTATACCCACTTGGTTTAGGACATGGTCTATAGTGTCAGTCCCCACTAGACTGACTACGTCACACCTAACCCAAGTATCATTTCCTCATCCTACGGATTCTAGTTACTGCACATGTATCGAAGAGTACCTTACTCTAAACATGTAATGCTTTGGCCAAAGACTTTAGTAACAATCCGATGAGAGGCCATGGGTATACGTCTCCTCGCAAGGAGTGGTGAATCCTTTATAGGCTATTCAAACACCTTCGATCACTTCGACTTATACCCAATCATCCTGGGTCCACATCTCCTCAGAGATGCTTGCATAAGATGTCAAAGCATAAGTCTTCATGATCAAGATGACTTGAATACTGCAAGTCAAAGGAACATCACACTTAAGCTACAGTAAGAACTTCATTGACATCTCTATATATGCAGTGAACCATATGAAGTCTTACGGCTGGTCACTCCAATGAACTAGTTACCATAACTAGCATCCACGATTAACTCCGGACATCACAATGTCTCCAGCCAGTGAGAATCAGCTGCTTGGATACACCAAGGAGTATACCTCGTGCTAGTCTCGACAGAATCAATGGTGTCCAAATCCATCAATTCATCGACTAGGGATAATTCCGATACATCACAATTACACATGTAGAGATACTCACTAGTTGTGATCCAATCACAAATTCTATCATGCTGTGAATCGTATCGTGGACATTCAGTAAATGAGTTTAAGATCTAATCAAATACATGAAAACATGTATACTCAAATAGTGAATCTTCATTTATCATATAAATGGTTCAAACATAAGGCGATTGCCTTAGGACATCTCTCATATATCACTAACAAGAGTACGGGTGATTACCCAATTTATAAATTAGCAAAAAGGTCATCCGTGGGTAGGTAATGCCCTAAATGTAGGATTTATTTCCAATACCCATATGTTGCATACTTATTACCAACCATGGATTGTGTAATGGTTAGGTGAAGGGTGATTAGTATGTCACTACAGACCGGTGGTCCTAGCTTGATATGATTAGTCGAGTACGACTCTCTATAGGATAGAGAGTGTGTCGATCAGTTAAGTACGACTCTCTATTGGATAGAGAGTTATGATCAGTCGAGTACAACTCTCTACAGGATAGAGAGTACGTCGATCAATTGAGTACGACTCTCTATTGGATAGAGAGTTATGATTAGTTGAGTACGACTCTCTACAGGATAGAGAGTCCGTCAATTAGTTGAGTATGACTCTCTACAAGATAGAGAGTGTATTGATCAGATGGGTACGACTCTTTGTTGAACAAAGAGTCTGTGGTAGATGTTTGTACGTGTGACAGTACATTCATGTCATTTGCATGAATTCTGACGACATAGTCTCGCTTGGGATTGCGAGAGTCGTCAGTCATCTTGCTGTTGAATCGAAGCGGATCACTAGAGGGGGGGGTGAATAGCGATAAACCTTTTTTTTCTTTTCTTTCGGTAGACGATTCAAAAACACTTATACGCAGTGGAAATGTAAATGTAAAGTAAAAAGAGACAAGGGAATTTTACTTGGTTCGTAGCCTTCGGCTACTACTCCAAGGCCCTAGCGGTCCTTGACCACGTACGGAGGGCAAAAACACTAAAGAACTCCTCCCCGTTAGAGGTAGGAGTTTAATCGATACAAGTGAAGCACAAAGCTTGAGGTAGAAGGACATTCCCCCTCTCCTCATTACGATAAAAGCTCCAAGAAATGAAAGTACTAAACTGAAATAAAAACTTTAACTGACGTAATAAAATGAAAACAAATAAACCTAGACGTCGGAGAAGAAGCACTTCGTTGTCGGAAGGTTGTAGCTTGGCGGAGGCTTTTGGAAGCTTAGAATTGATGATGAAACCCTAGGATTGGCCCTCCTTTTATAGCCTTTGAGCCCCTTTTCGAGAGGAACTTCACCCAATAGAGTTTTGTCACATGGCTCCTTGAAAAATGGTGATAAGGCTTGACTCCTCGAGGTTGATCCTTGACCATCAGTCGACTGATGGCCATCATCAGTCGACTGATGGTAGCATCAGTCGAATGCTAACCTCAGGCAGTCGACTGATGGACGACAGTCGAGTCCTCCAAGCTGGTAGTCGATTGATGCTAGCTGCAAGGAAAAGTTAGCTTAACAAAAACATTATTTTGACAGCCTCCGACCGTCCGATCTCGACCTAGACCACCTATAGGATGTCTTTGGTCAGATCTATGCTTAAGGTCATCTTCGTAAAGAGGATACGACCTCACTTATGCTCGCACACACGAGCTTACCTCGATACTTACTGTGTTGCTTTTGCTTTCGGCCTTCCACTCGATTCCTTCGGCTCCCTCCGAAGTCACTCGAGTGTCGCCCGACCACCGCGGCATCCTCCGGGTGTTGCTAGCCTTCAGCTCTAGCTATAGCAATTTTCTGCACACTCGATTCAGCTCGTGAGATAACGACATGAGCTTAACTTTGTATTGTTTGCTATAATCAAAACTCAAGTTCGACTTAGGTGCCTACTACACCAACAATCTCCCCCTTTTTGATTTATGGCAAACTCACATACAATGTTAAGAACATAGCATGCATGAAGAATAAAAATAGCATGTATGAATAAAAATAGCATGCATGAAGAATAATAATGTGCATGAAAAACAAAAATAAAGATTAAGTTGGAGTAGTAAGAATTTTCTTCAAGTACTCCTCCTTGAGAAAACCTCCCCCTTGACCGAGGGTGAGTCTTGAAAGAAGACCTTAGTCCTCCCCCTTGAGGATTGCTATTTAGGAAGAGTTTAAGTAATTAACATTACTTAAAGTTGGCCTTAGTAAAACATTTTAAGTTAAGAAGACTTCTTAACTTGGCCCTTTCTCCCCCTTTCTTAATTAAAGCATTAGCACTTGGCCATAGTGTTTAAAAAATAATAAGTTTAAGTTAAGAATTCTCTTAACTTGGCCTTTACTTCCTTTTAAGTAAATTTTTAAAACTTAAAGTATTTTTGATCCCTTAACTTTGGTATTTTTCTCCCCCTTTTTCCATATATCGAAAAGTGGAAGGGTGTGTGGAAAATAAGTATTAAATTTAAAGTCCAAGCATGTTCCACATTATTTTGAAAATAATATACTGAAAATAAGCTCATCTATAAAATGTTCGACTCATATTTGGCATGATTGATATGAAAGATCAACCAGTCCTGGTCAGAGTCAGTTAGTATGTATGATTATACTCCGTGGTTCATGGTGATGCACTAGCTCTACATCTGGAACCAGGAGTAAGGTCCTAACATCTCACGCCCATCTATGTAGCTAAGTACACAAACACATTAGTCCTATGTGTTGTGAGATGTATTGGCTCCTTAAATCTATAGGTGCATGATATGTAAGGTATGTCCTATACTAGTTCCATGAAAAATGAAAAGTATGAAATAGTAGTAATATAATTTGCAAAGTTTTATTCTACTACGCACGTGCCCAATTTTCGTCTTAATAGACTAAATTTGGCTACGGGTAGGGGTTTAGTAAATAGGTCTGCCAAGTTAGACTTCGATTCGACGTATTCGAGTTGTATGGCTCCGTTGGCCACATGTTCTCGAATGAAATGGTGTTTGACCTCTATATGTTTGGTCATAGAGTGACATATCGGATTCTTAGTAAGATTAATTGAACTAATGTTATCTACGTGAAGTTTAGTATTTGTAAAGTCTAGCTTAAAGTCGCGGAGAGTGTGCTTCATCCAAAGAAGCTGAGTGACACACTCACCCATCGCGATGTATTCATCTTTGGTGGTAGATAAGGCAACACAGTGTTGCTTCCTACTGCACCAACTCACTAGACTCGAGCCGAGAAGTTGACAACAACCACTCGTACTCTTTCTATCGAGCTTACTACCGGCATAGTCCGAATCGGAGTAGCCGGTTAGTTTGAACTAGGTAGATCTAGGGTACCAAATACCGACATTAAGTGTACCCTTTAGATATCTAAGGATACACTTGACTAGAGTTAGGTGAGACTCCTTGACACAGGTTTGGAACCTTGCGCACATACTTACTGCAAATAAGATATCAGGTCGGCTTGCAGTTAAGTAAAGGAGACTCCCTATTACACTCCTATAGTATTTTAAATCAATTGAATTTCCGATTACATCTTCTTCTATATTCACATTAGTTGCCATTGGGGTATTAATAATTTTAGCGTCTTGCATTCCAAAGCATTTAATTAATTCCCTAGTATATTTGCGTTGATGTAGGTATATTCCATCTTTAGTTTGTTTAATTTGTAGACCTAAAAAGAAACTTAACTCGCCTACTAAATTCATTTCAAATTCACTTTCCATAAGTGAAATGAACTCATTTAGTAGGATTGAGTTGGTGGTTCCAAAAATAATATCATCTACGTAGATTTGGGCTATGAATATGTCTTTACCTAAGGTTTTTACGAAAAGAGTTGGGTCAACTACACCTTGGTTAAAACCTTTGGACTTAAGATAAATCGAAAGTCTCTCGTACCAAGCTCGAGGAGCTTGTTTAAGTCCATAGAGAGCTTTCTTTAACCTAAGGACATGGTCGGGTTTGTCTAAACTTTCGAAACCGGGGGGTTGACTAACATAAACTTCTTCTTTAATGTATTCATTTAAGAACGCAGATTTCACATCCATTCTAAACAACTTAAATCCTCGATGTGCTGCATACGCTAATAGCATTCGAATGGACTCTAATCTAGCTACTGGGGCATAGGTCTCGTCGTAATCTAAACCTTCGACTTGACTAAACCCTTTAGCGACTAATCTAGCTTTATTTCTAACCACTTCACCTTTATCATCAAGTTTATTTCTAAACACCCACCTTGTTCCAATGATTGTTTTATCTTTAGGTGGTGGTACTAATTCCCATACTTCGTTCCTAGTGAATTGAGCCAACTCTTCTTGCATTGAAATAATCCAATCGGGATCAAGAAGAGCTTGGTCAATAGTCTTGGGTTCAATTTTGAAAATTAAGGAGATTTGACTAAAGTTTCTATATGAGGCTCTAGTTCAAACTCCTAGACTTGGATCACCTATCACTTGGTCGATAGGATGATTCGTTTGAGTCCTAGTTGGATTTGGGTTTGAGTCTACAACTTGATCAATAGGATGACTCGTTTGAGTTCTAGTTTGGTTAGAGTCATCTATCACTTGGTCATTAGAGTGACTTGGTTGACTTAGATTAGGATTAACACTAGACCTGATCTCTGGATCAGAGTTAGGTCTAGTATGAATCGGCTCGCTAATTGGGGTTGCCGGGGGTTTTGTAGGTTCGTGTCCTTCATCAAATACTACATTGATAGTCTCTTCGACTCTAAGGGTGTCATGGTTATATACTCTATAAGCTCTACTTGTAATCGAGTATCCTAGAAAGATTCCGATCGTCGTTTTGGATGTAAATTTCCCTAGGTAATCCTTAGTGTTTAGGATATGTACCTTACACCCAAATACCCTAAAGTACTTGATGTTAGGTATTTTATCGTGATAAATCTCGTATGAGGTCTTAAGGTACCTCTTTACCATAAGGACCCTATTTTGGACATAGCATGCCGTACTCACGACTTTCGCCCAAAACCTATCGGGTAGGTTATACTCGTTTAACATTGTCCTAGCGACTTCTTGTAGGGTTCTATTTTTTGCATTGTACTAGGCCATTTTGTTGTGGAGTTCTAGGGCAAGAGAACTCATGGTGGTATCCATTTAGGTTACAGAATTCTATAAACCTATGGTTCTCGAATTCACCACCATGATCAGTCCTAAGTCTTTTGATTTTAATGCTTTGTTGATTTTCTATTAATTTAAATAGATTGATTAATTGATCTAGGGTATCACTTTTTTGTTTGATGAACCTAACCCAAGTAAATCTAGAATAGTCATCAATAATGACTAAGCAGAATTTACTTCCATTAAGTGACTTAGCTCAGTGTGAATCAAATAGATCCATGTGTAGGAGCTCAAGCACACTTTTGGTTCGTTCTTGATTAGTTAGTTGATGTTGTGTCATAGATTGTTTACCTTGTTGACAAGCATTACATATTTTATTATCCAAGTTATTGAGGTTAGGCAAACCTCTGACTAAGTCACTCTGACTCATCTTGTGGGTGAGTCTTGGGTGTGAGTGACCGAGTCATCGGTGCCACAACCATGATTCCTCTTGCCATGTCATAAGATACTTAGTTGAGGAGTTAGTTAAGTTAATAGTGTAAATATTATTATTTCTAGTTCCCTTAAGAATTTTTTTAGAAGTTTCATTTGTATTAATTACGCATTCATTTTCTAGAAATATGACCTTATAGTTATTATCACACAATTGGCTTACACTAAGTAAATTATATTGAAAATTTTCTACTAATAAAACATTTTGAATAACAAAATTTGAGTTAAGCTCAATATCACTTGATCCGATGATTTTGAGCTTGCCGTTATTTCCAAAGGCTACCGATCCTTGTCGTTTGAATCAAAGCTTCGAAAACTTGAGTTGATCCCAGGTCATCTGTCGGGAGCAACCACTGTCCAACATCTATTGATCCTACATGCAAGATAGTTGGATCGGATATTGGATTTATTAAAGATTGGTTGAAAATTATTAACCTAAATCATCTCACCAATGTCTACATGATCAAACACGTTAACCCTATATGTTCTTGTGAGATGACTTCCAATTTTACTTGATTTAAATTTAATGACTTAAACACTTGTCAACCTTGCGTTAGATTCGGATTTGACCTTAGGCTTATCAAGTCACCTTTTCAAGATCATGGCTTCCAGGTCGTGGCGAGGCACAAAGACCTTCTTTGATTGGAACAATGACCACTTCCTTAGACAAAGCCATTTTCAAGAAAATAGAGACTTGACTTACCTATGACCACTTCCTGGTCTAACTAGTCTAGGATACGGCGAGGTAGCTTTAGCTAGTTCCGCTCGGTCAAGTGCACCGAACTAGATACGCCTTATCTAGCCTGAATACACAAGACTCCACTTTCCTAGCGTACTATCATCTCACCGCATCCTGGTACTATGTTATCAAGTATTGACGAGTTATAGTCCTATCTAACCATTCTAAAAAGGAAAATCAAACTAAATAAAAACCTAAGCATGCAATTTCTAGGTTAAAACACAAACAAGTTTCGTACTAGCTCCCCTTGGACCGTTGAATCGATTCGATCTCTCCACATAGTGGATTTGGTCCTTGGGAACCCAGTACTGGTTCGATTCTAAGTTTGAAATTAAGGTGGTCTTAGGGACCCATGCTTGGACATATTTTTTATGTCGACTTACAATCGACATATACGACTTGTTGGTCGTATTTGAGCTAAACCCTAGCCCGACCTTGTTGTACACGACCCTTTGCGATCCAAGTAGGAGGTCAAGTCCTTTGGATCCCAAAGTAAACCTTTCCAACATATTCCTAAGATCTTCGACTTGACTCTTCAAGAGTGAGTTCTCAACTTCGAGCTTTTCAACCCGAGTTGAGTCCTCCTCTCGAACTCGACTAGTCGAAGAGGTTAGGGAGACCTCGTGTTTGAGGAGTTTAACTTCCTCAACCAGGGTCTCAACCCTGGACTCGGACTTAGCTAACTTTCTAGTTAAAAACTTAATTGCCCTATAAAGTGTACTAATGAGAGACCGACTTACCTTGAGTGTATCTTTTGAACCGGATGCGTATCCGTGGCTTGTCTTGAATAGTGCTTCACAGTCCGACTCGTCTTTGATTTCCAATTCAGGTTCTGGTTCCGAATCCATCTTCGATTCCACCGGTTTATCCATGAGAACACAATCATTATCTTGTTCCTCGGATGCTTCTTCCCAAGTAGCGTTGAGTGCCTTTTTGTGTTTTGGTGCTTTGCTCTTGAGTTTTGGGCATTCGGGCTTGATATGTCCAAACCTGTTGCATTCATAACATCTAATATTTGAACTTTTAGGCTTACTTTCGTTGGGTCGAGTGACGGTTCATTTTCATCCCTTGACTATCCTCCGAACTAGGTTGACTAGTTCGACCTCCATTTCCGAGTCGACTTCCGAATCAGACTCATCCTCTTCTTCCTTCGGGGGTGACTTGCTTGTGGTTTTCTTCCTTGAACCTGCAAAAAGTGCTATACCCTTCTCGGGTTTCGAGTTAGACTGCTCATGAAGTTCAAAATTAGAAAATAGTTCATCTAACCTAAGTTTCGAAAGATCATTGGAGACCTTGTAGGCATCGACCATGGATGCCCACAAGGTAGTCCTCTAAAAGGAGTTTAGGACATACCTTATAAGTTCACGGTTTTCGACCTTTTGCCCGATCGCATGTAGATTGTTGACTATGTCTTGGACGCGGGCGTGAAGTTGCGTCGCGGACTCATGTTCCTGCATTTTTAGATTATATAGTTTAATAAATAAAAGATCACACTTACATACCTTGGCTTCATCGGTTCCTTCGTGTAGCTCCACTAGATTTGTCCATAGGTCCTTTGCGTTGATGAAGGGGCCGACGCGATTTAATTCCTCCTTAGATAAGCCACATTGAAGGATTTGAGTTGCCTTGGCATCGGCTTCGACTTGTCGTTTTGTCTCAATGGTCCATTGGTCATAATCCAAGGATTCACCCACTTCATTAGTCGGAAGTGTGAAACACTTTTGGATTATGATCCACATTTCGATTTGGGTTTTGAGAAAGCATTCCATCCGACTTTTCCAGTAACGGAAATCATCTCTGTTGTAAAACGGAGGTCAGACGGTGCTAAAACCCTCGAGATGGGCCATTTGGAAGGGAAACCTTGCACAAAAAATACCAAAAAAAAACACGAAAAAGGTTCCAAGACTTTGCCTTGGATTAGTAATGTAGGAAATGAAAAAAAAAGGAATAAGCGAGAAATAACCAACTAAAATAAAAGATGAGCACTTACAACCTTCGATGTCCCAGAAATGGTACTAAATGATGGTTTTTGGGGATGAAGACAACTTGTTATGAGAGTTTACCCTCATAAGAAGTGTAGATCTCTCCGAGAGCTTCGTTTTGGTAGGTAGCCCGTTTCGTGGGTCAACTTGTACGAAAAGTTATGCCCGTTTTACCGTCGGCTACTCCAAAAGCGAATACTTGCAAAACAAAACCAAACGAAGAGTACCAAGACTTCGTCTTGGATTAGTAGTGCGGGAGAAAAATTTAAATGAACGAAAAAAAATCTGTAAAAAATGCTAGATTGGTGGTTTCACCAAATCTAAGTGCCCCCGGCTCTGATACCAATTGTTGGATCGAAGCGGATCGCTAGAGGGAGGGGGGTGAATAGCGATAAACCTTTTTTTTCTTTTCTTTCGGTAGACGATTCAAAAACACTTATACGCAGCGGAAATATAAATGTAAAGTAAAAAGAGACAAGAGAATTTTGCTTGGTTCGTAGCCTTCGGCTACTACTCCAAGGCCCTAGCGGTCCTTGACCACGTACGGAGGGCAAAAACACTAAAGAACTCCTCCCCGTTAGAGGTAGGAGTTTAATCGATACAAGTGAAGCACAAAGCTTGAGGTAGAGGGACACTCCCCCTCTCCTCGTTGCGATAAAAGCTCCGAGAAATGAAAGTACTAAACTGAAATAAAAACTTTAACCGACGTAATAAAATGAAAACAAATAAACCTAGATGTCGGAGAAGAAACACTTCTGTAACGCCCACCCTTATCTGCTCTCAGGGCGGCGCTACTTTTTTTTTTTTTTTTTTTTTAACATGACATATAGGGATCATTTCACAATCTACATACTTATACATGTTATCATGACCTAAACCTTCTTTTATGCATGCATCACACATCATATTCATAATTAGCATGTTAACATATCATAGCTTCTTTTATAACATGCATCACATTTCATATTCATAATTTGGCATGTTAACATATCCTATCTCATTTTACCACATGCATAACATGAAGATCTATTCATGAGTTCTATCACATCAAACTTTTATAAGTAATTGAACAGTAACATAACTAAGCAACATTCAACATGGTACTAATAAATCTCAAGTCTTATAAGCGGAAGCAAATGTCTTAAGGTGTTCACAGAGCATATAAATATAGGCAGATAGTAATAGGGTCATTTTCCACCATGCCACTATCACACACACTTGGCCCCTCCTGCTACTTCCTCTTAGTTCATGTTTCCTTTATCTGCAGTATATGGACAACATAAACTATAAGCATATAGCTTAGTAAGATTCTTTCCTACTCACAAAAGCCACAAACTTCATCAAACAAATAGAAAGCAGGAGCATACTAGCATAAATAGCATAAGTATTTCATAACAACACTATGCATCAACTTACCAACGTAATGAGAACATAAGCATGGCATACAATTTACATAGCATGCTAAACATAATTAAATCTAAGCAGGGCATAAATTAAACCATAAGCATTCATGGCATCATCAACCCTAAATATGCATAAAGGACATAATCATAAGCATTCTTAAACTTGACATAAGCATTCATAATTTCCTCAATTCTAACATGCATAAAGGTCATAATCATAAGCATTCTTAAACTTAAAATAAGCATTCATAATTTCATAAATCATAGAAAAGCATCAGGGACATAATCATAAGCATTCTTAAACTTAACATAAGCATTCATAATTTCATAAATCATAGACAAGCATCAGGGACATAATCATAAGCATTCTTAAATTTAACATAAGCATTCATAATTTCATAAATCCTAGACAAGCATCAGGGACATAATCATAAGCATTCTTAAACTTAACATAAGCATTCATAAAAGTCCTTTCTTTTCAAAACATATACATATAGGTACTTTAACATAATCATAACTTCCAGGTTAAGTACCACATAATGCGCGTTCCCTAATAGGTTGGGGTAGCGAGCCACCAGACCTACTAGAGCAAGACCTCTTACGTCTTACCAGGGCAAGACCTCTTACGTCTTCTTATGTCCCTATGGATTTGATTAACGACCACCTGAAGGGTCGGGTACTTAACCTCTTACAAAGTAAAATACTTAATTCCTTTCTTTCTTGTCATATCATAAAGAATGCTCTTAATCCCCAACATAAACAGGGAAGCATCTCAATCTTGTCTTATCATAAGGAGAGCTCTTAATCCCTACTTGAAAGGGAAGCATCTCCATCTTATCTTATCATAAGGAGAGCTCTTAATCCCTACTTGAAAGGGAAGCATCTCCATCATAGACATTTCATAACATACATGCATTCATAACATAAGAGTACCCTAAAGGGGTCCTAAAGCATAAACATGTTTATCACATAAGCATATTTCAGAGGCATATTCATGGCATATTAAATCATAAAACATGTTCATCTCACAGGCATATTTCATGGCATATTACATCATAAACATGTTCATCACATAGGCATAATTCATGGCATATTATAATCATCCACATAACATATTTCATGGCATATAAAAATCATAATCATGTTCATCACATAAACTTATTTCATGGCACATAAAAATCATAATCATGTTCATCACATAAACATATTTCATGGCATATAAAAATCATAATCATGTTCCTCACATAAACTTATTTCATGGCACATAAAAATCATAATCATGTTCATCACATAAACATATTTCTTGAAGGCATACAACCTAATACAACTTCATAAGGGGTATTTTCATGAAACCCTAACCCTAAACCTAATGTTGGCCGAAACATGTAGGGCACCATTTTCTTTATTTTTGTTACATAAACTCCTACTTGAAGGCATACCACCTAATACAACTTCATAAGGGGTATTTTTATGAAACCCTAACCCTAAACCGATGTTGGCCGAAATATTTAGGGTACCAAAATTTGATTCTTGTTACATAAATTCATACATGAAGGCATATGACACAACATAACTTCATAAGGGGTATTTTCATGAAACCCTAGCCCTAAAACCATTGGTGGCCGAAACATATAGGGGCACAAAGCTTGGATTTTTGTCACCTAAAAATTTCTACATGAAGCATACAACATATCAAAATTTCCTTAGAAGCATTTTCATGCAACCCTAGCCCCAAAAACCTTGGTTGGCCGAAACTTGTAAGGGCACCAAGACTTGTATTTTGTCCCTAAAATTCCTACATGAAGCATACAACATATCAAAGTTTTTCTTAGAAGCATTTTCATGCAACCCTAGCCCAAAAATACTTGGTTGGCCGAAACTTGCAAGGGCAACAAGACTTATATTTTGTCCCTAAAATTCCTACATGAAGCATACAACATATCAAAGTTTTTCTTAGAAGCATTTTCATGCAACCCTAGCCCAAAAATACTTGGTTGGCCGAAACCTACAAGGGCAACAAGACTTGTATTTTGTCCCTAAAATTCCTACATGAAGCATACAATCTACAAAATATCTTAGAATCATTTTCATGCAACCCTAGCCCCCAAAAACCTTGGTTGGCCGAACATGTAGGGTATCAAGCATCCTATTCCTTTCATGTATCATGTCCTACAAGAACTAATATACTGCAGGTGAGGGAATCTTACATCCTTCGCTTACTTTTAGTTGGTAGATGACCTAATGGAAGCCAAGAACTAGCCTTCCCTTGCTTGGATGAGGTTCGGCCAAAGGGTGAAAATGGAGAGGGGGAGAGATGGTTTTCGGTGAGGAAGAAGAAGAGAAGAAGAAGTGGCCAAGTGGAAACTTCCCTCTTCTTTATAAAGGGAGGAAGAGAAGTTTCTCTTCTCTTTTCCATGCCTCTTCATTTACCCCCATCACACTTATCTACAATTTCCCCCCTTCCTCTAATGATCTAATCCTATTGGGCTTCTGGTTAGTGGGTGCATCTATAGGGCTTGGCTATCTCTAGAGGTTTGGGGTTCAATTCCTAGGCCTTGCATCTCTTTTTGGCTTATTTTCCTTTTATTTTCGAAAAGGCCCACATAAAGCCCATCATCGTAAAGCCAAAAATTCTCGTAAAATTGCTAGAAATTTTACGGGCGTTACAACTTTGTTGTCGGAAGGTTGTAGCTTGGCGGAGGCTTTTGGAAGCTTAGAATTGATGATGAAACCCTAGGATTAGCCCTCCTTTTATAGCCTTTGAGCCCCTTTTCGAGAGGAACTTCACCCAATAGAGTTTTGGCACATGGCTCCTTGAAAAATGGTGATAAGGCTTGACTCCTCGAGGCTGATCCTTGACCATCAGTCGACTGATGGCCATCATCAGTCGACTGATGGTAGCATCAGTCGAATGCTGACCTCAAGCAGTCGACTGATGGACGGCAGTCGAGTCCTCCAAGCTGGCAGTCGACTGATGCTAGTTGCAAGGCAAAGTTAGCTTAACAAAAACATTATTTTGACGGCCTCCGACCGTCCAATCTCGACCTAGACCACCTATAGGATGTCTTTGGTCAGATCTACGCTTAAGATCATCCCCGTAAAGAGAATACGACCTCACTTACGCTCGCACACACGAGCTTACCTCGATACTTACTGTGTTGCTTTTGTTTCCGGCCTTCCACTCGATTCCTTTGGCTCCCTCCGAAGTCATTCGAGTGTCGCCCGACCACCGCGGCATCCTCCGGGTGTCGCTAGCCTTCAGCTCCAACTATAGCAATTTTCTGCACACTCGATTCAGCTCGTGAGATAACGACATGAGCTTAACTTTGTATTGTTTTCTATAATCAAAACTCAGGTTCGACTTAGGTGCCTACTTTACCAACACTTGCCTCCTAGGTTACTCCCCAAGGAGTAACTGGTGTGAGGGCAGAACATTTATTGTGCCGCACTCTACCACTATAGACGGTGGTAGTTGGATTTGCGTGCAGTTGTCCTAGGTGTGTGGCACTCGACCACTCATTGATATTCTCAGTCCGAGTGGCCAGCAGCAGAGACCCCCGTTGTGTAGCAAGCTCTTTACGCTCATATGCTACTTGATCATACTGCCCACTCGGCCACTCTAGAGCGGTGGTTGGTGTTGAGTTGAGACAATTATCATGTCGTGCAACCTAGGCCACACTGGGGTTGTGGTAGCGAGTAGGAGTGCGCAGGCATGACCATGCATGCTGCATTGCCGTATCTTATGGCGCTTTGCATATTACCATATATATACTTATATGCATGTTTATATATATATGGATGGTTGTGAGTAATATATATATAGATGCAATATATATATATATATATATATATATATATATGCTTATTGTGTTGTTGCATTTGATTGTACTATGCTTGCTGCATTTGATTGTACATCATATTCATGCATGCTTCTTGCATCTGTTATATGGTTGTGTCAGATACTTGTATATTTGTTGGACAGACCATTAGATACCTTGACCTGTATTATGAGTATATTGTGAGTTAGTATTACTCTTCCTGTTATATATGTTGGATATATGCTCAGGTTGGATTAGTGTAGCGTAGCAGACTTTCAGGTATGTCTGTGTTATACGTTGTTTATTTGGTTAGATGGTATATGCATGCATTTATATACTATGCTGGTATACCTATTGTATCTTTAGGTTATGTTGTTGAATTACATGTGATATTTGATATATACATGTTTTTCCAATTACCTACTGAGTTATACTGACCACCACAAGCCTTGGGTTTTTTTGTCGCCCAGGTAACAGGTAGAAGTCTTCATGACGGCTTGGAGCACCGCTAGCTGGCAACATCTCATCTCACCTCCGAGACGTTGGTGTTAATTTTGGGCTTTCCGTATGTTGTGTTATGTATTTGGAGTTTTCGTGATGTACTGTGTTGTGGACTTTTGGATTCGGATTTTGTCGCTATTCCATTATGTTGTGATGTGTCAGTCATACCGGTATGCACTGTATGTAGTTGTGATGTGGTTGTTTTATGTTTCCGCTATGTATTTGTTGTAGTTTGTTTACATATTTATATGTTGTTGTTGTTGTGGCCTATGGGCCTTGTATTAACCCGAAATGTTGCCATGTTCAGGGGAGATGCTGTCTGTTTGTTTTTTGGCACGACATACTCTCGGGGCGTGACAAAAAACCTATCATCCCTTAGGTTCTCCGACCCCGATAGTACCACCATCACCACACATGCTAATTGGCACTTAGACCAGATAATGGAGTCCCCGCCATATGAGGGACCATCCACTTTGGCACCCATCTCTCCCCCTTTGAATCACTCTCCCTCGAGTCCATGCATGTATAGGAGCCCACCTAGTCCACATCGACATGAGCCTGCACCTGCACCGCCACCTTTTTCTACCTTTGAGAAGGATGCAGGTACATCTGCCTATGATTTTTTGGAGTTTCGATCGTGCCTCGACGACATATATGCCGAGTAGTAGATGCAGAGGTAGCGATGGAAGGAACAGAGAGCTTACACGCAGGTAGAGTTTCAGGTCTTCCGGGAGCACTTCCAGCGGGCTGAGGAGTTCTATGACGAGGCTCGTGTCTACTTCCAGGAGGAGGCTGCCCGTTGCTGGGATGAGGCCACCTACCGTCAGGAGATATGGCAGCACATGCATGGCCAGCAGTCACAGTGGGCCTGGGAGGAGGAGCATAGAGCGGCCGCTGCATCCACTAGCTCTCAGATCGACCACATGTACGTGTGGCATCAGTGGCTGAGCACTAGGTTTACCCAGGAGCCTGACATGCCGAGATTGCCAGACTTCCCACCTCAACCACCATATTAGCGATACAGTCTCATATAAGTCTGGGGGACCCCAAGTTTTGATTTATTTTGTTTCTAGCAGTAGTTTCTTTCCTGTCATTTATTTTTTTATTACTTAGCATTCATTTGTGTTGGATTGAGAAGCATTGCTAGAGGGGGGGTTGAATAGCGAGCGTAAAACTTTTCTTTTCGTTCGTTCGATATACGAGCAAGCATAACGGGAAAATAAAAAGGACAAGTTTATTTTTACTTGGTTCACAACCCAGCGGTTGCTACTCCAAGACCCAGTGATCCTTGACCACATATGAAGGGGAAATCCACTATAATGTCTCCTCCTCGTTGAAGGTAGGAGACAACGAACACAAAACCGAGAGCACGAGGATGAGGCAACAAGCCTACCTCACCTCGTTATGATTAAAACAAAGAATACAGTAAACAAAAATATTACTTGCTGCTGTTGCTGACAAAGAAGATGAAATCTTGATGTCGCGTCGGCATTATGATGGTGTTGGAGCTTTGGTGTTGTAGGAGCACTTAAGAATAATCTTGATTGATGTTTGGGTTGGAGTCCTCCCGTCCTTTTATAGAGTTTTGCCTTGGAATAAGTCTCCTCATCTTTTGGAACTGATCACGAGGTGGTACCATATTTTATCGCGAAGTGGCCATGTCAAACATTATCCATTTTGACCTAGTGCAAATGGCTGATTCATCGCCATCAGTCGATGATCATCGATCGATGTGCATTGCCGCACAGGCCACTTTCTTCTGATGAAGAGGTTAGCATGGAAAATGGTAAATGCGATGGTTTCTTACCGTCCGATCTCTACCTAGACCTTGCACTGGAAGTCTTAGTCGGATCGCTGCCTATGGTCATCCCCGTACAGAGGACACGACCTTACCATCTCTCACTCAGACGAGCTTACCTCTGGTCCTTTATGACCTGTCACTTTGCTTCAGGTCTTCCGCCTAGGTTCTTCGACTCCCATGAAGTTCCCTCGGTGTCGCCCGACCACCACGGTTTCCCGACTCGGGATTATCCGGGTGTCCCTGACCTTCGGCTTAGCTTAATCATTTCCTTCCCACTTAATTCAGCTCATGAGATAATAATATGACCTTAACTTTGGAACTTTACCATAATCAAAACCTAGGTTCGATTATCTAGTGCCCCTGCACCAACAATTTGTTCATACATAGAGTTTTTAGTTTCGTCAGTACTTAATTTTTGCTATCTTTAAGCTACCTCAGTAGTATTTTTAGAGTTTTCTTTCATGAGTTGTTTCCATGGGTAGCTTAACTTCATTTACCTTGTGGTATTTTATTCTATTTTCTCTAATGAATGTTCTAGTCTTACACTGGTTAGCTTTTATATTTATACCTACACATGACAAACATTTTGAAAGAGAGAGTCTAGTACGTATGTAGTTCTGATTCATCTCAGTAGTCTAGTACTTTAGAATCCATAGGTGACCCTAAGTTTAGCATTTTAGTTATTGGAGATGCTCGGATTGTGGAAGCCCATTCGGAAAAATCAAAATAAAAAAAAACAGTTATCGTGGGTGGAAATGGTTAGGTGCCCCTTTAAGACTGAGTTAGGTTACTGGGGAAACACCTACTAATTTCTCTCAATACCGAGCATGTCTTTGAGACTTTCTGCTAGATATAGGGAATGACCCTCGCTTTGTGCAGGGCCTAAGAGCTGGAGACCTTAGGAAAGCTATAGGATGATGACTTAACTTACCATGGAACGAGTATCCCCTAAGAAGATTCGCTTAGCACGAGCATGAGGAGCTAACTTAGTGAATTTCTAGAACATCTTTATTTTGCTTTGATTGCAAATACCACTTGATAAGTCTAGTTAACATGCTAAGTATGGAACAATACCTTTTAAAATTTCATGGCACTGAGGTTTGCTTGAGGACAAGCAAAGACTTAAGTCTGAGAGAATTGATGTGAGCAAAACATATAGGGTTTTAGGAGTAGTTTTCGCTCACATCTCATTATATTTATGTTTGTTTCATGCACATTTTACTTCGTTTTGCATGCATTTCTTATTTTCTAGTTCGGAGATCTGCTCTTTGTACTTTTGTGTGTAGGATAGAATTTCATGGGGAAAATGGTGCACTTTCGAAGTAAAAGAAGGATATTTTGCAGCTGGATGCAAAAGGGGACACGACAAGGGCATGTGGCTACACACGGCCGTGTCCAAGGGTGGAAATTGGCCACCACGGTGCCACACACGGCCTGACCGTGTGGAAACACATGGCTGTATGGCACTGCATGATTCCGACATGAGTCGGTTATTTTTCAGGTTTTAGAGAGATCCAGGTTGATGTCTATATAAAGGAGGCTACACACAAACCCTAGGGAAGAGGCATGATGGTTGGAATGACACTCCGACGCCCTAAAAAGTTTCGGGAACTTACAATGGGGAGGAAAAAAGCCACCGAAGATCCAAATTCTGCACTTCAATGTCGGAGAGAAGAGTCACATCGCATTATGAATTCTATTCTTTAGATAATTTCCATTGTTTATACGAACATGATCGTGCTTTGTGTTTCTCCTCTCTTATTTATGGAGTAGACTCTTCAATTCTAGGACTAGGGAGTAGTTTGTGTTGAGTTAGTACATGTTGGTTCAAATATCTTTTCGTTCTTGAATTTATATTTGCAATTGGCATTTGGTTTAGAGCTATAACTATTGTTTTGGTTTTCTATCTACTGTGCTAGCCGATACGAGGGGTGACAACCCTCATATCTAAGATTTAGGAGAATTAAAGAGGAACCTAGGGGTTGGCCTCATCTCCTGTAACCGTGGGTAGAAGGATACGATAGAGTAGGAAACACGCCCCATTTTTGACTCGTCTCAGGGATCGATTCGGCATCCTCGTATCGATTATCCCATCCTAAGTCCAGGGGTAAACCTAGTAATGGCAGAGGTAGCTTCCGATAGATGTGAAGGCTCATCGGGGGAGTGTATGATGTCCTTTCCACAAAACCATAGCTAGAAACCTAGACAAAACCCAATTGATAACGTGTTTTGCGACGCACAAATGAAACCGAAATCCTAGAATCCCTTCCCAAGACTCGCAACTAGTTTCTTTCTTCTTCTGTGTGACACCGTATTGAGTTGGGACTGCCGTCAACCCTCGCAATCACAACCCTTAGATCTAAATTCCGAACAATAACCTCCACTTACCAAATCGCTACTCGAATCTCAATCCCTGTGGGATCGATAATCTTTTTATTACTTGACGAAATTCGTGCACTTGCAGACATTGAGTGCGAGCACGCGCATCGAGTCCTCGACAGTCTCCGTCGTGAGATTTGAGGTCGCGTTCGCGTGCATCAGTCGTCATGTTGGACGATCCCTACTACGAGTCTACAAGGTGCCATAACTCTGTCTGTGTACACCTGTTGAACAAGTTTAAATATATAACTAGAATATAAGTTATCAGGAATTCTTACTTCATGCTACTCGGAGCACATGCTGCTATCAATCTCATCTCACAAAACCAAAATTGAAAACAAATCGACTCCTGAAAATCCAAAACTCAACGAAAACATCATTGTATGATATCGCAAAACCTAGGGCTCTGATACCAATAAAGTTGTCACGTCCTAAGAGCATGTCGAGTAGAAAAATAAATGGACAATATCTCCCCTGTACGTGACACTATATCCTATTGATACAAGGCCTTTCGGCCACAATCACAACAATATATATAACTGTATATATAACAAAACATAGCGGAAACTATCACAACGAAATAACAAAATACCCACACTACATACCAGTATGACTAACCACAACATAAAGAAAGCATCGCCAAAACCCGAATCAACAAGTGTGGACATCAACAATGTCTAACACAACATCCACCATATAAATCTAGATCAACATAAAAAACATCCAAAACTAAAGGAAACATAAATTCAAAGGCAGGACCCTCGGAAGTGAGATGAGACGATGCTAGCCAGTGATGCTCCAAGCCCATCATGGAGTCGACTACCTATTACCTGGGCGACAAGAAAACCTAGGGTCTGTAGTGTTGAGTACAAAACTCAGGGGTAATATGAATATATTGTTGGGAGTATGAGGAATACAATCAAAGTCCCACATTGGTAAGACATGGAAAAGATCATGTGCTTATAAGAAAAAAGATATCTCCATTGGTCTGAGGCCTTTTGGGTAAAGCCCAAAAACAAAACCATGAGGGCTTGGGCCCAAAGTGGACAATATCATGCCATTGTGAGTAGAATATACAAATGGAGCAATATCTACTACATCCATGGTCTAACCAATGAACCTCGAACATAAGTTGAGCTCCAAACATCCGAAAACAAATGAAAGTCTGTGGACAAGTAAGATACAATCAGAAATCCCACCATACATAAGATGTGGAAAAACATAAAGTAAAACAAAAAAAGATATCCATTGTGAAGACATTTGATGTAAAGCCCATCATGGACACTACCTAAAAGGCCAGCCCAAAGTGGACAATATCATGCCATTGTGGAAATATATGAATCTTATAGGCACTAACATATATATATATATATATCACATGCGAGTCAACAATATACTGATTAAAGATACAAGAGATATATATCAATATGATATAGCAACTGTATGACCAATTGATCAACGATAACAACATGAGGTACTGACATACCTGATGATCGACAATGATGAAACTCAAATAACTTGAGTATAAGTACCATAATACAACACCTACAACATGGTAAAGTAATACTAACTCTATATGTTGGGTTTCCCCGACATCGCAGCGAGTGTGAGTTCGAACATGTTTCGTAAACATGTGCACAACAAAAGAATTAAAAGCAATAAATCTAATTTATTACAACACACACACCACATGCATGCAAGATACAATATGTGTAGACATAATCGCAGTTTCAAATTTTGCAATAAAAGGAAATTATGCTAGTTATACCTGATGTATCACGTGCAGCGAGAATGACATCAATCGGAGCAACTCATGCTAGAATCGTCTCTATTTGTATCCACACCGAGTACCATAGGAATATCTTCTCCAAGCTATGAGCCTCATCTTCGTAGGAGTCACTAGCTTCGTATCAAAGATGATGTGATCGAGAGGAGATCACAATCTGAATCAAAATTTGGATTCAAAAATGAGTCCCTAAAACTCGCTTCTTCGAAGAGGTATTCGTCAACCGATTGACGAATCCTTGGTCTTCCACCTATGAGGATCACCGGAGATCCAATCCCCAGCAAGGAAGTCAATGTTGGAGCTCCAAACGCTGTCTAAATGACACTCCAACAAGAAGGAAACAAGTTATCCAAAACTGGACAGCTTGGTGGAGGACTTGGCACCGGCCAATGGAGGTGGTCGGCTGATACTTGGTCACCGTAGCCAAGGTGGGTCACCAGAGGGGTGGTCGGCAATAGCTGGACGCCAGCAGCACAGAGGTGGATGATGTCACAAGAGCTGGGCATGGATCCCTTGGGCGGCGGCAAGGAGAAGAGAGAGAGAGGAGAGGAAGAGAAGTTTCCAAAATAAACTTAGGGCTCTCCAAACCTCTAGTCGCGCTTTTATAAAGCATTTGTTTCTTAATCATCAAGAAACCTTCTCCTTAGAGTTATTGGTTCATAACCAAAACCCATTAACCCGCTTCAATAACTTGAGTTAAAATAAACCAAACTGAGTTGGTCTATTTTAAGTTAAAATGAACCGAACCAACTTTGGTTCATTCGTTTAAAACAAACCAAACCCCTTTGGTTTATTTTCCACATTGGATTAGAACCAAACCAATTTGGTTCATCCATCATGTCTTCATAAGACTTGGCCCATCCATGCTTCCGTTGTGACTGAAATGATTTCATGCTCGCTCCTTGTTTGGTCCAACTAAACCTAGTTTCTCTCTATCTTAGAATCTCATTCTCAAGCTCGTTTTAAATCCTTCGAATTACCCTCATTGTGCGTGTGACCAAATAGGTTCCCAATTTATGTTGGCCATCTATAATTAACCATTAATTATAGAATGATCATGAGTGGCACCTAGTAGTACATCATGATCCCCAATTAATCGAAAAATCAACGGTTGATCCCAGAACCATTTCTGAAACCCTTCAATAGCTATAATGAATTGTGCCCCCATTCCCTTCACTCATCTTATACCCACTTGATTCAGGACATGGTCTATAGTGTCAGTCCCCACTAGGCTAACTACATCACACCTCGCCCAAGTATTATTTACTCGTCCTACGGATTCTAGTTACTGCACATATATCCTAGAGTATCTTACTTTAAACATGTAATGCTTTGGCCAAAGACTTTAGTAACAATCCGACGAGAGGCCAAGGGTATACATCTTCTCGCAAGGAGTGGTGAATCCTTTATAGGTTATTCAAACACCTTCGGCCACTTCGACTTATACCCAATCATCCTGGGTCCACATCTCCTCAGAGATGCTTGCTTAAGATGTCAAAGCATAAGTCTTCATGAACAAGATGTCTTGAATACCGCAAGTTGAAGGAACATCGCACTTAAGTTGCTGTAAGAACTTCATTGACATATCCATATATGCAGAGAATCATATGAAGTCTTACAGTGGGTCACTCCAATGAACTAGTTACCATAACTAGCATCCACGATCAACTTCGGACATTCCAATGTCTCCAACCAGTGAGAAACATCTGCTTGGATAAACCAAAGAGTATACCTCGTGCTAGTCTTAACAGAATTGATGGCGTCTGAATCCATCAATTCATCGACTAGGGATCATTCCAATATATCACAATTACACATATAGAGATACTCACTAGTTGTGATCCAATCACAAATTCTCTCATGCTGTGAATCATATTATGGACATTCAGTAAATGAGTTTAAGATCTAATCAAATACATGAAAACATGTATACTCAAATAGTGAATCTTCATCTATCATTTAAATGGTGTAAACATAAGGTGATTGCCTTAGGACACCTCTCATATATAACTAACACTATAATCAACAAAAGTGTCATACTAACATTCTATGTCAAACACAATAATGAACCGGGTCCATCCCCTATCACCTCAAGGTGCTGGTCAAAGGTATACAACAATCTAACCACCTCAATATTGGTAATCCACACACGACCATATAAAATATGCAAGTGAAATGCAAGATGATGGTGTACAATCAACTGCCACAAGTATAACTCAAATAAATGCAACATCACAATGATCATATATATAAACTCTATCTATATATATTCTCATCACGCTCAACTATATATATGTTGGGGAATTGATCATCGCTAGAGGGGGTGAATAGCATTTTCGATGTTGATGGATATCGTTCACGTGCTTGCTACAATTTGATTAGTATGCAGTGAAAATAAAAGAAAAATATAAACAAAGACACAAGCACACAATTACACAATCGATATAATGTGGTTCGGAACCTCAAGGTTCCTACTCCACGGGTTGGGCTCGAACTAGTCTTAGTATAATCAGTCTTTGCCTCAGTATCATCAGTCATATCAGTAGAATAGGTATAATTCATTTTCTAGTACACATGATTACAATTCATATTTTAGATATGGACACGTGCATTAGTACATTCCTGAACAACCTCAGTGTTATTCACCCCCACCATCTATCAGTGCTTACATTCCTAGTTAGGGAGATCAATCATGTTACACATATGAGAAAGCACAACATCAAGATGATAAACATTCTTCTGCATATCAGAGTCCATTAGGGATTCAGAACCACAGTGAATGAGCTTCTAGCCCTAGCCAACAAGAAAATTCAATACAAGATTTGAAGAAGCTTATTCGACAACTAGCTACGAAGTGCATGGTTTGCAGAATCGCGATCCTGGATCTTAGGATCATATGATTCTATGATCCAAAATCTCAAAATGCTCTTGGATCATATAGGATCATTTTTTGCTGTGGGATCACATTAGGATCGTTGGGATCATTCATAATCGGTGGGATCATACCGATTCTACATTTCAACCAATCCTATCAAATTGAAATATATTTTTTTAACCTTTTTTCTCTTCCGCAGCCTTTTCATCCTCTGTCGCATTCGCCAAAGAAAACAAAGTGGCAAGGGAGGCAATCACAGTGGAGGCAATCGCTACCTCGGTCATGGTAATGGGGGACGACGATAAGGAGATGAAGAAGGGGAGGGACTAAGGGAGTTCAACAGCGAGAGTTTGTGTTGTCGCTGTTGCACCTCCTTGAGGAAATGAT
Organism: Wurfbainia villosa; assembly: GCA_025175895.1. NCBI lineage: Eukaryota > Viridiplantae > Streptophyta > Magnoliopsida > Zingiberales > Zingiberaceae > Wurfbainia > Wurfbainia villosa. Next base: position 32,200,145 of record CM045990.1, on the reverse strand, counting down.
TGCGTACTCCAATAGCACTTAAAGTAGAGGTTCATCATTGCGAGGCTCCTAAAGAAGTTACAGTTGTTGTCGCAGAGACAGTGGCCCTATTGCAAATGCTGCTCCTCCACCATCATTCGAGGAATCTGAGCTATCCCCTTTCGAATCGTTCAATCTACGCATACAAAGACAATTTGATATTAAAAAATAAATCGACCACAACACCTTATCCCTCCTCAAAAATAAAATAAATATTCATCTTTGAGATTAATTAACCAATCGATTTCAAATCGAAACAACTAAACTACATTGAAGAAGCTAATGATGAACACAAAAAGGAAGTAAAAGAAGGGCAAAGAAGATGGAATAACAAGAAGCACGTTGATGAATTGATTTAAGATAGTCGATGAGGTTTAGAAGATACAGGGAAAAGACTGAAAGGGAATAAAAAGAGAAGTGGTACTAGCGGAGTTAGCTTCTAAGGCTGAGATTGGAAACAAAAATCCTCCAAGTTGGATCCTAATTTATAAAAATTTAATAGGATAATAAAGTTAAGGAGAAGAAATAGAAATGAGATATAATTTATAATTGTGATATAAATATAATAAATAGAGATATGACTAGATGGATAATTAGACGGTTAATTAGTGATAGAGTTATTTAAAATGTCTTGGTGGGTGTATTTTAGATTTTTTTTAAGTTGAAGTATATAATTTGATTGTAATAATTATTATATATATATATAGTCAATGCAATATTTTTTTAACTCCAAATACGAATCCGAAAATTCTTTTCTTTGTTTTATTATGATGTTCCCTTTTCGTTTTATTAGCCCCCTTTAATGTTAAAGGGTAGTTATTTAATGGCTATAATTATTCTTTACTATTTGATATCAAATGTTATGTAATAATTCAAAATTATTAATCTAATTATATATAAATAATTTTTTTAATTATTAATTAAGTATAATTAATTATAATAATATTTAACAATGAAATTCTAAAAGGTTTTGATAGGATCATACGATTCTACGATCCGATCTCAATCGATCCGATTCTGATCCTAAATCGATCCTGTGTAGGATCACGATCCTACAAACTATGACGAAGAGAATGCAAATGGCCAGTGGTCTCTATTCCCAACAAGAAGTTGAAGCATCAGAACATGAAATGAAAAGTTAGTTAGATCATCTTAGATCATCCATCCAACATATGCAGGCACAAGAAGTCATTTACCCTCCATCAGAGGCTATTCCTCGTTGCTTTATGCCGAGGCAGATTGACGTGCTTGAGGAGATGGATTGTAGAGTTGAGGATATGCTTGCTTCTAGGTTTACAACTCTATAGGACTCCACTATTGTGGGTTGTGATGATGTACTTTTTGATGTTTCAAGTATTGATGTTGTTAGGGCAATCAACCCATGTGATATGGTTTTGATGTGTGTGGAAAAGGGTTTAAGTTAGGATGATTGGATTTGATATGTGCATTGGAGTCTTGCAGGACTTAGTAATTCGCACATGGAGTTTTGGCAAGTTTCACCAACTCACAACCTCGTGCTTGAGTCGGCGAAAGAGCATTGCAGAGCCGTGCACTTGATGCATCCGAGGGACCACTGGACGAGATGACTTGAAGCGAAGCCAAGAAAGTAGACTTCAAGGGAAAGAGACACGAAGGAGCATTGCAGAGCCGTGCACTTGATGCTGCTGAGGGATGTGGCTGCAAACGAAGAGAGCTTCGGCGAGGGGCATCAAGTGAGATGAGAAAATGAGTGAAATGTAAGTATCTCATTAGGTGAACTTGGCCAAATGGATAAGTATCAGAGGCTCGACTGCAAGGGTTGAGGTTTACCCGACCGCCGGACGCTCAAACAGATGTAAAGTTTGAGGTTTACCCGGTATCAATCGACTGCCATGTCATGGCAGTCGACTGCTCCAAGTCGATCGTGAATCTATTGGTGTTTGGCTGAGGAATCAAGTCGATCGATCATTGTAAGCGGAAAGCGATCGTGATCGCCTTGAACGCGAACACTGACTAGTCGTCACTTTCGAATTGAAATCGACATCTTGGTGATCCGACTATTGGATAAAGTGGCCACGGATCCCACGTATCTGGCCTGGTCAGAAGCCGTTGTAGTCGACATCAGTCGACTGATAGTGTCCAACGGGAAGATTTGCTTCCTCTCTATAAAAAGAGATGGTGGGGGCTTTTGTATTGTTAATGTTCATTCTCTAAACATCCTATTATGTGCCCCACAAAGTTGAAACTCCTTCTCCTAGTTTTCTTTCACATCTATTGTAAAAGAAGAAGTGTTCTCATTGTTATAAAGGTTTACCTCCACCTTGCTTGAGCTAAAAGGAGATACCATATTTGAGTGGTTTCGGAGTGATTCACCGGGGAACGAATCAGATTGTGGATTAGCAGCGAGGCCGTGAACCACATTATATCATTTGTTAGCATTGATTTTGTTTTTGCTTATCGTCATTGTTGTTTATCTTTTATATTTCTTCTTGCGCTAATAGAATTTGTAGACGATCAACAAAGCAATTCCATCATACGATGAAGAGGGCTATTCACCCCCCCCCCTCTAGCCGGCCACCAACATTCCATCAAGTGGTATCAGAGCCAAGGCGCTTGTCAATGGACTAACCGCCCCAACAAGCACTACATCAAGGATGGCCGACTCTAACATTCATCCACCGAAGTTTGAAGGAGAATTCGGTTGGTGGAAGAAGCGAATGGAGGTATTCTTCGAAACCGACATTGAAATTTTATTAATAATGGAAAATGGTTTCGAGATACCTAGGGATGAAGAGGGGAAGCCAATCGAGAATTCTAGATGGACTAAAAAGCAAAGGGAAGAGTATTTGGCAAACTCAAAGGCAAAGCACCATCTCTACAATGTACTCCCCCAACAAGAAGTGAATCGGATAGGGGAATGTGCAAGCACCAAGGAAATGTGGGAGAAACTCATAGAGCTTCATAAAGGCACTTCCGAGGCGAAGCTTGCAAGGAGAGACCTCCTTCGCTCCCAATTAAGCAACATCAAACTCGAAAAGGGAGAGAAGGTAAATTCTTTACATTCAAGGTTTAAAGAAATAATAACCGGTTTATCTAGTGTAGGTGAAAAACTCTCCAACCGGGATATGGTAATGAAGGCTATAGATGACTTTCCCTGGTCCTCAAAGTAGAGCTCCATGGTGGACTCCTTCTACATTTCGAAGAATTTGGAAGTGAGCACCCTAGAAGAATTTTTCTCCACCATGGAGCTACATGAAACATGGCTTGAAGGAATAAGTGAAGAGCCAAGCATCAAGCCATCAAGGGGAGTGGCACTAGTAGCCAACAAAGGGAAGAAAAAGAAGATAGAGACTCCCTCCTCCTCTGATGAAGCATCCTCCTCATCCTCCATGAATAGCAATGAAGATGCTTATATGGTAAGGAAGGTAAGACATGCCTTAAGAAATTTAAAATTTAACAAATCTTATGATAGGAGAAGGCACAAGAGAAAGATCATATGCTATAATTGTCAACAAGAGGGGCATATAAGAGATGATTGTACCCTCTTGAACAAGAGCAAAGAAGAAAGGAGGAGAAAAGAAGAAAAGAAGAAGGGGAGCAAGAAGAAGGAAGAAGAGAAGAAGGCCAAAGAAAAAGGGAAGGTCAAAGCACTCAAGGCAAGGACATGGGATGATCCTTCCTCATCATCATCATCGGAGGAAGAAAATGCTTTTGTCACAAACCTTGCCTTGATGGAATTTGATGATCTAGACACCTCCTCCTCCGAGAAAGAAAAATCAAGCACAAGTGAGGAGAGCTCTAGTGAAGAGGGAGGCTCATCATCATCCTCTTCATCCAAAGAAGAAGACATGGACACTATGGTAATGAATCTAACTCCCAAGAAAATAGTTTCCATGATTTCTAGCTTAACTAGGGATTTATTTAGGGCCAAAAAGAAAAACAAGAGCATGCTAGATCAAATTAAGACCCTAGAAGAAAAATTAGAACAAGCATGCTTAAATATTAATGATAATATTTCTTCTAGTCATGATGATGCATGCTCACATGATAACTACATGCCTTTTGATGTTAATGATGTGCATTGAGAAAAATAGGATGTTAAGGGAAAAGGTAGACCATTTGACTAAAGCCCTAGAAAAATTCACCATTGGCTCCAACACCCTTAATATGATTATAGGGAGACAAAGGGCAAGCTGTTGGGTTTCCGGCACCGCGGCGTGTGTGTGTTCGATCACGTTTCGTAAACATGAACATAGTGGAAGCAATAAAAATAATAAATCTACATTTATTACAACACACACAACACACGCATGCATATTACAACATGTGTAGACATAACCGTAAATTTAAATTTGCAATAAAAGGAAATTTATCTACGTTATACCTTTCGTATGACGTGTAGCGGGAACGGCATCAACCGGAACGATCCTCGCTAGAATCGTCTCTATCCGTATCCACGCCGAGTTCCTCGGGATGACTTCTCTAAGTCACGAGCTTCGTCTTCGAACGGGTTACCAGCCTCGTGTTGAAGACGACGTGATCGAGAGATGATCACGATCCGAATCTAAATTCGGATCCTAATACGAGTTCTCAAAACTCGCTTCTCCGGAGAGGTATTCGTCAACCAATTGATGAATCCTTCATCCTCCACCTCTGAGGATTACCGGAGATCGAATCCCCGGTAAGTTAGCCACTGTCGGAGCTCTAACCGTCGTCCAAACGACGCTCCGACGAGAGGAGAACAAGCTGTCCAGAAAACTGGACAGCTTTGGTGGAGGAGATAGGCGCCGGCCAACCAAGGGAAGAAAAGGCTCACCTTGATGCCAAACCTATAGGAGATCACCGGAGGGTCGCCAGAGGATCACCGGCTGAAGCTTGGTCGCCGGCAAGGAGCTGGACGGCGGCACAACAAGCTGGGCGGCAATGGAGGTTGGGCGGCAATGAAGGTTGGGCGGCAACTCCAAGCTAGGGTTTTGGATTAGGGCTTAATTATCCCTTAAGCCCTCTTTTATAGAGAACTAATTCTCTTAATGGTTATTGGATCATAACCATTAGGCCCGTTAACCCGCTCCATTAAGATAAGTTAAAATAAACCAAACCATGATGGTTTATTTTAAGTTAAAACGAACCGAACCAACTTTTGGTTCATTCGTTTAAAATAAATCAAACCCTTTGGTTTATTCTCCTCCATTGGATTAGAACCAAACCATTTTGGTTCATCCATTATGTCTTCATAAGACACGACCCATCCACGCTTCCATTGCGACTGAAACGATTTCATGCTCGCTTCATGTTTGGTCCAACCAAACCTTGTTTCTCTCGGTCTGAGAATCCCATTCTCAAGCTCGTTTTAAATCCTTTGGATTACGCTCGTTGTGCGTGTGACCAAATAGGTTCTCGGTTTATGTTGGCCGTCTATAATTAACCATTAATTATAGAACGATCATGAGTGGCACCTAGTAGTACATCATGATCCCCAATTAACCGAAAAGATCAATGGTTGATCCAGAACTATTTCTGAAACCCTTCAGTAGCTCGAATGATTCGTGCCCCATTCCCTTCACTCATCTTATACCCACTTGGTTCAGGACATGGTCTATTGTGTCAGTCCCCACTAGACTGACTACGTCACACCTAGCCCAAGTATCATTTCCTCGTCCTACGGATTCTAGTTACTCCACATGTATTGAAGAGTACCTTACTCTAAACATGTAATGCTTTGGCCAAAGACTTTAGTAACAATCCGACGAGAGGCCATGGGTATACATCTCCTCGCAAGGAGTGGTGAATCCTTTATAGGCTATTCAAACACCTTCGATCACTTCGACTTATACCCAATCATCCCGGGTCCACATCTCCTTAGAGATGTTTGCTTAAGATGTCAAAGCATAAGTCTCCATGATCAAGATGACTTGAATACGCAAGTCGAAGGAACATCGCACTTAAGCCACGATAAGAACTTCATTGACATATCTATATATCACGAGAACCATATGAAGTCTTACGGTGGTCACTCCGATGAACTAGTTACCATAACTAGCATCCACGATTAACTCGGACATCACAATGTCTCCGGCCGGTGAGAATCATTTGCTTGGATACACCAAGGGTATACCTCGTGCTAGTCTCGGAATTGATGGTGTCCAAATCCATCAATTCATCGACTAGGGATAATTACGATACATCACAATTACACATGTAGAGATACTCACTAGTTGTGATCCAATCACAAATTCTCTCATGCTGTGAATCGTATCGTGGACATTCATTAAATGAGTTTAAGATCCAATCAAATACATGAAACATGTATACTCAAATAGTGAATCTTCATTTATCATATAAATGGTTCATACATAAGGCGATTGCCTTAGGACATCTCTCATATATTACTAACAGACTCCCACTTGGCCTAATGCCAATCGCTACGGTATCCAATACCATAAGCTCAAACATGACCCTCAAACTTATTTTGAGGTAATGCCTTAGTCAAGGGATCCGCTAAGTTCCTTTCAATGGGAATTTTCTCGATTTGTATTTCGTTCCTACTGATGATCTCTCTGATAAGATGATAGCGGCGAAGCACATGTTTGGATCATTGATGAGACCACATCAAGTTCAGAGATGAACTTTTTGATCCAAACCGCTTCCTTTGCTGCTTCCAAAGCTGCAATGTATTCTGCCTTAGTGGCAGAATCCGCTATAGTGTCAAGCTTGGAACCTTTCCAACTTATTGCGCCTCCATTCTAGGTGAATACATACCCAGACAAAGACATGGAATCATCCTTGTCTGTCTGGAGCTGGCATCCGTATACCCACGTATCACCATGTACCCTTCTCCATATATTAGGAACACATCCTTAGTTCTTCTCAAGTACTTAAGGATCGTCTTAACAGCCACCCAATAATCCATTCCTGGATCAGACTGGTATCTGCTCGTGACACTCAGAGCATACGATACATCGGGCCTCGTACATAACATAGCATACATGATAGATCCTATTGCGGATGCATAGGGAATCTTACTCATGCAAATCCTCTCGTCTTCTGTGCGCGGACACATAGACTTCGAAAGGTGTATCCCATGCCTGATGGGTAGGAAACCTTTCTTGGATTCCAACATGCTAAACCTCTTTAGCACTCGGTCTATATATGTAGACTGTGAAAGACCAAGCAACCGTTTCGATCTATCTCTATAGATCTTAATCCCGAGGATGTAGGTTGCTTCTCCTAGGTCTTTCATGGAGAATGTCGTAGATAACCAAACCTTAACTGACTGTAAGACTGAAACATCATTTCCTATAAGTAGTATTGTTGGAGATTTGAGGCCGCTAGAGGGGGGGTGAACAGCGTTGACCGTAGGAAGATGGAATTCGATCGTGCGTTCGTGTCTACAAGTTTCGTTAGCGCAGTGGAATATAGAAATGAAAGCAATAACGAAATACAACAATCACGAACACAAAGATATAACATGGTTCGGAACCACACAGTTCCTACTCCACGGTGATGCACACGCAATCACTAATCAATAATAACTCCTTCTCGGAACAATCTGGAGGCGGAGAAACCTCGTACAAGGATTACACTAAGTAATACACAAGATACAAGCAAATACAAATAAGAAATACAATGCAAGTAAAGGAAAAACAACTTTACAAGAACTTTGGATTGCTTGATCTTTGATTGCCTTGAACTAGCTTTGAAGGACTGGAAAGCACCAACTTTCCCCTTCAATTTCGCCCAAGAAAATCGCTGCAAAAACCCTCCTTCCGAGCTACCTTTATAACCTGCGTCGGGCTGGAATTCCGCCTATCAGTCGACTGCCATAAGTCACCAGTCGACTGATGCCACTGTTGTCGTGAGACAACGGATCGATCCACGCTGGAAAAACTCCAACGGATCTCTTGGCGCGATCGCCAACATTGGCACGATCGCCACCGCGAGTTGATCGCCTACGGCCACGGAGCATTCGCGCTCGCGATCAACTAGCAATGATCGTCGACTCTTGGCAATGATCGTCAGACATCGGGCCGATCGCTCCCATGAGCAATCGACTGCCAGAGTAGTTCCAGCTCTTAAACGATAGTCGAACTCAAGTCGACTCACGACAGTCGAACCGACCATAATGCCAGTCGACTGCCAACCTCAAAGATGAGGTTTTAACCCAAGTATGGTGCCCCCATACTTGATAGACCACCCTTAGCCTAGACCTAAGCCTTCTAGCCACCTCCATCAGCCTCACGCTGCTCGGATCCCTCTAAGTCATCCACGACTTGTTCATCCATCGCGCTAGCCTCCAGGTGCTTCCCTCGGCTATGTCATGCTAACGGTGTCTACACCACCAAGGCACATTGGACTTACGCCGCCAAGACTCCGCTTGGACTTTACGCTGCCAATATCAATCCCCTTGGACTTCCCAAATGCCAAGACTCAAGCTTGGACTTTCCCTTGCCAACCCATGTTGGACTTTCCATGCCAAGACCCATGCTTGGACTTTCGATTTGCCAAGACCCATGCTTGGACTTTCCCTTGCCAACCCATGTTGGACTTTCCATGCCAAGACCCATGCTTGGACTTTCCATTTGCCAAGACCCATGCTTGGACTTCTCATTTGCCAAGACCCATGCTTGGACTTCTCATGCCAAGTACTCAAGACTTGGACTTTCTCAAATGCCAAGTACCCATGACTTGGACTTTCCATGCGCCAAGTGTCCCACTTGGACTTTTCATGCCAAGTACTCAAGACTTGGACTTTACCAAATGCCAGGTGTCCCACTTGGACTTTCCATGCCAAGTACCTATGACTTGGACTTTACCTTGCCAAGACCCATGCTTGGACTTTCCCATAATCACATGGTCAACCCCAGTCAACCATCAAGGTCTTCCTTGAGTCAAACTCGAGTCCGGTCAAACATGACCCGGGTCGATTGCTCCAACAACCTTCCCAACATATTAACCGACATTAATGTCAAACATCAATGTCAAACCACTTTATCAAATCCCTTTGTCAAACATCAAAACATCACTCGAGTCAAACTCGAGTCTGGTCAATCGTGACCTGGGACGATTGCACCAACAATCTCCCCCTTTTTGATGTTTGACAAAAATCAAACAAATCATCTGAGTTAGACCACTAACTCAAATCCCTTACCAATTATCCCAAATTGGTAAACACTCTCCAAATGTTCTCCCCAAAACATTCATACTTCTCTCTCAAATGTTCTCCCCCAAACATTCTCCCCCTTTTTGACTAACATCAAAAAGGTTTTCTCTCCAAGGAGGTCAATGTCTCATGTCCCAATGAGATCTTACAATCTCCCCCTTGATCCAAAAATAACTAGGATGCCTACCATCTTCCTAGTGATAAGTCCCATATCACTCAAGAGAGACAATCCTATACTCTCTCCCAATTTCCAAATTGGGTATAAAAAATCCATCAATTTTCCCAATTGTTGATACTCTCCCAATAACTTCTCCTCTTCAAGGAGAAAAATACATCCATCATCCCAAGATGGATACCTCCCCCTAAAGGCTTGCTCCCCCTTGATCATTGCACCAACAATGTCCTTGGGAAGCCCCTAAGCCAATAGGAACTCTAAACCATCAAAATTAAGGTTCTAAGTTCAAACATGAACTTTCCATACCCTAAATTTGATACTTTAACCTAACACTTCTCCTAATCCATATCCACTGGATTTTCACCATTTATAATGCTTCCCAAAGCATATCCTAGGGTTAGAAGTGGTTAGGGACCTTTACCATGGCTGAAAATGGGCTAAACAAACCTTGTTAACCTTCAGACAATGACTCGACAAGAATCGATCGCCACTTACATCATCGATCGCCATTAGAGGCCGATCGATAATCAAAATCTCGATTTTCAACTATCAGAAATGAATTTTGGAAATTCATAAATAATTATACGTAATTCGAAAAATCATGAAAATTCATACGTATAATACTTATGACACACAAAATGGGTGAAAAATATTTGAAAATTATTTTACCCATAAAATAGTGAGTTTGACACAAAACTCAAAACCATTGAAATTTTCAATGTTTTGGCCCTATTTTGTATCAACTCTATCAATGGTGATTGCTATCAAAAGATAGACTTCAACAAGGTTTTTCAAAATGATTTTAAAATGTTTTCAAAACCTTATTTTGGATCATATTCCTTGGGCTCTATGTACATGACTTGTACACATGCTCTCCCAATGATCCACATTGTGAAACAAGATGAGTTTTAGTTCATCTAGATGCAAAAACTATGCACCTTGAACTCAACTCATATCCTAGCATCTCACATGTATCTAAGGTGTATAAAATACACATACATGTCAATTTAATGTGAGATGTGGGTTTTGTTCATCCTAATCTAGGGTTTCATGCATTCTCTAAGGCAACCCTACTTGATTCCCTTATAAATGGGACTTCAAGTCATGCCATAGTCCTTAATTCAATTTTAATTGAGATTTTCTTAAATGCATGAATGATTATGGCATTAATGATGACATAAATAAACATATGCTCATAATCATGATGTCATGGCATAATATGAAATCTAAAACACATGACATTTAAATCCTTAAACCTAAGCATACTCATGACATATAAAATCATAGAAATAGGCATGATGTCATGACATGGCATATGACAATCAAGGCATGACATATAAAATATATAGGTATAGTAATACCTAAATTTTAATATTAATTGCCATTTGATATAGTTAGATATATTTTGCCATATTAACCTAAATCTCCCTAGTGTGCCAAAAACCCAAAATGGCACACTAACACTCTAAACCCTAATTGTGCCAATTTGATCATTTTATCAAACTTCATAACTAATATTGGCACATCCTAAAATCTTTTAGGATTATGATTCAACCCTATTTCCAAGGTATCCATAACCTTGAAAATAACCTAAAATGCCACCTTTATCATGGTTGAGTTAACTACCCATCCAATCAAGGTTGGCACACCCTAAACCCATCTAGCGTGAATCAATCACGCTCTTAGGAATCCAAAATCGATTTGAGCTCCTAGGGTTAATTAGGTATTCCTTAGGGATAACCTCCCTAGATACCTTCCTAATGACCCTCCTAGGCTTGTTAGCCTTGGTCATTTAGGTCTTACCTAGGTTGACTCTAGGGGTAACTCCCCTTGCAACCTTCTTAGTGGGCACCCTAGGTTTCCTTGAAACCCTAGCCACTAGGCACACCCTTTGGTCAACTCTAGGGATAACCTCCCTATTGACCTTGGTCTTCCTAGACCAAGTCAGTGTTCCATAATCTAATGGAACACTATGGTAAGTCACCTTGGGCTTAGGTTTGTGACCTAAACCTTGCTTGCCCTTAGTTGACTTTTTACTCTTAGGTCCATGGTGTTGACTTTGACTTTTGGACCTTTGACTTTGACCATTAGACCCTTTAAATTGGTTTTGTATATTCCTAAGGGTCTTTTCAAGTTTTTCAAGCCTTGACCTCAAGACTTGATTTTCCTTTTCTAATTGCCCGATTTTAGAATTTTGATTTAAATCTTGGGCATTGGACTTCCTAGGCATATGCCTAGTCCATTTAGGATTGAAACCTAGGTGTTCTCCTATTTTCTTGATAGATTCCCTAGGTAAAACATTTTTAGGGACATTAGTCCCAAATTTCTCCCTATTATCTAAGTAGACATTCTTAGCTCCTAAGCAAAAATACTTGTTCCTATTAGCATGCTTTTCATAAATTGCAAGTGAATTGAAATCCCTAGCATGCTTTTGCTTGTGAATTGAAGAAGGAGCAAAATTAGAAGTTACCCTAGGGTTTGCCTTAGCTCCCCCTACATATGATGCTCCATTTTGAGTCTTCTTGCTCCCCCTAGGACATTGATTCCTATAATGTCCTTTTGAATTGCACTTGAAGCATATGATGTGCTCCTTGCCTTTAGGTGTTGGGGAACCGGCATCCTTGACTTTTGGTGCCGGTGGAGCTTTCCTAATCTTCTTTGGGCACTTGCTCTTATAGTGCCCAAATTCCCTACACTCAAAACACATAATATTATTTTTATTTGAAATTAGAGTGTTTGAGTTACCTAGGTTAATGGAGACCGGAATTGGATTTTGGGCTTCTTCATCTTGACCGGATGTCGAAGCTTCTTCTTGATGCTCCGGTGTTGAGGAAACTCTAATCTCCTCCTCAATCCTAGAAGTGGATGCTTCTTCCACTTCCTCCACCTCTTCCGATCCAGATGTTGATTCCCTATCAACCTCCGAATCCTCAAGCTCTTTGGATGAAGATGTACTTGCTTCTTTTTGAGCTTGAGAGGATGAGCACTCTTCTTCTTCTTCTTCTTCTTGGACCAATGATGAGTTTTCATGGAGTTTTGCCACTTGGCTCCACAACTCCTTAGCGTCCATATAGTCCCCTACCATACACACAATTTCATTAGGGACCAAATCAAGAATAAATTTTACTACCTTCATGTTTTTCTCGAAGGCTTGGAGTTGATCTTCACTCCACTTCTTCTTCTTGAGGAATCCTCCCTTTGGTCCTATTGGATAGCTAAAACCCTCCATCAAGATAGACCATTCTTCGAAGTCCCTCATCATTAGGAAGTCTTCAATTCTTGACTTCCATTGCTTAAACCCTTCTTGTCCATAGGAGTAAGGGATTGGTGTGTTAATGTTCCATCCCAATTGTTCTTCCATCTTCACCCTCTAGCTTCTTTGTCATAGCTCCCGGCGGTTAGTCCGTAGAAGAGCCCCGAGCTCTGATACCACTTGTTGGAGATTTGAGGGCACTAGAGGGGGGGTGAATAGCATTGACCGTAGGAAGATGGAATTCGATCTTGCGTTCGTGTCTACAAGTTTCGTTAGCGCAGTGGAATATAGAAATGAAAGCAATAATGAAATACAACAATCACGAACACAAAGATATAACGTGGTTCGGAACCACACGGTTCCTACTCCACGGATCGAGCTCTAAAGAGCCCTAGTGATGCACACGCAATCACTAATCAATAATAACTCCTTCTCGGAACAATCCGGAGGCGGAGAAACCTCGTACAAGGATTACACTAAGTAATACACAAGATACAAGCAAATACAAATAAGAAATACAATGCAAGTAAAGGAAAAACAAATTTACAAGAACTTTGGATTGCTTGATCTTTAATTGCCTTGAACTAGCTTTGAAGGACTGGAAAGCACCAACTTTCCCCTTCAATTTCGCCCAAGAAAATCGCTGCAAAAACCCTCCTTCCGAGCTACCTTTATAACCTGCGTCGGGCTGGATTTCCGCCTATCAGTCGACTGCCATAAGTCACCAGTCGACTGATGCCACTGTTGTCGTGAGACAATGGATCAATCCACGTTGGAAAAACTCCAACGGATCTCTTATGCGATCATTCGCCAACATTGCGATTGATCGCGTAGTCGACCGCCTTCGGCATGGAGCATTCTCGGCTCACGGTCAACTAGCAACGATCGCTCGACCCTTGGCAATCATTCGTCAGACATCGGCATTCGATCGCTCCATGAGCTGACGCGAGCGTCTTAAACGGCAAATAACTCGCGACTCAGAACCGCCATAATGCCCCGCAAACCTCAAAGATGAGGTTTTAACCCAAGTATGGTGCCCCCATACTTGATAGACCACCCTTAGCCTAGACCTAAGCCTTCTAGCCACCTCCATCAGCCTCACGCCTCTCGTATCCCTCCAAGTCATCCATGACTTGTTCATCCATCGCGCTAGCCTCCAGGTGCTTCCCTCGGCTATGTCATGCTAACGGTGTCTACACCACCAAGGCACATTGGACTTACGCCGCCAAGACTCCGCTTGGACTTTACGCTGCCAATATCAATCCCCTTGGACTTCCCAAATGCCAAGACTCAAGCTTGGACTTTCCCTTGCTAACCCATGTTGGACTTTCCATGCCAAGACCCATGCTTGGACTTTCCATTTGCCAAGACCCATGCTTGGACTTTCCCTTGCCAACCCATGTTGGACTTTCCATGCCAAGACCCATGCTTGAACTTTCCATTTGCCAAGACCCATGCTTGGACTTCTCATTTGCCAAGACCCATGCTTGGACTTCTCATGCCAAGTACTCAAGACTTGGACTTTCCCAAATGCCAAGTACCCATGACTTGGACTTTCCATGCGCCAAGTGTCCCACTTGGACTTTTCATGCCAAGTACTCAAGACTTGGACTTTACCAAATGCCAAGTGTCCCACTTGGACTTTCCATGCCAAGTACCCATGACTTGGACTTTACCTTGCCAAGACCCATGCTTGGACTTTCCCATAATCACATGGTCAACCCCAGTCAACCATCAAGGTCTTCCTCGAGTCAAACTCGAGTCCGGTCAAACATGACCCGGGTCGATTGCTCCAACAACCTCCCCAACATATTAACCGACATTAATGTCAAACATCAATGCCAAACCACTTTGTCAAATCCCTTTGTCAAACATCAAAACATCACTCGAGTCAAACTCGAGTCTGGTCAATCGTGACCTGGGACGATTGCACCAACAAGTATGTCATCGACATACAATACTAGGAACACGACTGCACTCCCACTAACCTTCTTGTACACACAAGGTTTGTCTTGATTTTGTGAGAAATCAAACCTTTTGATTGTCTCATCAAAACGGATATTCCAGCTCCTGGATGCTTGCTTCAATCCATAAATGGACCGTCGCAATTTGCATACCTTGGTTTTATCAACCGATGTGAAACCCTCAGGCTGTATCATATACACGTCCTCGAGCAGGTTTCCATTAAGGAAAGCTATTTTTCACATCCATCTGCCATATCTCATAATCATAATGAGCCGCTATGGCCAGGAGCATCCGAATGGATTTAAGCATAGCTACAGGCGAATAGGTTTCGTCATAATCAACACCATGTTTTTGACGATATCCTTTCGCCACCAATCTAGCCTTATAGGTAATCATATTACCATCCATGTTGGTTTTGTTCTTGAAAACCCACTTGCACCCTATAGGCTTTATACCTTCAGGTGGGTCAACCAAGTTCCAAACTTGGTTTTCATACATGGAATCCATTTCCGACTTCATGGCACCAAGCCACTTATCCCTTTCTGAACTTGTCAGCACTTCTTCATAACTGGTAGGCTCCTCATCATCAATGAGTAACACGTCGTTCGATTCACTTACGAGAAATCCATATCTTTCAGGAATATTGCGTGTTCTACCAGATCTACGAAGATGTGGTGTTACAATAGGTCCAGCCGATTGCTCATCACTATGAGTTGTCGGCTGTTGTGCTTCACCAGGTATCTCATCAATGTCTATTTGAGTCTCTCGAGCCTCCTCAAGCTCGACGACACTCCCACTATTTTCTTGCAAGAGAAACTCTTTCTCTAGAAACACAGCATGCCTTGAAACAAACACCTTTTGTTCCACAGGATGATAGAATTGGTAACCCCTTGTTTCCTTAGGGTATCCAATAAATAGACATTTATCAGACTTAGCATCCAATTTTGCGATACTTTCCGCTTTACATAAGCGAGACAACCCCATATCTTCAAGTAAGATACATGAGGTTTCTTACTATTCCATATCTCATATGGAGTAGTTGAGACTACCTTGGTAGGCATTACTTAACAAGTAAACAAGCTCATGCAAGTGCATAGCCCCAAAAGGACTTGGGAAGATTCGCATGATTCATCATTGACCTGACCATGTCCAACAAGGTCCAGTTACGCCTCTCAGATACACCATTATGCTGTGGTGTATATGGCGGAGTCCATTGAGACAATATGCCATTGTCTCTTAGATAATCAAGAAACTCTTGACTTAAGTATTCACCACCTCGATCCGATCAAAGTATTTTAATACTCTTGTCATGTTGTTTCTCTACTTCATTTCTGAATTCTTTGAACCTTTCAAAGGCTTCAGACTTGTGTTTCATCAAGAACACATACCCAAACCGTGAGTTATCATCGGTGAAGGTAATGAAGTAGCTATAGCCTCCTAAAGCTTGAGTTGACATTGGTATACATCAGTATGTATTAGACCTAATAACTCTCCCACTCGTTCACCTTTTCCCTTAAAAGGTAACTTAGTCATCTTGCCTTTTAAGCATGATTCGCATGTATCGTATGAATCCAATTCAAACGATTCCAGAATTCCACATTTGTGTAATTCGGATATGCGTTTCTTGCTTACATGGCCAAGACAACAATGCAACATATAGGAGTCTATTTGATTATCCTTTTGAGCACGCGTGTTGCTCGCTTCGATATTGAAAATGTCACTGGATACGTCCAACGTATAAATGCCATTACTCAAAGTTCCAGTTCCATAAAGTACGCCATTCAAAGTTATATAACAAAAATTGTTACTAAACGTAAAATGGAAACCATTTCTATTTAAACAAGAAATAGAAATGATGTTCTTTATCAACGAAGGAACATAAAAGCAATTGTCCAGTTCTAAGACAAGTCCTACAGGGAGTTCCAACAAATACGTTCCGATGGCGAGTGCAGCAACCGTTGCTCCATTCCCAACACGTAAATTTGACTCTCCCTTGACGAGTCTTCTTCTATTCCTTAGCCCATGTATGTCATTACATATATGTGAGCCACACCTAGTATCAAATACCCAAGTGTCTGAGGAAATAGAATGACAATCAATAAAGAAGATTTCTGAAGAAGATGGGGCATCCGATGCCTTATCCTTCTTCACGGACTCAAGATAAATCTTGCACTTTCTTCACAAATGGCCCTACTTGCCATAATGATGGCAAGTGCCCTTTTGAGCTGGTTCTGCCTTTTTATCCTTTTTCTTCTTCCCCTTCTGTTGTTCCTTTGACTCCCTCTTAGAACCTTTCTTCGAGGAATCAACTAACAACATCGTCCCCTGCTCATGCTTCTCAGAAGGCTCCACAGTCTTCAGCATGTTGAGCAGTACCACAGATGAACCTTCTTGCATCTCAGAGGTGAAGAGGAGCTTGGAGACTTCGAACATTTCGAATCTCACTTGCTTATCAAACAACTCATAAAGATGAAGGACTACGATATGAGCATCCATATGCTCATGCTGCTTTCGTAGCTTGGGTTCCATCGCGGCTAGCATGATGCAACTTGTCAGTTCAGAATCACTCACATGTTTCTGATAGGCCAACAATTGGTCCAGAGTTGCATCGTCACTAGGACGGGCAGGAAGAGGCGCTTCGAGGACATTTGCAAACTTTTCAACCTTGAGAACAATTCTCAAGCTTCTAAGCCAGTCCATGAAGCTCGACCCAGTCAATTTATTCGAATCCAAAATGGAACGCAAATTCAAAGACATCATGATCAATTTTAGAAATACAAAACGAGCATATATGAGAAAATGATTTTAAAATGCATCAATATACATTTATAAATCCCATTCATTTTTTGAATTTCAAAAACCCCAAAATCACTTCGGGAGATCATAGGTCCATCTCCGAATGGGCTGATATCCATCATAGTTATGAACAACCTTGGAGAGAATCCAACAAGCCATTCATAACTATGACGGTAGGTATCATCTATACCGATTGCATATCACGTATATGCAACTATCACAATGTGTTATCAACTAATTGAATGTTCACACATACGTTGGGTTGTTAACACATTAACAAGTATGCATCATATGCATAGCACCCAACTTCACCTCCCTTTACATCGACCTTGGAGAGAGTCCAACAAGCCGATGCTCCAGGTTAAAGCCAACCCATTAATCGGGAAACAGTTTTAATATGGTTAGAGCGCATTCAACCAATTAGCCCAGCTTGGAGAGAGTCCAACAACCAAAGCTAACGATTGACCTCTGACTCTTACCATATTAGTATTAAACTATTCCATGATTTGAACATGTTCGGGTTCGAGCCGGGCTTGGAGAGAGTCCAACAACCCAAACAAGAAACGGAACTCTGGTTCTAACCATATTAATGGAAGGTGTAGGCTTTAATATTGTTTAAGGGTTTTTATGTCTCATCCTCTTTGCATGCAAATAACTATTATCTACATGGCATGGCATACATGGCATACATCTACATGTCACGACATGCATGGCATAATGTTATGCATCTAATGCAATTACATGGCATACAATTATGTCATGTATATAATTTCCTTATATGCCATAACTATTTATGGAAATAAAATATGTTTAAGATTTGATTCTCCAAATCAAATCATAATTAAATTAGGAAACAAATTTCCAAATCTAATCACATATTTTATTCATGGAATTATTTGATTAAGGAAAATCTATTTAGGAAACCAATTTCCTAAATCATTAAAACTACTTATGGAAATAAAATATTTTAAGATTTGATTTCCCAAATCAAATCATGATTAATTTAGGAAACAAATTTCCAGAATCTAATCAAATATTTTATTTATGGAAAATATCAATTTCCATAAATACTTCCAACTTTCCAAAAGTGGAAGATTTCCATAAATACTTCTAGACTTTCCAAAATTGAAAAATTTCCATAAATACTTCTAAATTTCCAAAATTAGAAAATTTCCAGAAATAACATTATGACTATCGCAAAACCATTTTACGATTATGTCGAAACACAACTTGGGATCGATACCCTTTGTTGGGTTTTTCAATCACGTTTCGTAAACATGAACACAGCGGAAGCAATAAAAATAATAAATCTACAATTATTACAACACACACAACACACGCATGCATATTACAACAAGTGTAGACATAACCGTAAATTTAAATTTGCAATAAAAGGAAATTTATCTATGTTATACCTTTCGTATGACGTGTAGCGGGAACGGCATCAACCGGAACGATCCTCACTAGAATCGTCTCTATCCGTATCCACGCCGAGTTCCTCGGGATGACTTCACTAAGCCACGAGCTTCGTCTTCGTACGGGTTACCAGCCTTGTGTTGAAGACGACGTGATCGAGAGATGATCACGATCCGAATCCAAATTCGGATCCTAATACGAGTTCTCAAAACTCGCTTCTCCGGAGAGGTATTCATCAACCAATTGATGAATCTTTCGTCCTCCACCTCTGAGGATTACCGGAGATCGAATCCCCGGTAAGTTAGCCGCTGTCAGAGCTCTAACCGTCGTCCAAACGACGCTCCGACGAGAGGAGAACAAGCTGTCCAGAAAACTGGACAGTTTTGGTGGAGGAGATAGGCGCCGGCCAACCAAGGGAAGAAAAGGCTCACCTTGATGTCAAACCTATAGGAGATCACCGGAGGGTCGCCGGAGGATCACCGGCTGAAGCTTGGTCGCCGGCAAGGAGCTGGACGGCGGCACAACAAGCTGGGCGGCAATGGAGGTTGGGCGGCAATGAAGGTTGGGCGGCAACTCCAAGCTAGGGTTTTGGATTAGGGCTTAATTATCCCTTAAGCCCTCTTTTATAGAGAACTAATTCTCTTAATGGTTATTGGATCATAACCATTAGGCCCGTTAACCCGCTCCATTAAGATAAGTTAAAATAAACCAAACCATGATGGTTTATTTTAAGTTAAAAAGAACCGAACCAACTTTTGGTTCATTCGTTTAAAATAAACCAAACCCTTTGGTTTATTCTCCTCCATTGGATTAGAACCAAACCATTTTGGTTCATCCATTATGTCTTCATAAGACACGGCCCATCCACGCTTCTATTGCGACTGAAACGATTTCATGCTCGCTTCATGTTTGGTCCAACCAAACCTTGTTTCTCTCGGTCTGAGAATCCCATTCTCAAGCTCGTTTTAAATCCTTTGGATTACGCTCGTTGTGCATGTGACCAAATAGGTTCTCGGTTTATGTTGGTCATCTATAATTAACCATTAATTATAGAACGATCATGAGTGGCACCTAGTAGTACATCATGATCCCCAATTAACTAAAAAGATCAACGGTTGATCCATAACTATTTCTGAAACCCTTCCGCAGCTCGAATGATTCGTGCCCCATTCCCTTCACTCATCTTATACCCACTTGGTTCAGGACATGGTCTATAGTGTCAGTCCCCACTAGGCTGACTACGTCACACCTAGCCCAAGTATAATTTCCTCGTCCTACGGATTCTAGTTACTCCACATGTATCGAAGAGTACCTTACTCTAAACATATAATGCTTTGGCCAAAGACTTTAGTAACAATCCGACGAGAGGCTGTGGGTATACATCTCCTCGCAAGGAGTGGTGAATCCTTTATAGGCTATTCAAACACCTTCGATCACTTCGACTTATACCCAATCATCCCGGGTCTACATCTCCTTAGAGATGTTTGCTTATGATGTCAAAGCATAAGTCTCCATGATCAAGATGACTTGAATACCGCAAGTCAAAGGAACATCGCACTTAAGCTACAGTAAGAACTTCATTGACATATCTATATATGCAGAGAACCATATGAAGTCTTACCGCTGGTCACTCCAATGAACTAGTTACCATAACTAGCATCCACAATCAACTCCGGACATCACAATGTCTCCAGCCAGTGAGAATCAGCTGTATGGATACACCAAGGAGTATACCTCGTGCTAGTCTCGACAGAATTGATGGTGTCCAAATCCATCAATTCATTGACTAGGGATAATTCCGATACATCACAATTACACATGTAGAGATACTCACTAGTTGTGATCCAATCACAAATTCTCTCATGCTGTGAATCACATCGTGGACATTTAGTAAATGAGTTTAAGATCCAATCAAATACATGAAACATGTATACTCAAATAGTGAATCTTCATTTATCATATAAATGGTTCATACATAAGGCGATTGCCTTAGGACATCTCTCATATATTACTAACACAAGCTTCAATAGGAAAGGCCTAGGATATAAGGGAAAGACAAATGAAAAGACCTATAAATATTTGATTGCTAGGGATCAAGGCAAGAACAAAACAATAGCTAAAAAATGGATCCCTAAGGAATTTTTAGTGAACCCCATAGGAAAGAACTTGTATTGGGTTCCTAAATCCATCCTTAAGGGTTAGAAAAACCCTAGGATAGTCAACGATAAGGATTTTACTTATATCATATTATTTGGTTGACTTAGGATGGTACGGGACTTAATTTTTGAAATAGTGTTGGGTGATGATAATGCACCCATAAATAGTTTAAATCATGTTTAAGGTGATACTTGAATTATTATCATGATTTTATACCTAATGCATGATTACAAATTGTTTGATACATTTATTTCATGATCATAATGTGAAATCAATGCATATATGCCTTTATGATCATGTGGTATGTTAGTATGATACTTAACCATGGGTAGAAATGCATGAAATTTTGGTTAAGTACAAATACCATTAGGAACATCTCACATCCCACTATAAGGCTAACTTTGATTGAAAACAAAGCATGGGTGAGATGACAGGATGATACAAATGGTCCACTAATGCTTATGACATTTAGATGGGTCATTAAGTATATCAATAGAGCAATAATAGACCAATCATGGGGAAAGCATATGTTTAATTCATATACATATTGCCCAAAGATCATGATTGGATATTTCAAATGATTTTAAAACCATTTTATGCCTTTCAAACAGTGAGTTCATGTTTTTAAAAGTTACAAGGAAAAACTAGTTTTAAAAGTGGATACAAAGTTTAGATATTTTTGTAACTTTTGAGTTTTTTCCAAACCTTCAAAAATAAAATGATTTTTCATGAAAAATAATTTTTCACTGATAAATAAACTCACAAGAAATATGTATTTCAAATTTCATAATTTTTCAAATTTCTTAGAATTTTTAACGCATTTCTGAAATTGGATTTCGAAAATAAAAAAACTTGAAATTTGAGTGTCAGTCGACTGATGTACTGTGCACGAGCATAGTAACTTGATTTTATCAGGTTTTGTTTGGTTTTTGGTATTTTTTTCCTCCTTAGAGTTGATACCTTGGATTATAACATTTGGATAATGTTTTTGATGGTGTCAAAGGGGGAGAATTGATAGGTTTAAGTTAATCATGCTAAAAGGGAAAATTTAGCATGTCTTAAGGGGGAGTTGCATGTTTAAGGGGGAGTTGTTATACTCATGTTTTTATTTACATGCTTTCCTTGCTTATGTTATTTTTATTTGTTTACCTAACTTAAACGAATTACCACACATCAAAAAGAGGGAGATTGTTAGGGCAATCAACCCATGTGATATGGTTTTGATGTGTGTGGCAAAGGGTTTAAGTTAGGATGATTGGATTTGATATGTGCGTTGGAGTCTTGCAGAACTTAGTAATTCGCACATGGAGCTTTGGCAAGTTTCACCAACTTACAACCTCGTGCTTGAGTCGGCGAACGAGCATTGCAGAGTCGTGCACTTGATGCATCCGAGGGACCACCGGACGAGATGACTTGAAGCGAAGCCAAGGAAGCAGACTTCGAGGGCAAGAGACACGAAGGAGCATTGCAAAGCCATGCGCTTGATGCTGCCGAGGGATGTGGCCACGAATGAAGAGAGCTTCGGCGAGGGACTTCAAGTGAGATGAGAGAATGAGTGAAATGTAAGTAGCTCATTAGGTGAACTTGGCCGAATGGCTAAGTGTCAGAGGCTCGACCGTAAGGGTTGAGGTTTACCCGACCGCCGGATGCTTAAACGGATGTAAGTTTGAGGTTTACCCGGTATCAGTCGACTGCCATGTCATGGAAGTCGACTGCTCCAAGTCGATCATGAATCGACTGGTGTTTGGATGAGGAATCAAGTTGATCAGTGGACTGCTTAAGGGAAGCAGTCGACTGATCGCACTGTGCACGGGCACAAAAGCTAGTCGTCACTCAACTGAAGTCGACATCAGTCGACTGATGATCTGACTATTGGAGAAAGCGACCATGGATCCCGCGAAATCGACCTGGTCAGAAGCCATTGGAGTCGACATCAGTCAATTGATGAAAGCATCAGTCGACTGATAGTGTCCAACGGGAAGATTTTCTTTCTCTCTATAAAAAGAGAGGGTGGGGGCTTTTGGATGGTTAATTTTCTTGCTCTAAACATCCTATTAAGTGCCCCACAAAGTTGAAACTCCTTCTCCTAGTTTTCTTTCACATCTATTGTAAAAGGAGTGTTCTCATTGTTGTAAAGGTTTACCTCCACCTTGCTTGAGCTAAAGTGAGAGACCATATTGGAGTGGTTTTGGAGTGATTCACCGGGGAACGAATCAGACTGTGGATTAGCGACGAGGCTGTGAACCACGTTATATCGTTTGTTAGCATTGATTTTGTTTTTGCTTATCATTATTGTTGTTTAGCTTTTATATTTCCGCTTGCGCTAATAGAATTTGTAAACAATCAACGAAGCAATTCCATCATACGACGAAGATGGATATTCACCCCCCTCTAGCCGGCCACCAATGTTCCATCAGATGTGAATATTGATGTTGTGTACTTTGATGATAATATTGATGCATGCAAAACTTGGGATGATAGTGTTATAGTTGCATATATTATTGTTGATAAGGTTTCAGGTGAAATTTTTGATGAATCTTTTGTTGTTTCTGATGTGGATGATAATGTCGATGTATTGATAGTTGATCCTATTGAAAATGTTGATGTAGAAGAGGCAATAGAAGCAAACATAGTTCCCACCATATTTCTTCCTTCAATTGTAAAGTCACCTGAATTTAAGTTTGAGTTGATCTATGTCAATTTGAAGGATGTGTGTTCAGAGGGAGTGACGGACAGTTTGAGGTTTTTAGACTGGACACTCCCATTGCAGTTAGAGCCTCTTATATATCGCTTCAGTCTTTACAATGCTTTAGGTACTTTCCAAGGTTTCATGGCTAGTATGTTTACTCATCTTTTAGAAAATTTCATGGAAGTACCTATACTTGATTTTATTGGATGTGATTCATCTTCTGATATAAGCTCTGCAAGGATTGATGTTACTTATGCTCTATCTTACCATGCATGCATGCAGAAAATGTATCCTTTCTTTGTCAATGTTTCAGGTCGCATTAAGTATTTCATTTCTAATCAATCGTGCAAGGATGCATTTGATTATTCAAAGAAGGTCCTGGCTTTAATTGAAATAATCTAGCCCCCAGAGTGGATTCTACAATTAAATCGTCTCCAACCACCTGGAGGAACTTTCATAGAGATGATATTGGAGGTAGACGTCTTTGGAGATACTGAATATATAAGGAGAGTCCTCACCTCATTTTTGATCATTCCACCTCCAACGTAGACCCTAAAGCTGAACCGTCTTCGACCGTTGGGGAGGACTTTTACACCACTCCCAACCTGGATCCTCTTGTTGAATCGTCTCCAATCGCTAGGAATTCAGGGGAGTCTGTTCCTTTCTTTTCTTGTTCTTTTCTTTGTTTACCTTTTTTGTTTGTGTTGTTACTTTCTAGTTTTGTTCTTTTACTTCACACTTTATTTGATTTTTTTTATTTGTCATAGTGGTTGCAATAATTCCTTACACATCATTTCATAGTGCTTTGAAAATTGTAAAACATAATTAAGTTAGACTATCAAGTTTTGGATTCATTGGTATGATTGAGTACATTGCTTACATCTAGTCATTTTTTATGGTGATGGACTCTATCTTGATAGATTAAGCTTGATATTCTTATTCACCTAGTGAGGTTTATTGCCATGTTTATCCTTTATCCTCTTGTGTGTGATAACACTTGTGATACTTGACACTCTAGAACTTGCTTTAATTCTTTTTGAAATTACAATAATATAAGCTTGCATAAATATGATGGAGGCAATTTCTTTTAATTTCTCCCTTTCCTTTGTCATTGTTACTCGTCATACATTCCACCTGATACTTTTATGGCATTGTAGTTTTCTTGATATATATCTTTTCATTGTCATTGTTTTATCACTTCCACATCTTTATTGGTTTTCTTTTCATTATCACATGATGAGAGTGTTGGGGGATTACATGATGAGTACATTTTCCGGGACGGACAAGTTTAAGTGTGGGGGAGTGTTATTGATTTTATGCCTAGAGGAGATTTTCACAGGTTGAGACATGGGAATCCAAGTTTATCATCATCACAATCACATTTTTTTTTGTTTGATTCAAAAAAAAAAATAGAAAAAAAACACACATGTGGAAAAAAAACATGTTGTGAAAAAAAAAGAAGAATAAAAGAAAAGAAAAAAAAACAAATGTTGTATTTATTATTTTTTTTTCATGATATGTGATTGATGAATAAAAATAAGCAATGTCATGGTTTCAAAATTGTCTCATATTAGTGGTATTAAGTTTTTGAGGATGTTATTTCTATCTATTTGGCTTTGTCACGTGGAAGCATTCTAGAGTTGAGAGTTTGTTGAGGATAGGTATTTGTGGAGTTGTATGAATGTTTAGTTGTGTATTACATTGAAAAGGTACAAGGGAGTTGAGCATTGGATGTTTTGAGTGATTTCATGCTTATTGTCTTGTTGTAGTCATCTTGTGATTACTCCAATGCTCTCATGTTCTTTTAATCTTCCTTGTTGCCTATCTTTCTTGTTCTTTTGAATTTATCTTGGCTTCATCACTACTCTTGATAAGTCCTCTTGATTTATGTGTTCTTATGTCCATAGTAGTGGAGAAGTAGAATATAAGTAAGGATATGGTAGTTCAATATCATAAGTTATTTTGAGTGAACTCTAGTTCCATATTTCTTATGTGTGTATCAGTGCATATATCTACCTTGTGAGGTTCTATCATGCTTAATCAATTCAAGTTGATTGAAATTACCTTTCTTATTTACTTTTGTAGGAAGTGGAAATATGAGTGCTTAGATTCTCAAAACTTGATGATCCTAAGTAATCATGTTTTACTATTTTCAATGTATTCCTAGGGGATGATGGGGATATCTTTGGTTATCTTTTAATTTTCTTTACTTGCTCGGGACACACAAGAATAAGTGTGGGGAATTGATAACTACCATTTTATCGTATTATTTTGGTCCTTAATCTCAATATTTTTTATCCTCTCGAGTGATTAATTATCGATTATTTGCATGTTTTATGAGTTGGATGTATTTTTGGACCTTATTATAAATTCTTCTAAATATTGAACTTATATATAAATTTTACATCTTAATTGTAGGAGATCGATCCAAACCATTCATCAAGATAAAAAATAATTCAATCAAAGGTTAAGATTTGATCAATCTGGATCGTCCAATGAGATCAGCTTGATTATGTGCCATCCATCTAGATCTGGAGAGATCCGATCCATACGTTCAGATCTAGACATCCTCGCCTTTCATCCGAATCGATTTGATCGTGAGCGTCCATTCGGATATGATCACATCTGTCCATCTTAAATCGAAGCAATTCTGGCCATTGGATTAGAACTAGAAGTTGGGTTTAAATAGCAAATTTTTCTTCCCGATCGTATTCTCTGTTTTATCCTCAATCAGACGCACAACTTCTTCTCCGCCTTCTTCTTCGCTGAGCTCCTCACCTTCCCTGTCGATTGCCAAAGAGGAAAGGGGATTCCCTCCTTCTCCGGTGACCGATGCCACTCCATCTCATCTACCACCGGCAGCATTATCTTTTCCATTACCAAGCTCCGATGCCACCTTCTCCATCAAACCATCAGTAACCACCTATTTCTTCACGGACAACCGATTGGAGAAGTGGGTTCCCCTCTTATCGCTCCGCCAGCCATCTTCTTTGATCTATTAGGGTTTTGTGCGATTCTAGATAGCAAGTCATCCATCAACTTCTTCTTCCTCTGCTCTTAGCTCTGCCTCAGCAAGCTGCCTATCAGCTCCTTCATTCACCTCTGGTTGAAGAGGAGAAAGGGATTCCCCTTCTCTTCAGCCAGGCGTTCATCTCTTCCTTCTAGCCAATCGCGATTTCCACCATAGCTTCTTCACTTCGCCGATCAAGATCAGCACTGCCAGCCATCTTCTAATCACTGCCAAGCTATCAAGATGAGAAAGGGGATTCCCTACTCATTCTAGAAGCTTAGATCTACCCCTCTATTGGCAAGTTCATCGTCTAGATCAAAGCTCGATGGATCTTTCTTGCTGCTGACCGATTTCCTATTTCTGATCCACTTTTCATCCAATCCCAAGCATTGGGATCACTTGAGCTTGATTTGTCATATTTTTATGTTGAATTTGTTTGAGTTTGATCTGCTATGATGTGTTTTTAATTGAATTTGATTCCTCTACTCTGACTTGATTCCGTTCACTGATTACTCGATTTTAGATGTTTGATTGCAAATTTTGTTCAAGTGATTGTTGTTGTGTTTCATCTGATCATCAATCGAAGTCCAAACTCAGAATTGTAGGAATTTTGATTTGCAAGCTTGTCTGAATTGAATTTGTGTGACGAATCCTTGTTTGAATCTGATTTCTTTATTGGATTTAAGTGTTCTTGGGTCGCTATGCTCATGATCTGTTTATTACAATAGTTTTCTTTAGGTTGTGATTCAACCTTGATAGATTGGTTATTGTTTTGCCATAAATTTCAGTTGTTAATTGTAGCTTAGCTTGCTTTGATGTCTTGAATCTTAGTTTGTTGAATTGTTTTACATATTTAGGATAGGTAGTTAGATTTTATCAATAGGGTGTTTTAGTTTTTATTTCATATCATGAAACCCGCCCCCCACCTCCCAATCTTTGATCATGAATAAAAAACATTCTACGATTATTACTCTTCCGTTACATTTGTTGGGAGATGATCTAAGTTACCCTATATTGCATTAGTTAAGGGCTTGGGTAATTTGTTTTGATACGGTGGTACGACACATGCTTATCAATGACATCTACTCAGAGTTCCTGAGGAAGAACATAGTTGGCCATGTGAATTTCATATGATCGTGCTTTTTCCATATGCATGGTCCAGAGCGCGCATTCCAGACTCATCCACACAATCATGTGGCGACATTGCAACTTATGAAGATCCATTTCAGTAGGCAATTAAGGAAAGCCGATTTCACCCCTATAAAAAGGAAGGCACGTCTAAACCTAAAGAAGGAGGTTTGACGGCTGGGACAAGAGGTGGGTGTCCTAAAAAGCACCAAAGTCTCAAAACGGGGAGAAGGAAAAGGGACCAAAGGGCGAGATTGCACTCCAAAATGTAGAAAAGCAGCCAAGATATCTCCAAAAAGCGTTTAGGGCATATATTTTATTGTTTAATTTCTATTTGAATTGTAATGCTTAAGGATTCAATGTCTTGAGCGTATCTTTTCATATCTATGGAGTAGATTTCTGATGTGAGCAAATCATATAAGATTTTAGAGTTATTTTAGCACACATCTCGTTGCATTTCATATGTGTTTCATGCATATTTCCTTTAGTTTGCACCTATTTTCCATTTTCTAGTTCGGAGGTCTGTGTTTTGTATTTTTTTTTGCATAGGACATCATTTTAGAGGCATAATGGCGCTACAAAAGGAGCTCAAGAAGGGGAAGCATGCTCTGGTCGTGTTCCCAAGACACGAGCACGCTTTGGACGAGAATGATAGCATCAAAACAAAAATACAGATGAAGAAACGGTCGGCCGTGTGGATTAGAAATGGTCGTGCCTATTCCTGACGCCAAATTCAGAGCTTAACTTCTAGCCTTCCACTTGGACGAGCGCGTGGATTCCACACGGTCGGTCGTGTGGCGATCACGCGACTTATGCAGTTTAGGATTTTGTGGGAAGATAAGAAAAGTCGACTTCACTCCTATAAAAGGCAAGGCACATCCAGACCCAAGAAGGAGGCTCAATGGTTGGGACAGTAAGAAGGTACCCTAGAAGCACCGGAGGCTCAAAATGAGGAGAAAGGAAGCGGCTCGAAGACCCAAATCGATGCACAAACACCTTGAAGAACGACCAAAGCACAAATTGGATCCAATGGAAAATACTATCTCTTTTCTTACAACTATTTGGATTGTAATGATTCATAAATAGATGTCCTGTGTTTATTCTTCTTTATTCATGGAGTAGATACTTTGATTCTAGGATTAGGGAGTAGCTTGTGTATGTTAGACATGCTAGTTCAAATATTTATTCATTGCTTTTGAATATATTTGCAATTTATATTGTTGAGATCAATGAAAG
Source organism: Wurfbainia villosa (assembly GCA_025175895.1). Classification (NCBI taxonomy): domain Eukaryota; kingdom Viridiplantae; phylum Streptophyta; class Magnoliopsida; order Zingiberales; family Zingiberaceae; genus Wurfbainia; species Wurfbainia villosa. The sequence goes on along the minus strand of CM045990.1, from coordinate 32,171,163 downwards.
TTGTGTTTTTATTTTATTTCTACTACACAGTCGATACAAGGGTAGAAAGCTTTTGTATCGAAATCTAGGAGAACCAAGGAGGAACCTTGCGGTCATCCTCCCTCCCATAACAGTAGGAAGTAGAATATGAAAGAGTAGGATATGAAATATGATCCACCTCTTCATAGGTATAAATAGGACATCCTTCTACCGCAAGAACCTATTCTAGCAGAAGGCCTAAAGTAGGAGACATCAACTCTAGAAGAGTTGAGGGACCCTAGTGACATGGGGCTCCCAAATATATCAACCCCCTAAGATCTAATGATTCAAAAGCGAAACTTGGTTAGGAATAGGTAGTTCCCGGTAGAAGCAAAAGTTTATCATGATAATACACGATGATCCTCCCACAAGATCATAACTAGAGATCCTATGAGCATTAAATTGATAGCATGTTCAACAACACACGAGTGAAACTGAAATCCTAGAATTCCTTAAGAAACTTTAATCCCCCCCTTCGCTTCCTCTAACTGACATCGTATTTAAGCCAGGATCATCGTCGACCTCACACTTGACTTGCAAGAGATTTACTCTAAACAAATGACATTCACTAGAGAAACAGTACTTGAATCACAATCTCTATGGGATCAATACATAAATGTTGGTGCAGTGAGGCACCGAAATCGAACCTGTGTTTTGATTATAGCAAAGACACAAAAGTTAAGTCTATTTTGTTTTCTCACGAGCTGAATCGAGTGTGCAAAAGATTGATATAGCTGGAGATGAAGGCTAGCGACACCCGGAGGAAGCCGCGGTGGTCGGGCGATACTCGAGTTACTTCGGAGGGAGCCGAAGGAATCGAGTGGAAGGCCGGAAGCAAAAGCGACACATAAGTATCGAGGTAAGCTCATGTGTGCGAGAGTAAGTAAGGTCGTATCCTCTTTACGGGGATGATCTTAAGCGTAGATCCGACCAAAGACTTCTTATAGATGGTCTAGGTCGAGATCGGATGGTCGACGACCATCGAAATTATATTTTTGTTGTGCTAACTTTGACTTGCAGCAAGCATCGATCATTGCCGGCTTGGAGGACTCATTGCGTCAAGCGGATCATTCGAAGGTCGACAATCGTGATCTTGCCATCGATCGTGATGATGACCATCGGTCGTGATGGTCAATGATCAGTCGAGGAGTCAAGGATTATCACCAAATTTCAAGGGAAGATGTGCTCAAATTTGATTGGCTAGGGTTCCTCTCGAAAAAGGGCTCAAAGGCTATAAAAGGAGGGCCAAACCTAGGGTTTCATCAACATTTTCTAAGCCTCCAAAAGTCTCCATAAGCTACAATTCTCGACAACGAAGTCCTTCCTTGCGTCTAGGTTTAATTTTTCTTATTTGTCTTTGTCGTCGGTATTATTTTGTTATCAGTTGTTCATCTACTTTTGAGCTTTTATCGTATCACGAGGAGAGGAGTGTCCTCTACCTTAAAGTTTTTGTATCGATTCCTACCTCCAACGAGGAGGAGTTCCTTTAGTGCTTCTGCCCTCCGTACGTGGTCAAGGACCACTAGGGCCTTGGAGTAGTAGCCTTCGGCTACGAACCAAGTAAAACCCTTGTGTCGATTGTCTCTTTTATTTTATATTTACATTTCCGCTGCAATTAATTTATTATCTCTCGAGTTTTAACGAACGAAAGAAAAAGAAAAGGTTTTTCGCTATTCACCCCCCCCCTCTAGCGAACCGCATCGATCCAACAATTGGTATCAGAGCCGGGGGCGCTTAGATTTGATGAAACCACCAATCTAACATTTTTTTTTACAGATTTGTTTTTCATTCGTTTAAATTTTTCTCCCACACTACTAATCCAAGACGAAGTCTTGGTACTCTTCATTTGATTTTGTTTTGCAAGTATTCGCTTTTGGAGTAGCCGACGGTCAAACGGGCATAACTTTTTGTACAAGTTGACCCACGACACGTTCTACCTACCAAATCGAAGCCCTCGCAGAGATCTACTCTTCTTACCCGGGTTTACCCCCGTAACAAGTTGTTTTCGTCCTCAAAAATCGACGTTTAGTAGCTTTTCGGGGACATCGAAGGTTGTGAGTACTTATTTTTTATTTAGTTTCTTATTTCTTTGCTTAACTTTCTATTTTTCGTTTGTTTCTTTTTATTTCCCACACTACTAATCCAAGACGCAAGTCTTGGTACTTTCGTGTGTTTTTGTCGTTGCTAGGTCTTCTTTTTAGTCTCCTTGTTTTTTTGTTCTAATGGCCCATCTCGAGGGTTTTAGCACCGTCCGACCTCCGTTTTACAACGGAGATGATTTCCGTTACTGGAAAGGTCGGATGGAATGCTTTCTCAAAACCCAAATCGAGATGTGGATCATAATCCAAATGGGTTTCACACTTCCGACTAATGAAGTGGGTGACCCCTTGGATTATGATCAATGGACCGTTGCAACAAAACGACAAGTCGAAGCCGATGCCAAGGCAACACAAATCCTCCAATGCGGCTTGTCCAAGGAGGAGCTAAATCGCGTCGGCCCCTTCATAAGCGCAAAGGATCTTTGGACAAAACTAATCGAGTTACACGAAGGATCGGATCAAGCTAAGGTTTGCAAACGCGATTTGTTGTTCAATAAATTGTACACACTAAAAATGCAGGAACACGAGTCCGCGACGCAACTCCACGCCCGTGTCCAAGACATAGTCAACAACCTACACGCAATCGGGCAAAAGGTCGAAAACCACGACCTTATAAGGTATGTTCTAAACTCTTTTCCGAGGACCACCTTGTGGGCATCCATGGTCGATGCCTACAAGGTCTCCAAGGACCTTTCTAAACATAGATTAGATGAACTCTTTTCGGATTTTGAATTACATGAGCAAATCCAACTCGAACCCGAGAGGGTATAGCCTTGTTTGTAGGTTCAAAGAAGAAGAAAATCGCAAGCAAGCCACCACCACCCGAGGAGGAAGATGAGTCCAAGAAGAAGTTGACCCGAATTGATCACGAACTAATGAACCTAGCTCGAAGGATAGCCAAGGGACGAAAGCGAACCACAACTCGACCCAACCAAGGTAAGCCTAAAAGTTCTAATATTAGGTGTTATGAGTGTAACAGGTTTGGACATATAAAGTCCGAGTGCCCCAAGCTCAACCACCAAGCACCTAAGCACAAGAAGGCCCTCAACGCGACATGGGAAGAAGCGTCATCCGAAGAAGACGAAGACCACGTCTTCATGGCGAAATCAATTGAGTCAGACACGGAGACCGAACTTGAGTCAGAACCTGAGGATGACTCGGACTCACGGTTACCTTCAAGTCAAGCCACGGATACGCATCCAGTTCAAAAGATACCCTTAAGGTGAGTCGAACCTTATTTAATACTTTACATAATACGGTTAGGTTTTTGTCTAGGAAGTTAGCTAAGTCCGAGTCCAAGGTCGAGACCCTGGTTGAGGAAGTTAAACTCCTCAAACATGAGGTCTCCCTAACCTCTTCAACTAGTCGAGTTCAAGAGAAGAACTCAACTCGGGTTGAAAAACTCGAAGTTGAGAACTCACTCTTGAAAAGTCAAGTCGAAGATCTTAGGAATACGTTGGAAAGGTTTACTTTGGGATCCAAAGGACTTGACCTCCTACATGGATCGCAAAGGGCCGTGTACAACAAGGCCGGACTAGGGTTTAGCTCAAACACGACCAATAAGTCGTATATGTCAATCGTAAGTAGACATAAAAAATGTGTCCAAGCATGGGTCCCTAAGACCACTTTGATTTCAACTCTAGGATCCAACTCGTACTGGGTTCCCAAGGACCAAATCCACTATGTGGATAGACCGAACCGATTCAACGGTCTAGGGGGAGCCAGTACAAAACATGTTTGTGTTTTAACTTAGAAATTGCATGCTTATATTTTTTTGTTTTTTTCGTGAACTCACTTAGAACACGTAAATAACCAACTAAAAGCCTTCGAAAAGATTGAGCCTCGGGGAGCCTCTTTTCAAATAACCAACTAAAATCCTTCGAAAAGATTGAGCCTCGGGGAGCCTCTTTTCAAAAATAACTAGTTAGACGAGGAAATAATTTTAGGTGAGTCAAGTCATCATTTTCTTGAAAATGGCTTTGTTTAAGGAAGTGGTCGATGATCCGATAAAAGAAGGCCCCTGTGCCTCGCCACGACCTGGAAGCCATGATCATGAAAAGGTAAACTTGACAAGCCTAGGGTTAAATCCAAATCTAACATAAAATTACTTGAACCTAAATCCACTTAATCAACTTAACTAGAAGTCATCTAAAAAAAAACACATAAGTATAACATGCTTGATCATATAGACTCCGGTGAGATGACCTAGGGTTAACAACTTACAACCAATTTTCTTAACAAAAATCTAACATCCAATCCAACCACCTTGTGTGTAGGATCAATAGATGTTGGACAGCGGTTGCTCCCGACACATGACCGGGGATCAACTCAAATTCGCAAAGCTTCGATTCAAACGACAAGGATCGATAGCCTTTGGGAATAACGGCAAGCTCAAAATCATCGGATCAGGTGATATCGAGCTTAACACGAATTTTGTCATTAAAAATGTATTACTTGTAGAGAATTTTGAATATAACTTACTTAGTGTAAGCCAATTGTGTGATAATAACTATAAGGTTATATTTCTAGAAAATGAATGCGTAATTAATACCAACGAAACCTCTAAAACAATTCTTAAAGGAACTAGAAATAACAACATTTATACGATTAACTTAACCAACTCCTCAACTAAGTGTCTTATGACACGGCAAGAGGAATCATGGTTGTGGCACCGACGACTCGGTCACTCACACCCAAGACTCGTCCACAAGATGAGTCAGAGTGGCTTAGTCAGAGGCTTACCCAACCTCAACAACTTGGTTAATAAAATCTGTAATGCTTGTCAACAAGGAAAACAACCTAGAACATAACACAAGTTAACTAACCAAGAACGAACCTCAAGAGTACTTGAGCTCCTGCATATGGATCTATTCGATTCACATGGAGCCAAGTCACTCAATAGAAGTCAATATTGCTTAGTCATAATTGACGACTACTCCAGGTTTACCTGGGTTAGGTTCATCAAACATAAAAATGATACCCTAGATCAATTAATTAATCTATTCAAATTAATCGAGAATCAAAAAGACCTTAAGGTTAAAAGACTTAGAAGATCATGGTGGTGAATTCAAAATCAAAGGTTCACCGACTCAGAACCTAAACGAGATACCACCATGAATTCTCTGCCTAGGACCCCTCAATAAAATGGCCTAGTGGAGCGGAAAAACCGAACTCTACAAGAAGCCGCTAGGACCATGTTGAACGAATACGATCTACCCGATAGGTTTTGGGCAGAAACCGTGAGTACGACATGCTATGTCCAAAATAGGATCCTTATGGTAAAGAGGCACCTTAAGACCTCGCAGACGAGATTTATCACGATAAAATACCTAACATCAAGTACTTTAGGGTATTTGGGTGTAAGGTACATATCCTAAACACTAAGGATTACCTAGGGAAATTTACATCCAAAACCACGACCGAAATCTTTCTAGGATACTCGACTACAAGTAGAGCTTATAGAGTATATAACCACGACACCCTTAGAGTCGAGGAGACTATCAATGTAGTATTTGATGAAGAACATGAACCTACAAAACCCCCGGCAACCCCAATTAGCGAGCCGATTCATACTAGACCTAACTCTGATCCGGAGATCAGGTCTAGTGTTAATCCTAACCTAGGTCAACCTAGTCACTCTATTGATCAAGTGATAGATGACTCCAACCAAACTAGTGTTCAACCAAGTCACCACATTGATCAAGCATTAGGTGACACAAACCCAACCCAATCTAGGATTCAAACTAACCACCCTATCGATCAAGTGATAGGAGATCCTAATCTAGGAGTTCGAACTAGAGCATCCTATAGGAACCTTAGTCAAATTTCCTTAATTTCAAAGATAGAACCCAAATCAATTGAACAAGCTCTTCTTGATCCCGATTGGATTATTGCAATGCAAGAAGAGCTAGCTCAATTTACTAGGAACGAGGTGTGGGAATTAGTACCACCACCTAAAGACAACGATAATTGGAACAAGGTGGGTGTTTCGAAATAAGCTTGATGATAAAGGTGAAGTAGTTAGAAACAAGGCTAGGTTAGTCGCCAAAGTTTTTAGCCAAGTCGAAGGCTTAGATTACGACGAAACCTATGCCCCAGTAGCTAGACTCGAATCCATTCGAATGTTGCTAGCTTATGCCGCACATCGAGGATTTAAGCTGTTTCAAATGGATGTTAAGTCGGCATTCCTAAATGGATACATTAAAGAAGAAGTTTATGTTAGCCAACCCCCCGGATTCGAAAATCTAGATAAACCCGACCATGTTCTAAAATTTAAGAAAGCTCTCTATGGACTTAAACAAGCTCCTCGAGCTTGGTACGAGAGACTTTCAATCCATCTTAAGTCAAAAGGGTTTAACCAAGGCTTAGTTGACCCAACTCTCTTTGTAAAAACCTTAGGTAAAGAAATATTCATAGCTCAAATTTACGTAGACGATATAATTTTTGGAACCTCTAACTCAGCCTTACTAAACGAGTTCGTTTCGCTCATGGAAAGTGAGTTCGAAATGAACTTGGTAGGCAAGTTAAGTTTCTTTTTAGGTCTACAAATTAAACAAACTAAGGATGGTATATACCTATATCAACAAAAATACACTAAGGAGTTAATTAAAAGATTTGGAATGCAAGACGCTAAGGTAATAAACACCCCAATGGCGATAAATGTTAACATAGGAGAAGACCTAGAAAGTAAGTCCATTGACTTAAAGTACTCTAGCAGCGCAATAGGAAGTCTTCTATACTTAACTGCGAGTCGACCCGACATCCTATTCGCAGTAAGTATGTGCGCCAGGTTTCAAACCTGTGCTAAGGAGTCTCACCTAACCCTAGTTAAGCGTATCCTTAGATATCTAAAGGGTACACTTAATGTCGGTATTTGGTATCCTAGATCTACCGAGTTCGAACTAATCGGCTACTCCGATTCGGATTATGCCGGTAGTAAACTCGACAGAAAGAGCATGAGTGGTTGTTGTCAACTACTCGGCTCGAGTCTAGTGAGTTGGTGCAGTAGGAAGCAACATTGTGTTGCCTTATCTACCACCGAAGCCGAATACATCGCGATGGGTGAGTGTGTCACTCAACTTCTTTGGATGAAGCACACTCTCCGTGACTTTAAGTTAGACTTTACGAATACTAAACTTCACGTAGATAACATTAGTTCAATTAATCTTACCAAGAATCCAATATGTCACTCTAGGACCAAGCATATAGAAGTCAAACACCATTTCATTCGAGAACATGTGGCCACGGAGCCATACAACTCGAGTCGTCGAATCAAGTCTAACCTAGCAGACCTATTTACTAAACTCCTACCCGGCCGAATTTAGTCTATTAAGACAAAATTGGGCATGTGTAATAGAATAAGAACTTGCAAACTATATTTTCTTACTACTATTTCTATTTTTCATTTTGATGGAACTAGCATAGGACATACCTTAGATATCATGCACCTATAGATTTAAGGAGCAGTACATCTCACAACACATAGGACTAATGTGTTTGTGTACTTAGCCACGTAGATGGGTGAGATGTTAGGACCTACTCCAGTTCCAAGATGTAGATCAAGTCGTCAATATGAACCTCGGAGTATAAATATGCAACTAATATTAACCAACTCTAATCAGGACTTGTTGATAATATCATTTCAATCAAGTCAAACTAGAGTTGAACATTTAGATGAATTATTTTCACATACTATTTTCAAAATCATCATGCTTGGACTTAAGGTTTTCTTAAACCCCCCACTTTTGATTGATTTATGTCAAAAGGGGAGAAAGGGCCAAAGTTAAGGTTCAATTTCAAATTTTAACTTTGATTCTAAGTTAAGGGGAGTAAGGTTTAGGTTTCAACTCTTCCAATTGAAAACTTTAAAGGCCTAAGTTAAGTAATGCCATTTACTTAACTCGTTATCTTTTTGTTTGGAGTTAAGTAATGCCATTTACTTAACTCGTTACCTTGTGTGTTTGGAGAACTAAAATTCTTTTTCAAGTACTAACAATCTGTCAAGGGGGAGGGTTCATCTAAGGTGAGACCTAGAGAAATATCTTTACTACTCCTACTTTTGCTTCTTGTCTTTACTGTTTCATGCACTTAATTTCCTTAACTTTGTGTGTTTTTGCCATAGATAAAAAATGGGGAGATTGTTGGTGCAGTGAGGCACCGAAATCGAACCTGTGTTTTGATTATAGCAAAGACACAAAAGTTAAGTCTATTTTGTTTTCTCACGAGCTGAATCGAGTGTGTAAGATTGATATATGAGTCGAAGGCTAGCGACACCCGGAGGAAGCCGCGGTGGTCGGGCGATACTCGAGTTACTTCGGAGGGAGCCGAAGGAATCGAGTGGAAGGCCGGAAGCAAAAGCGACACATAAGTATCGAGGTAAGCTCGTGTGTGCGAGAGTAAGTAAGGTCGTATCCTCTTTACGGGGATGATCTTAAGCGTAGATCCGACCAAAGACTTCTTATAGATGGTCTAGGTCGAGATCGGATGGTCGACGACCATCGAAATTATGTTTTTGTTGTGCTAACTTTGACTTGCAGCAAGCATCAGTCATTGCGACTTGGAGGACTCAAGCTAAAGCGATCATTGGAAGGTCGACAATCGCGATCTTTGCCATCGGATCGGATGATGGCCATCAGTCGACTGATGGTCAATGATCAGATTCGAGGAGTCAAGGATTATCACCAAATTTCAAGGGAAGATGTGCTCAAATTTGATTGGCTAGGGTTCCTCTCGAAAAGGGGCTCAAAGGCTATAAAAGGAGGGCCAAACCTAGGGTTTCATCAACATTTTCTAAGCCTCCAAAAAGTCTCCGCAAAGCTACAATTCTCCGACAACGAAGTCCTTCCTTCCGACGTCTAGGTTTAATTTTTCTTATTTGTCTTTGTACGTCGGTATTATTTTGTTATCAGTTGTTCATCTACTTTTCGGAGCTTTTATCGTATACGAGGAGAGGGGGAGTGTCCCTCTACCTTAAAGTTTTTTTTGTATCGATTAACTCCTACCTCCAACGAGGAGGAGTTCCTTTAGTGCTTCTGCCCTCCGTATGTGGTCAAGGACCACTAGGGCCTTGGAGTAGTAGCCTTCGGCTACGAACCAAGTAAAACCCTTGTGTTGATTGTCTCTTTTATTTTATATTTACATTTCTGCTGCAATTAATTTATTATCTCTCGAGTTTTAACGAACGAAAGAAAAAGAAAAGGTTTTTCTCTATTCACCCCCCCTCCTCTAGCGAACCGCATCGATCCAACAATAAATTATTATTTGATGACAATCGTGCACTTGTGAGCTTTGAGTGTGAGTCTGCGCTTCAAGTCCTTGGCGATCTCGGCCAAAGATTTGAGGTTGTGCTCACGTGCATTAAGTTTTTGGCACTATTGTCGGAAACTATGGATTTGATATCGGATAGAAAGTGAATATTTTGCATCAGACCTAGATTATATTTGTTTTCTAGTTTTACTTTATTTCAGTTTTAGATTCCTATTTTCTATATTTAGTTTAGATTTATTTCACTAGTCATATTTCATTTCAAGTTTAGGATAGTCTTAATTCAGTTTTTATGTTTTCTTTATTTGGTTCATTACTTTTAGGTTATTTGATTTCCTCTCAATAAGTATCATATACACCTTTGATTGCGTAGCTTGGTTTATCGCATGCACAGACGCATAAGATCAAAAAATCGACTTCGGATTGACTTAGAAATAGATAGAACCTATCATCGAAGGAGAGCCGAACATGGAAATATAGAAGAACACGACACTCCTTTGGCAAACATAGGTAGCCTTCCTTTGTGGGAATATGCAGCTTCTAGTGCTAGAGGATATAGGCCTAGTATAGCTGGACCATCAATCACAGCCAATAATTTTGAACTAAAGCCTACACTTTACACATGGTCCAGAAGAGTCAATTCGGAGGAGCTGCAACTGAAGACCCTAACCGACACCTAGAGTCGTTCTTAGAAATCTACTCGACCATGAAATTCAATGGAGTACCCACAAATGTGATCCGTTTGAGCCTTTCTCCATTATCACTGTGGGACAAGGCGAAGACGTGGCTATACTCCTTTCCTATAGGAAGCAACACCACATGGGAGTAGTGTGAGTTGCAGTTTATGAATAAATTCTTTCCACTGAGTAAGACAACACACATGTGCCACCTAATCACTAGCTTCTTCCAGAAGGAAGGGGAGTCCCTGTTTGAAGCCTGGGATCGCTACAAAAGTGTTACTTCATCAGTGTCCTCACAACGATTCGAGAAGTGGCTGGTGATCCACATATTCAACAATGGGATCACATATGCCATGAACGTTTCCTTGGATTCTACTGCAGGAAGAGCTTTGATGAACAAAACTATTGAGGAAGCAGAAGAACTGATTGAGGAGGTGGCCCAAAACCACCATCAATAGGCTTCTGAATGTAGTCACCTAGCACCTGCAGTCGAAAGATATGTCGTTAACTCCGTCGATCATCTAGCGGTGAGGATGGATGCACTGAGCAGACGGTTTGACTTCCTAACCCCTGCTTCTGTACATGCGACCAATTCCTTTAGTCATGGAGTAATGGTGTACCAGGAAGACTACTATGGAGGGCAGAGCAGCTCTGAAGAGCAGGTTGAGCATGTCGATACGGTGGTCGAGTATAATCAGAGACCTAACAATCCATATTCTAGCATGTACAACCCCGGATGGAGGAACCACCCGAACTTTTCATATAAGAATAATTCGGGAAATTTCCAACAGTCGGGAGGGTAGGGACAGCAGGGCAGTGGGCAGCAACAACTGCCTAAATCCAGACTTGAGTTAATGATGGAAGGCTTCATTGCTATCCAGACAAAGGCTAATGCAGAATTCCAGCAACGACATCAAAGCATCGAAGAGGTACTGAGGGAGTTGAAGTCCTCTGTAGATGGGCTCACAAGCCACACTAAGTGTTAGTAATATATGAGAGGTGTCCTAAGGCAATCGCCTTATGGTTGTACCATTTTTTTGATAAATAAAGATTCACTATTTGAGTATACATATTTTCATGTATTTGATTGGATCTTAAACTCAGTTACTGAATGTCCGTAATACGATTCATAGCATGAGAGAATTTGTGATTGGATCATAACTAGTGAGTATCTCTACATGTGTAATTGTGATGTATTGGAATTCTCCCTAGTCGATGAATTAATGGATTTGGACGCCATCGATTCTGTTGAGACTAGCATGAGATATACTCTTTGGTTTATCCAAGCAGCTGTTTCTCACTGGCTGGAGACATTGGTATATCCAGAGTTAATCGTAGATGCTAGTTATGGTAACTAGTTCATTGGAGTGACTTGCTGTAAGACTTCATATGGTTCTCTGCATATATGAATATGTTAATGAAGTTCTTACTGCAGCTTAAGTGCGATGTTCCTTCAACTTGCGGTATTCAAGTCATCTTGGTCATGGAGACTTATGCTTTGACATCTTAAGCAAGCATCTCCGAGAAGATGTGGACCCGGGATGATTGGGTATAAGTCGAAGTGGCCGAAGGTGTTTGAATAGCCTACAAAGGATTCACCGCTCCTTGCGAGGAGATGTATACCCTATGGCCTCTTGTCAGATGATGTGAACAAAACATATAGGGTTTTAGGAGTAGTTTTCGCTCACATCTTATTACATTTTATGTTTGTTTTATGCATATTTCACTTTGTTTTACATGCATTTCATATTTTCTAGTGCGGAGATCTACTTTTTATACTTTTGTGTACATAATAGCATTTCATGGGAAAATGGCATGTTTTTGGAGCAAAAATGGAGCAATTTGTGAAGCACAGACCTTAGGGAACAAGCACTGGCCATGTCCCAAGACTTGGGCATGTTTCTGAAGCGAAACGGATCAAAATGGAGGCTCCAGGAAAAGACACGGCCAGGCCATGTGAAAACACACGGTCGTGCCTTTTTTCCAGCTCAATTTCCAATCGAGATTTCATCTGTTTTCTAGCCTTGCACATGGCCAGGCCGTGTGAAATTCACATGGTCGTGTGGCGGCACCACGAATTCAAGGAAATAGAGTTTTTCCAAGCATTTATGGAAAGTTGGAGCCACCTCTGTATATAGGAAACTCATCCAAGAGGCGCGGTATGACGAGGGAGCCACCCTAGGGCTCCCAAACCCTAGGAGGAGGCACGACGGCTAGGATGGCATACCGAAGCCCTAAAAAGCTTCGGAGACTCACAACGGGGAGGAAGAACGCCGCCGGAGGTCTACGCTTTGCACTTCAATGCCAGAGAGAAGACCACGTAGGCATTGTAATTCCTTGTTCCTGTACTTTATTTCTGATGCATTCAAACATGTACATGCTTTGTGATTCCTCTCTTATATACATGGAGTAGTTCCTTCGATTCTAGGATTAGGGAGTAGCTAGTCTATGCATTGCATGTTGGTTCACGTTAAATTCTATTTTTTTAGTTTAATCTGGCAATTGGAAATTGTTTATACCCATATTTGTACGTGTTTGGTTTTCTAACTGCTATGCTTAGGTGAGATTGTTAGTGAAAGCCCTAGAGGGAATCATGTGATGATTGTTGTATGGACTTTATTGTATCATATTCCTATTCGTAAAGGCATGGTTATTATATTTACTTGTATTAGTGCAAAATAAACTAAGTATAATAAATCCTCGAGTAGAAGGTTCTTATCTATATCAATCGATTGGTTGAATCGATAATGAGATGATATAGAGAACACTACTCTTAATCATTCCTAGTCAAGTATTAACATTCAAAGATAATGTTAATATGTAGAGACTAGCATGTGGGTCAACTCGATGACTTGATCTCACAAGTCATGGATATGAGATATCAAGTTGACACATGGGTATGCATTAAAGAATGTTTACTGAATGACCCACCATGAGAAAGTATCATGGATCGTTATATGAGTGGTATATACTTTCTCATGTGACTATTAGTCCTTGGACCTGAAGTCACCATGGTTCCCTACATAAGGAGTTGCATACTTTGGCTTCGTCAAACGTCACCCGTAAATGGGTGGACTATAAAGGCGATTACTAGGTATGTAACAAATTATGCGGAGGGATGTGAGTGATGTAGATGGGATCTATCCCTCCTATATGAGGGGAGTGACATCGTTATTCTTGATAGAGTGAGACCACGAAGTGCATGATCATGCCCAAATGAGTCAATATGAGATATTGAGCTCATTTGATTAGAGTGAGTCTACTTGGAGTTCAAGATATAGATTGTACCGTGGATGACACAATCTATGTCTCAATTGGTCAATCTAGATGTCAAGGATAGAGGTACATTGTCACATATTCTGAGAGTCACAATTAGTAGTCACAAAGGTGATGTTGGAGCTCAACATTCTTGTAACTTGGGTAGTAATGATGTGTTGCTAGATACTGCTCATTGCTTATGTTCCTAAATCGGTTTAGGAGCATTACCAATGTTACAAGAACCTATAGGGTCACACACAAAGGGCAATTAGATGGAGGTTAGGTTCATATGATGAACCATGAGGATTAGGCTTATGGGATGAACCAAATTGGATTAAGAGTAATCCAAATTAGACTAATTGAGTTAGACTCAATTTGATTCAAGTGTTGAATGAGTCTAATTTTTATTGATTCATTGAGTCATTTTAAATTAATGAATAAAGATTCATTAAATCAAATTGACTTGAATCAAGTGGTTAGATTTGATCAACCATGGGAGATAAGAGGTCAAGTTTGACTTGACTTGAGAGGGGAGATGAATGGTCAATTTTGACTTGACCAATTGCCATGTCATGGTGACTTGGCATGGGGGGCCGGCCAATGATGGTGTTCCACATCATCATGAACTTATCATGGGGTGCCACCTCATGAGGGAGACCAAGAGCCATTGGCTCTTGGAGTTACATGCATGCATGTAACCCCCACCCAAATAAGTGGCTGACCACTTTTCTTCATGGTGTGAAGTTATTTGGTGTGTAACTTCATCTTCTTCCTTGCTCTTCCTCAAGCTCTCTCCCATTCCTCAATTTGGATGAAACTTCCAAGGGGTGCTAGCACACTCTAGGTTATTTTTCTCCACCATTTGTCCGTGTGAATACTTGTAGAGGAGTGTACACTTGACACTCTTGAGTTCCGGCAAAGCATTTGGACGAGCAGGATAAGCGAAGGCCGTCGCTACGAGGGTAACGCTCTCATCATATAGATCTATGGTAGATCTAGATTTTTCCATAACACATACATGTAGTTTTTATTTTTTTATATCTTCGCATGGATCCATGGCTTGGCTTCCGAGTTTTTAGCAATGCAAAAAGCAGTTTTTGCGGCTCAGAAAGTCCAACAGTGGTATCAGAGCCACGTGCGAAGCATGTACGTGTTTTTAAATTTGTAGTTTTTTTATTAGATATAAAAATTACAGATTTTTAATTTTCTGTAAATTTCCTATTTTTATATATTTTTTGGGTATTTTTCTCGAAGAGTCGAAGCAACAAGTGTTGGGACACTTGTAGGCTTCAACCACCGAGAAAAACTCTCCGAAACGGCGAGTTCTCGCTTTACGTTTTTTGGACAGTGACTTAAGTCACTGTAAGATCAAGTAAGGACACTCGCAAAGTTTATTTTTGTGAGTAGGGGCACTACCCCTATCCTTGAAAGGGGCCTTGTCCCGCGATCGCGCCCGGAAACTGCTTAGTGAGACCGTTACAGAGATGTGACTCATAAAATTGAAAAAAAAAAAAGGAAAAATTATAGAAATTTTTTGTAAAATACATAATTTAGAATTATGTATAATTCTGTGATGGTCATATCTCAAAAACCCCAATATGATTGGATGATAATGTGTTGTAATTCATAATACGGTCTGCGTGCCGTTTTTGTGGTTGTACATATTGTATAGGGTCTGCGACCTACGCGTCGTGCCTCTTCTTTTAAAATTCTAGTTGTAAATAGTTTTAGACTCGAATGTAACTCGAGTTTCATGTTTGTAATGTACAAAAATGGAGCGGTGGAAGGTTCACTTGTAGACGGAGTTACGAGGAGGGAGCCGACAACACATGGCGGTCAAAGGAGGCGCTTGGAGAAGCCGCTAACCCTAGGTTGACCGTCCGATCTTCTCATTGGCTTGAGAAGATCGTAGTAGGGCCGTGACCTAATCACAATTAATTTATATATATATATATATATATATATTTATTTGTTTTGATTGTATGTATGTGATGCATGCTAGTAAATTTTATTTGTATGTATATGATGCATGCTAGGATATTTTACTTATATGTATATGATGCATGCTAGTATAATTCTTGTATGTATGTGATGCATGCTAGTATAGGATAATAAAGGCCTTGATGCATATATGATACACATTCACGATTAGATTAGATCATAATCGAATCAACTCGAAAAATGCCTATCAAGTCTTGATACCCATCACTACCTCGATCATTTGTAGTTGTTGAATCTGCCAAAGCAGAGCAACGCATATTATCTTGGTAGGGTGTGAAGGGACAATCTTGGTCCTGCCTATCATGGCTTGGGTTAGAGTAAGCTCAATTAGATTGAGTAAAACTAGTTAACTCAATTGGATCGAGTAGAACTATAGGCATATTCTAACCGTTGGAAAGATAGGATAAGATCACATTTACACTAAATCTTGGGCAATTTAGCCAAAGCTAACTCAAGGTCTTTTGTAAATGTGGGTCTTGATCCTATAAACAAGAGTTGCATAGAGATGTAATCAGTAATGTGTTACCCACCGATCATACTAAGTCTTGGGCGACTTAGCCAAAGCTAACTCAAGGCGTAGTATGATGTGGATCTTGTCCCGCAAGAATTATAGCATATTTGTATGAATCTAGTAATGTGGTTTGACCACATCCATAACTCAATTCTATAAAAGTCTTATAATTCAGTGGGAGCATCATTTGATTAAAGGCCTAATTAAATGATAAAAGGAATATGATAATAATTTTCTGTATTATGTATGTTGTAGATTACTATGTCGACAAACACGAACACTCTCTCCCTGCGTTCTGTCCTTGAGAAGGACAAGCTAAATGGAGCAAATATTTTGAACTGGTACAGGAACCTGAGAATCGTTCTCACCCAAGAAAGAAAAGCATCTCACAGCAGCCCATTCCGGAGGCACCTCCACGCCCTTTGCCTCATGATGAACTGACAAAGATGCTTACAAGAAGTATCAAGATGATGCATTAGATGTGTCATGTCTCATGCTCGCGACCATGAACTCTGAGCTTCAGAAGCAACACGAGTTCATGAATGTTTATGATATGGTTGAACATCTTCATCAACTATATCAAGGACAAGCAAGGCACGAGAGATATGAAGTCTCTAAGGCATTGTTTCAGTCCAAGATGCAAGATGGGACTCCTGTAGGTCCATATGTACTCAAGATGATTGGGTACGTAGAAAACCTACAGAGATTGGGATTCCCACTTTGCAAAGAGCTAGCCACTGACTTGATCTTGTAGTTTTTTCCACAAAGCTACAATTAATTTATCATGAATTATAACATGAATGAAATTGATAAGCCACTGCCTGAGATGCTCAGCATGTTGAGAACTGCTGAGCTCAACCTTAAGAAGGGAAAATCTGACTCCATTTTGATGGTGCAAAAGAAGAAAGGCAAGGGAAAGCCTAAAGGTAAGGGAAAGTCCCAAGCCAAGGGCAAAGGCAAAGAACTGAAACCCAAAGGAGGGGTGGCCAAAGAAGGGGCTTGCTTCCACTGCAAGGAAGCTGAACACTGGAAGCGTAACTGTAAAGCTTACCTGGAAGATCTTAAGAAGAAGAGAAGTGAGACTTCTACTTCAGGTATAAATGTTATAGAAGTCAATCTATCTATTTCTTCATCTTGGGTATTAGATACCGGATGTGCATCTCACATTTGTACCAATGTGCAGGTGCTAAGAAATAGCAGGGCATTGACAAAGGGCGAGGTGGACCTACGAGTAGGCAATGGAGCAAGAGTTGCTGCTGTTGCCGTAGGAACTTATGATCTATCTCTACCCACTGGGCTTGTACTAGAACTAGATGAATATTGTTATGTGCCTGCTTTAACTAAGAACATAATTTCGGTTTCTTATTTGGACAAGAAAGGATTTACATTTATAATAAAGAACAAATATTTTTCAGTTTATTTAAATGATATGTTCTATTGTAGTGCACCTCTAATGAACGGACTCTACTTTCTAGACTTAGAGAGCTCCATCTATAACATAAGTACCAAAAGGTTCAAGTCAAATGAGTTGAACCAAACCTATCTCTGGTCACATAAATGAGAGTCGCTTATCTCAGCTCCATAAGGATGGGATACTAGACTCATTTGATTTTGAATCATATGAGACATGCGAGTCTTTCCTTTTAGGCAAGATGACCAAGACTCCCTTTAGTGGACACAGCGAAAGAGCAACAGACTTGTTACGACTTATACATAGTGATGTATGTGGCCCTTTCAATGTTGCTGCTAGAGGTGGTTACAGGTACTTCATTATATTTACTGATGACTTCAGTAGATATGGTTATGTGTATCTCATGACACATAAATCAGAATTCTTTGAAAAGTTTAAAGAATTCAAGAATGAAGTACAAAACTAGCTTGGCAAGAGTATTAAGATACTTCGATCAGATCGAGGTGGTGAATACCTTAGCCATGAGTTTTGTGACTATCTAGCTGAGTGTGAGATTCTATCCCAACTCACTCCTCCTGGAACACCACAGTGGAATGGTGTATCCGAAAGGAGGAATCGTACCATATTAGATATGGTACGATCTATGATGAGTCGCACAAATCTTCCTATATCCTTTTGGGGATATGCTCTAGACATAGCAACCTTCACACTTAATCGTGTACCATCCAAGGCTATGAAAAAGAAACCATATACGATATGGATAGAGAGAAATCCCAAGATGTCTTTCATGAGGATTTGGGGTTGTGAGGCTTACGTTCGACATCAAGTCTCAGACAAACTGGGACCCAAATCTGATAAGCGCTATTTTGTTGGATATCCTAAGGAGATGAAGGGATATTACTTCTACATTCCTAGTCAGCACAAAGTGTTTGTGGCAAAGACTCGGGTTTTTCTAGAAAGGGATTTTGTTTCTAGAAAAACTAGTGGGAGTACGTTCGATCTTGAAGAAATTCAAGATAAGGACCATAACACTGAGGCCTTGATGGAGGTTGAACAGGGACTACAAAGTGTTGTGGGTGATGAGATTGTTGCACAAAGAGTTGTGGAACAACCACCTATTCAGGTAGACCTACCTCTTCGCATGTCTGATAGAGTACGTCGTCAGCCTGAGAGATACTCATTTCTCTTGTCTGACCATGAAGACGTTATGCTCATTGAGAATAAGCCTACCTCCTATCAGGAAGCTGTGATGAGCCAGACTCTGAGAAATGGCTAGAGGCCATGAGATCTGAGGTGGAATCCATGTACACCAACCAAGTATGGACTTTGGTTGATCCACCTGAAGGGGTAAAACCCATTGGGTGTAAGTGGGTCTTTAAGAGAAAGACTGACATGGATGGACTTACGCATACCTATAAGAGTCGATTGGTGGCTAAAGGTTTCAAGCAAATTCATGGTATTGACTATGATGAAACCTTTTCTCCAGTGGCGATGTTTAAGTCCATTCGGATCATGCTTGCTATTGTAGCATACCACGATAATGAGATCTGGCAGATGGATGTCAAAACTATATTTCTGAATGGAAACTTACTCGAGGATGTGTACATGACACAACCTGAGGGTTTTGTAGATCCACAACATACTGGGAAATTATGCAAGCTGCAAAGGTCCATTTATGGGCTAAAGCAAGATTCTCGGAGCTGGAATCTTCGATTCGATGATGCAATCAAACAATTTGGTTTCATCAAGAATGAAGATGAACCTTGTGTCTACAAGAGGGTTAATGGGAACACAGTTGTTTTCCTTGTATTGTATGTGGATGACATACTACTCATTGGGAATGACATCCCTTCGCTATAGTCTGAGAATACTTAGCTGGGGACGTGCTTCTCAATGAAGGACTTAGGTGAAGCAACCTGTATTCTAGGCGTCAAGATCTATAGAGATAGATCTAAGAGATTTCTTGGCCTAAGTCAAAGTACATATATTGACACGGTATTACTATGGGTTGCCATGCAGAATTCCAAGAAGGGACTTCTGCCGATGTCACATGGTGTGAGTCTTTCGAAGACTCAAAGTCCCTCTTTTAGAGAGGAGAGAGACCGCATGGATAAGATCCCTTACACATCTGCTATAGGATCTATCATGTACGCCATGCTGTTTACTCGTCCTGATGTCTCGTATGCTTTAAGCATGATGAGTAGATACCAGTCATATCCAGGTGAGCATCACTGGATAGCAGTCAAGAATATTCTTAAGTACTTGAGAAGGACTAAAGAATATTTATTGATATTTGAAGGCGATGAGGAGCTAGTTGTAAAGGGTTACAGCGATGCCAGCTTCCAAACTGACCAGGATGATTATAGATCACAGTCAAGGTTCGTGTTTTGCTTGAATGGTGGCACTGTGAGCTGGAAGAGTTCGAAGCAGAACACAGTTGTTGATTCTACAACAGAAGCCGAGTATATCACTGCATCAGAGGCAGCAAAGGAGGCTGTTTGGATCCGCAAGTTCATTACTGAGCTTAGGGTGGTTCCTAGCATAGCAGATCCTATAGAGCTCTATTGTGACAATAATGGAGCTATTGCGCAGGCTAAGGAAGCTCGCTCATACCAGCGGAACAAACACATAATACGACGCTTCCATCTCATTCAAGAGATTATCAATAGAGGAGATGTGAAGATTTGTAGAGTATCCATAGAGGCTAACATCGCAGATCCCTTGGCCAAGGCTTTGGCACAGAAAAAATATGATGGTCACACTAGGTCATTGGGTATTAGATACTATAGTGATTGACACTAGTGCTAGTGGGAGATTATTTGTGAAAGCCCTAGAGCCAATCATGTGATGATTGTTGTATGGACTTTATTGTATCATATTCCTATTCGTAAAGGCATGTTTATTATATTTACTTGTATTAGTGCCAAATAAACTAAGTATAATAATGTCCTTGAGTAGAAGGTTCTTATATATATCAATCGATTGGTTGAATCGATAATAAGATGATATAGAGAACACTACTCTTAATCATTCCTAGTCAAGTATTAACATTCAAGGACAATGTTAATGCGTAGAGACTAGAATGTAGGTCAACTCGATGACTTAATCTCACAAGTCATGGATATGAGATATCAAGTTGACACATGGGTATGCATTAGAGAATGTATACTGAATGACCCACCAAGAGAAAGTATCATGGATCATTATATGAGTGTCATATACTTTCTCATGTGACTATTAGTATAACTATTAGTCCTTGGACCTGAAGTCACCATGGTTCCCTACATAAGGAGTTGCATACTTTAGCTTCGTCAAACGTCACCCGTAAATGGGTGGACTATAAAGGCGATTACTGGGTATGTAACAAATTATGAGGAGGGATGTGAATGATGTAGATGGGATCTATCCCTTCTAAATGATGGGAATGACATCGTTATTCTTGATAGAGTGAGACCACGAAGTGCATGAACATGCCCAAATGAGTCAATATGATTTGATTAGAGTGAGTCTACTTGGAGTTCAAGATATAGATTGTACCGAGGATGACATGGTCTATGCCTCAATTAGTCAATCTAGATGTCAAGGATAGAGGGGCATTGTCACATATTGTGAGAGTCACAATTAGTAGTCACAAAGGTGATGTTGGAGCTCAACATTCTTGTAACTTGGGTAGTAATGATGTGTTGCTAGATACCGCTCATTGCTTATGTTTCTAAATCAGTTTGGGAGCATTACCAACGTTACAAGAACCTATAGGGTCACACACAAAGGGAAATTAGATGGAGATTAGGTTCATATGATGAACCATGAGGATTAGGCTCAAGGGATGAACCAAATTAGACTAACAGTAATCCAAATTAGACTAATTGAGTTAGACTCAATTTGATTCAAGTGTTGAATGAGTCTAATTTTGATTTGATTCATTGAGTCAATTTAAATTAATGAATAAAGATTCATTAAATCAAATTGACTTGAATCAAGTGGTTAGATTTGATCAACCATGGGAGATAAGAGGTCAAGTTTGACTTGACTTGAGAGGGAAGATGAATGGTCAATTTTGACTTGACCAATTGCCATGTCATGGTGACTTGGCATGGGGGCCGGCCAATGATGGTGTTCCACATCATCATGAACTTATCATGGGGTGCCACCTCATGAGGGAGACCAAGAGCCATTGGCTCTTGGAGTTACATGCATGCATGTAACCCCCACCCAAATAAGTGGCTGACCACTTTTCTTCATGGTGTGAAGTTATTTGGTGTGTAACTTCATCTTCTTCCTTGCTCTTCCTCAAGCTCTCTCCCATTCCTCACTTTGGCCGAAATTTCCAAGGGGTGCTAGCACACTCTAGGTTATTTTTCTCCACCATTTGTCCATGTGAATACTTGTAGAGGAGTGTACACTTGACACTCTTGAGTTCCGACAAAGCATTTGGACGAGCAGGATAAGCGAAGGCCGTCGCTACGAGGGTAACGCTCTCATCATATAGATCTATGGTAGATCTAGATTTTTCCATAACACATACATGTAGTTTTTATTTTTTTATATCTTCGCATGGATCCATGGCTTGGCTTCCGAGTTTTTAGCAATGCAAAAAGCAGTTTTTGCGGCTCAGAAAGTCCAACAGTGGTATCAGAGCCACGTGCGAAGCATGTACGTGTTTTTAAATTTGTAGTTTTTGTATTAGATATAAAAATTACAGATTTTTAAGTTTCTGTAAATTTCCTATTTTTATAGATTTTTTGGGTATTTTTCTCGAAGAGTCGAAGCAACAAGTGTTGGGACACTTGTAGGCTTCAACCACCGAGAAAAACTCTCCAAAACGGTGAGTTCTCACTTTACGTTTTTTGGACAGTGACTTAAGTCACTGTAAGATCAAGTAAGGACACTCGCAAAGTTTATTTTTGTGAGTAGGGGCACTACCCCTATCCCCGAAAGGGGCCTTGTCCCGCGATCGCGCCTAGAAACCGCTTAGCGAGACCATTACGGAGATGTGACTCGCCCGGAAACCGCTAATGATGTTTCATGCAATACTATATATGTATATGATGTTATCATGATGTTGGTTTAGACTTTGTACAAGTTGTTTTAGGGTTGAATTCTTAAGATCCCTCCCTTGAATGTTTCGGCCAAACCATGTTCTTGCTCACCAATGATCTTCCATGCCATGATATATCTGTATATGATGTTAACATGTTGATAGTTAGACTTTGTACAAGTATGTTTGAGTGTTTGATTTCCTAAGATTTTCCCTTGGATGTTTCGGGCAAACCTTGTTCATGCTCACCCATGATCTTCCATGCCATGGTATATATATATATGATGTTAACATGTTGATAGTTAGAATTTATGATAGCATAATTTGTTTATGCCACTACCTTATGTCCATGTGAATTGTATGAATGTATGATTATGTTATGCTCATTGCGTCATGATGAACATGTATGTATGATGAAATGCCTAAGAGATGCTTCCTTATGAATGGGGACTAAGAGTACTCTTTATGTTATGAAAAAGAACATGATGTGTTATGATAAGGAACATGATATGTTATAATATGGAATATGATATGTTATGATAAGAAACATGATATGTTATGATAAGGAACATGATATGCTATTTTACATTTGTATGACTTGTACCGGACCCTAGCAAGGTCCTAGGGATGGGCTCCTATGTGCCCCTAGGTCGACGGTCATAGTACGGACCTAGTACGGGATGAGCTCCTAAGTTGCCCTAGGCCGACGATCGTAGTACGGGCCTAGGATGGGCTTCTATGTTGCCCCTAGGTTGACGGACATAGTACAGACCTAGTACCCTAGTAGGTTCGGGATTAGCTACCTCAGGTCTATTTAGGGATCCGCACAAAGATGATGATGTATGTGGTACAATGTCGGGCCCTCCATGTTGAGATTATGTTTAAGTACCTATAAAATATATGTTTTCAAAGAACATCTTGCATATACCCTTTTTCATGTCTATGTGATTATTATGTTTTACGAAATCTAGTTATATGTTCCTAAATGATCATGTCACTACTTTTATATGAATGCTATGTCTATATGTTCCTAAATGATCATGTCACTAC
The DNA here is from genome assembly GCA_025175895.1 of Wurfbainia villosa. Lineage (NCBI taxonomy): Eukaryota > Viridiplantae > Streptophyta > Magnoliopsida > Zingiberales > Zingiberaceae > Wurfbainia > Wurfbainia villosa. The sequence goes on along the minus strand of CM045990.1, from coordinate 32,147,834 downwards.
TTTTATATGAATGTTATGCTTATATGTTCCTAAATGATCATGTCACTACTTTTATATGAATGCTATGTCTATATGTTCATAAATGATCATGTCACTACTTTTATATGAATGCTATGCTTATATGTTCTTAAATGATCATCTCACTACTTTTATATGAATGCTATGCCTAAATGTTTTCTAGATGAACATGTCACTACTCTATGTCTAATTCTTGATGTATGGCTTTTGTGAGTAGGGAAGGATCTTGAACATGTCACTACTCTATGTCTAATTCTTGATGCTATGCCTAACTATTAGTCCTTGGACCTGAAGTCACCATGGTTCCCTACATAAGGAGTTGCATACTTTAGCTTCGTCAAACGTCACCCGTAAATGGGTGGACTATAAAGGCGATTACTGGGTATGTAACAAATTATGAGGAGGGATGTGAATGATGTAGATGGGATCTATCCCTCCTAAATGACGGGAATGACATCGTTATTCTTGATAGAGTGAGACCACGAAGTGCATGATCATGCCCAAATGAGTCAATATTATTTGATTAGAGTGAGTCTACTTGGAGTTCAAGATATAGATTGTACCGAGGATGACATGGTCTATGCCTCAATTAGTCAATCTAGATGTCAAGGATAGAGGGGCATTGTCACATATTGTGAGAGTCACAATTAGTAGTCACAAAGGTGATGTTGGAGCTCAACATTCTTGTAACTTGGGTAGTAATGATGTGTTGCTAGATACCGCTCATTGCTTATGTTTCTAAATCGGTTTAGGAGCATTACCAACGTTACAAGAACCTATAGGGTCACACACAAAGGGAAATTAGATGGAGATTAGGTTCATATGATGAACCATGAGGATTAGGCTCAAGGGATGAACCAAATTAGACTAACAGTAATCCAAATTAGACTAATTGAGTTAGACTCAATTTGATTCAAGTGTTAAATAAGTCTAATTTTGATTTGATTCATTGAGTCAATTTAAATTAATGAATAAAGATTCATTAAATCAAATTGACTTGAATCAAGTGGTTAAATTTGATCAACCATGGGAGATAAGAGGTCAAGTTTGACTTGACTTGAGAGGGAAGATGAATGGTCAATTTTGACTTGACCAATTGCCATGTCATGGTGACTTGGCATGGGGGCCGGCCAATGATGGTGTTCCACATCATCATGGACTTATCATGGGATGTCACCTCATGAGGGAGACCAAGAGCCATTGGCTCTTGGAGTTACATGCATGCATGTAACCCCCACCCAAATAAGTGGCCAGCCACTTTTCTTCATGATGTGAAGTTATTTGGTGAGTAACTTCATCTTCTTCCTTGTTCTTCCTCAAGCTCTCTCCCAGAGTGGTCGCTTGAACAAACTTGTTGTGGAAACTAACCTCTATTTTATTTCGCTAAGAAAATATCCTCGAGTGAGTATAGAGTCGAGCAATACGTAAACTGAACGAAATTTCCTGCAAAGCATTTGGACGAGTGAGATAAGCGAAGGGCGTCGGTACGAGGATAACGCTCTCATCATATAGATCTATGGTAGATCTAGGTTTTTCAATAACACATACATTTAGTTTTAATTTTTTTATATCTTCGCACAGATCCGTGGCCGGGCTTTCGAGGTTTCTGCAATACAAAAAGCAGTTTTTACAGCTCGGAAAGTTCAACATATATGAGGGGTGACAACCCTCGTATCTAAGATTTAGGAGATTTTATACAAGGAACCTTGGGGTAAACCTGATCTCCGATAACCGTGGGTAGAAGGATGTGATAGAACCGGAAATGGTTCACCACAGGGATTGATTCGACATCCTCGTACCGTCTATCCCGTCCTTGTAAGGAAGAGATAGCTCCCGGTAGATGCAACGGCTCATCGGGAGAGTGTATGATGTCCCTTCCACAAAACCATAGCTAGACGTTTAGACAACCCTTAGTTGACAACATGTTTTGTGATACACAAGCTTAACCGAAGTCCTAGAATCCCTTTTGAAGACCTTGGCACACTCCCTTCTTCCTCCCTGTGACACCGTATTAGAGTTTAGTCCATCGACAACCCTCGCAAATCGAAACCTCTTAGAGCTTACTTCTAAACAATTTCAACCACTGAACATATCGGTATTTGAATCTCAGTTCCTGTGAGATCAATAATCTTTTATTACTTGACGACATCCGTGCACTTGTGTGCATTGAGCGCGAGCGTGCACTTCGAGTCCTCGACGACCTCCGCCATGAGAATTGGGGACGCGTTCGCGTGCATCAAGTTTTTGGCACCGTTGTCGGGGACTGATCGATTCGATATCGAATCGAACAATGGAAAATTAGATCGAATTTAGGATTAGATTTATTTACTTGCTTTATTTTCTTTTTAGTTTGCCTTATTTACGTTAGTTCTAAAATTTTCCATATTTAGATTTAGTTTTAGATTTTCATATTTTTTTAGCAGTAGATTTCTATTTCCTTATTGCATCTTAGATTTTGTTAGCTAGATTGTTTTATTTCTTGATTCTTAGGATTAGGTAGCACTCCTAATTTTTTGTAGTTCGGTTTGTCGTATGCTTAGACGCTTAGGATTGGAAGGCCTGATTCCGATCGACTTAGAGATCGAACGAACCTTTCATCGCAGGAAAGCAGAACAACAAAGGATGGAGGATCAAGCCGCATCCGAAGTGAACATAAGTAGCCGACCTCTGCGGGATTACGTAGCTCCTAGCGCTAGAAGATTTAGGCCGAGTATAGCTGGACCATCTATTTCAGTGAACAACTTTGAACTAAAACCATCATTTATACATATGGTCTAGCAGAGTCAATTCAGGGGAGCTGTGACTGAAGACCCGAACAGGCACCTAGAGGCATTTTTAGAAATCTGCTTGACAATGAAGATGAATGGAGTCCCTACTGACGTGATCTGCCTGAGCTTATTCCCATTGTCATTGCGGGATAAGGCTAAGGCATGGCTTCACTCCCTACCTTCGGGAAGCATCACTATATGGGAGCAATGTGAGCAGCAGTTTTTGAACAAATACTTACCACCAAGCAAGACTGCTCACATGCGCCATCTCATCACTAGCTTCCGTCAGAAGGAGGGGGAGTCCTTATTCAAAGCTTGGGATCACTACAAGGGGCTACTCTACCAATGCCCCCACCACGGACTGGAGAGGTGGCCGGTGATCCACATCTTCTATAATGGGATCACGTACGCCATGAAGATGTCCCTGGATTCTGCTACAAGAGGAGCACTGATGAACAAGACCATAGAGGAAGCAGAGGAGCTAATAGAAGAGGTGGCCCAGAACCACCATCAATGGGCTTTTGAATGTGGTCAACCAACGTCTGCAGCGGGACGATACACTGTCAACTCCATGGACCAGCTGGCAGCAAGGATGGATGTGCTTAGCAGATGGTTTGAATCTTTGAATCCTTCATCTGCATGTGCAACCATTGACTTTGGAGAGGGAGCGATAGCGTATCGAGAGGACCACTATGGAGGGCAGGGAACCTTAGAGGAATAGATTGAGCATATTGATGCAGTTGGGGACTATATTCAAAGGCCCAACAATTTATACTCCAATACCTACAATCCCGGATGGAGGAATCACCCGAATTTCTCCTATAGGAATAACTCGAGAAACTCCCAACCATCAGGAGGGTATGGGCAGCAGTAGGGCAATGGGCATCAACCACAGAAGTCCAGACTAGAACTGATGATGGAGGACTTCATTGCTACCCAAACTAAGGCCAATGAGGAATTTCATCGCCAACATCAGAAATCTGAAGAATCACTCAGAGACTTAAAGGCCACCGTTGATGGCCTTGCAAGTCACACCAGGATGTTGGAGACGCAAGTGGCTCAGATAGCCCAAACTGTGTCGCAATCTGTGAAGAGATCTCCAGTGAGTCAAGCTAAAGAAGAAGGAGTGAGGCAGAGTAGCAAATTCGCCAAGGGGTGTGCAACCATGATTACCCCCCTACCTGACCAAGCTGAAATTGAAAATAAGATTCCACTACAGCTTGAGGACCCCAGTGAATTTGTTATCCCCTGCTCAATTTATGTGTAGAGCTTCGATGAAGCTCTATGCGACTTGGGGTCATCATTCAGTGTGATGCTCTATGTATACTATCTGAAGATGAGACTGAATGAGCTCCAACCAGCGAATCTTGGTATTCGTATGGGGGATGACTCAGTTAAGGAGCCCGTCGACTTGCTAGCACACGTGCCTGTGGTGATTGAGGATTTCGTGATACCCACGGACTTCATCATACTGGACACATGACCCAATCCCCAGAATCCCATTATTTTGGGAAGTCCTTTTCTGGCAACTGCGGGAGCGTGCATAGATGTGAAGGCACACCAGATCTCCCTGGAGGTAGATGGGGAGATCATCCTTTCAGCCTTTCGGAGCACAAAGCCCCCTAACTCGATAGCTTCACGTTTAGCAGAATGAAGTCGGAGCCATCAGATGAAGCTTCCGAGATGGATGAATGGAGGTTCACTGAACCTTCAGAGCCAAGTTGATAGTGGAGTGCGGTCGAGCTAAATGACCTTAAATAAAGTGCTTTTTGGGAGGTAACCCAAGTTTAGTTTTTAGATTTCCCTTTGATTGTATTGCATGCATTTATTCAATTTGAGTTTTGATTTCCATCTCATTTAGAGTTAGTACTAGAAAGGAACTTCGCTAGGTAAAAATAAAATCCATATTAGCCTACACGGTAAAGTGTATGAGGAAATTTGGACCATTACGCAAAAAGGGGAGAAAAATGGGGACACACGGCCTGACCGTGTATTTTCCCACGGTTGTGCCTGACTGACCCGAGGCGCACATGGCCTGGCCGTGTGTTTTCACACAGCCATGTCGTGCAAGGTTAAAAGGGGCGAGCCGTGTGTTTTCACCCCATTTGCGTGTGTGCTTTGAGTGCTCTTGCCCTAGCCATGTGGTTTCATCTCTCCTGCCACCTAGAAGCTCTTCTAGCCTCAAAGGAAGCCAAAAGAAGCAAGGATGAGGAGGACCAAGCATGTAGCACCTCGATCCGGCGGTTTGGAGCCACGAACAAGGAGAGTCGACGCCCCTCAAACTCCGGATGAGGGTAACACCCTACCAACTCTTTGTTGGATCGATGCGGTTCGCTAGAGGGGGGGTGAATAGCGAAACAAAACTTTTACGAAATCGTTCTTTGAAAGTCGAATAGATAATTTGCAGCGGAAATAAAAACAATAAATGAAAGAGACAATTCTTTTTACTTGGTTCGTAGCCTTCAGCTACTACTCCAAGGCCCTAGTGGTCCTTGACCACGCACGGAGGGCAAAATACTAAACGAACTCCTTCTCGTTGGAGGTAGGAGTTAATCGATACAAGAACAAAAACTTGAGGTAGAGGGACACTCCCCCTTTCCTCGTTTTGATAGAAAAAGAGCTTCGAAAAAGTAAATGAACAACGAATATAAATCTAAAACCGACGTACAAAAAATAAAAGAAAGTTAAACCTAGACGTCGGAGAAGAAGCACTTCATTGTCGGAGAGTTGTAGCTTTGTGAAGGCTCTTGGAAGCTTAGAATTGATGAGAAAACCCTAGGTTATGACCTCCTTTTATAGCCTTTGAGCCCCTTTTCGAGAGGAACCCTAGCCAATCACAATTGAGCACCAATCTCCTTAAAATGGGGTGATAAGCCTTGACTCCTTGAATCTGATCATTGACCATCAGTCGACTGATGGCCATCATCGGATGGCATTGATGCGATTCTCGACTGACGATCGATTGACGGCATACGAGTCCTCCGCCGCTTGACTGATGCTTGCTGCAAGGCAAAGTTAGCTTAAAGAAAATATTATTTCAACGGCCTTCGACCGTCCGATCTCGACCTAGACCATCGATGGGATGTCTTTGGTCGGATCTACACTTAAGACCATCCCCGTAAGGAGGATACGACCTCACTTACGCTCGCACACACGAGCTTTCCTCGATACTTACCATGTCGCTTTTGCTTCCGGCCTTCCACTCGATTCCTTCGGCTCCCTCCGAAGTCACTCGAGTGTCGCCCGACCACCGCGGCTTCCTCTGGGTGTCGCTAGCCTTCAGCTCCAGCTTTAGCACTTTTCTGCACACTCAATTCAGCTCGTGAGATAACGATATATCCTTGACTTTGCGTCTTTTGCCATAATCAAAATATAGGTTCGACTTAGGTGCCCCTGCACCAACACTCTTCTTTTTCGCAATAATGAACATAGAGATATATATATATAATATGCTTTCTACTCGTAAACTCACTGCTACTAGGTACCTAAATGAAGATTTGCTAGAGTCTTTAGAGTTTTTGGGTGACATTCAAGCCCTATTTGCAAAAATGGGGTCGGAAGAGATGATGGAAATAAGACACCCAACCTACCCTAGGATAGTTCTAGAGTTTTTGAGTTCCTTAGAGGTGGAAATTTTAACCGGTAGAGAGAGCAAAGAGGGTAGGATAACTTTTAGGATTTTTAACATTGAGCATGAATGGACCCTTCACCAATGGAATTCATGCTTTGGCTTACCGAGTGGGGGAGAGAGAACCCCTATTGGGTTTAACCCTCGGATATTTTTGACTGAGTTGACAGGGGAGCACGCTTATGACCCTTCTAGGGCCAAAGCGTCGTGCCTCCAAAACCCCATCTTCCCATACCTCCACTGCATCATGGCCAGTACCATATTTGGTCGTGGGGAGAGTGACAAAGTAGTTAGAGCTAGCAAGCTGCTTTGCCTATGGGATATGCTACAAGAAAATAGTAGCATCGATGTAGGGTCCCACTTCATCAGACACTTAGTGAAGATGGGCAAAGCATCACGAGGAGAGATCAATGTGGGAGGCCTACTTACCCACATTTGTCATAGGATGGGGTACGATTACACTGCATTAGAGAGTATAGAGGGGAGCCCTAGGATCGACCTAGGAGTGTGCATGGCCATGAAGATGATTGTGAGAGGACACTCCTTATGCTTTGTAAGGAAAAATCTGATGGCCATTAGGCTCCCCGACCCTGATTGTACCACCATCACTGCACGCATCGACTGACACTTAGACCTGATATTGGAGTCCCCTCCACATGAGGGACCACCCACATCGGTGCCCATCTCTCCCTCTTTACATCACTCTCCCTCCAGTCCACACATGCATAGGAGCCCACTAATCCACACTGACATGAGCCTAAACCTGCACCACCACCTTTTTCCACTTTTGAGCAGGATGCAGGTACGTCGGCCTATGATTTCTTGGAGTTATGATCGCACCTCGACGACATATATGTTGAGTAGCAGACATAGAGGCAGCGATGGGAGGAGCAGAGTGCCCACACGCAAAAGGAGTTCCAGGGTTTTCGAGAGCACTTCCAGTGGGCTGAGGAGTTCTATGATGAGGCTCGCATATACTTCCAGAAGGAGGCTGCTCATCGCCAGGAGATGCGACGACACATGCATGCCCAGCAGGCACAGTGGGCTAGGGAGAAGGAGCACCAAGCAGCCGCTACATCCACCAGCTCTCAAATCAACCACATGTACATGTGGCATCAGTGGCTCAGCAGCAGGTTCTCCCAGGATCCCGAGATGTCGAGGCTCCCAGACATTCCACCTCGTCCTCCATACTAGAGGTATATTTTCATTTAAGTCTGGGTGGGACCCCAAATTTTATTTTGTTTAGTTCCTAGCAGTAGTTTCTTTCCTGGTATTTGCGTTATTATTAGCATTCATTTATTCATGCATAGGTTGTTGAGTTTCTTGTAGTACTTAGTTTTTGTTATTTGTAAAGCTGCCTCAGTAGTGTTTTTAAAGTTACTTATATGAGTTTTTCCCATAGGTAGCTTAAATTCATTTATCTCGTGGTATTTTATTTTATTTGATCTAATGAATGTTCTAGACTTACACTGGTTAGCTATATTTTAACACCTTCACATGTCGAATGTTCTGAAAGAGAGAATCTAGTACATACCTAGTTATGATTCATCTCAGTAGTCTAGTACTTTAAAATCCATAGGTGACTCTAGATTTAGCATTTTAGTTACTGGAGATGCTCAGATTGTGTAAGCTCATTCGAAAAAATCAAAATCCCGATGAGCCAAAGAATAAAAGAGGGAAAGGAAACGAGAAAAAAAAAAGAAAACAAGAAAAAAGAGAGAGAGAGAAAAGACTATGAGGGATAAAAAATAGTTGTCGTGAGTGGAAATGGCTAGGTGCCCCTTTGAGACCGAGTTAGGTTACTGAGGAAACATCTACCAATTTCTCTCAATATCGAACATGCCTTTGAGACTTTGTGCTAGATTTAGGAAACGACCGTTGCTTTGTGCAGGTAAGTGCCTAAGAGCCGGAGACCTTAGGAAAGCTATAGGATGACAACTTAACTCACAATGGAACGAGTATCCTCTAAGAATGATTCGCTTAGCACGAGCATGAGGAGCTAACTAAGTGAATTTCTAAAATATATTTATTTTTCTTTGATTGCAAATACCACTTGATAAATTTAGTTAACATGCTAAGTATGGAATAATATTTTTTTAAAATTTTATGGCGCTGAGGTTTGCTTTAGGACAAGCAAAGATTTAAGTCTAGGGGAAGTGATGTGAGCAAAACATATAGGATTTTAGGAATAGTTTTCTCTCACATATCATTACATTTTATGTTTGTTTCATGCATATTTCACTTTGTTTTGTATGCATTTCATATTTTCTGGTGCGGAGATCTACTTTTTATACTTTTGTGTGTAGGATAGCATTTCATGGGAAAATGGCACATTTTTGGAGCAAAAATGGAGCAATTTGTTGAGCACAGACCTTTCGAAGCGAAATGGATCAAAATAGAGTCTCCACGAAAAGACACGGCCAGGCCATGTGAAAACACATGGCCGTGCCTTTTTTCCAGTTCAATTTCCAAGCGAGATTTCATCTATTTTCTAGCCTTGCACATGACCAGGCCGTGTGAAATTCACACGGCCATGTGGCGGCGCTGCAAATTCAAGGAAATAGAGTTTTTTCAAGCATTTATGGAAAGTCGGAGCCGCCTCTGTATATAGGAAACTCATCCAAGAGGCGAGGTATCATGAGGGAGCCTCCTAGGGCTCCCAAACCCTAGGAGGAGGCACGACGGCTAGGACGGCACACCGAAGCCCTAAAAATCTTTGGGGAGGTCCACGCTTTGCACTTCAACATCGGAGAGAAGACCACGTAGGCATTGTAATTCCTTGTTCCTGCACTTTATTTCTAATGTATTCAAACATGTACATGCTTTGTAATTCCTCTCTTATATACATGGAGTAGTTCCTTCGATTCTAGGATTAGGGAGTAGCTTGTCTACGCATTACATGTTGGTTCATGTTAAATTCTATTTTTGAGTTTAATCTAGCAATTGGAAATTGTTTATACCCATATATGTGCGTGTTTGGTTTTCTACCTGCTGTGCTTAGGTGATACGAGGGGTGACATCCCTCGTATCTAATATTTAGGAGATTTTATACAAGGAACCTAGGGTTAAACCTGATCTCCTGTAACCGTGGGTAGAAGGATGCGATGGAATCGAAAATGGTTCGTCGCAGGGATTGATTCGACATCCTCGTACCGTCTATCCCGTCCTTGTAAGGCAGAGATACCTCCCGGTAGATGCAACGGCTCATCGGGAGAGTGTATGATGTCCCTTCCACAAAACCATAGCTAGACGTTTAGACAACCCTTAGTTGACAGCATGTTTTGCGACACACAAGCTTAACCGAAGTCCTAGAATCCCTTTTGAAGACCTCGGCATGCTCCCTTCTTTCTCCTGTGACACTGTATTAGAGTTTAGTCCACCAACAACCCTCGCAAATCAAAACCTCTTAGAGCTTACTTTCGAACAATTTCAACCACTGAACATATCGATATTCGAATCCTAGTCCATGTTGGATCGATAATCTTTTATTACTTGACGACATTCGTGCACTTGCGGGCGTTGAGTGTGAGTGCGCACTTCGAGTCCTCGATGTCCTCCATCTTGAGATTTGGGGATGCATTCACGTGCATCATCGGAATGTTACTAAAGTCTTTGGCCAAAGCATTACATGTTTAGAGTATGGTACTCTTGGATGCATGTGCAGTAACTAGAATCCGGAGGATGAGGAAGTAATACTTGGGCTAGGTGTTGTTAGGGCAATCTCTTGTCAGGATTAGGTTTTGATGTGTGTGGCAAAGGGTTTAAGTTAGTTTGTTATGATTTGATATGTGCGTTGAAGTCGTGCAGGACTTAGTAATTCGCACATGGAGCCGTGGCGAGTTTCACATCTCATGACTCGGTCCTTGAGTCGGGAAGGATAGCTTTGCGGAAGTCGTGCGCTTGGAGCATCCGAGGGATGGTCGGACGAGGAGCTTGGAGTGAAGCCGGAGGAAATAGACTTCGAGGCAAGAGACGCGAAGGAGCATTGCAGTGTTGTACGCCTGATGCTGCCGAGGGACGTGGCCGAGAACGAAGAGAACTTCGAAGGTGAGGGACTTCGAAGGATGAGAGTGAGCGAATGTAACCCGGGAAGGGATAGCTCTTAGGTGAAACTTGGCCATTTGGCCAAGTGTCGGATGATTTTTCCCGACACCAGTCGACTGCCATGTCATGGCGGTCAATGATCGCCCGAGTCGATGGGTTCGATCGACCGTCTAATGCTGGATCGAGTTGATCGATCATTGCCGACGGATCGGTCGATCGATGGCGTTGATCACGGCGACCAAGGGACGACAATGATCGATGGCACCGCGGCACGGGCACAGAATGGAGTCGACCTCGTTGAGGACTCGACTGATCGAGCATCAGTCGACTGATGGTAGGATCAGTCGACTGATGCCAGTACCGTTGGATGGAATCCAACGTGGAAAGCGGTCGTTATTGGGCAACGACTACAGGACCAGTCGACTGATCGAGGGCATCAGTCGACTTCTCCTGTGTCAATGGGAAGAAACCCTCTTCCTCTATAAAAAGGAAGAGGATGGGGCTTTGGGAGGTAAATGCTTGAGCTCTAAACTTCTCCCAAAGTGCCATACACGATTCCCTACTCTTCTTACTTGCTTTTACTTCAATCTTATTGTAAGAAGAGTGATCTTGATTGTAAAGGTTACCTCTACCTAGCTTGGTGCAAAGGAGAGACCAATAGTGATTGGCTTTGGCGGAGTGATTCACCGTGGACGAATCGGACCGTGGATTAGCGGCGTAGCCGTGAACCACGTTACATCTCGGTGTTTGTATTGTTTGTTTATCTTTTGCTTTGTCTTTATTTATATTTGCATATTCCGCTTGCGCTAATGTTTTGTAGACGAGCAAAATACGACATCCAACGATCGAGGGCTATTCACCCCCGTCTAGCCGGCCGTTTCGATCCCCAACAAGTGGTATCAGAGCAAGGTTGCTTGTCACCGGACTAACCGCCGCAACAAGCTCTTCATCAAAAGATGGCCGGCTCGAACATTCATCCGCCGAAGTTCGAAGGGGAATTCGCTTGGTGGAAGAAGCGAATGGAGGTATTCTTCGAAACCGACTTTGAAATCCTTTTAATAATGGAAAACGGTTTCGAGTTGCCTAGGAACGAAAATGGGGAGCCATTGGAGAAATCAAGGTGGAGCAAGAGGCAAAGAGAATAATACTTGGCAAATTCAAAGGCCAAGCATCACCTATACAATGTCCTCCCCCAACAAGAAGTCAACCGAATAGGAGAGTGTGCAAGTGCCAAGGAGATGTGGGAGAGATTGGTTGAACTTCATGAAGGCACTTCGAAAGCCAAACTTGCAAGGAGAGACCTCCTCCGCTCCCAACTATCAAATATCAAATTGGAAAAGGGAGAAAAGGTAACATCATTGCATTCTAGATTTAAAGAAATTTTAATTGGGCTAACAAGTGTAGGAGAAAAGCTCTCCAACCGGGATATGATAATGAAGGTCATAGATGCCTTTCCCCGGTCCTCAAGATGGAGCTCCATGGTGGATTCGTTTTACATCTCCAAGAACTTGGAAGTAAGTACCTTGGAGGAGTTCTTCTCAACAATGGAGCTTCATGAAACGAGACTTGAAGGAATAGTTGAAGAGCCTAGAATCCAACCTTCAAGAGGAGTAGCCTTGATGGCCAACAAGGGGAAGAAGAAGATGGAAGTCCCCTCCTCCTTCGATGAAGAAGCATTCTCATCCTCCTCCATGGATAGCATGGAAGAAGCATATATGGTAAGGAGGGTAAGACATTCTTTAAAAGGTTTTTATTTTAATAAATCTAATGATAGGAGGGGAAGACCAAGAGGAAAGGTGATTTGTTACAATTGCCAAGGGGAAGGACATATAAGGGATAATTGTCCTCTCCTAAACAAGACCAAAGAAGAGAGGAAGAAGAAAGAAGAAAAGAAAAAGAAAAAGGGGAGTAAAAAGAAGGAAGAAGAAAAGAAGGCCAAGGAAAAAGGAAAGACCATGGCTCTCAAAACAAAGACATGGGATGACCTTGCTTCCTCATCCTCATCAGAAGAAGAAGAACATGTCTACTCAAATTTAGCACTGATGGCTTTTGATGATTTGGATTGCTCCTCCTCCTCAAATGAAGAATCAAGCACAAGTGGGGAGAGCTCAAATGAAGGGGGAGCCTCCTCTACATCCTCATCCGAAGAAGAGGATTTGGTAAGTGAGGTAACAAATCTACCCCCTAAGCAAATTATGTCTATGATTTCTAGCCTCACTAAGGACTTATTTAGAGCCAAGAAAAAGAACAAAAGCATGCTTGACCAAATTAAGGAATTAGAGAAAAAATTAGAAAAAGCATGTTTTAATGATAATGATGATGATGCATGTTCACATGATAAATATATGCCATTTGATGTTAATGATGCATGCATAGAAGAAAATAGGGCTTTAAGAGAGAAAGTAGATTATTTAACCAAAGCCCTAGAAAAGTTTACAATTGGCTCAAACACCTTGAACATGATTATAGGGAGCCAAAGAGCTAGCTTCAATAAGAAAGACCTAGGATACAAAGAAAAGAAAAATGAAAAGGCCTATAAATGCCTAATTGCTAGGGGACAAGAAAAGAAGAAAGTAATAGCTAGGAAATGGATTCCTAAGGAGTATCTAGTGAACCCCATAGGCAAGAACTTATTTTGGGTTCCAAAATCCATCCTTAAGGGTTAGAAAACCCCTAGGGTAGTCAACCATATGCAATTGACCTATATCATATTTTGGTTGACTTAGGATGGCGGGACAACATTTTGAAATAGTGTTAGGTGATGATAACGTGCCTATAAATAGTTAATAATGCTTAAATCATGATGATTAATGTAATTGCTATGTATGTTTGCAATCATGATTTATGATTTTGATATTTGGCACATAATCATGTGAAATAGGTTTAAATCATGCTTTAGGTGATACTTTGCTTATTATCATGATATAATACCTAATGCATGATTACAATTTGATGAATACATGTGTTTTATGATCATAATATGAATTTAAGTCATATATATCTTTATGATCATGTTGAGTGGATGATACTTAACCTTGATAGAATTGTATGAATATAATGGTTAAGTATATACAAATACCCCCTAGGATGCATCTCACACTCACCATAGGCTACTTTGATTGAAAACTTAGCATGGGTGAGATGTTAGGATGATACAAATGTCCACTAATGCCTATGGCATTTAGATGGTCATTTAAAGTATCAAAATAGCAATAATAGACCAATCATGGGGAAGACTTATGTTTAATTCATAGACATATTGCCCAAAGATCATGGTTGGATATTTCATTTGTTTTCAAAACAATTTCTTAATCTAAAATCTATGTATTCATGTTTTGAAACAATTGGAACCGAAACTAGGTGTTAAAATGAATACTATCATGATCAAAAACCTAGTAGTTTTTAAACCTTTTGGATTTTTAGCAAATAACAGAAAATATAATGATTTTTCATGAAAAACTATTTTTCATTGATAGATATACTTACAAGAAATATGTTCCCCAAATTTCATGATTTTTCGAATTTTCTGGAATTTTTAATGCATTTTCAAATTCGTCCGAAAATCAAAGTTACGAATTCGCGTGCGATTGGATCGTAGTTGCGAACCAAATCAGACTAGTTAAGACCGAATTTAGGTTTTAGACTAATTTTTGGTATTTTCCTTCTATTATACTTGATGCAATGAGTTTATAACTTAGTGTTAATCTTTTTTGATGGTGTCAAAGGGGGAGAAATGATTATGTGCTATATCATGTTTATGTTTACATGCTTTCTTTCCTTAGAAATTTTTATCAAATATTTTTACCTAACTTAAACGGATTGCCACACATCAAAAAGGGGGAGATTGTTAGGGAAATCTCTTGCCATGATTAGGTTTTGATGTGTGTGGCAAAGGGTTTAAGTTAGTTTGTTATGATTTGATATGTGCGTTGAAGTCGTGCAGGACTTAGTAATTCGCACATGGAGCCGTGGCGAGTTTCACATCTCATGACTCGGTCCTTGAGTCGGTGAAGGATAGCTTTGCGGAAGCCGTGCGCTTGGAGCATCCGAGGGACCGCCGGACGAGGAGCTTGAAGTGAAGCCGGAGGAAGTAGACTTCGAGGCAAGAGACGCGAAGGTGCATTGCAGAGTCGTGCGCTTGATGCTGCCGAGGGACGTGGCCGAGAACGAAGAGAACTTCGAAGGCGAGGGACTCCGAGGGATGAGAGTGAGCGAATGTAACCCGGGAAGGGGTAGATCTTAGGTGAAACTTGGCCATTTGGCCAAGTGTCGGATGAGTTTTCCCGACACCAGTCAACTGCCATGTCATGGCAGTCGACTGCTCTGAGTCGATAGTTCGATCGACTGGTCTAATGTGGCTGGATCAAGTTGATCAGTCGACTTGAACAACGGTCGGTCGGTGATGGCGATTAGTCGGCGCCAAGGCGGCGGTCGGTGATGGCACTGCGCAGACGCGAGAATGGAGTCGACCTCGTTGAGGACTCGACTGATCGAGCATCAGTCGACTGATGGTGGGATCAGTCGACTGATGCCAGTACCGTTGTATGGAATCCAACGTGGAAAGCGGCCGTTATTGGGCAATGGCTACAGGACCAGTCGACTGATCGAGGGCATCAGTCGACTGCTCCTGTGTCAACGGGAAGAAACCCTCTTCTTCTATAAAAAGGAAGAGGATGGGGCTTTGGGAGGTAAATGCTTGAGCTCTAAACTTCTCCCAAAGTGCCATACACGATTCCCTACTCTTCTTACTTGCTTTTACTTCAATCTTATTGTAAGAAGAGTGATCTTGATTGTAAAGGTTACCTCCACTAAGCTTGGTGCAAAGGAGAGACCAATAGTGATTGGCTTTGGCGGAGTGATTCACCGTGGATGAATCGGACCGTGGATTAGCGGCGTAGCCGTGAACCACGTTACATCTCGGTGTTTGTATTGTTTGTTTATCTTTTGCTTTGTCTTTATTTATATTTTCATATTCTGCTTGCGCTAACGTTTTGTAGACGAGCAAAATACGACATCCAACGATCGAGGGCTATTCACCCCCCTCTAGCCGGCCGTTTCGATCCCCAATAGGTGTGACAAAGTCAACTTAGTGGGAATTGACACAAGAGATCATGTCCTGAACCAAGTGGGTATAAGATGAGTGAAAGGAATGGTGCACGATTCATTGTAGCTACTGAAGGGTATCAGAAATAGTTCTGTGATCAACCGTTGATTTTTCGGTTAATTGGGAATCATGATGTACTACTAGGTGACACTTATGATCATTCTATAATTAATGGTTAATTATAGATGGCCAACATAAATCAGAAACCTATTTGGTCACACACACAACGAGCGTAATCCAAAGGATTTAAAACAAGTTTGAGAATAGGATTCTCAGATCGAGAGAGACTTGGTTTTGTTGGACCAAACAAAGAGCGAGTATGAAATTATTTCAGTCGCATCAGAAGCATGGATGAGTTGAGTCTTATAAAGACATGATGGATGAACCAAATTGATTTGGTTCTAATCCAATGGTGAAAAATAAATCAAAGTGATTTGGTTTGTTTTAAACGAATGAACCAAAGTTGGTTCAGTTCGTTTTAACTTAAAATAGACCAACGCGGTTTGGTTTATTTTAACTTAAGTTATTGGATGGGGTTAACGGATTTTGGTTATGAACCAATAACCGTTAGGAGAATATGTTCTCTATAAAAATACGGATAAAGGGTTTTTCTTGGAGAATTAATTGGTTTAAGGGTTTTGGAAACCCTAGCCTCCTTTCCTCCTTCTTACCGCCCAAGCCAAGGTGGTTGTTGCCCACCTTTGTGTCGCCGCCCCCCCCATTGGAGCTGCTGCCTCTCTTCGTTGTTGGCCATCCACTAGGTATCGTCGTCCTTTGGGTCACCCTCAGCTGCCGGCCAACCTCCCTTGGTCGCCGGCGACCAAGGAGTAACCGACCAAGCCTTTGGTCAACCCCTTCTTCCACCACAACAAGCTGTCCAGTTTTGGACAGCATGATCCCCTTCGCGTGGAGAGGCCGTTTGGTTGGTGTTTTGTGCTCTGACAGCGGTCTACTTGCCGGGGATGGGATCTCCAGCAATTCTCATAGGTGGAGGGTTAAGTTTTCGTCAAACGGTTGACGAAAACCGCTTCCAACAAGCGAGTTTGTAAAACTCGTTTTTGGGATCCGAATTATTTTGGATTGTGATCGTCTGTCGGATCACATCGTCTTCAACTCGAGCCTAGTGACTTTTGTGAAGGTGAGGCACGTGGCTTTGAGAAGCTATCCCGATGATACTCGGCGTGGATATGGATAGAGGCGATTGTAGCGAGGGTCGCTACGGTTGAAGTTGTTCCCACTACACGTGATCCGTCAGGTATACCTAGTATAAGTTTCCTTTTATTGTAAAATTTTAAATAGTGATTATGTCTACACATGTTGTATCCTGCATGTGTGTGATGTGTGTGTTGTAATAAATTAGATTTATTTCTTTTATTGCTTCCGCTGTGTGCAGGTTTACGAAACGTGTTCGAACACACACTCGTCGCGGTGCTGGGGAAACCTAAACAGTGGTATCAGAGCCAAGCTATGTTCCAACATAATCATAAAATTATTTTGCAATAGTCATAATTGTATTTATGGAAATTTTCTACTTTTGGAAAGTTTAGAAGTATTTATGGAAATTTTCTACTTTTGGAAAGTTTAGAAGTATTTATGAAAATTTTATACTTTTGAAAAGTTTAGAAGTATTTATGGAAATTAACACTTTCCATAAATAAAATATGTGATTAGATTTGGAAGTTTTTTTTCCAAATTTAATCACGATTTGATTTGGGAAATCAAATCTCAAACATATTTTATTTCCATAAATAGTTATGACAAATAAGGAAATTCAAATTGGAAATTTCCTAATGTGATTAGGAAATTTCAATTTAGGAAATTTGTTTCCTAAATTAAATTTGACTTTTCTTAATTAAGACTTTCCATAAATAAAATATGTGATTAGATTTGGATTTTTATTTCCTAATTTAATCATGATTTGATTTGGGAAATCAAATCTAAAACATATTTTATTTCCAAAATAAATATGACAAATAAGGAAACTATTTGTATATGCCATAATTGTATGTCATGTAATTGCATTAGATGCATATCATTATGCCATGTTTGTCGTGAGATGTAGATGTATGTCATGTGTGTCATGTCATGTAGATAATAGTTATTTGCATGCAAAGTGGATGAAACATTAAATCCCTTACACAACATTAAAGCCTACACCTTCCATTAATATGGTTAGAACCAGAGTTCCGTTTCTTGTTTGGGTTGTTGAACTCTCTCCAAGCCCGGCTCGAACCTGAACATGTTCAAACCATTGGAATAGTTTATTACTAATATGGTAAGAGTCAGAGGTCAATCGTTAGTTTGGGTTATTGGACTCTCTCTAAGCCTGACTAATTGGTTGAATGCACTCTAACCATATTAAAACTATTTCCCGATTAATGGGATGACTTTAACATGGAGCATCGACTTGTTGGACTCTCTCCAAGGTCGATGTGAAGGGAGGTGAAGTTGGGTACTAGGCATATAATGCATAATTGTTAATGAGTTAACAACTCGATGTATGTGTGAACATTCAATTAGTTGATAGCACATTATGATAATTGCATATATGTGATATGCAATTGGTATACTTGATACCTACCATCGTAGCTAAGAATGACTTGTTGAACTCTCTCCAAGGTTGTTCTTATCTATGTTGGATATCAACCCATTCGGAGATGGACCTATGATCTTTCAAATTAATTTTGAGGGTTTTTGAAATTCTAAAAATCAATGAGATTTTGTAAATGTATGTTGATGCATTTTAAAATCATTTTCTCATATATATTTGATTTGTATTTCTAGGCTAATCGCTTGATCATGATGTCTTTGAATTTGCGCTTTATTTTGGATTGGAATAAATTGACTAGGCCAAACTTCTTGGACTGGCTTAGAAACTTGAGAATCGTTCTCATGGCTACAAAGCTTGAGTATGTCCTCGAAGCGCCTCTTCCCGCCCGTCCTAGTGATGACGCAACTCTGGACCAATTGTTGGCCCATCAGAAAACATGTGATTGATTCTGAACTAGTGAGTTGCATCATGCTAGCCATGATTGTTAGGGCAATCAACCCATGATATGGTTTTGATGTGTGTGGCAAAGGGTTTAAATTAGGATGATTGGATTTGATATGTGCGTTGGAGTCTTGCAGGACTTAGTAATTCGCACATGGAGCTTAGGCAAGTGTCACCACTTATGACCTCATGATTGAGTCAGAGAAGGAGCATTGCAGAGTCGTGCGCTTGATGCTGTTGAGGTACCGCCGGATGAGATGACTTGAAGAGAAGCCAAAAGAGCAGACTTCGAGGGCAAGAGATGTGAAGGAGCATTGCAGAGTCGTGCGCCTGATGCTGCCGAGGGACGTGACCGCAAATGAATAGAGCTTCGGCGAGGGACTTCGAGTGAGATAAGAGAATGAGTGAATTGTAAGTAGCTCATTAGGTGAACTTGGCCAAATGGCTGAGTGTCGGAGGCTCGACTGAAAGGGTTGAGGTTTACCCGACCACCGGAAGCTCAAACAAATGTTAAGTTTGAGCTTCACACGGCACCAGTCGACTGCCATGTCATGGAAGTCGACTGCTCCAAGTCGATCGGCAATCGACTGGTGTTAGCTGCTAGATCAAGTCGACATCAGTCGACTGCTTAAGGGAAGTAGCCGACTGATAGCACTGTGCACGGGCACAGAAGCTAGTCGAGCTCGCGGGCACTCGATTGGAAGTCGACATCAGTCGACTGATGAAAGCATCAGTCGACTGATCATATGACTGTTGAAAAATTGGTCATGGATCCCGCGAATCCGGTCTAGTCAGAAGTCGTTATTGGGCAGGCTCACCTTGGATCGGGCCGATCGATCGGGGCATCGATCGGCCAGATATGGGAAGAAACCCTCTTCCTCTATAAAGAGAAGGGGTGAGGGCCTTTGGGAGGCTAATGCTCATGCTCTAAACTTCTCCCAAGTGCCCAACACATTTTCCATCCTCTTAGTTAAGCTTATTTACATTATATTGTAAGAGGAGTGATTCTTGTGTAAAAGAGGTTACCTCCACCTAGCTTGGTGCAAAGGAGAGATCTAGTGGATAGATTGAGGCGTGATTCACCTTGGACGAATTGGACTATGGATTAGCGGTGAGGCCGTGAACCACATTACATCCTTTGTTAGCATTGTTTGGTATCTTGCTTATCTTTATTGTTGTTTAATTATATTTTCCGCTTGCGCTAACGATAGTTGTAGACGATCAACGAACGACTACCATCGTCTATGATAATGACTATTCACCCCCCCCTCTAGCCGGCCTACGATCCCCTACAAGTGGTATCAAAGCCAAGTCGCTTGTCAAGGACTAACCGCCGCAACAAGCACAATCAAGGATGGCCGGATCCAACATTCACCCACCAAAGTTCGAGGGAGAATTCTCTTGGTGGAAGAAGAGAATGGAGGTATTCTTCAAAACTGACTTTGAAATTTTGTTAATAATGGGAAATGGTTTCAAGGTACCTAAGGGTGAAGATGGGGAGCAAATAGAGAAGACAAGATGGACAAAGAGACAAAGAGAGGAGTACTTGGCAAATTCGAAGGCCAAGCATCACTTCTACAATGTACTCCCCCAATAAGAAATCAACCGGATTGGAGAGTGTGCAAGTGCTAAAGAGATGTGGGAGAAGCTAGTAGAGCTTCATGAAGGTACCTCGGAGGCTAAGCTTGCAAGGAGAGACCTCCTCCGCTCTCAACTATCAAATATTAAACTTGAAAATGGAGAAAAGGTAACCTCATTACATTCTAGGTTTAAATAAATTTTAATTGGGCTAACGAGTGTAGAAGAAAAACATTCGAATTGGGATATGCTCATGAAAGCAATTGATGCTTTTCCCTGGTCATCAAAATGGAGCTCAATGGTGGACTCGTTCTACATGTCAAAGAACCTAGAAGTGAGCACCTTGGAGGAGTTCTTCTCAACCATGGAGCTCCATGAAACAAGGCTTGAGGGAGTAATTGAAGAATCAAGTATCAAGCCATCAAGAGGAGTAGCCCTAGTAGCAAACAAGGGAAAGAAGAAGAAGATAGAAACTTCCTCCTCCTCCGATGAAGTATCCTCCTCCTCCTCCATGGTGTTAGTGATATATGAGAGATGTCCTAAGGCAATCGCCTTATGTTTGAACCATTTATATGATAAATGAAGATTCACTATTTGAGTATACATGTTTTCATGTATTTGATTAGATCTTAAACTCATTTATTGAATGTCCACGATACGATTCACAGCATGAGAGAATTTGTGATTTGATCACAACTAGTGAGTATCTCTACATGTGTAATTGTGATGTATCAGAATTATCCCTAGTCGATGAATTGATAGATTTGGACACCATTGATTCTGTCGAGACTAGCATGAGGTATACTCCTTGGTGTATCCAAGTAGCTGATTCTCACTGGCTAGAGACATTGTGATGTCCTGAGTTAATCATGGATGCTAGTTATGGTAACTAGTACATTGGAGTAAACAGCCGTAAGACTTCATATGATTCTCTGCATATATAGATATGTCAATGAAGTTCTTACTGTAGCTTAAGTGCGATGTTCTTTTGACTTGCAGTATTCAAGTCATCTTGATCATGAAGACTTATGCTTTGACATATTAAGCAAGCATCTCTGAAGAGATGTGGACCTGGGATGATTGGGTATAAGTCGAAGTGATCGAAGGTGTTTGAATAGCCTACAAAGGATTCACCACTCCTTGCGAGGAGATGTATATCGATGGCCTCTCGTCGGATTGTTACTAAAGTCTTTGGCCAAAGCATTACATGTTTAGAGTAAGGTACTCTTCGATACATGTGCAGTAACTAGAATCCGTAGGACGAGGAAATGATACTTGGGCTAGGTGCGACGTAGTCAGGCTAGTGAGGACTGACACTATAGACCATGTCCCGAACGAAGTGGGTATAAGATGAGTGAAGGGAATGGGGCACGATTCATTCGAGTTGCTGAAGGGTTTCAGAAATAGTTCTGGATCAATATTTGATCTTTTCGGTTAATTGGGGATCATGATGTACTACTAGGTGCCACTCATGATCATTCTATAATTGATGGTTAATTATAGACGGCCAACATAAACCGAGAACCTATTTGGTCACACGCACAATGAGCGTAATCCGAAGGATTTAAAACGAGCTTGAGAATGAGATTCTCAGACCGAGAGAAACTAGGTTTGGTTGGACCAAACAAGAAGTGAGCATGAAATCGTTTCAGTCGCAATGGAAGCGTGGATGGGCCGTGTCTTATGAAGTCCTGATGGACGAACCAAAATGGTTTGGTTCTAATCCAACGGAGCAGAATAAACCAAAGGGGTTTGGTTTGTTTTAAACGAATGAACCAAAGTTGGTTCGGTTCGTTTTAATTTAAAATAAACCATCATGGTTTGATTTATTTTAACTTAAATTAATGGAGCGGGTTAACGGGCCTTTGGTTATGATCCAATAACCATTAAGAGAATTTGTTCTCTATAAAATAGGGCTTAAGGGTATTTGTTAAACCCTAATTGAGGCAACCCTAGTTTTTGGCAACCCACCCTCTCCCTCTAGTCGGCGCCAACCCTATTGCCGCCGCCCACCTCCTCCAACCGGAAACCAGATGCTGCTGTCTTCTCCACTTGTCGGCATCGAGCTACGGCCGGAGGAGCTCCGATGATCATCCTTGGCTCCGGTGACAAGGTGAGCACATTGCTTTCCTTATTTGGCCGGCGCAAGGTCTCCACCAAAGCTGTTCAGTTTTCTGGACAGCTTGTTTCTCTCTTGTCGGAGCATCGTTTGGATGATGTTTGGAGCTCCGACAGTGCCTTCCTTACCAGGGATTTTATCTCTGGTAATCCTCATAGGTGGAGGATGAAAGATTCGTCAAACGGTTGACGAATACCTCTCCGGAGAAGCGAGTTTTTGAGGAGTCATTTTGGATCCGAATTTTGATTCGGATCGTGATCTTCTCTCGATCACGTCATCTTCAACACGAGGCTAGTAACCCGTACGAAGATGAGGCTCGTGACTTAGTGAAGTCATCCCGAAGATACTCGGCGTGGATACAGATAGAGATGATTCTAGCGAGAATCGTTCCGGTTGATGCCTTTCCCGCTACACGTGATACGTCAGGTATACGTAGTTTAAGTTTCCTTTTATTGCAAAATTTGAATTTACGGTTATGTCTACACATGTTGTACTATGCATGCGTGTGATGTGTGTGTTGTAATAAATTAGATTTATTATTTTATTCCTTCCGCTGTACACATGTTTATGAAACATGTTCGAACACACACTCGCCGCGGTGCCGGAAACCCAACACATGGATAGCACGGAAGAAGGATACATGGTAAGGAAGGTAAGACATGCTTTGAGGAATTTTAAATTTAATAAATCTAATGATAGGAGAAGAAGACCAAGGGCGAAGGTAATTTGCTATAATTTCCAACAAGAGGGACACATAAGGGATAATTGTCCCCTCTTGAACAAGAGCAAAGAAGAGAGGAAGAAGACAGAGGAAAAGAAGAAGGGGAGCAAGAAGAAGGAAGAGGAGAAGAAGGCCAAAAAAAAGGGGAAGGCCAAAGCGCTAAAAGCAAGAACATGGGATGATCCCTCTTCATCATCATCATCGGAAGAGGAAAACGCTTTTGTCACCAACTTTGCACTAATGGTGTTTGATAATCTAGACACCTCCTCCTCCGAACAAGAAAGATCAAGCACAAGTGAGGAGAGCTTTAGTGAAGGGGGAGGCTCATCATCATCCTCCTCATCCGAAGAAGAAGACATGGAGACTATGGTAACGAATCTCTCACCCAATAAAATAGTTTCCATGATTTCTAGCCGTACTATGGATTTATTTAGGGATAATAATAAAAAGAATAAAAACATGCTAGATCAAATTAAAGCTTTAGAAAAAAATTAGAACAATCATGTTTAAATGTTAATGATGATGCATGCTCACATGACTATATGCCTTTTAATGTTAGTGATGCATGTATGGATGAAAATAGGGCTTTAAGAGAAAAGGAAGATCATTTGACCAAAGCCCTAGAAAAATTCACTATAGGCTCTAACACCTTGAACATGATCATAGGGAGCCAAAGAGAAAGCTTTAATAAGAAAGGCCTAGGATATAAAGAAAATAAAAATGAAAAGGCCTATAAATGTTTAATTGCTAGGGGTTAAGATAAAAAAAAACAATAGCTAGAAAATGGATCCCTAAGGAATTTTTAGTGAACCCCATAGGAAAGAATTTGTTTTGGGTTCCTAAATCCATCCTTAAGGGTTAGGAAAACCCTAGGATAGTCAACCATATGGAATTTACCTATATCATATTTTTGGTTGACTTAGGATGGCGGGACTAAGTTTTTGAAATAGTGTTGGATGATGATAATGCACCCTTAAATAGTTTAAATCATGCTCAACACTTAGTGTTATATATGTTGACACTCATGACCTATAAATTTTTAGCATAGTGTTGGGTGATGATAATGTGCCCATAAATGGATAATAATGCTTAAATCATGATGGGTATTGTAATTGTTACACATGTTTGCAATCATGATTTATGATCTTGATATTTGACACATAGTCATGGGCAATAAGGTTTTAAATCATGCCTTGGGTAATACTTGAATTATTATCATGATTTTATACCTAATGCATGATTACAAATTGATAGATATATTTGTTTCATGATCATAATGTGAAATCAATACATATATGTCTTTATGATCATGTGGGTTTTTAGGATGATACTTAACCATGGGTAGAAATGCATGAAAATTTTGGTTATGTATACAAACACCTTTAGGAACATCTCACACTCACTATAGGCTACTTTGATTGAAAACATAGCATGGGTGAGATGATAGGATGATACTAATGATCCACTAATGCCTATGGCATTTAGATGGTCATTTAAAGTATCAAAAGAGTAATAATAGACCAATCATGGGGAAGACTTATGTTTAATTCATAGACATATTTCTCAAAGATCATGGTTGGATATTTCAAATATTTTGAAAACCATTTCTTGTTTCATAAACTGAACTTTCATGTTTTGAAAAGCTTCAAGGCAAAACTAGGTTTCAAAGTTGATACAAACTTTAGATATTTTCCAACTTTTGAGATTTTGCCTAATTTCAAAAATATAATGATTTTTCATGAAAAACTATTTTTCATTGATAAATGAACTTATAAGAAATGTGTTCCCCAAATTTCATGATTTTTCGAATTTTATAGAATTTTTTATGTATTTCTAAAATTCAGCCCAAAAATAAAAAATTTTTGAAATCAGAGTGCCAGTCGACAGGTAGTCTGAACCAGTCGACTGAGAGACTGAAACATGCCCAGTAACTTCTTTTATCAATTTTTAAGGCATGTTGTGGTATTTTTCCTCTTCCTAGACTTTATGCCATGTTTGAATAACTTAGTTTAATCTTTTTGATGGTGTCAGAGGGGGAGAAATATGTATGTTTAAGTGAGTTATATTAAGGGGGAGAATTGTATTTAGGGAGAGTTTCATGTATTAAGGGGGAGAGTTGATAATCATGTTTATTTACATGCTTTCTTACCTTAAATTTTTATCAAATGTTTACCTAACTTAAACGGATTGCCACACATCAAAAAGGGGGAGATTGTCAGGGCAATCAACCCGTGATATGGTTTTGATGTGTGTGGCAAAGGGTTTAAGTTAGGATGATTGGATTTGATATGTGGTTTGGAGTCTTACAGGACTTAGTAATTCGCACATGGAGCTTAGGCAAGTGTCCCCACTCACGACCTCGTGCTTGAGTCGGAGAAGGAGTATTTGCAGAGTCGTGCGCTTGATGCTACCGAGGGACCACCGGACGAGATGACTTGAAGTGAAGCCAAGGGAGAAGACTTCGAGGGCAAGATACGCAAAGGAGCATCGCAGAGTCGTGTGCCTGATGCTGCTGAGGGATGTGGCCGCAAATGAAGAGAGCTTCGACGAGGGACTTCGAGTGAGATGAGAGAATGAGTGAATTATAAATAACACATTAGGTGAACTTGGCCGAATGGCTGAGTGTTGGAGGCTCGACCGCAAGGGTGGAGGTTTACCCGACCGCCGAAAGCTCAAACAGATGTTAAGTTTGAGCTTCACACGGCACCAGTCGACTGCCATGTCATGGCAGTCGACTACTCCAAGTAGATTGGCAATCGACCGGTGTTCGTTGTTGGATCAAGTCAACATTAGTCGACTGCTTATGGGAAGCAGTCCACTGATAGAACTGTGCACGGGCATAGAAGCTAGTCAAGCTCGCGGGCACTCGACTGGAAGTCAACATCAGTCGACTGATCATATAACTATTGGAAAATTGGCCACGGATCTCGCGAATCCGGTCTGGTCAGAAGCCGGGGCAACGACTATAGGATCAGTTGACTGACCGGGGCATCAGTCGACTGCTACTGTGTTAACGGAAAGAAACCCTCTTCCTCTATAAAGAGAAGGGGTGAGGGCCTTTGGGAGGCTAATGCTCATGCTCTAAACTTCTCCCAAGTGCCCAACATGTTTTCCATCCTCTTACTTAAGCTTATTTACATTATATTGTAAGAGGAGTGATTTTTGTGTAAAAGAGGCTACCTCCACCTAGCTTGGTACAAAGGAGAGATCTAGTGGATAGATTGAGGCATGATTCACCTTGGACGAATCGGACTGTGGATTAGCGGCGAGGCTGTGAACCACGTTACATCCTTTGTTAGTATTGTTTTGTATCTTGCTTATTTTTATTGTTGTTTAATTACATTTTCCACTTGCACGAACGATAGTTGTAGACGATCAACGAACGACTACCATCGTCTACGATAAAGGCTATTCACCCCCCTCTAGCCAGCCTATGATCCCCTACAATGATGGTACCCAAGCTGTGGAAGAAGCATGAGCATATGGGTGCTCATGACCTAGTCTTTCATCTTTATGAGTTGTTTGATGAGCAAGTGAGATCCGAAAGGTTCGAAGTCTCAAAGCTCCTCTTCAACTCTGAGATGCAAGAAGGTTCATCTGTGGTACTTCTCAACATGCTGAAGACTGTGGAGCCTTCTATGAAGCATGAGCAGGGGATGGTGCTATTAGTTGTTTCCTCGAAGAAAGGTTCTAAGAGGAAGTCAAAGGAACAATAGAAGGGGAAGAAGAAAAAGGCTAAAAAGGCAGAACTAGCTCAAAAGGGCACTTGCCATCATTGTGGCAAGGAGGGTCATTGGCAAAGAAATTGCAAGATTTATCTTGAGTCTGTGAAGAAGAATAAGGCATCAGATGCCCCATCTTCTTTAGATATCTTTGTTATTGATTGTCATTCTATTTCCTCAAACACTTGGGTATTGGATACTGAGTGTGGCTCACATATATGTAATGACATACATGGGCTAAGGAATAGAAGAAGACTCGTCAAGGGAGAGTCAAATTTACATGTTGGGAATGGAGCAAAGGTTACTGCACTAGCCATCGGAATGTATTTGTTGAGACTCCCTACAGGACTTGTCTTATAACTGGACAATTGCTTTTATGTTCCTTTTTTGATAAAGAACATCATTTCTATTTCTTGTTTAAATAGAAATGGGTACCATTTGACTTTTAGTAACAATTATTGTTGCATAACTTTGAATGGCGTGCTTTATGGGAATAGAACATTATGCAATGGTATATATACGTTAGACGTATCCAGTAACATTCTCAATATCGAAGTGAGCAAAAAGCATGCTCAAAAAGATAATCAATTAGACTACTACACGTGGCATTATCGTCTTGGCCATGTGAGCAAGAAACACATGTCTGAATTACACTGATGTGGAATTCTGGAATCGTTTGAATTAAATTCATAAGATACATACGAATCATGCTTAAAAGCCAAGATGACTAAGTTACCTTTTACAGGAAAAGGTGAAATGGTGGAAGAGTTTCTTGGTCTAATACATACTGATGTATGTGGACCTATATCAACTCAAGCTCTAGGTAGCTATAGCTACTTCATTATCTTCACCGATGATCACTCATGGTTTGGGTGTGTGTTTTTGATGAAACACATGTCTGAAGCCTTTGAAAGGTTCAAAGAATTCAAAAATGAAGTAGAGAAACAACTTGGCAAGAGTATTAAAATACTTCAATCGGATCGAGGTGGTGAATAATTGAGTCAAGAGTTTCTAGATTATCTAAGGGACAATGGAATATTGTCTCAATGGACTCCACCGTATACACCACAGCATAATGATGTATTTGATAGGAGAAACTGAACCTTGTTGGACATGGTTAGGTCAATGATAAATCACGCAAATCTTTCCAAGTCCTTTTGGGGCTATGCACTTCAAACTGCTGTTTACTTGTTAAATAGAGTCCCGACTAAGGTAGTCTCTACTACTCCATATGAGATATGGAATAGTAAGAAACCTCATTTATCTTACTTGAAGATATGGGGTTATCCTGCTTATGTGAAGCAGACTGTATTAGACAAACTGGATGTTAAGTCTGCTAAATGTCTATTTATTGGATACCCTAAGCAAACGAGGGGTTACCAATTATATTATCCCTTGGAACAAAAGGTGTTTGTTTCAAGGAATGATGTATTTCTAGAGAAAGAGTTTCTCTTGCAAGAAAATAGTGTGAGTGTCATTGAACTTGAGGAGGTTCAAGAGACTCTAGTAGACATTGAGGAGATACTTGGTTAAGCACCTCAACCGATGACTCATAGTGATGAGACATCGGCTGAACCTATTGTGACACCACATCTTTGTAGATCTTGTAGGACACACAACATTCCTGAGAGATATGAATTTATCGTAAGTGAATCAAACGACATATTACTCATTGATGATCAGGATCCTACCAATTATGAAGAAGTTTTGAAAAGTTCAGAAAGGGACAAATGACATGAAGCCATGAAGTCAGAAATGAATTCCATGTATGAAAATCAAGTTTGAAACTTGGTGGACCCACCTGAAGGCATTAAGCCTATAGGGTGCAAGTGGGTTTTCAAGAAGAAAACCGACATGGATGATGGTAATGTGATTACCTTTAAGGCTATATTAGTGGTGAAAGGCTATAGTAAAAAACAAGGTGTTGATTATGACGAGACCAATTCATCGGTAGTTATGCATAAATCCATTTGGATGCTCCTGGCCATAGCGACTCATTATGATTATGAGATATGGCAGATGGATGTGAAAACGGCTTTCCTTAACGAAAACCTACTCGAGGGCGTGTATATGATACAGCCTGAGGATTTCACATCGATTAATAAAACCAAGGTTTGCAAACTTTGACGGTCCATTTATGGACTAAAGCTAGCATCCAGGAGCTGGAATATCTGTTTTGATGAGACAATCAAAAGGTTTGATTTCTCGTAAAATCTAGACGAACCCTGTATGTATAAGAAGGTTAGTGGGAGTACACTCATGTTCCTAATATTGTATGTCGATGACATATTACTTATAGGAAACGATATATCTGTTGGGATGTATACTGAAACGCTTATTCTTTGTATGAACATCTTTATTTTTGAAATAAGAATCACATGATCATTGTTTGCATATTTATAGTTATGCATATTGTCTAATATTGTACATTGTAGATAACATGGTGTGTGGTGTCACATGGAAGATCATGTTATCAGTTCCTTGTAGAGTATAAGTAGAGGCTCACAACCAAGATGGTTTTGGACAAACCATTGGTATGGTTGTAGTGTAATTTGGTATTGATTTGTCTTGACCATAGAATTACACTAGTACATTTTGTGTGTATTGAGCAAGACTGACTTAGAGGTGATTCAATTTATTGCTGACTACATAATTGAATCGGACCTCGGATATTATGGTGTGCATGCTCTTAATCCCGATATAATAACGGGCACATGTACATAGTATTTATTTCTTTGATTTACCAATGGACGAGATTTATGGATTAAATCGATAGACTGGGTAAGTTAGAAAATAATATTATTTACATGGTATGTCGTTGATTATAGGAGGAAACTTTGTCCTATGTATTAGGATGATGATGTCCCCTTGAGGAGCTCATAAGGATCATCATGTAAACCCTACAGGTGGACATGGTCCGGCATGATAATAAGGTTGAGTGGTACTACTCATGGAGTTAGATATTGATTAATTAATTGTCAGTAAATTAATTAATTAATGGACATTCGATATCTTAAACATGGGGAGACATTTGTACAATTAATATATGGGGCCCATATTTATTTATGGGGGTTGGTGAGGTAGATCAATGATAATCCTCTAGTGGAATGGATTCTATTAATGGATCAGATTTTATGTGGGTCGGATCCATTGGGTGTTCAAGATCCAACTCCTCCTCATGGTCCCAATTGTAGTCGATTAAAACCCTCATGAAGCCTAGATCCAATAGACACAATTAAAAGAAGGCTTGGGTGAAATCTATAAATATAGGAGGCTTGGCTTGGGCAAAAACTAATCTTTGGAGATTAGGGTTTTCTTCTATTGGCTTGGGCGTCAAAGAGAATTGGAATTCTTGGGTTTTCTCCCAAGGCTTGGGCGGCTAGGGTTTGGAGAAGGATAGGGCGACAACAAGTGGAAGGGTTAGGGTTTTGTTTTCCTCTCTTCCTAAGGTATAGCCAGCGCCCCTCCTCTTCATGATCACCAAGGTCGACGCCCCTTTCTTCTTCCTCTTCAAGGGCCGATGACAAATCAAGGAGGAGAGGGTCCTTTCTTCCATTGCCTTGGCCAATTCTTTTTCTCCCTCTCCTTAGGGCCGGCGGACACCAAGGGTTTGGCATTTGGTGGTTGGCGCAAGTAAGGAGAAGAAGGGAGAAGTATTCTTCTCTTTGTTCGGAGCGAGCAAGGAAGGTAAGAACGAGATCTAGGAGGCTTCAACTCTTGGAGGATCATTGCTCACACAATGTCCAAGACGAGGATAGTGTTAGTGCAATCAACCTGTGATATGGTTTTGATGTGTGTGGCAAAGGGTTTAAGTTAAGATGATTGGATTTGATATGTGCGTTGGAGTCTTGTAGGACTTAGTAATTCGCACATGAAGCATTGGCAAGTTTCACCTCTCATGACTCGATCCTTGAGTCGGTGAAGGATGGCTTTGCTGAAGCCGTGTGCTTGGAGCATCCGAGGGACCGTCGGACGAGGAGCACTTGAAGCGAAGCCAAGGAAGCACACTTCGAGGGCAAGAGATGGGAAGGAGCAATGCAAAGCAGTGCGCTTGATGATGCCAAAGAACGTGGCCGCGAACGAAGAGAGCTTCGGCAAGGGACTTCAAGTGAGATGAGATAATGAGTGAATTGTATGTAGCTCATTAGGTGAACTTGGCCGAATGGCTAAGTGTCGGAAGCTCAACCGCAAGGGTTGAGGTTTACCCGACCCCCGGATGCTCAAATGAATGTTAAGTTTGAGGTCTACCCGGCATGAGTCGACTGCTCCAAGTCGAATGGAGTTCGACTGGTGTTTTGCTAGAAATTGAGTCGATATTGATCGCTAAGGAAGTAGTCGTCGATAGCATCGTGGAACGCTAGTTGAGCTTGCCATTCGACTAGAAGTTGTCGATCGGTGCATCGATCATCGTGACCATCCTTTGTTGGAAAATTGGCCATGGATCCCATGAATCCGACCTGGTCAAGAGCCGTTGGAGTCGACATCAGTCGACTGATAGTGGCCAACGGGAAGAATTGCTTCCTCTCTATAAAAAGAGAGGGTGGGGGCTTATTAATGGTTAATCTTCATGCTCAAAACATTATACTAAGTGCCCCACAAAGCTCAAACTCCTTCTTCTAGTTTTCTTTCATATTTATTGTAAAAGAAGGAGTGATCTCTTGTTGTAAAGGTTTACCTACACCGTGCTTGGGCTAAAGGGAGAGACCAATAGTGGATTGGAAGATGATAATGGGAGAATCAGTGGATTAGGCGGTGTGAACCACGTTACATTGTTGTGTTAGCGTTTGTATTTTTACTCTTTACTTTGCTTTGTCTTAATTGTCTATATTAGTATATTCGGCTTGCGCTAATTAAGTTTGTAGACGAGCAATCAACGAACGACTATCATCATCTACGATAAAGGGCTATTTGTTGGAATGTATACTGAAAGCCTAGCTCTTTTTGTATGAACATTTTATTTTGGAATAAGAATCACATGATCATTGTTTGCACTTTATATATTTATTATATATGTGTGCATATTGTCTAATATTTTACATTGTAGATAACATGGTGCTTGGTGTGGCACAGAAGATCATGTTATCAGTCCCTTGTAAAATATAAGTAGAGGCTCACGACCAAGATGGTTTTGGACAAACCATTGGCATGGTTGTAGTGTAGCTTGGTATTGTTTTGTCTTGAACATAAAGTTACACTAGTACACTTAGGTGTATTGAGCAGAACCGACATAGAGGTGATTCAATTTAGTACTGACTACATAATTGAATCGGACCTCGGATATTATGTTGTGCATGCTCTTAATCTCGATATAATAACGGGCACATGTACTTAGTATTTATTTCTTTGATTTACCAGAGGGTGAGATTTAGATGGATTAAATCAATATGCCCGGTAAGTTGGGAAATGATATTATTTACATGGTGTGTCGTTGATTATAGGAGGAAACTGTGTCCTATATATTAGGTTGATGATGTCCCCTTGAGGAGCTCATAAGGTTCATCATGTAAACCCAGCTGGTTGACTTAGTCAACATGATGATAAGGTTGAGTGGTACTACTGAGAACTTAGATGTTAATTAATCGATGGTCAAGTAAATCAATTAATCGACGGACATTCGATATCTTAAACACGGGAGATTAATGTACAATAATATATGGAGCCCATATTAATTTATGGGGGTTGGTGAGGTAGTTCAATGATGATCCTCTAGTGGAATGGAACATCATTGATGGATCAAGTTTGTGTGGTTCCGATCCATCGGGTGGCCAAGATCCAACTCCTCCTTATGGTCCCTATCGAAGCCTAATATAATCCTTGTGAAGTCTAGATCCAAGAATGTAAAACAAAACCCTAGAACCAATGGTTGGGATTAAATCCCTAAGATCCGATGGTTAGGATGAAACCCTAGATCCGACGGTTGGGATGAAACCCTAGATCCGACGGTTGAGATGAAATCCTAGATCCGACGGTTGGGATAAAACCCTAGATCCGACGGTGGAGATTAAATCCCTAGATCCGACGGTGGAGATTAAAGGAGGCTTAAGCCCAATTCTATAAATAGAGGCTTAGGCTTGGGCGGCAAATATAAGATAGAGAATTAGGGTTTGGTTCTACCACAAGTGGGCGGCTAGGGTTTTGGAGCAAAACAAGTGGGCGGCAACCTTCTTCCTTCTAGTTGATTGCCGGCGCCCATCCTCCTCCATCAACACTTGGTCGGCGCCCATCCTAGAGGCCTCTCCCTTCTTCCTTGGCCGGCGGTTCTCCTTCCATTGGTGGCGGCGTTCATCTTCCTCCTTTCTCCTTGGTGGCCGTGGCAACCCTTCTTCAAGTTGGCCGGCGCTTCTTCCATTTGATCCTTGGCCGGTGGTTGCACCAAATTCCCTAATTTGGTGGCCGGTTCTAGAAAGGATAGGTATTTGTTCGTTCTTCTCTTTGTTCGCAGCGGACAAGGTAGAGGAGAACGCGATCTAGAAGGCTTCTACTCGTGGAGGATCTTCGTCCACACGTCGTCCACGAGAAGGATAGGACATACGGTAGAAGATCGTAAGGTATAAAGTTCTTTTAACTTTAATTACAGATCTGAGCATGTTCTTTTATATTTTGATTATACATGTGTGTGCATGAAAATATATTGTATAATCATGGACCCCGAAGACAAACACAAAAACCGGCGATCCGTTCGTCGTCTCTTCCGCGGCTAACCAACTAGAAGAGTTGTGTTGCTTGAACAACTAGTTTGTTCAAGCGATCACTCAAGTTGTTAGCACGACGACGAAATGGTTGTTCTAAGGAAGCTCATCCCATCTGGATCAATTCTTTCATTAGTGAAAATTTTAATCCGGGGACATGGGAGCCAATGAGCCTCCAAAGCAACTCCCTTCAATTGGTATCAGAGCCACGATTTCCGGTTTTATGTGTTTGGGATTCGGTTAATTTTTATGCACTTTTTCATA
Source organism: Wurfbainia villosa (assembly GCA_025175895.1). NCBI lineage: Eukaryota > Viridiplantae > Streptophyta > Magnoliopsida > Zingiberales > Zingiberaceae > Wurfbainia > Wurfbainia villosa. The sequence goes on along the minus strand of CM045990.1, from coordinate 32,114,187 downwards.
TATTATATGTGCTGGATAATAGTAGGATATGCGTAGTTTAACTCTTTGGTTGCAGGCATAAGATCCGACTATTATGGCCATGTGTGTGTATGTGAATGGATGTGTGTAAATATTTATTATTTGAATCCTCGGGGTTGACGAGGCTAGATTAGTATTTAATTTTTATAATTAAATACGACATTGTTTAGCAGCTCATTTTAGTTTACTTTCGATCTAGATTATTTGTACACTCCTTCATGGAGTATAGGATCGATGGATGTAAATTAAAATGTTTTATCTCGGCTCGGAACTCTTTGGTGACTTGCGCACGGGAAAAGATGGAGAGGATGAGGTGGCGACACGACAGGATGCATATTGGAGGACAATGCCATAATAGTTGGAAAAATTCTATTTTTTTTCCATATTTATTGCTTATTTGTTTTATATGCATGTTGTGTATGTTTTAAAATTCCTCATTTTCAATTAACTAAGTGGGAGAGGGACATTTTAATTAATTCCACTTCCTCCATTACAATGACGTGTGATGCAACAAACTTGTGTGTTGGCTTTGAGTGCCTTCCTCCCCATCGGATGGGTTTGTTTATGGATCACTAGGTCAAATAATGGTTATAGGAAATTATCTAGAGCATGTGTACTTCCACATGGTAAGGCACATAATCCAAATAATTCCCTTAGTATCGTGTAATGGTGCACACTTAGATGCAAATAAAGTATCCTCCCATCGAGTCACCGCTTTATTTGTAGGGCCAAAGAGGAACCAACTATTAATTTTATTTGTCAAAAAGTAAGGTTGACAAGATAATAAAATTAATGGGTAAAACCTCTTACAAATGTAGAATTGTGATACGCCCACACTATCGTGGCATGCGATATTCTTGTTTTGAGGTGTTGGTTGATTTGGGATTTTATTGTTTTGAGGAATCAATAATATTTGAAATCTAATATTTTGATCATTGTGATTTTTAGGATTTTCAAATGGCTTTCAACCCACTTGTTGTGATTTTAAAAGAAAACAAACTTACTGTCCAAACTACATTGATTGGAAAAGAAACTCGATATTGTCTTAATCATGAGAGTACAAATTTGTACTCTTCGAGGTCTCCTCCTAAGCCCTCCGATGACTGATGAAAAGGAGAAAGAACATTATAAGAAATGGGTCAAGGCGATGAAATGGCGCGGTGTTACATTTTGGCATCTATGTCAAATGTGTCGCAACATCAAGATCGTGCCATAGCCACGCCTTATGACATGATGTTCAATCTCAAGGAACTTTTCTGACATCGAGTAGGGCGCTTAGACAGAGGCAGAGGCAATGAGAAACTTGATGACCACCACCATGATCGAGGAACACCTGCTTAGGGATCATGTTCTCAAGATGATGGCTCATCTTAATGAGATGGAAGTCCCTGAGCTTAGATCGATGGGGAAACCTGTGTCGATATCATTCTCCGCCCGCCTAGGAGTTTTGAGCGAGCCGCCCAACTACAACATGAACAAGAGATTGTATTCGTTGGCGGAGCTTCCTGTAACTCCAGCAGAGGGATTTTTCGTCGAGTGCTCAAGCCATGGTCGCCGAAAGGTTTCTTCCTCTAAACCGAAAGGTAAGAAGAAGAAGAAGCAAGGTGGAGCAAGAAGGTGGCATGGGATCTCAGCAGGAGTGAAGAAGCCGAAGGCAAGTGCTTCACTTGCAAGCAGTGCATCGACATTGGAAGGTGGATCGCCCTGAAAAGAACAAAGGTATATCTTCTTGTTTAGTTGTTGAAACATGTTTAGCGGTGTTATCTACTGCGTGTGTAGATACAGAGCCACCGATCATGTCCGCAATACTTTGCAGGGTTCCAGGAAACCCGACGACTAGTGAGGAGAGATTACCGTCTTCATGGGCAATGCTTCAAAGGTGGCGGCTATTGTAGTGGGAGATGTTTATTTATCTTTTGATAGGAATAAAGTTTTGGTTTTGAGAAATTGTCTTTATGTACCTACTGTTAGAAAGAATTTAATTTCAGTTTCTAAATTGTTTATGGATGGATATTCTGCTTTTAATGGCAAAGTGGTTATAAAAAGGAATAGGAGATTATCTGCTCGTACATTGGTTGGCAAAATTTATATACTCTTGAACCAAAAACTCCACGATGCATATAGAAGTAAATAACTCATCTTCTAAGTCTAATAAGAGAAAAGAACCTTCGAAAATGAACCAGACATATCTTAGGAATCTAAGGCTTGGTCATATTAACCTGAGTAGAATTCAAAGGTTGATAGTTGATGGACCTTTGGGTTCATTAGTGGTGGAGGATCTCCCAACCTGCGAATCTTGCTTGAAAGGTAAAATAACCAAGAGGCCTTTCAAGGCCAAGGGGTATAGAGCCAAAGATGTGTTAGAATTGGTTCATTCTGATTTGTGCGGTCCTATGTCTATCCAAGATAGGGGTGGTTTTGAATATTTCGTCTCTTTTATAGACGATTATTCAAGATATGGATACATTTACTTGATGCGCTGCAAGTCTGAATGCTTTGACAGGTTCAAAGAATTCAAGGCTGATGTGGAGAACCGTCAAGGTAAAAGTATAAAGACACTATGATCTGATCGTGGTGGCGAGTACCTCTGGGGAGAGTTTAGGAGTCGGGGATTCAATCCCAATTGTCCGCACCTGGCACACCCCAGAAGAATGGTGTAGCGGAGCGAAGGAATAGGACTCTTATGGAGATGGTTAGATCGATGATGAGTTATTCTGAGTTACCTGATTCGTTCTGGGGGTTTGCTCTGGAAACAGCAGCACACATTCTGAACTTGGTTCCATCTAAATCAAGACTTCTACTCCCAGAATTGTGGATCGGGCGAAAGCCTAGTCTAAGACATATTCGGATATGGGGAGTCCAAAGACATGTGGCCAAGGGAGATGTCGTAAGTTGGAATCTCGCATGGCGTATATGAATGTTTGTTGGCTACCCTAAGGGAACGAAAGGTGGTTTATTCTATAGTCCTAGAGATCAGAGGGTGATCGTTAGCACGAACGCCAGATTTCTAGAGGAGGATTATGTAATGAACCACAAGCCCAAGAGTAGGATTGTTCTTGAGGAGTTGACAGGGGAAGTCCCGACTTCAGTACCACCAGTACAAGAGGAGATACCACAAGTCACTGCACCGCGTGTCACAGAGCATACACAGGAGGCACCTCGTCGTAGTGGGAGGGTTGTTAGACAACCCGAGAGATTCATGTTTTTGGGAGAGTCTTCGGACTTAGTCCCTGGTGAACATGAACATGATCCCTGGACATATGACGAGGCAATCCAAGATAGAGATGCGGTATCTTGGCAAAGAGCGATGAATTCAGAGATAGAATCTATGGATTCTAATCAGGTCTGGGAGCTAGTAGAACAACCCGATGGTGTAAAAACCATTGGAAGCAAGAGGATCTAAAAGAGAAAGAGAGTAGTAGACGGAAGGTTGAGACCTTCAAAGCTAGGCTTGTTACGAAAGGGTATACTGTAAAGAGGGTATCGATTATGAGGAGACCTTTTCACGTAGCTATGCTTAAGTCTATCCCATTCTCTTATCTTTAGCTGATCATATGGATTATGAGATTTGGCAGATGGATGTCAAGACAGCTTTCCTTAACGGAAGTCTTGAGGAGAACATCTATATGCTGCAACCAGAGGGATTCATTGCTAAAGGCAAAGAGCATCTTGTATGTAAGCTTAATCGGTCCATTTATGGATTGAAGCAAGCTTCTAGATCTTGGAACATCCGCTTTGATGAGGTAATCCAGTCATATGGATTTAATCAAAGTCCGGATGAGCCTTGTGTATACAAGAAATGTAGCCAGAAGCGTAGTGGTGTTTCTTGTACTATCGTAGATGATATTTTGTTAGTTGGCAACAATATCAAAGTGTTATCGATGTAAGGGTATGGTTGTCAAGCAGTTTGACATGAAGGACTTGGGAGAAGTGGGACACATCCTTGGGATCAAAGTTATAAGGGATCGCAAGAAAAGGATGTTGTGCTTATCTCAAGCTTCATACATTGACACTATCCTTGCTCGTTTTAGCATGCAGAACTCAAGAAAGGTTTTCTACCTTTTAGGCATGGAGTTCCTTTATCTAAGAGATGTGTCCCAAAACATCAAAGGAGATAGAGGACATGAAGGCGGTTCCTTATGCTTGGCGATAGGAAGCCTCATGTATGCTATCTTTATGTCTGAGACCGGATATCTGCTTTGTCGTGGGCATGGTTAGCAAATATCAGAGTAATCCGGGACAGGGACATTGGACTGCGGTAAAGCATATATTGAAGTACCTGAGAAGGACTAGGGATTATATCTTTGGTTTACAAGGCGGATCAATTAGTCCCTGTGGGTTACACAGTTGGATTTCCAATCAGATAGGGACAAGAGTAAGTCTACCTCGGGGTTTGTGTTTACTTTTGGAGGTGGAGCCATAGTATGGAGGAGTGTCAAGCAGAAATGCGTGGCGGACTCTACCATGGAAGCTGAGTATGTGGCAGCCTCTGAGGTAGCCAAGGAAGTTGTATGGCTCAGGAACTTCTTGATGGACTTGGATGTGATTCCTGGTTTGCCCAGAACTATCACAATTTATTGTGATAATAGTGGTGCAGTTGCAAACTCGAAGGAACCACGAGCCCATAAGGCGAGTAAACACATAGAGCGTAAGTACCACCTTATACGAGAGATCGTAAAACGAGGAGAAGTTACTGTCGCCAAGATTGCATCAGAGGATAACCTGGCGGATCCATTAACTAAGGCCCTTCCAGCGAAAGCGTTTGATAGGCATGTGGAGGACATGGGGATTAGATGTATGGCAGAGAGATGACGGCATAGTCTTTTAGTATAAGTGGGAGATTGTTGGAATGTATACTGAAAGCCTAGCTCTTTTTGTATGAACATTTTATTTTGGAATAAGAATCACATGATCATTGTTTGCACTTTATATATTTATTATATATGTGTGCATATTGTCTAATATTTTACATTGTAGATAACATGGTGCTTGGTGTGGCACAGAAGATCATGTTATCAGTCCCTTGTAAAATATAAGTAGAGGCTCACGACCAAGATGGTTTTGGACAAACCATTGGCATGGTTGTAGTGTAGCTTGGTATTGTTTTGTCTTGAACATAGAGTTACACTAGTACACTTAGGTGTATTGAGCAGGACCGACATAGAGGTGATTCAATTTATTGCAGACTACATAATTGAATCGGACCTCGGATATTATGTTGTACATGCTCTTAATCCCGATATAATAACGGGCACATGTACTTAGTATTTATTTCTTTGATTTACCAGTGGGTGAGATTTAGATGGATTAAATCAATATGCAGTTGGGAAATGATATTATTTACATGGTGTGTCGTTGATTATAGGAGGAAACCGTGTCCTATATATTAGGTTGATGATGTCCCCTTGAGGAGCTCATAAGGTTCATCATGTAAACCCAGCTGGTTGTCTTAGTCAACATGATGATAAGGTTGAGTGGTACTACTCGAGGAACTAGATGTTAATTAATTAATGGTCAGTAAATCAATTAATTGATGGACATTCGATATCTTAAACACGGGGAGATTAATGTACGAATAATATATGGAGCCCATATTAATTTATGGGGGTTGGTGAGGTAGTTCAATGATGATCCTCTAGTGGAATGGAACATCATTGATGGATCAAGTTTGTGTGGTTCCGATCCATCGGGTGGCCAAGATCCAACTCCTCCTTATGGTCCCTATCGTAGCCTAATATAATCCTTGTGAAGTCTAGATCCAAGAATGTAAAACAAAACCCTAGAACCAACGGTTGGGATTAAATCCCTAAGATCCGATGGTTAGGATGAAACCCTAGAACCAACGGTTGGGATTAAATCCCTAAGTTCCAATGGTTAGGATGAAACCCTAGAACCAACGGTTGGGATTAAATCCCTAAGATCCGATGGTTAGGATGAAACCCTAGATCCGACGGTTGGGATGAAACCCTAGATCCGACGGTTGAGATGAAATCCTAGATCCGACGGTTGGGATAAAACCCTAGATCCGACGGTGGAGATTAAATCCCTAGATCCGACGGTGGAGATTAAAGGAGGCTTAAGCCCAATTCTATAAATAGAGGCTTAGGCTTGGGCGGCAAATATAAGATAGAGAATTAGGGTTTGGTTCTACCACAAGTGGGCGGCTAGGGTTTTGGAGCAAAACAAGTGGGCGGCAACCTTCTTCCTTCTAGTTGATTGCCGGCGCCCATCCTCCTCCATCAACACTTGGCCGGCGCCCATCCTAGAGGCCTCTCCCTTCTTCCTTGGCCGGCGGTTCTCCTTCCATTGGTGGCCGACGTTCATCTTCCTCCCTTTCTCCTTGGTGGCCGGCGGCAACCCTTCTTCAAGTTGGCCGGCGCTTCATCCATTTGATCCTTGGCGGTTGGTTGATTCCTAATTTGGTGGCCGGTTCTAGAAAGGATAGGTATTTGTTGGTTCTTCTCTTTGTTCGCAGCGGACAAGGTAGAGGAGAACGCGATCTAGAAGGCTTCTACTCGTGGAGGATCTTCGTCCACACGTCGTCCACGAGAAGGATAGGACATACGGTAGAAGATCGTAAGGTATAAAGTTCTTTTAACTTTAATTACAGATCTGAGCATGTTCTTTTATGTTTTGATTATACATGTGTGTGTATGAAAATATATTGTATAATCATGGACCCCGAAGACAAACACAAAAACCGGCGATCCGTTCGTCGTCTCTTCCACGGCTAACCAACTAGAAGAGTTGTGTTGCTTGAACAACTAGTTTGTTCAAGCGATCACTCAAGTTGTTAGCACAACGACGAAATGGTTGTGCTAAGGAAGCTCATCCCATCCGGATTAATTCTTTCATTAGTGAAAATTTTAATCCGGGGACATGGGAGCCAATGAGCCTCCGAAGCAACTCCCATCACTATTCACCCCCCTCTAGCCGGCCATCGATTCCCTACAAGTGGTATCAGAGCTAAGGAAGCTTGTCGAGGACTAATCACCACAACAAGCACAATCAAGGATGGCTGACTCCAACATTCACCCATCGAAATTTGAAGGAGAATTCTCTTGGTGGAAGAAGAGAATGGAGGTATTTTTCAAAACCGATTTCGAAATTCTATTAATAATGGAAAATGGTTTCGAAATACCTAGGGATGAAGAAGGGGAGCCATTGGAGAAATCAAGGTGGAGTAAGAGGCAAAGGGAATAGTACTTGACATACTCAAAGGCAAAGCATCACCTCTACAATGTACTCCCCCAACAAGAAGTGAATCAGATAGGGGAATGTGCAAGTGCCAAGGAGATGTGGGAGAAACTCATAGAGATTCATGAAGGCACATCCGAGGCCAAACCGAAGGGTGAAAACTTCACTTCCCACTTCAACTCAGTCGTTTGTTCATGGCGATCCCATCGATGTCCCTGGATTAAAAAAAATTTAATCCTAGACAAAAGGGATCACCCAAGCAACCGTTTCATCGTCGTGCTATTCGATTAGAGTGGTCACTTGAACAAACTTGTTGTTCAAGCCACCAACCTCTATTCTACGAATAGCCACGGAATAGACGATGTACAGATCGCTGACTTTTGTGTTTATATTCGGGGTCCAAGTTATTTTAGCCATAAAAACAGAATACTACATGCATATATAATTGAAAAACAATTATAGACATGTTACAAAAGAAAATAGACAATCGATATACCTCTCGATCTTCTATTGTATGTCCTTCCTCCTTTTGGATGTCGTGTGGGCGATGATCTACCAAAAGTTGAAGCTCCTAGATCACCAATCTTTCTTCCTTGCTTGCTCCGAACAAGAGGAAGAATAAGAAACAAAGCACTTATCCTTCTTTCAACCAACCACCAAGCTCCAAGCTTGGTGCTTGCCGTCGGCCAAGAAGGATTGGATGAATAAGATGGATACTGGCCAAGAGCTCCAAGGGAAAACCCTAAGTCTTGTTTCCACCGCCCAAGGAGAGGAGAAGAATTAGGTTTGGACACCGGCCAAGGGAGGGGAGAAGGAGATGGGCGCCGACCACCAAGGAAGAAGAAGAAGAAAGGAAATAAATTTCTTATTTGTGGCCGCCCAAACCTTCAAACCCTAAGCCTCCCAAACCCTAATCCTATCTCTATTGGAATTCCTCCTTGCCGCACACCCTAAAGCCTCCTTTTATAGAGTTAGGGACAAGCCTTGTTTTAATCTCCACCATTGGTTCTAGGGATTTAATCTCAATCGTCGGATCTAGAGATTTAATCTCAACCGTCGGATCTAGAGATTTAATCTCTACCATTGGATCTAGAGTTTTGTTTTCATCCATTGGATCTAGGCTTCGTGAAGTATTAATAGGCTACAATACGGACCATGAGGAGGAGTTGGATCTTGGCCACCCAATGGATCAAGCCCACATAAAGTCCGATCCATTAATGATAATCCAATCCACAAAAGGATTATCATTGATCTACCTCACCAACCCCCATAAGTTAATATGGGCTCCATATATTATTTGTATATTTTTCTCCCAGTGTTTAAGATCTCGAATGTCCGTCGATTAATTAATTTACTGACCATTAATTAATCAACATCTAACTCCATGAGTAGTACCACTCAACCTTTTCATCATGGCGGACCAAGTACACCTGCAGGGTTTACATGATGAACGTTATGAGCTCCTCAAGGGGACATCATCATCCTAATATATAGGACACGAATTCCTCCTATAATCAATGACACACCATATAAATAATATCATTTCCCAACTTACCGAGCCTATCAATTTAATTTATAAATCTCGCCCATTTTTAAATCAAAGAAATGAATACTAAGTATATGTGCCCGTTATTATATCGGGATTAAGAGTATGTACAATATAATATCTGAGGTCCAATTCGATTATGTAGTCAACAATAAATCGAATCACCTCTAAGTCGGTCCTGCTCAATACACACAAAGTGTACTAGTGTGATTCTATGGTCAAGACAAACCAATACCAAATTACACTACAACCATACCAATGGTTTGTCCAAAGCCATCTCGGTTGTGAGCCTATACTTATACTTTACAAGGAGCCGATAACATGATCTCCCGTGTGACACCACACACCATGTTATCTACAATGTAATGTATTAGACAATATGCATCACCATAAATATGCAAACAATGATCATGTGATTCTTATTTCAAAATAAAGATGTTCATACAAAAGATAGACTTTTCAGTATACATCCCAACACAAACTATCAAGGAGAGATGTCCTACGCTCCCAATTAAGCAACATCAAACTCGAAAAGGGAGAGAAGGTAAAATCTCTACATTCTAGGTTTAAAGAAATTTTAACCGGTTTGACAAGTGTAGGGGAGAAGCTTTCCAACCGGGATATGGTAATGAACGCTATAGATGCCTTTCCCCAGTCCTCAAGATGGAGCTTAATGGTGGATTCTTTCTACATCTCCAAGAACCTAGAAGTTAGCACCTTGGAGGAATTATTCTCCACCATGGAGCTCCACGAAACAAGGCTTGAAGGAGTAGTAGAAGAGCCAAGATTTCAACCATCAAGGGGAGTGGCACTATTAGCTAATAAGGGGAAGAAGAAGATGGAGACTCCTTCCTCCTCCAATGAAGCATCCTCCTCCTCCTCCATGGATAGCTCGGAAGAAGCCTACATGGTAAGGAAGGTAAGGCGTGCATTAAAAGGGTTTAAATTTAACAAATCTCATGATAGGGGGAAAAGGCCAAGGAGAAAGGTAATTTGCTATAATTGCCAACAAGAGGGACACATAAGGGATAATTGTCCCCTCTTGAACAAGAGCAAAGAAGAGAGGAAGACGAAAGAGGAAAAGAAGAAGGGGAGTAAGAAGAAAAAGGAAGAAGAGAAGAAGACCAAAGAAAAAGGGAAGGCCAAAGCACTCAAAGCAAGAACTTGGGATGACCCTTCCTCCTCCTCATCATCATCGGAGGAAGAAAATGCCTTTGTTACAAATTTGGCACTAATGGCATTTGATGACCTAGACACCTCCTCCTCCGAGCAAGAAGAAAGAAGCACAAGTGAGGAGAGCTCTAGTGAAGGGGGAGGCTCTTCATCCAAAGAAGAAGACATGGAGACTATGGTAATGAATCTCTCACCAAATAAAATAGTTTCCATGATTTCTAGCCTTACAAAGGATTTATTTAGGGCTAAGAAAAAGAACAAATACATGCTAGATCAAATTAAGGATTTAGAAGAAAAACTAGAAAAAGCATGCTTAAATATTAATGATAATATTTCTTCTAGTCATGATGATGCATGCTCACATGATTATATGTCTTTGGATGTTAATGATGAATGCATTGAGGAAAATAGGGCTTTAAGGGAAAAGGTAGACCATTTGACAAAAGCCTTAGAAAAATTCACAATAGGCTCCAACACCTTGAACATGATCATAGGGAGCCAAAGAGCAAGCTTTATTAAGAAAGGCCTAGGATATAAGGAAAATAAAAATGAAAAGGCCTATAAATGTTTAATTGCTAGGGGTCAAGATAAAAAGAAAACAATAGCTAGAAGATGGATCCCTAAGGAATTTTTGGTGAACCCCATAGGAAAGAATTTGTTTTGGTTTCCTAAATCGATCCTTAAGGGTTAGAAAAACCCTAGGATAGTCAACCATAAGGATTTCACTTATATCATATGTTTTGGTTAACATAGGATGGCGGGACAAATTTTTGAAATAGTGTTGGGTGATGATAATGCACCCTTAAATAGTTTAAATTATGCTCAACACTTAGTGTTATATATGTTGACACTCATGACCTATAAATTTTTAGCATAGTATTGGGTGATGATAATGTGCCCATAAATTGATAATAATGCTTAAATCATGATAGTTAATGTAATTGTATATATGTTTGTAATCATGATTCATGATTTTGACATTTAATATATAATCATGGGCAATAGGGTTAAATCATGCTTGACTTATTATCATCCAATGCATGATTACAAATTGATAGATATATGTGTTTCATGATCATAATGTGAAATCAATGCATGTATGTCTTTATAATCATGTGGGTTTTAGGATGATACCTAACCATGGGTAGAAATGCATGAAATTTTTGGTTAAGTATACAAATACCTTTAGGAACATCTCACACTCACTATAGGCTACTTTGATTGAAAACATAGCATGGGTGAGATGATAGGATGATACTAAATCTCCACTAATGCCTATGGCATTTAGATGGTCATTTAAAGTATCAAAAGAGTAATAATAGACCAATCATTGGGAAGGCTTATGTTTAATTCATAGACATATTGCCCAAAGATCATGGTTGGATATTTAAAATGTTTTGAAACCCATTTCTTGTTTCATAAACTGAATTTTCATGTTTTGAAAAGCTTTAAGGCAAAACTAGGTTTTAAAATTGATACAAACTTTAGACTTTCTCTAACTTTTGAGATTTTGCCTAATTTTTGAAAATATAATGATTTTTCATGGAAAACTATTTTTCATTGATAAAGACACTTACAAGAAATGTGTTTCCCAAATTTCATGTTTTTTCAAATTTTATAGATTTTTTTATGTATTTCTAAAATTCAGCCCAAAAATCAGAAAATCCTTAAATCAGAGTGTCAGTCGACTGGTAGTTTGAACCAGCCAACTGATTGACTGAAAACATGTTTAGTAACTTCTTTTATCAATTTTTAAGGCATGTTGTGGTATTTTTCCTCTTCTTAGACTTGATGCCATGCTTGTATATCTTAGTTTAATCTTTTTGATGGTGTCAAAGGGGGAGAAATATGTATGTTTAAGTGAGTTATATTAAGGAGGAGAATTGTATTTAGGGGGAGTTTCATGTATTAAGGGGGAGAGTAGATAATCTGTCTATTTAAATGCTTTCTTACCTTAAAATTTTTATCAAATGTTTACCTAACTTAAACAGATTGGCACAGATTAAAAAGGGGGAGATTGTTAGTGCAATCAACCTGTGATATGGTTTTGATGTATGTGGAAAAGGGTTTAAGTTAGGATGATTGGATTTGATATGTGCGTTGGAGTCTTGCAAGACTTAGTAATTCGCACATGAAGCATTGGCGAGTTTCACCTCTCATGACATGGTCCTTGAGTCAGTGAAGGATGGCTTTGCGGAAGTCGTACGCTTGGAGCATCCGAGGGATCGCTGGACGAGGAGCACTTGAAGTGAAGCCAAGGAAGCAAACTTCAAGGGCAAGAGACGCGAAGGAGCATTGCAGAGTCGTGCGCTTGATGCTGCCGAGGGACGTGGCCACGAACGAAGAGAGCTTCGGCAAGGGACTCAAGTGAGATGAGAGAATGAGTGAATTGTAAGTAGTTCATTAGGTGAATTTGGCCGAATGGCTGAGTGTCGAAAGCTCAACCACAAGGGTTAATGTTTACCTGACCGCTGGACGCTCAAACGAATGTTAAGTTTGAGGTCTACCTGGCATCAGTCGACTGCCATGTCATGGCAATCGATTGCTCCAAGTCGAACGAAGTTCGACTGGTGTTTGGCTGGAAATTGAGTCGACATCAGTCGATTGCTTAAGGGAAGCAGTCGACTGATAGCACTGTGCACGGGCACAGAAGCTAGTTGAGCTCATGGGCCACTCAACTAGAAGTCGACATCAGTCGACTGATCATGTGACTGTTGGAAAATTGACTGCGGATCCTGCGAATCTGGCCTGGTCAGGAGCCGTTGGAGTCGACATCAGTCGACTGATGAAGGCATCAGTCGACTGATAGTGGCCAACAGGAAGAATTACTTCCTCTCTATAAAAAGAGAGGGTGGGGGCTTATTAATGGTTAATCTTCATGCTCAAAACATTCTACTAAGTTCCCCACAAAGCTCAAACTCCTTCTTCTACTTTTCTTTCATATTTATTGTAAAATAAGGAGTGATCTCTTGTTGTAAAGGTTTACCTCCACCTTACTTGGGCTAAAGGGTGAGACCAATAGTGGATTGGTTGCGTAGTGATTCACTGGGGATGAATCAGACCGTGGATTAGCGGCGAGGCTGTGAACCACATTAAATTGTGGTGTTAGTGTTTGTATTTTTACTCTTTACTTTGCTTTGTCTTAATTGCCTATATTAGTATATTCCTCTTGTGCTAATTAAGTTTGTAGACGAGCAATCAACGAACGACTATCATCGTCTATGATAAAGGGCTATTCACCCCCTTCTAGCCGGCCACCGATTCCCTACATATAGGTCATACAATAAGATGACCAAGAGGTAAACAAGACGTATAATTCTTATTTTGGTATCCTTTTGTTCCTTTGTATTATGTTTGTAATTGTATGTGGTTAATTTACTTGGACCCCGAAGATAAACACAAAAATCGGCGATCCATACATCATCTATTCCGCGGCTATTCGAGGAAAAGAGTTAGATTGCTTGAACAACAAGTTTGTTCAAGAGACCACTCGAATCGAATAACACGATGATGGATCGGTTGCTTGGTTAATCCATCTTCATAAAGGATTAATTTTTTAATCCGGGGACGTAGATAGGATCACCATGCACGAGCGACCGAAGTGGGAAGCAATTCCCTTCAAGTGGTTTCAGAGCCACGGTTTTCGGTTTTGTGCATTTAGGATTCGGTTACTTTTATGCACTTATCATATATTATGTGTGCCAGATAATAGTAGGATGTGCGTAGGCTAATTTTGGTTGCAATCCTAAGATCCAACTATTATGGCCATATGTGTGTGTATGTGATTGGATGTGTGTAATTGTAATATTATTTGAATCTTCAGGGTTGACGAGGCTAGTATTTAATTTTTGTAATTAAGTACGATATTGTTTAGTCACTCTTTTATTTTAGTTTACTTTCGATCTAGATTACATGTACACTCCTTTGTGGAGTATAGGATCGATGGATGTAAATTAAAATAATTTTTCTCGACTCGGATCTCCGGAAGGCTTGTACATGGCATAGGGAGGAGCGAACGAGATGACGACACGACAGGAGGCATATTGGAAAACAAAAGTCATAATAGTTGGAAAATATTTTTTTCATATTTATTGCTTCTTCTTTGATATGCATGTTTTGTGCTTGGAAAATTCCTCATTTTAAATTACTAAGTGGGAGAGGGATATTTTTTTTTAAAAATTCGCATGGCCTCCATTACAATTTGATATGTGATGCAAACAAACTTGCGCGTCAGCTCTGAGTGCCATCCTCCCCATTGGATGAGTTTGTTTTGCGGATCACTAGGTCAAATATGGTTATAGGAAGTTATTTAGAAGCGTGTGTACTTCTCCATCGGAAGGCACATAATCTGAGATAATTCCCTTAGTATCGAGTAATGCTGAACACTTGGATGCAAATAAAAGTATCCTCCCCATCAGTGTCACTGCTTTTATTTGTAGGGCCGAAGAGGAACCAATTATTAATTTTAGTTGTCAAAAAGTAAGGTTGATAGGATAATAAAATTAATGGGTAAAACCTCTTCTTACAAATGTAGAATTCGTATACGTCCACACTATCGTGAAATATGATATTCTCGATATTTTGAGGTGTTGGTTGATTTTAAAATTTTATTTTTTGATGAATCAATAAATTTTTGAAATCTAATGTTTTGATCTATGTGATTCTTAGGTTTTCCAAAAATGACTTTCAACCTACTTGCTGTGATACTAAGGAAAATAAACTTACTGGACCTAACTATGTGGATTGGAAAAGGAATCTGGATATAGTCTTGACTGCTGAGGAGTACAAATATGTACTTCTCAAAGAGTGTCCTCCTAAGCCTGCGGATGATTCTAGGGAAAAGGAGAAAGAGAATTATAAGAAGTGGGTAAAGGCTGATGAGATGGCGCGGTGTTACATTTTGGCTTCTATGTCAAATGTATTGCAACATCAGCATCAAGCCATGCCTACTGCTTATGACATGATGCTCAATCTCAAGGAACTTTTTGGACACTAGAATTGGACTACTTGGCAGGAAGCCATGAGGAACTTGATGACGACCACCATGGTTGAGGGAACACCCGTGAGCTAGAAGTCCTTAGAGCTGAGATCGATGGGGAAACTCAGGTCGATATCATTCTCCAATCTCTACCTAAGAGTTTTGAGTAGTTTCTCCTGAACTACAACATGAACAAGAGGTTGTATTTGTTTGCAAAGCTTCTGACTGAACTTCAGGCGATAGAGGGGCTTTTTTGTCAAAGTACTCAAGATTAGGCCATGGTTACTCAAAAGGTTTCGACTTCTAAGCCGAAAGGCAAGAAGAAGAAGAAACAAGGTGGAGCAAAGGTAGCGGGAGGATCTCAGGGAGGAGTGAAGAAGCCGAAAGGCAAGTGCTTCACTTGCAAGCAGACTGGACATTGGAAGAAGGACTGCCCCAACCGTAAGCAGAACAAAGGTATATCTTTTGGTCTAATCGTTGAAACATGTTTAGCGGTGTTATCTACTGGCACCTGATGTGTAGATACAGGAGCCACTAATCATATCTACAATACTTTGCAGGGATTCTAGGAAATCAGACGACTAGCTGAGGGGGAGATTATCATTTACTTAGGCGATGCTACGAAGGTGGCGGCTATTGCAGTGGGAGATGTTTATTTATCTTTTGATAGGAATAAAACTTTGGTTCTGAAAAATTGCCTTTATGTACCCTTATTTAGAAAGAATTTGATTTCGATTTCTAAATTATTTTTGGATGGATATTCTATTTCTTTTAATGACAGAGTTGTTATAAAAAGGAATAAGAAGATTATCTTTTCTGGTGCATTGATAGGAAATTTATATACCCTTGAACCAAAATCTCCCACGATGCAAATAGAAGTAAATAACTCATCTTCTAAATCTAATAAGAGAAAAGAACCTTAAAAAATGAACTAAACATATCTACAAATAAAAGCAGTGACTCCGATGGGGAGGATACTTATATTTGTATCTAAGTGTTCACCATTACTCGATACCAAGGGAATTATCTCGGGTTATGTGCCTTCCGATGGGGAAGTACACACGCTCCTTAATAATTTCCTATAACCATATTCGACCTTGTGATCTGCAAACAAACTCATCCGATGTGGAGGAAGGCACTCAGAGTCGACGCGCAAGTTTGTTTGTATCACATGTCAAATCGTAATGGAGGCCGTGAGAATTTATAAAATATCCCTCTCCCACTTAGTAATTTAAAATTGAGGAATTTTCTAGCCTATGACATGCATATCAAACAATAAGCAATAAATATGAAAAATAAATATTTTCCAACTATTATGGCTTTTGTCTTCAATATGTCTCCCGTCGTATCGTCATCTCATCTGCTCCTCCCTACGCCATGTACAAGCCATCCGGAGATCCGAGCCGAGAAAAACTATTTTAATTTACATCCATCGATCCTATACTCCACGAGGGAGTGTACATGAAATCTAGATCGAAAGTAAACTAAATTAAAAGGAGTGGCTAAACAATGTCGTATCTAATTACAAAAATTAAATACTAGCCTCGTCAACCCCGAGGATTCAACAAAATATACAATTACACACATACAATCACATACACACATATGACCATAATAGTTGGATCCTATGCCTGCAACCAAAAAGTTAACCTATGCACATCCTGCTATTATCCGACACATATAATATATGAAAAGTGCTTAAAAGTAACCGATCCTAAACACACAAAATCGGAAACCGTGGCTCTGATACCACTTGAAGGTGAGGGGCAACTTCGCTTCCCACTTCAACTCGGTCGATTGTTCATGGCAATCCCTTCTACACCCCTGGATAAAAAAAATTTATCCTTGACAAGAGGGATTACCCAAGCTACCGTTTCATAATCGTGCTATTCGATTAGAGTAGTCACTTGAACAAACTTGTTGTTCAAGCCACCAACCTCTATTCTACGAATAGCCGCGGAATAGACGATATACGGATCGCCGGATTTTGTGTTTATATTCGGGGTCCAAGTTAATTTAACCACAAAATAGAATACACAACATGTATATGATTGAAAAACAATTATAGACATGTTACAAAAGAAAATAGACAAGAGTTATACCTCTCGATCTTCTATTGTATGTCTTTCCTCCTTTTGGACGTCGTGGGGTGATGATCTTTCAAAAGTCGAAGCTCCTAGATCACCAATCTTCCTTCCTTGCTCGCTCTAAACAAAAGGAAGTATAGAAACAAAACTCTTCTCCTTCCTTTAACCAACCACCAAGCACCAACCTTGATGCTTGCCACCGGCCAAGAGGAGAAGAAGGATGGTGGACACCGGCCAAAACTCTAAGGGAAGAGACCCTAGGCTTTTTTTCCACCTGCCAAGGAGAAGAGGATGATGGGGTTGGACGCCAGCCAAGAAGAGGAGAAGAGAAGATGGGCGCCGACCACCAAGGAAGAAGAAGAAGAAGGAAACAATTTTCTTATTTGTGGCCGCCCAACCTCCAAACCCTAGCTGCCCAAACCCTAATCCTATCTTGCTTCTAATTCTCCTTGCCGCCCACCCTAATCCCTCCTTTAATAGAGTTAGGCTTAAGCCTTGTTTTAATCTCCACTGTCAGTTCTAGGGATTTAATCTCAATCGTCAGATCTAGAGATTTAATCTCAACAGTCGGATCTAGAGATTTAATCTCTACCGTCGGATCTAGAGTTTTGTTTTCCATCATTGGATCTAAGCTTCATGAGGTTTTAATAGGCTACAATAGGGACCATGAGGAGGAGTTGGATCTTGGCCACCCAATGGATCAAGCTCACATAAAGTCCGATCCATTAATGATAATCCATTCCACTATAGGATTATCACTGATTTACCTCACCAACCCCCATAAGTTGTTTGTACATTTTTCTCCCCATGTTTAAGATCTCGAATGTCCGTCGATTAATTAATTTACTGACAATTAATTATTCAACATCTAACTCCATGAGTAGTACTACTCAACCTTATCATCATGCCGGACCAAGTGCACCTGCAGGGTTTACATGATGAACCTTATGAGCACCTCAAGGGGACATCATCATCCTAATATATAGGATACAGTTTCCTCCTATAATCAACGGCACACCATATAAATAATAGCATTTCCTAACTTACCAAGCCTATCGATTTACTCTATAAATTTTGCTCATTGATAAATCAAAGAAATGAATACTAAGTATATGTGCCCATTATTATATCGGGATTAAGAGAATGTACAATATAATATCTGAGGTCTGATTCGATTATGTAGTCAACAATAATTCGAATCATCTCTATGTCGGTCCTGCTCAATACACACAAAGTGTACTAGTGTGATTCTATGGTCAAGACAAACCAATACCAAATCACACTACAACCATACCAATGGTTTGTCCATAACCATCTCGGTTGTGAGCCTTTACTTATACTTTACAATGAACCACTAACATGATCTCCTGTGTGACACTACACACCATGTTATCTACAATGTAATTGTTAGTAATATATGAGAGATGTCCTAAGGCAATCGCCTTATGTATGAACCATTTATATGATAAATGAAGATTCACTATTTGAGTATACATGTTTCATGTATTTGATTGGATCTTAAACTCATTTATCAATGTCCACGATACGATTCACAAAGATGAGAGAATTTGTGATTGGATCACAACTAGTGAGTATCTCTACATGTGTAATTGTGATGTAGGAATTATCCTAGTCGATGAATTGATGGATTTGGACACCATCAATTCGCCGAGACTAGCACGAGGTATACTCCTTGGTGTATCCAAGCTGATTCTCACCGGGCCGGAGACATTGTGATGTCCGGAGTTAATCGTGGATGCTAGTTATGGTAACTAGTTCATTGGAGTGACCAGCCGTAAGACTTCATATGGTTCTCTGCATATATAGATATGTCAATGAAGTTCTTACCGTGGCTTAAGTGCGATGTTCCTTTGACTTGCGGTATTCAAGTCATCTTGATCATGGAGACTTATGCTTTGACATCTTAAGCAAACATCTCCGAGGAGATGTGGACCCGGGATGATTGGGTATAAGTCGAAATGATCGAAGGTGTTTGAATAGCCTATAAAGGATTCACCACTCCTTGCGAGGAGATGTATACCCATGGCCTCTCGTCGGATTGTTACTAAAGTCTTTGGCCAAAGCATTACATGTTTAGAGTAAGGTACTCTTCGATACATGTGGAGTAACTAGAACTGTAGGGATGAGGAAATGATACTTGGGCTAGGTGTGACGTAGTCAGCCTAGTGGGGACTGACACAATAGACCATGTCCTGAACCAAGTGGGTATAAGATGAGTGAAGGGAATGGGGCACGATTAATTCGAGCATCAAGGGTTTCTGTAAATAGTTCGATCAACCGCTTGATCTTTTGGTTAATTGGGGATCATGATGTACTACTAGGTGCCACTCATGATCGCTCTATAATTAATGGTTAATTATAGACGGCCAACATAAACCGAGAACCTATTTGGTCACACGCACAACGAGTGTAATCCAAAGGATTTAAAACGAGCTTGAGAATGGGATTCTCAGACCGAGAGAAACTATGTTTTGTTGGACCAAACATAAAGCGAGCATGAAATTGTTTCAGTCGCAATGGAAGCGTGAATGGGCCGTGTCTTATGAAGACATAATGGATGGACCAAAATGGTTTGGTTCTAATCCAATGGATGAGAATAAACCAAAGGGTTTGGTTTATATTAAACGAATGAACCAAAGGTTGGTTCGGTTCGTTTTAACTTAAAATAAACCATCATGGTTTGGTTTATTTTAACTTATCTTAATGGAGCGGGTTAACGGGTTTTATGGATATGATCCATTAACCATTAAGAGAATTAGTTCTCTATAAAATAGGGCTTAAACCCTAACCCTCCAAATGTTCTTAACTTCGCTTCATGGTGCCGCCACCTCCTTGCCGCCCGGCATCCAAGCTTCAGCGTGCTCAGTGACCCTCCACTCCGTGATCTCCTCTAGGTTCGGTGATAAGGTGAGCTTCCATCTCTCCTTGGCCGGCCTCTATTCCTCCACCAAAAGCTGTCCAGTTTTTCTGGACAGCTTGTTTCTTCATTGTCGGAGCGTCGTTTGGATGACGGTTAGTGCTCCGATAGCGCCTAACTTACCGGGGATTTGATCTCCGATAATCCTCTGAGGTGGAGGATGAAGGATTCGTCAATTGGTTGACGAATACCTCTCCGGAGAAGCGAGTTTTGAGAACTCATTTTAGGATCCGAATTTGGATTCGGATCGTGATCATCTCTCGATCACGTCGTCTTCAACACGAGGCTAGTAACCCGTACGAAGACGAAGCTCGTGACTTAGCGAAGTCATCCCGAGGAGCTCGCGTGATACGGATAGAGACGATTCTTACGAGGATCGTTCGGTTGATGCCGTTCCGCTACACGCCATAATGAAAGGTATAACGTAGATAATTTCTTTTATTGCAAATTTTAATTTACGGTTATGTCTACACTTGTTGTAATATGCATGCGTGTGTTGTGTGTGTTGTAATAAATATAGATTTATTATTTTTAATTGCTTCCGCTGTGCTCATGTTTACGAAACATGATCGAACACACACATGCCGCGGTGCCGGAAACCCAACAGTGGTATCAGAGCCAAGGTTGTGTTTCGACATAATCGTAAAAATGGTTTTGCGATAGTCATAATGTATTTCTGGAAATTTTCTAAATTTTGGAAATTTAGAAGTATTTATGGAAATTTTTCAATTTTTGAAAGTCTAGAAGTATTTATGGAAATCTTCCACTTTTGAAAAGTTGGAAGTATTTATGGAAATTGATATTTTCCATAAATAAAATATTTGATTAGATTCTGGAAATTTGTTTCCTAATTTAATCATGATTTGATTTGGGAAATCAAATCTTAAAATATTTTATTTCCATAAGTAGTTTTAATGATTTAGGAAATTGGTTTCCTAAATAGATTTTCCTTAATCAAATAATTCCATGAATAAAATATGTGATTAGATTTGGAAATTTGTTTCCTAATTTAATTATGATTTGATTTGGAGAATCAAATCTTAAACATATTTTATTTCCATAAATAGTTATGACATATAAGGAAATTATAAACATGACATAATTGTATGCCATGTAATTGCATTAGATGCATAACATTATGTCATGCGTGTCGTGACATGTAGATGTATGCCATGTATGCCATGCCATGTAGATAATAGTTATTTGCATGCAAAGAGGATGAGACATAAAAACCCTTAATCAATATTAAAGCCTACACCTTCCATTAATATGGTTAGAACCAGAGTTCCGTTTCTTGTTTGGGTTGTTGGACTCTCTCCAAGCCCGGCTCGAACCCGAATATGTTCAAACCATGGAATAGTTTAATACTAATATGGTAAGAGTCAGAGGTCAATCGTTAGCTTTGGTTGTTGGACTCTCTCCAAGCTGGGCTAATTGGTTGAATGCGCTCTAACCATATTAAAACTATATCCCGATTAATGGGTTGGCTTTAACCTGGAGCATCGGCTTGTTGGACTCTCTCCAAGGTCGATGTAAAGGGAGGTGAAGTTGGGTGCTATGCATATGATGCATACTTGTTAATGTGTTAACAACCCGATGTATGTGTGAACATTCAATTAGTTGATAGCACATTGTGATAGTTGCATATACGTGATATGCAATCGGTATAGTTGATACCTACCGTCGTAGTTATGAATGGCTTGTTGGACTCTCTCCAAGGTTGTTCATAACTATGATGGATATCAACCCATTCGGAGATGGACCTACGATCTCCCGAAGTGATTTTGGGGTTTTTGAAATTCGAAAAAATGAATGGGATTTATAAATGTATATTGATGCATTTTAAAATCATCTTTCTCATATATGCTCGTTTTGTATTTCTAAGTTAATATATTGATCATGATGTGTTTGAATTTGCGTTCCATTTTGGATTCAAATAAATTGACTGGGCCGAACTTCTTGGACTGGCTTAGAAACTTGAGAATTGTTCTCAAGGTGAAAAGCTTGTAAATGTCCTCGAAGCGCCTCTTCCCGCCCGTCCTAGTGACGATGCAACTCTGGACCAATTGTTGGCCTATCAGAAACATGTGAGTGATTCTGAACAAATGAGTTGCATCATGCTAGCAACGATGGAACCCAAGCTACGAAAGCAGCATGAGCATATGGATGCTCATATCGTAGTCCTTCATCTTTGTGAGTTGGTTGATGAGCAAGTGAGATTCGAAAGGTTTGAAGTCTCAAAGCTCCTCTTCACCTCTGAGATGCTAGGAGGTTCATCTGTGGTACTGCTCAATATGCTGAAGACTGTGGAGTCTTCTGAGAAGCATGAAGCGAGGGGCGGTCTTTGTTAGTTGATTCCTCGAAGAAAGGTTCCAAAGGAACAAAAGAAGGGAAAGAAGAGAAGGGCTAAGAAGGTAGAACTAACTAGAAAAGGAAACTTGCCATCATTATGGCAAGGAGAGACATTTACGAAGAAAGTGCAAGATTTATCTTGAGTCCATGAAGAAGGATAAGGCATCGGATGCCCCATCTTCTTCAGAAATCTTCTTTATTGATTGTCATTCTATTTCCTCAGACACTTGGGTATTTGATACTGGGTGTGGCTCACATATATGTAATGACATACATGGGCTAAGGAATAGAAGAAGACTCGTCAATGGGAGAGTCAAATTTACGTGTTGGGAATGGAGCAAAGGTTCGCCACTCGCCATCATATTTATTTGGAAACTCCCTGTAGGACTTGTCTTAGAACTGGACAATTGCTTTTATGTTCCTTCGTTGATAAAGAACATCATTTCTATTTCTTGTCTAAATAGAAATGGGTTCCATTTGACTTTTAGTAACAATTGTTGTTACATAACTTTGAATGGAGTTCTTTATGGGATTGGAACTTTAAGCAATGGTGTTTATACATTGGACGTATCCAGTGACATTTGCAATATCGAAGCGAGCAACAAGCGTGCTCGAAAGGATAATCAAATAGACTCCTACATGTGGCATTGTCGTCTTGGCCATGTAAGCAAGAAACGCATGTCCGAATTACACCGATGTGGAATTCTGGAATCGTTTGAATTGGATTCATACGATACATGCAAATCATGCTTAAAAGGCAAGATGACTAAGTTACCTTTTACTGGAAAAGGTGAACGAGTGGGAGAGTTACTAGGTCTAATACATACTGATGTATGTGGACCTATGTCAACTCAAGCTTTAGGAGGCTATAGCTACTTCATTACCTTCACCGATGATCATTCACGGTTTGGGTATGTGTTCTTGATGAAACACAAGTCTGAAGCCTTTGAAAGGTTCAAAGAATTTAGAAATGAAGTAGAGAAACAACATGACAAGAGTATTAAAATACTTCGATCGGATCGAGGTGGTGAATACTTGAGTCAGGAGTTTCTTGATTATCTAAGAGACAATGGTATATTGTCTCAATGGACTCCGCCCTATACACCACAGCATAATGGTGTATCTGAGAGGCGTAACCGGACCTTGTTGGACATGGTCAGGTCAATGATGAATCATGCAACTCTTCCCAAGTCCTTTGGGGCTATGCACTTCGATACCGCTTTACTTGTTAAATGTAATGCCTACCAAGGTAGTCTCAACTACTCCATATGAGATATGGAATAGTAAGAAACCTCATGTATCTTACTTGAAGATATGGGGTTGTCTGGGATCAGACGTATAAATTGGATGCTAAGTCCGATAAATGTCTATTTATTGGATACCCTAAGGAAACTAGGATTATCAATTCTATCATCTGTGGAACAAAAGGAGTTTGTTTCAAGGCATGCGTGTTTCTAGAGAAAGAGTTTCTCTTGCAAGAAAATAGTGGGAGTGTCGCCGAGCTTGAGGAGGCTCGAGAGACTCAAATAGACATTGATGAGATACGGTGAAGCACAACAAATGACAACTCATAGTGATGGGCAATCGGTCGACCTATTGTAACACCACATCTTCGTAGATCTGGTAGAACACGCAATATTCCTGAGAGATATGGATTTCGTAAGTGAATCGAACGACGTGTTACTCATTGATGATGAGGAGCCTACCAGTTATGAAGAAGTGCTGGAAAGTTCAGAAAGGGATAAGTGGCTTGGTGCCATTATGTCGGAAATGGATTCCATGTATGAAAACCAAGTTTGGAACTTGGTTGACCCACCTGAAGGGATAAAGCCTATAGGGTGCAAGTGGGTTTTCAAGAAGAAAACCGATATGGATGGTAATGTGATTACCTTTAAGGCTAGATTGATGGCGAAAGGATATCGTCAAAAACAAGGTGTTGATTATGACGAAACCTATTCGCCTGTAGCTATGCTTAAATCCATTCGGATGCTCCGGGCCATAGCGGCTCATTATGATTATGAAATATGGCAGATGGATGTGAAAACAGTTTTCCTTAATGAAAACCTGCTCAAGGACGTGTATATGATACAACCTGAGGGTTTCACATCGCTTGATAAAACCAAGGTATGCAAATTGCGACGGTCCATTTATGGATTGAAGCAAGCATCCAGGAGCTGGAATATCCGTTTTGATGAGACAATCAAAAGGTTTGATTTCTCACAAAATCCAGACGAACCTTGTGTGTACAAGAAGGTTAGTGGGAGTGCAGTCGTATTCCTAGTATTGTATGTCGATGACATACTACTTATAGGAAACGATGTTTCAATCTTACAATTGAAGGTTTGGTTATCCAAGACATTCTCCATGAAAAACACTGGGAGAAGCAACCTACATCCTCGGGATTAAGATCTATAGAGATAGATCAACGGTTGCTTGGTCTTCGCAGCCTACATATATAGACCGAAAAGCAAAGAGGTTTAGCATGTCGGAATCCAAGAAAGGTTTCCTACCCATCGTGCATGGGGTACACCTTTCGAAGTCTATGTGTCCGCGCACAGAAGACGAGAGGATTTGCATGAGTAAGATTCCCTATGCATCCGCAATAGGATCTATCATGTATGCTATGTTATGTACGAGGCCCGATGTATCATATGCTCTGAGTGTCACGAGCAGATACCAGTCCGATCCAGGAATGGATCATTGGGCGGCTGTTAAGACGATCCATAAGTACTTGAGAAGAACTAAGGATGTGTTCCTAATATATGGAGAAGGGTACATGGTGATACGTGGGTATACGGATGCCAGCTCCAGACAGACAAGGATGATTCCATGTCTTTGTCTGGGTGTGTATTCACCTGGAATGGAGGCGCAATAAGTTGGAAAGGTTCCAAGCTTGACACTATATCGGATTCTGCCACTAAGGCAGAATACATTGCAGCTTTGGAAGTAGCAAAGGAAGCGGTTTGGATCAAGAAGTTCATCTCTGAACTTGATGTGGTCTCATCAATGATCCAAACATGTGCTTCGCCGCTATCATCTTATCAGAGAGATCATCAGTAGGAATGAAATACAAATCGAGAAAATTCCCACTGAAAGGAACTTAGCGGATCCTTTGACTAAAGCATTACCTCAAAGTAAGTTTGAGGGTCATGTTGGTGCTTATGGTATTGGATACCGTAGCGATTGGCATTAGGCCAAGTGGGAGTCTGTTAGTAATATATGAGAGATGTCCTAAGGCAATCGCCTTATGTATGAACCATTTATATGATAAATGAAGATTCACTATTTGAGTATACATGTTTTATGTATTTGATTGAATCTTAAACTCATTTACTGAATGTCCACGATACGATTCACAGCATGAGAGAATTTGTGATTGGATCACAACTAGTGAGTATCTCTACATGTGTAATTGTGATGTATCGGAATTATCCCTAGTCGATGAATTGATGGATTTGGACACCATCGATTCTGTCGAGACTAGCACGAGGTATACTCCTTGGTGTATCCAAGCAGCTGATTCTCACTGGCTGGAGACATAGTGA
Organism: Wurfbainia villosa; assembly: GCA_025175895.1. Taxonomy (NCBI): domain Eukaryota; kingdom Viridiplantae; phylum Streptophyta; class Magnoliopsida; order Zingiberales; family Zingiberaceae; genus Wurfbainia; species Wurfbainia villosa. The sequence continues at coordinate 32,088,353 of CM045990.1, read as the reverse complement.
TGTCCGGAGTTAATCGTGGATGCTAGTTATGGTAACTAGTTCATTGGAGTGACCAGTCGTAATACTTCATATGGTTCTCTGCATATATAGATATGTCAATGAAGTTCTTACCGCGTGGCTTAAGTGCGATGTTCCTTCGACTTGCGTATTCAAGTCATCTTGATCATGGAGACTTATGCTTTGACATCTTAAGCAAACATCTCAGGAGATGTGGACCCGGATGATTGGGTATAAGTAAATGATCAAGGTGTTTGAATAGCCTATAAAGGATTCACCACTCCTTGCGAGGAGATGTATACCCATGGCCTCTCGTCGGATTGTTACTAAAGTCTTTGGCCAAAGCATTACATGTTTAGAGTAAGGTACTCTTCGATACATGTGGAGTAACTAGAATCCGTAGACGAGGAAATGACACTTGGGCTAGGTGTGACGTAGTCAGCCTAGTGGGGACTGACACAATAGACCATGTCCTGAACCAAGTGGGTATAAGATGAGTGAAGGGAATGGGGCACAATTATCGAGCATCAAGGGTTTCGTAAATAGTTCGATCAACCGCTGATCTTTTCTGCTAATTGGGGATCATGATGTACTACTAGGTGCCACTCATGATCGCTCTATAATTAATGGTTAATTATAGACGGCCAACATAAACCGAGAACCTATTTGGTCACACGCACAACGAGTGTAATCCAAAGGATTTAAAACGAGCTTGAGAATGGGATTCTCAGACCGAGAGAAACTATGTTTTGTTGGACCAAACATAAAGCGAGCATGAAATTGTTTCAGTCGCAATGGAAGCGTGGATGGGCTGTGTCTTATGAAGACATAATGGATGGACCAAAATGGTTTGGTTCTAATCCAATGGATGAGAATAAACCAAAGGGTTTGGTTTATATTAAACGAATGAACCAAAGGTTTGTTCGGTTCGTTTTAACTTAAAATAAACCATCATGGTTTGGTTTATTTTAACTTATCTTAATGGAGCGGGTTAACGGGCTTTATGGATATGATCCATTAACCATTAAGAGAATTAGTTCTCTATAAAATAGGGCTTAAACCCTAACCCTAAACCCTAATGAAGTTGTTGCCGCCCAACATGTTGTTGCCGCCCAACATGGTGTTGCCGCCAACTTCATGGAGCTGCTGCCACCTCCTTGCCGCCGGCATCCAAGCTTCAGCCGGCGATGCTCCGGCGACCCTCCGGTGATCTCCTCTAGGTTCGGTGATAAGGTGAGCTTCCATCTCTCCTTGGCCGGCCTCTATTCCTCCACCAAAAGCTGTCCAGTTTTTCTGGACAGCTTGTTTCTTCATTGTCGGAGCGTCGTTTGGACGACGGTTAGTGCTCCGATAGCGCCTAACTTACCGGGGATTTGATCTCCGGTAATCCTCTGAGGTGGAGGACGAAGGATTCGTCAATTGGTTGACGAATACCTCTCCGGAGAAGCGAGTTTTGAGAACTCATTTTAGGATCCGAATTTGGATTCGGATCGTGATCATCTCTCGATCACGTCGTCTTCAACACGAGGCTAGTAACCCGTACGAAGACGAAGCTCGTGACTTAGCGAAGTCATCCCGAGGAGCTCGGCGTGGATACGGATAGAGACGATTCTTACGAGGATCGTTCCGGTTGATGCCGTTCCCGCTACACGTCATACGAAAGGTATAACGTAGATAATTTCTTTTATTGCAAATTTTAATTTACGGTTATGTCTACACTTGTTGTAATATGCATGCGTGTGTTGTGTGTGTTGTAATAAATATAGATTTATTATTTTTAATTGCTTCCGTTGTGCTCATGTTTACGAAACATGATCGAACACACAAACGCCGCGGTGTCGGAAACCCAACAGTAATGTTTCAGACAAATATGCATAACAATAAATATGCAAACAATGATCATGCCATTCTTATTTCAAAATAAAGATGTTCATACAAAAGATAGACTTTTCAGTATACATCCCAACAGAGGTGTGGCAGATGGATGTCAAGATAGGTTTCCTTAATGGAAGTCTTGAGGAAAACATCTACTTGGAGCAACCAGAGGGATTCATTGCATAGGGAAAAGTTCATCTTGTGTGCAAGCTTAATCGGTCCATTTATGGATTGAAGCAAGCTTCGAGATCTTGGAACATCTGCTTTGATGAGGTAATCCAGTCTTATGGATTTATTCAAACTCCGAATGAGTCTTGTGTATACAAGAGATGTGATGGAAACATAGTGGTATTTCTTGTACTATACGTAGATGATATTTTGTTAATTGGCAACAATGTCAAAGTGTTATCAGACATAAGGGTATGGTTGTCCAAACAGTTTGATATGAAGGACTTGGGAGAAGTAGGACACATCCTTGGGATCAAGGTTATAAGGGATCACAGGAAAAGGATGTTGTGCTTATCTTAAGCTTCATACAAAGATACTATTTTGGCTCGTTTTAGCATGCAGAACAACAAGAAAGATTTTCTACCTTTTAGGCATGGAGTACCTTTATCTAAAGAGATGTTTCCTAAAACATCAAAGGAGATAGAGGAGATGAAGGTTGTAAAATATAGAAAAAAAAATTTATTCATATGGATTAACCCTTTAATTAATTGGGTTTAATTAGTGGTTTAATTGGGATAATGAGGTTGATTAGCTAATTGGATTGAGTCCATTGGGCTGGTTTCGGATTGGGCTGGAATTGGGCTTGAATCGGATTGGGCTGGAATTGAGCTTGAACTGGAAATGGGCCAAATCAGATTGGGTTAGATTTGGGTTGGGCTAGACAAATCACTCGAATGACTTTTATAAGCCGTCGAACGAACTCAATCACAATTTCACCATCTCCTTCTCTTCTCCTTCGTCTTTCCCGATCGCGATTTCCTCTCTTCCTCGTTTCACCGCCGCAGCCTTCCCGATCGCACACACCGTCGCCCACTCTTGCGGTCATTGCCGCCATTGCGAGCTCGACTGCCTCCGACCGTCACTCGCGCGATCGACGATCTTCACTTCGTTTCCACTGCAAGCCAACCGCTGCCGCTGTCGACGCCTCCGGTGGGTGATCCGGCTGAGGGAAAGGAGGGTCGACCAAGCTTCGCCGGGCTTGAATCGGGTGAGGGATTGCGTTGGGAGCTAGGGATCGGCAATAGGTTTTCGCTGTTGGATTGAGGAGCAATCTGCCGTCGTCGTTGGAGCAAGCTATCGCGTTCACCATCGTGGATCGCCACAACTATCATTCACCTCAGGCCGGAGTTGCTCGTCGTCACCATCGCTCGAGCTTAGATCTGCCACAGTTGACGCTCAAGCTCATCTCACCATCACCTCTGTTCTTCCATCGTTTCATCATCGACACAGTTTGGGGATCAGTTTCTCTACATGATGATCGTCGAAGGGCCTCATTGTTGCTGCTGTCGCTAGTTGAGCTCAGTCCCAGCTCAGATTTCCGATAGAAGTGGTGATCTATTCCTACGTGCGTTGGGTAAGTTTCCGATCAGTTGCCATTGAGAATGATTGTGTGCAGATCGTGTTCTGCCTATTGGGGTAAATCCAATATCTATGGATTTGGTTAGATTTTCGGTTTCACCGAGAATTGGGAGCTGCTGCCAATTCCTTTCCGTAGGCATCGTGAGCGAAATTTTGTTGCAGTCGGTAGCTCATGGTGGCAGTGAAGATCAGAGTTGTGGATCGAATATGGGGTAAGTTTTGTGTTAATCTATGGTTCTGTCAGATTTATATTCTTTAGCATGGAGTGTTTGGTAGTGATTCTTGATCTGGGATATGCTTTATTATGGGCCTTGTTTATGGAATTGGAATGGTAAGATGATTGAATTTGGATTGTGCAGATTCAATGTTCTACACTGGATCAAGGAGGTCGGTGTGATTGAATCGGAGTGAGGTGAGTCAAATTTGGTGCTCTTGTGATGGGATGATATTCATGTAGTTACTTTGGACGATGGTTACAGGGTGTATCTACATGATAGGGAGTTGCGTAGGGATTGTTCCTATACGACTGAAGACTTGGTTTCGGATTTACTGGGGATGAATGAATCTAGCTAGGTAAGTTCGATTTGGGATTTGATACCATCATTGGACTTATAATAGACTTTGTCAATGTTTGCGTGTTGATTACAGGATTTTGATATGGGGCAGGTTCATGGATGCGGATACGAGCTTCGTATCAGGTGGGTAATATCTACCTGGTCCGGTAGTTTGATCAAATTCTAGTGCATGAATTTGGATATATGTTTATACCTGTTTACCTTAAATCCACTCTTATTTAATCATATGCTTGTATAGCCTTGACCTTTGAGATATCTACTCTGGTACTCCATTGATTATCTAGCTCGGATAGGAACTATAAACCCTATTATATATTAGCTGATGGATGTTCAGTAAGTACAGGTGGTTAGGGTTATCTTTGTGACCTCAGATTGGGTTACTGTGTTACATCACTAGGGTTAGGTGATGAATTGGGTTATGGAGTCGATTGTTGTATCGTACATATATTAGTTGTGCATCTATGATGGATTTAGTTGTCTGTGCATAGATAAATGTGTGTGGTTGTCAGTATGTGGTTACGGACTAGAGGTCCTAGCATGATTGTATATCCATTATGGATCGTATATCTGAGTATGGTTATATGGATGGTCGATAGTATCTCGCTACTGACTAGAGGTCTTAGCGTGGTTGTTTGTCAGAGGTGTATGACTCTTTGTGCGATAGAGAGAGTCTTGTGGATTGTAGTCCTTGCATAGTTGACTTTTGGTTGACCAGGACTCCCCGTGGGATAGGGAGTGTGGCGAGGATACATGTATGGAGCTATGCATCATTACATTGCATGCATGCTGTTGACTGGGTCTCCCTTGTGGTTGAGATAGGTCGTCAGTCATCCTGCCTCCCCGGCCACTCGGGGTAGTGGTTGCAGGGTTGAGGGAAGAGCATTGTTGTTTGTGTCGTTCTCGACCACTATGGATGGTGGTAGCTGGAGATGCGCACTTGGCCACTGTGCGGAGTGGTAGTTAGCGCACTCACCCACTATAGACGGTGGTCGTGTGATGTGCAGTTGTCCTGGGTGCGGTGCTCGTCTACTCATGGGTAGGGACAGAGCAGCTAGCAGCAGGGACCCCCATGTGAGAAGCATATAACTCTATGGCGGCTAGCTACTATTTTATACTACCCAACTCGGTCACTCGAGAGTGGTGGCGGCTGGAGTCGGGATAGTTGTCATGTCGTGCCACCTAGGCCACACTGGGGTCGTGGTAGCGAGTTGGGTATACAAGCATGACCATGCATATGCATTGCTGATATATATGTATGCATGTATTTGATATATGTTTTACATATGCCTGTGAGATGCTACATTTTATTGAGCTATGATTGTTGCATATGGTTGTTCATCATGATACATGCCATCTGCATTTTATATACTGCTATGTGTTGAGCATGATACATGCGTTGATTTAGACTGTTATATGTATTTGATTAGCATCATGTCATTGCGTGGTACAGACCGGGTTGTTATTACAGGTGATCATATATTGTTCATATGTTGGAATATTGGTCAGGTATGGGATTGATTTAGTATGTTATATGAGTTATGTTATTGTAAATCTGTTCAGGATGATCTAGCATCTGGTGTTACAGATCGTCAGGTACGTTGGTACATTACTTCATGTTCAGTTGATCAGTTTAGTATATACACTGAGTATGACTTTACTGTAGTTACTTGTTATTAGAGTTGGATAGGACTGTATGTCTATTGGACTCATGCTGTATACCTGTAGATCTTCACATGTATACTTGTAGATCTATCCTTATATGTTGTTCATGCACTTTCTACATAATACCCCTGAGTTTATACTCACCACCCAGGGACCCTGGGCTTCATGTCACCCAGGTAACAGGTAGAAGATTCCTTGGACGTTCGGAGCTCCGCCAGCTGATCCCATCTCACACCGGACGAATGGATATGTTTTTCCGTATTGTTGTATTACTATGGATTGTTAGTTTGGGTTTTTACCCTGTATTGTTTCCGTATTTATGATATACGGATGTGATGTACGTATTTGGTCTTTGATTCGATTTCTGTTATGATTCTTGTCGTGTCAAGTCACTCCGGAGTGCACAGTTTGGTCTTTGTATCTTGGTTATCTGTTTGTATTGTTTCCGCTGTGTTTTGTATAATTGGTATGTTGGTATCATTATATATTGTGTTGTTGTTGGGCCTACGGGCCTTGTATTAACCCGATATATTGCCACGTACAGGGGAGATGCCGTCTGTTTACTTTTCGATACGACATACTCTTGGGGCGTGACAATTTTATTGGTATCAGAGCCCTAGGTTGCGAAGTCCATTTTCGGATTTTATTTCGTTCGGACATCGAGTTTTTCTTTACTCGGTTTTGTTTTCTGGGATCTGGCTGTTGTGGACATCTCCGAGCTACAAGATTTAAGGTATGTTAATTGTTATTACATATCCTTCTGTTGGCTATGCATTTAGTTGCTTATAACATGGATAACTTGTAGGGTGTTGGTTAGTATTCGTAACCGTGGTTTGAGTTGACCACGGGAGCGATATGTTGAGGTTATTAGACATGTACCTGCGATCGAAAAGGTAATTACCTTTGAGAGCTGACTGATACCGAGTCGGATAGCAGGGCTTAGTAGTCACATCTCTTGTGGAGATCAAGGATTACGGTCCTAAGATTTTCACTAATTATACTTGTCAGATCATTACCTGTGGGGTAATGGACTAAGCGAGTATACTATTGCTGATGATAGTAGAAATTAGTCGAAGATATTCATAGGGATTTTGATCCCTGAATTGGTCGTTCTAGGTTGTATAACGTTGAGGGTACTTTTGAGTACTTAACTCGTGTTATACAGAGGAAGCTAAGTTAGCTGCATACCATTATCAGTTGCTTGATGCGGTGTAAGATATAGGAAATAACCTACGGAAATAGCATTATCACTTAGTCAGTTGATTGATATTGTGAGATAGTATTTTCCCGCGTCATCTTCTTTGACTCATTGTCAAGGAATTCTTGGGCATCAGTAGGGTGATCATTTGGTTCTGAAGGTACCATGCAGTCGTTAGACTTGCGAAGATTCGACTATTTAATAGCCCAAGAATGTGATTGGGTTGGTTTTGACCACCCACGGATTATCGGTTGACATCTTGATCAGGATGTTTGGATCTCCTACTAGATCCTACCGGAAGTCCTTAGACCGAGTCATGTGGATAGAAATGACTCCGTAGTAAGTGTTTTAAGAGTTGAAGATTTGATAAGCAGATATTGCAAGTCAAATTATTGGAATTAGAAGTCTCCAAATGTTGGATAAAAGGAGCAAGATTAAAGTCATGAGTCACGAGCGACTATTGGAGAGTTTTTCGATCATAGAAGACCGATTGCAGATTGTCAGTAGCTTCTCATGTTTATCAGTGAACTCAGAGGAAAGACTCCGAAGGGAGATTATGTGTGTGCAGTGCGGGTCACAACGACACCAGAGTTAGATTATCTGATGGACCATTGTATCTATTTCTACTATAAGCAGCCGGTATCTACGAGGGGAGTATGTACTTTGAAGACTCAGTGGAAGACTATGGATGATGCTTTCGAGCGGACGATCCACAACCTCGGAAGCTAAGATCATGATAGAAGAATGGATTATCACATCAGCAGCGATCTACTACCTCAGATATAGTTGGAGCTCTTTGATACTTTCAACCGAGAGAAGCGAGTTACTCAGCACTATCAGCAGAAGACATCTCAGAAGATTGGACATCCGAGCGAGCGGCAAATTGTTACCTTCCCGACGTGGTTATGCTTTATCTGAGAGGAGAGATTTTACGGCGATAGTCGTATCTATGCGATATTCTCGATGGCGGCTATACCTATCACGAGATGGGCGTGCTTTGATGTTGTGATTCTTGATATTTTTTAGGATGTGTACCCTTTGCTAGTACAACAGTGTTTACCATCTCCATTGCGGTTGTTTCAGTTTGTATCTCAGTTCAGTAGTTGACTTCAGTTCTCTATGATAGTCTTTGCATCTACATGAGCTCAGCCGTCTAGAACAGATGTCGGACAAGTTTACATGATTACTCAAGAAGAAGTATAGAAGACCGAAGGATCGGTCCTTCGGGGTATTACTTTAGGTTATCCTATTTGCGGATATATCGAGAGAGATTGGTAGTTTACAGGTATCTTTGTCTAGAACATTCTTGGATAGGGTTCGAAGGGTTCCTATTGACTTGTGCGTTGGTAATTTTCTCTACCGTCAGGTGAGATGTTGATCAACAATCAAGAAGTCAAGGGATACTCTTAGCCTTTGCTAGACATACCTCCACTATAGACATATCCTTACGGATAGTTGGATTGTTGGAGCGTTGGTATACTAGGACTCTCGGATGTACGTATAATCCGAGAGTATTCGGATGTAGTTACGGATGAACTCTCGGGCTGGTCACTGCATGGGCAAGTGGAATATGCGATTGAGGGGATTTTGGGAATAGTCCTGATATTGGGGACCTCATATCGGGAGACGGTTTATTGGTATCAGTGTTGCTAAACACTATGAGAGATTTATTTGTCCTAGGGTTTCTTCTCGAGAAGATCCAGAACTTCTTGTAAGAAGGGAGATGTACCTTTGAGGTTATGCATCGATTATCGATGATGGAATGCAGTAGTTGCTGTGAATGAGTATCCTTCGTGGTGGATAGAGGATCTGTTTAGATAAGCTAAATGACACCGGTGTATACCCTAGGGTTGATCTACGACTGGAGGGTTGATATTGTAGTGACTTAGTGTCATACAATTATCATTGTCGGTGTGATGATTGAGCTATCTGTAGCTTAGAGTAAAAGGGATACAGGTGCGTAGAAGACGATATTTCATACTTGGTATGAATTTTAGGAGATGTTGATAATGTTGTTAGACTTATCGACGATTTAGTCGTTCATGAACTTGAGGAATCAAGTACTCTTGGAGTATTTGAGACCGATTGTCATCATATCTGTAGAGGATATATGATTGGGGATATATTCCCAATCTAGAGGGAAGTTGTGGTTTCCCTAGATTGATTTGGTGTTTACCAGAGATAAGGATAGGATATTCTAGCGATACTATACTGCCGACTTGTTGGACCAAGAAGGTGATGGAAATCACCTGGTCGGAAGTTGGGAAGCTAGGTTTCAAGGCCTAGAAGGTGACTGACTTTTGGGTCAGTGTTAGTTAATCTGTCCGATATGGATGGAAGGGTATTGTACGCAGATGCATCATTCCAGGGATTGGAGCAATCCCGATGCAGTTGAATGAGACGTATATTATGTGTATGCTAGTTGAGAAACTAGCGAGATTAGTCATTATAGCCTTCCAGTTATTTTCAGTTCTGTGTGATAGAGTGAATTTTGGACATTAGATTGATTTCTCTTCTGAGAAAGGAATTCTTCGTCTCCGAAGAGAATAGTGGTTCCCAGAGTTGCATTCATTTTAGAAAGAGTTGTTTCAGAAGACTCTTCATTCGAGAGTGATGATTTATTCGGAGTGTATCCGAAAATAGTGAGTATTGAGACGCTCCAGTTGGTGGAACGATATGTGGGACAAGGATGATTCCGTAGTCTGATGTTGGGTATGCCAACAAGTAAAGGTGGAATATTGTGATCGGTAGGGTTACATACCGTGATGGAAGTGGTAGCCTAGTACGTTAGACTGTGTTGGGAGATTATCTAGAATTCGGAACGGACTTGATCGGATGTGGGTAGTCGATGATCGATTAGCTAGGTCCGCTCATTTTCTTCCGAGCCATAAGATGGACTCCGTTGGATCGCTTGATGAAATTATATCCATGGAGTAACCTTGAGTATCATTTCTGATAGTGATTCATGATTCACCTTACAATTCTGGCAAAGTGTCCCATCAGTTACGGGTATAGAGCTCCACTCTGGTACAGTTATTGACCTCTTAATAGGTTGGTTGAGAGTGTATATAAGAGCTGGAATATAATATTCGAGCTCAGTACCCCACTTAGTCACTTGAGGTGTGACTTTTCTCCGGATACTTAAGATGGTTATTTTGACATATCGTACAAGTAGATAAGTCGAAAATTTGGGGACCAAATTTTTTATAAGTGGGGGAGAATGTAAAATATGGAGAAAAAAATTATTCATATGGATTAACCCTTTAATTAATTGGGTTTAATTAGTGGTTTAGTTGGGATAATGAGGTTGATTAGCTAATTGGATTGAGTCCATTGGGCTGGTTTCGGATTGGGCTGGAATTGGGCTTGAATCGGATTGGGCTGGAATTGAGCTTGACCTGGAAATGGGCCAAACCAGATTGGGTTAGATTTGGGTTGGGCTAGCCAAATCACTCGAACGACTTTTATAAGCCGCTGAACGAACTCAATCGCGATTTCACCGTCTCCTTCTCTTCTCCTTCATCTTTCCCGATCGCGATTTCCTCTCTTCCTCGTTTCACCGCGACCTTCCGTCCTTTACACCGTCGCCCACTCTTGCGGTCATTGCCGCCATTGCGAGCTCGGCTGCCTTCGACCGTCACTCGCGCGATCGGTGATCTTCACTTCGTTTCCACCGTGAGCCAGCCGCTGCCGCTGTCGACGCCTCCGGTGAGTGACCCGGCTGAGGGAAAGGGGGGTCGACCAAGCTTCGCCGGGCTTGAATCGGGTGAGGGATTGCGTTGGGAGCTAGGGATCGGCAACAGGTTTTTGCTGTTGGATTGAGGAGCAATCTGTCGTCGCCGACGGAGCAAGCTATCGCGTTCACCATCGCGGATCGCCACAGCTATCATTCACCTCGGGCTGGAGTTGCTCGTCGTCACCATCGCTCGAGCTTAGATCTGCAATAGTTGACGCTCAAGCTCATCTCACCGTCGCCTCTGTTCTTCCGTCGTTTCATCATCGACACAGTTTGGGGATCAGTTTCTCTACATGATGATCGTCGGAGGGCATCATTGTTGCTGCTGTCGCTAGTTGAGCTCAGTCCCAGCTCAGATTTCCAGTAGAAGTGGTGATCTATTCCTACGTGCGTTGGGTAAGTTTCTGATCAGTTGCCATTGAGAATGATTGTGTGCAGATCGTGTTCTGCCTATTGGGGTAAATCCTATATCTATGGATTTGGTTAGATTTCTGGTTTCACCGAGAATTGGGAGCTGCTGCCAATTCCTTTCCGTAGGCATCATGAGGGGGATTTTATTGCGATTGGTAGCTCATGGTGTGGCGATGAAGATCGAGTTGTTGTCGATCGAATATGGGGTAAGTTTTGTGTTAATCTATGGTTCTGTCAGATTCATATTCTTTAGCGTGGAGTGTTTGGTAGTGATTCTTGATCTGGGATATGCTTTATTATGGGCCCTGTTTGTGGAATTGGAATGGTAAGATGATTGAATTTGGATTGTGCAGATTCAATGTTCTACACTGGATCAAGGAGGTCGGTGTGATTGAATCGGAGTGAGGTGAGTCAAATTTGCTGCTCTTGTGATGGGATGATATTCATGTAGTTACTTTGGATGATGGTTACAGGGTGTATCTACATGATAGGGAGTTGCGTAGGGATTGTTCCTATACGACTGAAAACTTGGTTTCAGATTTACTGGGGATGAATGAATCGAGCTAGGTAAGTTCGATTTGGGATTTGATACCATCATTGGACTTATAATAGACTTTGTCAATGTTTGCGTGTTGATTACAGGATTTTGATATGGGGCAGGTTCATGGATGCGGATACGAGCTTCGTATCAGGTGGGTAATATCTACCTGGCCCGGTAGTTTGATCAAATTCTAGTGCATGAATTTGGATATATGTTTATACCTGTTTACCTTAAATACACTCTTATTTAATCATATGCTTGTACTGCCTTGACCTTTGAGATATCTACTCTGGTACTCCATTGATTATCTAGCTCGGATAGGAACTATAAACACTATTATGTATTAGCTGATGTATGTTCAGTAAGTACAGGTGGTTAGGGTTATCTTTGTGACCTCAGATTGGGTTACTGTGTTACATCACTAGGGTTAGGTGATGAATTGGGTTATGGAGTCGATTGTTGTATCGTACATATATTAGTTGTGCATATATGATGGATTTAGTTGTCTGTGCATAGATAAATGTGTGTGGTTGTCAGTATGTGGTTACGGACTAGAGGTCCTAGCATGATTGTATATCCATTATGGATCGTATATCTGAGTATGGTTATATGGATGGTCGATAGTATCTCGCTACTGACTAGAGGTCTTAGCGTGGTTGTTTGTCAGAGGTGTATGACTCTTTGTGCGATAGAGAGAGTCTTGTGGATTGTAGTCCTTGCATAGTTGACTTTTGGTTGACCAGGACTCCCCGTGGGATAGGGAGTGTGGCGAGGATACATGTATGGAGCTATGCATCATTACATTGCATGCATGCTGTTGACTGGGTCTCCCTTGTGGTTGAGATAGGTCGTCAGTCATCCTGCCTCCCCGGCCACTCGGGGTAGTGGTTGCAGGGTTGAGGGCAGAGCATTGTTGTGCGTGCCGTTCTCGGCCACTATGGATGGTGGTAGCTGGAGATGCGCACTTGGCCACTGTGCGGAGTGGTAGTTAGCGCACTCACCCACTATAGATGGTGGTCGTGTGATGTGCAGTTGTCCTGGGTGCGGTGCTCGTCTACTCATGGGTAGGGACGAGAAGCTAGCAGCAGGGACCCCCGTGTGAGTAGCATATAACTCTATGGCGGCTAGCTACTGTTTCATACTACCCAACTCGGTCACTCGAGAGTGGTGGCGGCTGGAGTCGGGATAGTTGTCATGTCGTGCCACCTAGGCCACACTGGGGTCGTGGTAGCGAGTTGGGTACGCAGACATGACCATGCATATGCATTGCTGATATATATGTATGCATGTATTTGATATATGTTTTACATATGCCTGTGAGATGCTGCATTTGATTGAGCTTTGATTGCTGCATATGGTTGTTCATCATGATACATGCCATCTGCATTTTATATACTGCTATGTGTTGAGCATGAAACATGCGTTGATTCAGACTGTTATATGCATTTGATTAGCATCATGTCATTGTGTGGTACGGACCGGGTTGTTATTACAGGTGATCATATATTGTTCATATGTTAGAGTATTGGTCAGGTATGGGATTGATTTAGTATGTTATATGAGTTATGTTATTGTAAATCTGATCAGGATGATCTAGCATCTGGTGTTATAGACCGTCAGGTACGTTGGTACATTACTTCATGTTCAGTTGATCAATTTAGTATATACACTGAGTATGACTTTACTGTAGTTACTTGTTATTAGAGTTGGATAGGACTGTATGTCTATTGGACTCATGCTGTATACCTATAGATCTTCACATGTATACTTGTAGATCTATCCTTATATGTTGTTCATGCAATTTCTACATATTACCCCCGAGTTTATACTCACCACCCCAGGACCCTGGGCTTCATGTCGCCCAGGTAACAGGTAGAAGATTCCTTGGACATTCGGAGCTCCGCCAGCTGATCCCATCTCACACCGGACGAATGGATATGTTTTTCCGTATTGTTGTATTACTATGGATTGTTAGTTTGGGTTTTTACCCTGTATTATTTCCGTATTTGTGATATACGGATGTGATGTACGTATTTGGTCTTTGATTCGATTTCTGTTATGATTCTTGTCGTGTCAAGTCACTCCGGAGTGCACAGTTTGGTCTTTGTATCTTGGTTATCTGTTTGTATTGTTTCCGCTGTGTTTTGTATAATTGGTATGTTGGTATCTTTATATATTGTGTTGTTGTTGGGCCTACGGGCCTTGTATTAACCCGATATATTGCCACGTACAGGGGAGATGCCGTCCGTTTACTTTTCGGTACGACATACTCTCGGGGCGTGACAAATGTGATTCCTTATGCTTCGGCAGTTGGAAGCCTCATGTATGTTATGATATGTACGAGGCCAGATATCTGCTTTGTCGTTGTTGGGGTTGATCCGTGAGGGGAAACTTCGCTTCCCCTTCACCTCGGTTGCTTGACCATGGTGATCCCTTTGATGTCCCCGGATTAAAAATTTAATCTTAGACAAAAGGGATTCCCAAAGCAACCAAGTCATCGTCGTGCTATTCATTTAGAGAGGTCACTTGAACAAACTAGTTGTTCAAGTGACCATCCTCTATCCTACGAGTAGCCGCGGAATAGACGATGTCCGGATCGCCGGTTTTTGTGTTTGTACTCGGGATCCAAGTATTATTTAGCCTATTTACAGAAATATAACATGCTTATATTTTGAAAAACAAACACAAGCAATGAATAAAAGAGATAGAAGAATAGTTATACCTCTTGGTCTTCTAATGTATGACCCTCCTCCTTTTGGGCGTCGTGTGGCGGCGATCCACCAAAAGTCAAGCTCCTAGATCGCAAAACTTCCTTCCTTGCTTTCCCAAGCAAGAGGAAGAAGAGAAACAATGTTTTTCCTTCCAAAACTCAACCAACAAGGAATCAATCCCTTCCTTGCCACGCCAAGTAAATGAAGGAGATGGTGGTGGAAGCAACCAAGATACCTAGGAAACCCTATATCTTGTTTCCACCACCTAAGGAGAAGAAGAAGGAGGCTTTGGGAGTCGGCCAAGGCTGGAAAAAGCTGGGAGAAGCTGCTGGACGTTGGCACAAAGAGGAAGAAGAAGAGAGAAAGAACCTTCCTTATTTGGTGCCACCTAGCCTCAAAACCCTAACCCTAATTCCAATCCTATCTCAACTAGGATTGCCCTATTCTTGCCGCCCAAGCCTTGCTCCCTCTCTATGATCATCTTCACGCCAACCCCATGCCACCTTTTATAGAGTTTGGGGATAAGCCATGAATTAATCTCCTCCATTGGTTCTAGGGATTTAATCTCAACCGTCGGATCTAGAGATTTAATCTCAACCGTCGGATCTTAGAGATTTAATCTCTACCAATGGATCTTAGTGTTTTGTTTCTATCCATTGGATCTAAGCATCTTGAGGTGTTAATGGGCTACATTAGGGACCATGAGGAGGAGTTGGGTCTTGGTCACCCATGGATCAAGCCCACATAAAGTCCGATCCACTAATTATGGTCCAATCCACTAAAGGTCCATCATTGATCTACCTCACCAACCCCCATATGATAATATGGGCTCCATATATTATTTGTACATTTTCTCCCCGTGTTTAAGATCTCGAATGTCCGTCAATTAATTAATTTACTGACCATTAATTAATCGACATCTAACTCCATGAGTAGTACCACTCAACCTTTTCATCATGTCGGACCAAGTCCACTGCGGCAGGTTTACATGATGAACCTTATGAGCTCCTCAAGGGGACATCATCATCCTAATATATAGGACACGGTTTCCTCCTATAATCAACGGCACACCATATAAATAATATCATCTCCCAACTTACCGAGTCTATCGATTTAATCTATAAATCTCGCCCATTGGTAAATCAAAGAGATGAGTACCAAGTATATGTGCCCGTTATTATATCGGGATTAAGAGCATGTACTAAATAATATCTGAGGTCCGATTCGATTATGTAGTCAGCAATAAATCGAATCACCTCTCGTGTCGGTCTGCTCAATACACACAAAGTGCACTAGTGTGATTCTATGGTCAAGACAAACCAATACCAAATCACACTACAACCATTCCGATGGTTTGTCCAAAGCCATCTCGGTTGTGAGCCTTTACTTATACTTTACAAGGAGCCGATAACATGATCTCCCGTGTGACACCACACACCATGTTATCTACAATGTAAGGTATTAGACAATATTGCATAACCATAAAAATATGCAAACAATGATCATGTGATTCTTATTTCAAAATAAAGATGTTCATACAAAAAATAGACTTTTAAGTATACATCCCTACAATCTCCCACTTATACTAAAAGACTATGCTGTCCTCAAAGTGCCATACATCTGATCCCCATTCCCTCCACATGCCTATCAAAAGCTCTCATCGGAAGGCCCTTAGTGAAAGGATCTGCCAGGTTATCCTCCGATGCAATCTTGGCCACAGACAACTTCTCCTCGCTACGATTTCGTATCGTGGTACTTGTGCTCTATGTGTTTACTAGCCTTATGGGCTCGTGGTTCCTTCGAGTTTGCAACTGCACCACTATTATCACAATAAATCGTGATAGTTCTGGGCAAACCAGGAATCACATCCAAGTCCATCAGAAAGTTTCTGAGCCATACAGCTTCTTTGGCCGCCTCAGAGGCCGCCACATACTCAGCTTCCATGGTGGAGTCACGCGCACTTTTGCTTGACACTCCTCCATACAATGGCTCCACCTCCCAAAGTAAACACAAAACCCGAGGTAGACTTATCGTTATACCTATCGATTGGAAGTCGGAATCGTGTAACCCACAGAGAGTAATTGGTGCCTTAAACCAAAGATATAATCCCTAGTCCTTTCGTGTACTTCAATATATGCTTTACAGCCCAATGTCCTGTCTGGATTACTCGATGTCCACGACCATGCCCACGGCAAAACAGATATCTGGTCTCGTACAGAGCATCGCATACATGAGGCTTCCTACTGCCGAAGCATAAGGAACCGCCTTCATCTCCTCTATCTCCTCAGATGATCTAGGACACATCTCATTAGATAGAGGTACTCCATGCCTGAAAGGTAGAAAACCCTTCTTGGAGTTCTGCATGCTAAAACACTCCATAATCGTGTCTATGTATGAAGCTTGGGATAAGCACAACATCCTTTTCTTGCGATCCCTTATAACCTTGATCCCAAGGATGTGTCCCACTTCTCCCAAGTCCTTCATATCAAACTGTTTGGACAACCATACCCTTACGTCCGATAACACCTTGATATTATTGCCAATCAACAAAATGTCATCTACGTATAGTACAAGAAATACCACTACGTTTCCGTCACATCTCTTGTATACACAAGACTCATCCGGACTTTGAATAAATCCATAAGACTGGATCACCTCATCAAACCGAATGTTCCAAGACCTCGAAGCTTGTTTCAATCCATAAATGGACCGATTAAGCTTACATACAAGATGCTCTTTTCCCTTAGCAATGAATCCCTCTGGTTGCTTCATGTAGATGTTTTCCTCAAGACTTCCATTAAGGAAAGCTGTCTTGACATCCATCTGCCACACCTCATAATCCATATGAGCTGTTATGCATAAGAGAATCCGGATAGATTTAAGCATGGCTCTGCGTGAAAAGGTCTCCTCATAATCGATACCCTCTTTCTGAGTATACCCCTTCGCAACAAGCCTCGCTTTGAAGGTCTCAACCTTCCCATATATTCCTCTCTTTCTTTTGTAGATCCACTTGCATCCAATGGTTTTTACACCATCGGGTGGTTCTACTAGCTCCCAGACCTGATTTGAATCCATAGATTCAATCTCAGCATTCATTGCACTCTGCCAAGAATCTGCATCTTTATCTTGGATTGCCTCATCATATGTCCAGGATCAGGTTCATGTTCGCCGTGACCAAATCAGAAGATTCTCCCAAGAACATGAATCTATCAGGCTGTCTCACAACCCTCCCACTACGACGAGGTATCACCTGTGTATCCTCTGTGACACGTGGTGCAGTGACATGTGGTATATCCTCTTGTACCGGTGGTACTAAAGAAGTGACTTCCCCTTTTAACTCCTCCAGAACAATTTTACTCGTGGGCTTGTGGTTCATCACATAGTCCTCCTCTAGAAATCTGGCATTCGTACTCACGATCACCTTCTGATCTCTAGGACTATAGAACAAACCACCCTTCGTTCCCTTAGGGTAGCCAACAAACATGCACACTTCTGTACGAGGTTCCAACTTACCAAAGATCGCCAAAGACATGTGCCGGACTCCCATATCCGAATATGTCTCAGACTAGGCTTTCGCCCAGTCCACAATTCTACGGGAGTAGAAGGCACTGATTTAGATGGAACCAAGTTCAGAATGTATACCGTCGTATCTAGAGCATATCCCCAGAACGAATCTGGCCAGTCAGAATAACTCATCATTGATCTAACCATCTCCATAAGAGTCCTATTCCTTCGCTCTGCTACACCATTCTGCTGGGGTGTGCCAGGTGCAGACAATTGGGATTGAATCCCAGCCTCTGATAAGTAATTCCTAAACTCTCCCAAGAGGTATTCACCACCACGATCAGATCATAGGGTCTTGATACTTTTACCTTGACGGTTCTCCACATCAGCCTTGAATTCTTTGAACCTGTCAAAGCATTCAGACTTGCGGCGCATCAAGTAAATGCATCCATATCTTGAATAATCGTCTATAAAAGAGACGAAATATTCAAAACCACCTCTAGCCTGGATAGACATAGGACCACACAAATCAGAATGAACTAATTCTAACACATCTTTGGCTCTTTACCCCTTGGCCTTGAAAGGCCTCTTGGTCATCTTACCCTCCAAGCAAGATTCACAGGTTGGGAGATCCTCCACCACTAATGAGCCCAAAGGTCCATCAGCTATCAACCTTTAAATCCTGCTTAGGTTAATGTGACCAAGCCTAAGATGCCAAAGATATGTTTGGTTCATCTTCGAAGGTTCTTTTCTCTTATTGGATTTAGAAGATGAGTTATTAACTTCAATTTGCATCGTGGGAGGTTTTGGTTCAAGTGTGTACAAATTTCCTATCAATGTACCCGAACAGATAATGTCCCTATTCCTTCTTATAACAACTCTGTCATTAAAAGAAATAGAATATCCATCCATAAACAATTTAGAAACTGAAATTAAATTCTTTCTAAATAAGGGTACATAAAGGCAATTCTTAAGAACCAAAAGTTTATTTTTCTCAAAAGATAAATGAACGTCTCCCATCGCAACACCGCCACCTTTGTGGCATCGCCCAAGTACAGTAATCTCCCCTTCACCATGTCGGTTTCTGGAACCCCGCAAAGTATTGCGGACATGATCGATGGCTCCGTATCTACACACGTGCGAGATAACACCGCTAAACATGTTTCAACGACTAGTCCAAAAGATATACCTTTGTTCTTGCGGTTGGGGGCAATCCTTCTTCCAGTGTCCAGTCTGCTTACAAGTGAAGCACTTGCCTTTCGGCTTCTTCACTCCTCCCTGAGTACCTCCCACCGCCTTTGCCCCGGTTTGTTTCTTCTTCTTCTTGCCTTTCGGCTTAGAAGCAGAAACCTATACAGGTCATCACGGCATGCACTGAGCACTTTGTGAAATAGTCCCTCTGCCGCGAGTTCCCGAAGTTCCGCCAATGAATACAACCTCTTGTTCATGTTGTAGTTGAGGCTAAACTCGCTCAAAACTCCTAGCAGAGATCTGAGTATGATATCGACTGGTTTCCCCATCGATCTCAGGCTCCTAGGACCTCCGTCATTCAAATGAGCCATCATCTTGAGAACATGATCCCTCACGGGTGTTCCCTCGATCATGGTGGTCGTCATCAAGTTTCTCATGGCCTCTTGCCTCGCAGCCCGATTCTGGTGTTCGAAAAGCTCCTTGAGATTGAGCATCATATCTTAGGCAGTGGGCATGGCTTGATGCTGATGTTGGAGTACATTTGACATAGATGCCAAAATGTAACACCGTGTCATCTCATCGGCCTTGTTCCACTTCCTATAGCTCTCTCTCCTTTTCCCGAATTATCTCTGTAGGCTTGGGAGGGCACTCTTCGAGAGTACATATTTGTATTCCTCGATCAAGACAATATCTAGATTCCTCTTCCAATCTACATAGTTGGGTCCAGTAAGTTTGTTCTCTTTCAGTATCACAGCAAGTGGGTTGAAAGTCATTTTGAAAGAAAACCTAAGAATCAAATAAATCAAAACATTAGATTTCAAAAAATTATTGATTCCTCAAACAATAAAATTTTGATATCAACCAACACCTCAATCCACCGAGAATATCGCATGCCACGCATGTGTGGACGATATCTGAATTCTGCATTTGTAAGAGGAGGTTTTACCCATTAATTTTATTATCTTGTCAACCTTACTTTTTTACAAATAAAATTAATAGTTGGTTCCTCTTTGGCCCTACAAATAAAAGCAGTGACTCCGATGGGGAGGATACTTTTAATTTGCATCTAAGTGTGCACCATTACACGATACTAAGGGAATTATTTCGGATTATGTGCCTTACCGCTGTGGAAGTACACATGCTCCTAGATAATTTCCTATAACCTTTATTTGACCTAGTGATCCGCAAACAAACTCATCCGCAGGGAGGAAGGCACTCAGAGCCAACACGCAAGTTTGTTGCATCACACGTCAAATTGTAATGGAGGTCTTGGGAATTAATTAAAATATCCCTCTCCCACTTAGTAAATTAAAATGAGGAATTTTCCTCGACATGCATATCAAACAAAAGCAATAAATATGAAAATAAATTATTTTCCAACTATTATGGCCTTTGTATCTCGTCCGCTCCTCCTTCGCCATGTACAAGCCCTCCGAAGATCCGAGCCGTGTCTAAAACCTATTTTAATTTACATCCATCGATCCTATACTCCACGAGGGAGTGTACATGAATCTAGATCGAAAGTAAAATAAAATAAAGAGCGGCTAAACAATGCCGTATTTAATTTACAAAAAACTAAATACTAGCCTCGTCAACCCCGAGGATTCAACAAAATAAATATTTACACACATATAATATAAGTGCATAACAGATCCTAAACACACAAAACCGAATCCTTGGCTCACGATACCAATTGTTGGGGTTGATCCGTGGGGAAACCGCTTCCCCTTCACCTCGGTTGCTTGACCAGGGTGATCCCTTGGATGTCCCCGGATGAAAAAATGTAAGCCGAGACAAAAGGGAGTGCCAAAGCAACCAAGTCATCGTCGTGCTATTCGTTTAGAGAGGTCACTTGAACAAACTAGTTGTTCAAGCGACCATCCTCTATCCTACAGTAGCAGCGGAATAATGTCCTGGATCGTTTTTTGTGTTTGTACTGAGATCAAGTATTATTTAGCCTATTTACAGAAATATAACATGCTTATATTTTGAAAAACAAACACAAGCAATGAATAAAAGAGATAGAAGAATAGTTATACCTCTTGGTCTTCTAATGTATGACCCTCCTCCTTTTGACGTCGTGTAGGCGACGATCCACCAAAAGTCAAGCTCCTAGATCGCAAAACTTCCTTCCTTGCTTTCCCAAGCAAGAGGAAGAAGATAAACAATGTTTTTCTCCTTCCAAAACTCAACCAACAAGGAATCAATCCCTTCCTTGCACGGCCAAGTAAATGAAGGAGATGGTGGTGGGAAGCAACCAAGATACCTAGGAAACCCTATATCTTGTTTCCACCACCTAAGGAGAAGAAGAAGGAGGCTTTGGGCGTCGGCCAAGGCTGGAAAAAGCTGGGAGAAGCTGCTGGACGTTGGCACAAAGAGGAAGAAGAAGAGAGAAAGAACCTTCCTTATTTGGTGCCACCCTTGCTTCCAAACCCTAACCCTAATTCCAATCCTATATCAACTAGGATTGCCCTATTCTGCCGCCCAAGCCTTGCTCCCTCTCTATGATCATCTTCACGCCAACCCCATGCCACCTTTATAGAGTTTGGGGATAAGCCATGAATTAATCTCCTCCATTGGTTCTAGGATTTAATCTCAACTGTCGGATCTAGAGATTTAATCTCAGTCGGATCTTAGAGATTTAATCTCTACCAATGGATCTTAGTGTTTTGTTTCTATCCATTGGATCTAAGCATCTTGAGGTGTTAATGGGCTACATTAGGGACCATGAGGAGGAGTTGGGTCTTGGTCACCCATGGATCAAGCCCACATAAAGTCCGATCCACTAATGATGGTCCAATCCACTAAAGGTCCATCATTGATCTACCTCACCAACCCCCATATGATAATATGGGCTCCATATATTATTTGTACATTTTTTCCCCGTGTTTAAGATCTCGAATGTCCGTCAATTAATTAATTTACTGACCATTAATTAATC
The DNA here is from genome assembly GCA_025175895.1 of Wurfbainia villosa. Classification (NCBI taxonomy): domain Eukaryota; kingdom Viridiplantae; phylum Streptophyta; class Magnoliopsida; order Zingiberales; family Zingiberaceae; genus Wurfbainia; species Wurfbainia villosa. The sequence goes on along the minus strand of CM045990.1, from coordinate 32,066,424 downwards.
GACATCTAACTCCATGAGTAGTACCACTCAACCTTTTCATCATGCCGGACCAAGTCCACTGCAGGGGTTTACATGATGAACCTTATGAAACTCCTCAAGGGACATCATCATCCTAATATATAGGACACGGTTTCCTCCTATAATCAACGGCACACCATATAAATAATATCATCTCCCAACTTACCGAGTCTATCGATTTAATCTATAAATCTCGCCCATTGGTAAATCAAAGAGATGAGTACCAAGTATATGTGCCCGTTATTATATCGGGATTAAGAGCATGTACTAAATAATATCTGAGGTCCGATTCGATTATGTAGTCAGCAATAAATCGAATCACCTCTGTGTCGGTCCTGCTCAATACACACAAAGTGCACTAGTGTGATTCTATGGTCAAGACAAACCAATACCAAATCACACTACTACCATTCCGATGGTTTGTCCAAAGCCATCTCGGTTGTGAGCCTTTACTTATACTTTACAAGGAGCCGATAACATGATCTCCCGTGTGACACCACACACCATGTTATCTACAATGTAAGGTATTAGACAATATTGCATAACCATAAAAATATGCAAACAATGATCATGTGATTCTTATTTCAAAATAAAGATGTTCATACAAAAGATATTGAAGGGAATTTCTTCTCGCTTCGGTCGCTCATTAACCACATACAATTACAAACATAATACAAAGGAAAAAAAGGAAACCAAAATAAGAACATCTTGCTTCAAATACTTTACATGAGCGACCGAAATACCACTACGTTTAAAATAAGAATCACATGATCATTGTTTCCCGCTTCAAATATCTTTTGTATGAACATCTTTATTTTAAAATAAGAATCACATGATCATTGTTTACATATTTTTATGGTTATGCAATATTGTCTAATACTTTACATTGTAGATAACATGGTGTGTGGTGTCACATCGGAGATCATGTTATCGGCTCCTTGAAAAGTATAAGTAAAGGCTCACAACCGAGATGACTTTTGACAAACCATCGGAATGGTTGTAGTGTGATTTGGTGTTGGTTTGTCTTGACCATAGAATCACACTAGTGCACTTTGTGTGTATTGAGCAGGACCGACTTAGAGGTGATTCGATTTATTGCTGACTACATAATCGAATCGAACCTTAGATATTATTTAGTACATGCTCTTAATCCCGATATAATAACGGGCACATATACTTAGTACTCATCTCTTTGATTTACGAATGGGCGAGATTTATAGATTAAATCGATAGGCTCGGTAAGTTGGGAGATGATATTATTTATATGGTGTATCGTTGATTATAGGAGGAAACCGTGTCCTATATATTAGGATGATGATGTCCCCTTGAGGAGCTCATAAGTTTCATCATGTAAACCCTGTAGGTGGACTTGGTCCGACATGATGAAAGGGTTGAGTGGTACTACTCAAGGAGTTAGATGTTGATTAATTAATGGTCAGTAAATTAATTAATCGATGGATATTCGAGATCTTAAACACGGGGAGAAAATGTACAAATAATATATGGAGCCCATATTATCATATGGGGGTTGGTGAGGTAGATCAATGATGATCCTTTAGTGGATTGGATCATCATTAGTGGATCGGACTTTATGTGGGCTTGATCCATGGGTGGCCAAGATCCAACTCCTTCTCATGGTCCCTAATGTAGCCTATTAACACCTCATGAAGCTTAGATCCAATGGATGAAAACAAAACTCTAGATCCAAAGGTAGAGATTAAATCTCTAGATCCGACGGTTGAGATTAAATCCCTAGAACCAATGGAGGAGATTAAATCATGGCTTGAGCCCAACTCTATAAATAGAGATCATGAAGTGGGCGGAAAGATGATGATGGCTTAAGGGTATTAGGGTTTGCTTCCTTTGGAGGTTAGGAATCCTAGTTGGTTTAGGATTAGGTTTGGGTGGCTAGGGTTTTGGAAGCTTATGGGTGGGCGGCAACATAAGGAGGAGTTTTTCTTCTTCTTCCTATGGTGTGGCTGGTTCCTTCCATCTTCTCTCTATCTTGGCTTGTGCTCATCCTAATCTTCTTCCCCACTTCCATGGCCGGCCATAAGGAGAGCAAGGATTAGGGTTTGGAGGCTTAGGGTTTAGGAGGCTTGGGTGGCACCAAATAAGGAAGTAGTTTGCTTTCTTCTTCCTCTCCTTTGGTGGCCGGTGCCCACAGCCCTTTCCCATCCCTTGACCGACATCCAAAGAACCCTTCTCCTTCTCCTTAGGTGGTGGAAACAAGATATAGGGCTTTCCCTTGGTGTCTTGGCCGGTTTCCACCATTATCTCCTTCTCCTTGTTGGCCGGCGGCAAGCATTCTCCTTGTTGCTTGTTGGTTGGCTATAGGAAGGAGAAGAGCTTTTTTTCTATTCTTCCTCTTGCTTTGGAAGAGCAAGGAAGGAAGATTTGCGATCTAGGAGCTTCGACTTTTGGTTGAGCGTCACCCACACGACGTCCAAAAGGAGGAAGGACATACATTAGAAGATCGAGAGGTATATCGATTCTCTAATCTTTATATGTTACATGTTTGTATTTGTTTTTTAATTATGAGAATGATATAAATCTGTATATGAATAAATAATACTTGGATCCTGAGCATAAACACAAAAACCGGCGATCCGGACATCGTCTATTCCGCAGCTACTCGTAGTATAGAGGATGGTCGCTTGAACAACGAGTTTGTTCAAGTGACCTCTCTAAACGAATAGCACGACGATGACTTGGTGGTTTGGGCAATCCCTTTTGTCTAGGATTAAATTTTTTTAATTTGAGGACATCGATGGGATCGCCATGGACAAGCTACCGAGGCAAAGTAGGAAGCGAAGTTTCCCCTCACGGACTCGATAAGCAAAACCCTTCAATTGGTATCAGAGCCAAGGTTTTCGATTTTGTGTGTTTAGGATTCGATTAATTTTTATGCACTTTTTCATATATTATATGTGCCGGATAATAGTAGGATATGCGTAGTTTAACTCTTTGGTTGCAGGCATAAGATCCGACTATTATGGCCATATGTGTGTATGTGATTGTATGTGTGTAAATATTTATTTTGTTGAATCCTCGGGGTTGACGAGGCTAGTATTTAATTTTTGTAAATTATATACGGCATTGTTTAGCCACTCTTTATTTTAGTTTACTTTCGATCAAGAGATTTCATGTACACTCCCTCGTGGAGTATATGATCGATGGATGTAAATTAAAATAGGTTTTAGTCTCGGCTCGGATCTTTGGATGGCTCGTACATGGCGTCGGAGCGGACGAGATGGCGATGCAACGGGAGACATATTGAAGGCAAAAGCCATAATAGTTGGAAAATAATTTTTAATTTTCATATTTATTGCTTATTGTTTGATATGCATGTCGTAGCCTAGAAAATTCCTCATTTTCAAATTACTAAGTGGGAGAGAGATATTTTTAAAAATTCTCACGACCTCTATTACGATTTGACAAGTGATGCAAACAAACTTGCGCGTCGGCTCTGAGTTCCTTCCTCCTCATTGAATGAGTTTGTTTGCAGATCACAAGGTCAAATATGGTTATAGGAAATTATTAAGGAGCGTGTGTACTTGCCCATCGTAAGGCACATAACCCGAGATAATTACCTTGGTACCAAGTAATGGTAAACACTTAGATACAAATATAAGTATCCTCCCCATCGGAGTCACTGCTTTTATATGTAGGGCCGAAGAGAAACCAACTATTAATTTTACTTGTCAAAAAGTTAGGTTGACAAGATAATAAAATTAATAGGTAAAACCTCCTCTTACAAATGTAGAATTCGTATACGTCGACACTATCGTGGCATACGATATTCTCGGTGTTTTGAGGTGTTGGTTGATTTTGAAATTTTATTGTTTGAGGAATCAATAATTTTTTGAAATCTACAGTAATGATTTATGTGATTCTTAGGATTTTCAAAAAAGACTTTCAGTCCACTTACTATGATACTAAAGGAAATAAACTTACTGTACCCAGATAATGTTGATTGGAAAAGAATCTAGATATTGTCTTATCTGCTTAGGAGTACAAGTATGCACTCTTCGAAGAGTGTCCTCAAGCCATGGTTGCTCAAAAAGATTTCTACTTCTAAGCCAAAAGGCAAGAATAAGGAGAAACAAGGTAGAACAAAGGTGGTGGGAGGATCTCAGGGAGGAGTAAAGAAGCCGAAAGGCAAGTACTTCACTTGTAAGCAGGATGGACATTGGAAGAAGGGTTGTCCCAATCTGAAGTAGAACAAAGGTATATCCTTTGGACTAGTCGTTGAAACATGATTAGCGGTGTTATCTACCGACACCTGGTGTGTAGATACGGGAGCCACTAATCATGTCTGCAACACTTTGCAGTGGTTCCAGGAAACCCTACGACTAGCTAAAGGGGAGATTATCATTTACTTGGGCAATGCCATGAAGGTGGCAATTGCAGTGGGAGATGTTTTATTTATCTTTTGAGAATAATAAAACTTTGGTTCTGGAAAATTCCCTTTATGTACCTTTATTTAGAAAGAATTTAGTTTCAGTTTCTAAATTGTTTATGGATGGATATTCTATTTCTTTTAATTACAGAGCTGTTATAAAAAGGAATAGGGAGAATATATGTTCAGGTATATTGATAGGAAATTTGTACACACTCAACCATATAGAGTTATTCTTTTAATGATCTCTATTTATAGAGTTGGGCACAAGCCATGATTTAATCTCCTCCATTGGTTCTAGGGATTTAATCTCAACCGTCGGATCTAGAGATTTAATCTCAACCGTCGGATCTAGAGATTTAATCTCTACCTTTGAATCGAGAGTTTTGTTTTCATCCATTGGATCTAAGCTTCATGAGGTGTTAATAGGCTACATTAGGGACCATGAGGAGGAGTTGGATCTTGGCCACCCATGGATCAAGCCCACATAAAGTCCGATCCACTAATGATGATCCAATCCACTAAAGGATCATCATTGATCTAACTCACCAACCCCCATATGATAATATGGGCTCCATATATTATTTGTACATTTTCTCCCCGTGTTTAAGATCTCCAATGTCCGTCGATTAATTAATTTACTGACCATTAATTAATCAACATCTAACTCCTTGAGTAGTACCACTCAACCTTTTCATCATGCCGGACTAAGTCCACCTGCAGGGTTTACATGATGAACCTTATGAGCTCCTCAAGGGGACATCATCATCCTAATATATAGGACACGGTTTCCTCCTATAATCAACGACACACCATATAAATAATATCATCTCCCAACTTATCAATCCTATCGATTTAATCTATAAATCTCGCCCATCGGTAAATCAAAGAGATGAGTACTAAGTATATGTGCCCGTTATTATATCGGGATTAAGAGCATGTACTAAATAATATCTATGCAAACAAGATCCACACTCAACCATAAGGAACCTAAATAGCAACCTTCCCTTGCTCCAGCTTTGATAGGGAAGAAACATCCCTCGATTCCATCGGCAACCACCCTTTCTCTATTCCCCGACTCCCAGATCACTATCCAAACAAGATCCACACTCAACCATAAGGAGAAACACAGCAACCCTAAAATATCTTCCAAGCTCAAGAAAGGAGCAGTGCTTACCTATCTCCGGTGACCATCGGTAGCGACCTTCTCATCTCCCTGTTCACAGCCGCACAAACCACCAACATAGCCCACCATCTGGCTTGCTCCACCGCTCGATCCATAGCAATTTGAAGCAATGACGACGATACTCCTCCCCCAAATGCTCTATTCGCTGGAAAACCCAGCGTCGACAACTCTGCCCTTCACCACAGATCACACCCAATGAAAGAACACAACTACACATTCGATCTTCGTGCAAGGTAAGGAAATGATCAGCTCTTACCTAGCACCGGCGATGATCGGCAGAAACCCCCAAATCGGTAGCTCACCGTCGAAACGTCACTGATTCAAGCTACCCCCACCACTCGCTCGCCCTCTGCTCCCACTCGCTGTCTGCCCTCGCTCGCCCGCAGAGCTCGCCGTGGATGGTCCGCCACCGCCGCGAGGAAGGGAAGATCGCTCGACCACCGCACCTTTCGAAGAGGGAGGGCTCGCGGTGAAGCGATGAAATTGCGACAAGGAAAGAAAAAGAAAAGTCAGGATTTAAGGCGATGCTGGATGAGCATTACACGAGTGAAATGGATCGGGTCCAACGGATCGGGTCGGGTCCAGTCCTATACGCCTATTAAATCTTTCTCACAAAATACCTTAGAAATTTCCATTTAAGTTCAGGAAAATTTCTAAAAAAAATCTGGAAAATTCCATAGGGTATTTTCCCAATTAACAAGCATTATTTTATTATTAATAATTTTTTTTCTAATATTTTACAACTAGGTACTTAGATGAGGATTTGCTAGAATATTTAGGGTTGTTGGGTGATATACAAACCCTATTTTCAAAAATGGGGTGGGAAGAGATTATGGGAATAAGACACCTAACCAACCCTAGGATAGTTTTGGAATTTTTGAGTTATTTAGAGGCGGAAGTTTTAACGGGTAGAGAAAGAGAGGAGGGTAGGATAACTTTTAGGCTTTTTAACATTGAGCTTGAGTGGATCATTCACCAATGGAACTCATGCTTTGGCTTGCCAAGTGGGGGGAGAGAGAAGGACTCCTAATGGGTACAACTCTCGTATGATTTGGACTGAGTTGACAGGGGAGCACGCTTATGACCCATCTAGGGCCAAAGCGTCGTGCCTTCAAAACCCCGTCTTTCAATACCTCCACCGCATCATGGCCAGTACTATATTTGGTCATGGGGAGAGTGACGAAGTAGTTAGAGCTAGCAAGCTACTTTGCCTATGGGATATGCTACAAGAAAGGAGTAGCATCGATGTAGGGTCCCACTTCATCAGACACTTAGTGAAGATGGGCAAAGCATCACGAGGAGAGATCAATGTGGGAGGCCTACTTACCCACATTTGCCATAGGATGGGGTACGATTACACAACATTAGAGAGTATAGAGGGGAGCCTTAGGATCGACCTACGAGTATGCATGGCCATGAAAATGATTGTGAGAGGAGACTCCTTATGCTTTGTAAGGAAAAATCTTACGGCCCTTAAGCTCCCCAACCCAGATCGTACCACCATTTCTATACGTGCCAACAGGCGCTTGGGCCTGATAGTGGAGTCCCCTCCACATGAGGGACCATCCACATCAACATCCATCTCTCCACCTTTATATCACTCTCCCTCCAGTCCACACATGCATAGGAGCCCACCTAGTCCACGCCGACATGAGCCTACATCTGGACCACCACCTTTTTCTACTTTTAAGTAGGATGCAGGTATGTCGGCCTACGATTTCTTGGAGTTCCGATCGCGCCTCAACGACATTTACACTGAGTAGCAGATGTAGAGGCAGCGATGGGAGGAGCAGAGCACCTACTAGTAGGCGAAGTTCCAGGGATTCCGGGAGCATCTCCAGCGGGATAAGGAGTTCTACGATGAGGCCCGCATATACTTCCAGGAGGAGGATGTTCATCGCTAGGATGAGACAACCTACCGCAGGGAGATGCAGCAGCACATGCATGCCCAGAAGGCGCAGTGGGCTAGGGAGGAGGAGCACCGAGCAGGCGCTGCATCCGCCAGCTCTCAGATCGATCACATGTATATGTGGCATCAGCGACTCAGCAGCAGGTTCTCCCAGGATCCAGAGATGCCCAGGCTCCCAGACTTTCCACCTCGTCCACCATATTAGAGGTATATTTTCATTTAAGTCTGGGGGGGAGACCCCAAGGTTTATTTTGTTTTGCTTCCTAGCAGTAGTTTCTTTTCTGGTATTTTCATTCATTTATTCATGCATGCATGGGTTGTTGAGTTTCTTTCAGTACTTAATTTTTGTTGACTGTAAAGCTACCTCAGTAGTATTCTTTTTGAATGTTGCTTGCATGAGTTTTTCCCATAGGTAGCTTAACTCCATTTATCTATTGGTATTTTATTTGATTCGCTTTATTGAATGTTCTAGACTTACACTAGTTAGCTTTATTTTTGCACTTACACATGTTGAACATTCTGAAAGGGAAAATCTATTACATACCTAGTTATAATTCACTTCAGCAGTCTAGTGCTTTGAAATCCATAGGTGACTCTAGGTTTAGCATTTTAGTTACTGAAGATGCTCAGATTGTGTAAGCCCATTCGGAAAAATCAAAATCCTAGTGAGCTGAAAAAAAAAGGAGAGATTAAGAGGGATAAAAAAAATAGTTGTCATGGGTGGAAATGGCTAGGTGCCCCTTTGAGACCGAGTTAGGTTACTAGGGAAACACTTACCAATTTCTCTCAATACCGAGCACGCCTTTGAGACTTTATGCTAGATCTAGGGAATGACCCTCGCTTTGGGCAGGTAAGTGCCTAAGAGCTGAAAACCTTAGGAAAGCTATGGGGTGATGACTTAACTCACCATGGAACGGGCATCCCCTAAGAATGGTTCGCCTAGCACAAGCACGAGGAGCTAACTTAGTGAATTTCTAGAACATATTTGTTTTGCTTTGATTGCAAATCCCACATGATAAATTTAGTTAGCATGCTAATTATGAAACAATATCTTTTTAAAATTTTATGGCACTGAGGTTTTCTTGAGGACAAGCAAAGATTTAATTCTTGGGGAAGTGATGTAAGCAAAACACATAGGGTTTTAGGAGTAGTTTTCTCTCACATCTTATTACATTTTGTGTTAGTTTCATGCATATGTTACTCTATTCTTGCACGCATTGCCTATTTTCTAGTTCGGATGTCTGTTCGTTGTACTTTTGTGTGTAGGTTAGCTTTTCGGGTGAAAAAGATGTGTTTTCAGTGCAAAAGAAGGACTTTCGCAGCTAGACGCAGAGTGGGACACGGCCAGGGCATGTGGATTGACACGACTATGTCCAATGGGAAAAGATCAACACCCCAGGGCTGTACATGGCCTGGCCATGTGGAAACACATGGCCGTGTGGTGGCCCGATAGATTTGTGTAACCAGGGCTTTTTCCGGATTTTACAGTGGTCCGAAGCGATGTCTATATAAGGATGGCTCCGCCCAACCCTAGGGGGGAGGCAAGATGGCTAGGACGGCACGTCGAAGCCCTAAAAAGCTTCGATAACTTGCAACGGGGAGGAGGAACACCGTCGGAGGTCCACACCTTGCAATATAACGCCAGAGAGAAGATCACGAAAGCATTGTATATCTCTATTTCTGCGCTTTATTCCTATTTTATTCAAACTTAAACATGCTTTGTGATTCTTCCTTCGTATACATGGAGTAGTACTTTCTATTCTAGGATTAGCGAGTAGCTTGTGTACATAAACAATGTTAGTTCATGTTAAATTCTGGCCATGAGTTTGATTTGACAATTGGTAGTTGCTCTTTACTATATCTATGCGTGTTTGGCTTTCTTTCCACTGTGCTTAGGCGATACAAGGGGTGACTACCCTCAAAATCTAAAATTTAGGAGATTTGATATAAGGAACCTAGTGGTAAACCTGATCTCCTGCAACTGCGGGGAAAAGGGTGTGGTGGAATCAGAAACGGTCCACCGTAGGGATTGATTTGGTATCCTCGTACCATCTATCCCGTCCTTTTAGGAGGAGATAGCTCCCGGTAGATGCGGCGGCTCTGCGGGAGAGTTGTATGATGTCCCTTCAACAAAACCATAGGTAAACATCTAGACAACGCCAATTGACAACATTGTTCTGTAATACATAAGCGAAACCGAAGTCCTAGAATCACCTTTGAAGACCTCGGCACACTTATTTCCTCCTCCGTGTGACACCGTACAGAGTAGAGTCCACCAACAGCCCTCACCAACCGAAACCTTTTAGAGGTCACGTCCAAACAATTACGACCACTTAGTATATTGGTATTCGAATCCCAGTCCCTGTGGGATCGATAATCTTTATTACTTGATGACATCCGTGCACTTACGGGCATTGAGCGCGAGCGTGCGCTTTGAGTCCTCGACGGTATTTGTCGCGAGATTTAAGGTCACGTCCGTGCGGATCAGTTTGCTTCAAGAGTTGGGCAGCTAGGGTTTGGAGAGGTCTTGGGCGGCAACAAGTTGAAGGTTTTCCTATCTTCCTAAGGTCTAGCTGGCGCCCCTCTTCTCCTTTCTCTTCTTGGCCAGCACCCATATCCCTCTCTTCTTCTCCTTTGGCTAGCGACAACAAGTGTTAGGGTTTCTTCCCTTGGAGCTATTGCCCGGTGCCCACACCATCTCCTTCTTCTTCTTCTTGGCCGGCGGCAACAACCAAGTTGGTGGCTTGGTGATCGGCACTAGATAGGAGAAGAAGTGTTTGATATTCTTCCCTTTGTTTGGAGAGAGCAAGGAAGGGAAGAACGCAATCTAGGAAGTTTCTACTCTTGGAGGATCGTTGCCCACACAACGTTCAAGAGGAGGATAGGACATACAATAGAAGATCAAGAGGTATAATCTTGTTTATTTTTATTTAGTTCTTTTGTATAATGCATGTGGCTAATTTACTTGGACCCCAAAGATAAACACAAAAACTGGCAATCCGTATATCATCTATTCCACGCCTAATCGAGGAAAAGAGTTATGTTGCTTGAATAACAAGTTTATTCAAGAGACCACTCGAATCGAATAACACGATGATGGATTGGTTGCTTTCGTCTTCATCAAGGATTAATTTTTTTAATCTGGGGACTTAGATAGGATCGCCATGCACAAGCAACCAAGTTGAAAAGGGAAGCGAAGCAATTCCCTTCAATACACTCCCCCGATGAGCTTTTGCATCTATCGAAAGCTACCTCTACCATCCCAGGTCAACCCCTGGCTTTAGGACAGGGTAGGCGTTACGATGATGTCGAATCAACCCCTGTAGTGAGACGGAACGTATCTCATTATGACTCTATCGCATCCTTCTATCTATGATTATGGGAGATGAGACCAACCCCTTAGGTTCCTCCTTAATTCTCCTAAAATCTTTGATACGAGGGTTGTCACCCCTCATATCGGCTTTGCATAGTAGAGAGAAAACCAAAACACATACTATTGATCTAAACAAATACCAATTGAAAATATAAACTAAAGAATCAGAAATATATTTGGAATAACATGTTCTACGCACACAAACTACTCCCCAATCCTAGAATCATTAAATCTACTCTATGAATATAAGAGAAGAAACACAAAGCATGATCATGTTCAGATATACAATGGAAATTATGCACAAAAAGTAAATTACACCTAGGGTCGTTTCATCTCTCCTCGTTGCGAGCCTCCAGTGCTTCCTAGGACACCTTCTTGCCATCCTAGTCGTCGAGCCTCCTCCCCGAGATTTGGGAGTCCTAGGGCGGCTTCCCTCGTGATCTCCAACCTCTTAAATGAGTTTCCTATATATATAGGCGGATCCGGTTTTCCATAAATCCTTGAAAAACCTTAATTCCTTGGATTTGTGGCACCGCCACACGACCGTGTGAAATTCACATGGCCAGGCTGTGTGCAAGGCTAGAAACAACTAAAAATTGGGCTGGAAATTTGACATGGTCAAGCTAATTTAACACGTTCGGTCGTGTGTCACTCTGGAGCCTCCGTTTTGATCTGTTTCACTTTGAGAACATTCTCGTGTCTTGGGACACGACCAGAGCATGTTCCCTAAAGTCTGTGCTTCATAAAATGCTTCATTTTTGCTCCAAAAATGTCATCCTACACATAAATTAACAAAAGTAGATCTCTGAACTAGAAAATAGTAAATGAATGCAAAACAAGGGAGAATATACATGAAACAAGTATGAAATGCAATAAGATGTGTGCTAAAACTACTCCAAAAATCTTATATGATTTGCACACATCACTAGGCGCAAAATTAGCCACCAGTAGTTTATAAAAGGAGAAGCTTGGGGAGGATTTTGCTAGAAATTTTTTGGGTGATTTTGAAGGGGAAGTGTTGTTGCATTCCATACCTTCAAGATCACTCCAAAGCAATCAACAAGCAAGTAATCAAAAGTTCTTCTTGTAAAGTTTTCTTTACTTAGTGATGAATTTACTTTGTGTATTTGATTGTAGTTTATTGTTTATTAATGTAAATATATTGTAAGAGATTTCTCCATCTCCAGGGTTATATCGAGAAGGAGAAGTTTGATAGTGGTGGTGTGCATCACTAGAGCTCGACCTGTAGAGTAGGAACCCTAGTTCCGAACCATGTAAAATACTCTTGTTGTGTGTGTGTGCTTATTTTTATTCTTGTTGTGCATTTCTATTGTTGTATATTCCACTTTGAATTAATAGGTTTTGTAAATGAGCTTACGAACGAGGGAAATCGAAATCGTTATTCACCCCCCTCTAGCATGACAATCGATCCCCAACAAATTGTATCAAAGCCCGGTGCACCCCGAAGAACTCACCCTAATTACTAACCCTACAAGTGGTATCAATGGGGCGCTCTTCATCAGATTAACAACCAAGGGAGCAAAGTGCTAGAGGAAGATGGAGCTACCCAATGATTGATTGGGCTACGACATAACCGTTCTACCTATCTTCAACGACAAAGACTTCTCTTACTGCAAAGGTAGGATGACATTTTTAATGAATGAATTTGACAATTGGCTTTGCATTGTGCATGGATTTGATCCCCCCGAGGACAAGAAAGAAAAAGTTCTCAAGAAGAAGAAGTGGACTGAGGAGCAAAATCGGAAATACAAAGTTAATAAAATGGTAATGTTAATGTTAGCTAAATCGATTCCTAAAGATTTATTATATAGCCTAGGAGAATTCTATAATGCTAAGGAGCTATGGGACAAGTTGGTTAAGCTCCATGAAAAACCCTCACAGGCACAAGATAAGGAGGAAGGTGTGGAAAGATCATCATCATCTCAATAATTTGAGGAATTGGAAGTTGAGAGATGCTCAACATCCGAGGAAGAGGAGGTTGAAGAAGCCTCCACTTCTAGGATTGAGGAGGAGGAGGGACTATCCTCAATGACAGAGCTAGAGCAAGAACAGGAATGCTCTACCCATGAAAGAAATGAAGAAGAAATTGATGCACAAGAGCACGACCTCAAATCTCCGATGAGAATCACCAAGGACTCGATGCGCGCGCTCGCGCTCAACACTCGCAAATGCACGGTAGTCATCAAGTAATAATTTATATATCGATCCCACAGAGATTGAGATTTGCATACCATTTGTCTATTGGATGTCATTTTTCGGAGTAAATTTCCTGCGAGTCAGGTGTGTGAGGTCGATGACAGTCCTTGCTCAGTTATGGTGTCACTTGGAGAAAGTGAAGGTGGGCTCAAAGTTCCTTAAAGGATTCTAGGGGTTCGGTTTCACTTCTGCGTTGTTGAATATGCTATCAATCTAATGCTTCTAGGATCACTAGTTATGATCTTGCAGGAGGATCATCGTATGCTATCCCGATGAATTTTTTCTTCTACTGGAAACTATCTATTCCTAACCAAGTTTCTCTTTCAAATCGTCAAGGGTCAGAGGGTTGATATATTTGGGAGCCCCCTATTACTGGGGTCCCTCAACCCTTCTAGAGTTGATTTCTCCTACTTTAGGCCTTCTACTAGAATAGGTTCTTGGGGTACGAGGATGTCCTAGTAATCCTTACGAAGAGACGGATCATATTTCATATCCTACTCTATCATATTCTACCTCCTACGATTATGTAAGGGAGGATGATCACGAGGTTCCTTCTTAGTTCTCCTAGATTTTTGATACAAAGGCTATCCTCTCTTGTATCGGCTATGTGCATTAGAAGTAGAATAAAAACACAACTTTCATGGATCTCAACAACCTAAAATGCAAATATATATTCAAGAGCAGAAAATAAACATTTAAACTAGCATATCCAACATGTACAAGAGACTCCCTAATCCTAGAATCGAAGTATCTACTCTATGAATAGAGGAGAATAAATACAAGACATCATAAAGTAAATCATTGTTGGAGGATCGTGGCCCGGCTAGAAGAGCGGGGGGGGGGGGGGGGGGGGTTTTTAATAGCCCAATTCATGCTCGATGGACTTTGATCATTCTTGCATGCTTGTCTCTACAATTCGTTAGTATGCCCAGTAGAAATATGAATACAAACACAAAAGAAATATAAGCACACACAATACACGGGGATATACATGATTCGGAACCTTAGGGTTCCTACTCCATGAGGTGAGCTCAACGAGCTTGAGTGATAAACACACCACTGCTAAAACTCCTTCTCGACAACAAGTTGAAGGTAGAGAAACCTCATTCAAGCAATTACAAAGTAATACAAAAATGTACAAGCAAATACAAAGACGAAATGAAATACGTAAAAAACACTTTACAACAAATGGCTTTGAACTTTTGCTTGTTGCTTGCTTTGGTTTTCTCTTGAAGGTCTAGAATGCAATAGCAATTCCCCTCTAAAATCTCTCCAAAAATCGCTTTGGAAATCCTCCCCAAGCTTTTCTTTTTATGCTTATCTCGGGTTGATTTCGAGCCTAGAAGTCGACTGCCATAAGGCCCTAGTCGACTGATCCTGTAGCCATTGTGAGACAACGACTTAATCCACGTTGGCATCCATCTGGATACACAACACGATTTGCGACCTCATTGATCGATCGATACCATCAACGTTCTATGCTCGCAACCAACACTGGAAATCGACTGCTCCTTAATGGCAGTCGACTGCCATCAATTGACTGCCCAAGACTGGTAATCTACTTCCAAGCATCGCAATGAAGTCGAATGCCAGTCAACTATCACCAGTCGACTGTTGTCGGGTAAATCCTCAAACACATGTTCTTTGAGCATCCGACCGTCGGATAAAACCTCAAACAACATGTTTGAGCATCTGACACACCCTTAGCATAGAACTAATCCTTCTAGCCACCTCTATTAGCTTCGTGCCTATCGGATCCCTCCAAGTCATCCATGACTTGTTCATCCATGTGCGGATCCCTCCAAGTCATCCATGACTTGTTCATCCATACGCTAGCTTCCAGGTGCTTCCTTCGACTATTGTCATGCTCTCGATGTCAATACTGCCATGGTACATATGTACTTATGCTCCCAAGACTACCACTTGGCCTTACACCACCAAACCACCCTTTGGACTTCCAAATGTCAAGTCCCCATAACTTGGACTTTCACTGCCAAGGTTACACACTTGGACTTACGTGGCTAAGGCTACACACTTGGACTTCCCATTGCCAATGCCAACCCATGTTGGACTTTCACTGCCAAGGCTACACACTTGGACTTATGTGGCTAAGACTACACACTTGGAGTTCCCATGACAATCACATGTCATATGTTTTATGTAACATCAAAATACTGCTCGAATCAAACTTGAGTCTGGTCAATCATGACCTGGGTCGATTGTACCAACAATCTTCCCCTTTTTGATATTTGAAAAAACCCCAAACACCTTTGAGTTAGGTGCCCTAACTCAAGTCTACCAATTATCCCATATTGGCAATTCTCACCTTTGAGAATTCCAACTAACTCCAATTGGTCCTTTCTCCTCCTGTTTGACATACATCAAAAAGGTCCTCCCTAAGGGTGTCAATGTCTCACATTCCAATGAGATCTTATAATCTCCCTCTTGGTCCAAAAACACATCCATTATCTCAAGATGGATAACCTCCCCCTAAAGGCTTGCTCCCCCTTGACCATTGCACCAACAATGTCCTTGGAGAGTCCCTAAGACAATAGGAATACTAAACAATCAAGATTAAGGAAAAAAAAATTTAACATTGAACTTTCACCTCCCTTAATTCGATACACACCCTAAAAAATTCTCTTAATCCATTTTCAATGGATTTCCAACCTTCCTATGCTTTCCAAAGCATATCCTAGGCTTATGAGTAGTTAGGGAACCTAAACATAGCTGAACATGGGCCTAATAGACTTTGTTTATCCGAAATCAGCTCTGGCAGTCGACTCTTATAGTCACGATCATTTGCCATTACGCTCGATGGATCGCCATACATGGCGGTCGTGATTCGTGTCAAATCAAGCTCATAATTTGAATTTTGAAAATTCATAAGTAAAAATACCTATTTTGAAAAATCTTGAAAATTCTTATGTACATTACTTATAACAAATAATATGGGTGAAAAATATTTAAAAAAATAAAATACTCATAAACTAGTGAGATTGACACAAAGTTCAAGACCATTGAAATTTTCAATGTTTAATCCTACTTTGTATCACCTCATTCAATAGTGATTGCTATCAAAAGATAGACTTCACCAAGGTTTTTCAAAATGATTTTGAAATTATATTAAAACTTTTAAATTCATTTTTCTAAACATCACACTTGTATCTAAGTGTATGGAACACATACAAGTCAAGTGTTCTAGTGAGATGTGGGTTTTGTTCATTTAGGATCTCATGCATATGCTAGGCAACTCTATTTGATTCCCTTGTGCATGGGACTTCAAATTATGTCATAGTCCTTAACTCAATTTTATTTAATGCATGAACAATGATTATAACATAATTGATAACAAGAATAAAAGCATGTGCCAATAATCATGATGTCATGGCATGTGATATAAGCTTAAGCATAACATGACATTTAGCTAACCCTAAGTATTATCATGACATTTTATATGATAAAAATAAATATGATGTCATGACATGGAAAGGCAAATAAATCATAGCAAGTACAAAATACTAAGGTTTGAAATACCTAAGTGTTAAGTCCAAATTTCCATTTCTAGAACTAAATCCATTTTGCCTTAATACCAACTATCCCCCTAGTGTGCCAAAAACCCAAAATGGCACACCATGACTTCTAAGACCTAGTTGTGCTAATTTAATCAATTTTCAACTTCTCAAAGCACATTGGCACATCCTAAAGTGTCAACTCTACCAGGGTTAGGTTAACTACCTATCCACTTAGGGTTGACACACCCTACCCCATCTAGCATGAATCGATCACACTCCTAGGATCCCAATACCTATTGGAGCTCCTTGGATTAACAGGGTATTCCCTAGGGATAACTTCCATAGATACCTTCCTAATGACTCTTTTTGGCTTTGAAGCCTTAGTCATTTGGGTCTTTCTTAGGTTAACCTTAGGGATTGCCTCCCTAGTAACCTTCTTATTGGTCTTCCTAGGTTTTATACAACCCTTGGTCACTAGACACACCATGGTTAATCTTAGGGATAACTTCCCTATTAACCTTGGTTTTCCTAGACCTAGATTTAGTTCCATAATCAAATGGAACATGGTGGTAGAACTTAGGTTTGTGACCCAAACCTTTCTTGCCCTTAAACGGATCTTGTCTCCTATGTTCTAAATTTTGTTCCTTTGACCCCATAATTAAGTTTGTCATAATTTTGAGGGTCTTCTCAAGCCTTGACCTCAAGACTTGATTTTCTAACTCTAGTCTTTCCAATTTTGATTTTTCATTAATCTTTTGGGAATGACTCTTCTTAGGCAATGCCTAGACTTTTTGGAGTTAAAGCCTAAATTTTCTTCTATCCTCCTTATGCTCTCCCTAGGTAGAATAGGTCTATTGTTATTAGTTCTAGATTTGTCCTTAGATAAATTAACATGCTTAGCACCTAAATAATAAAATCTATTATTTTTACTAGCATGCTTTTCATTAACAATTGCAAGAGTACTAAAAACATGCTTTTTAACCCTAGAACTAGAAGGTGCATTAAGATATACCTTAGGGTTTGCTTTGGAAGCTCCCCCTACTTTTGTAGCTCCTTCTTGCATTTTCTTCTTCCCCCTAGGGCATTGGCTTCGATAGTGTCCCTGTTGATTACACTTGAAGCACACAATGTGCTATTTGCTTTTCCTAGCGAGGACTCTGGCATCCTTTGACTTGTCCTTGACTATTGGTGTCGGTGCTTTCACTTTAGCCAATTTTGGGCATTTTCCCTTATAATGCCCGACTTCCCTACACTCAAAGTATATAATGTGATTTTTATTTTTAATTAACATGCTTTAGTTACCTAGGTTGGTAGAAGCGATATGGGAGGTTTCTTCACTTCTTCCGGAGGCAGATGCTTCTTCCACTACTTCTACCTCTTCTACTGATCCGGATGTAGAGCATCTCTCAACTTCCAAGTCTTCACTTCTAGATGTGGAGGTTTCCTCCAATTCTTCCACATCCTTAAATGTTGATGGACATTCATCCTCATCCTACTCCAATTGAGCCGGTTGGGGATGTTCGTGGAATTTGACCAACTTGTCCCACAACTCCTTAGCATCCCCATATTCACCTAGCTTACACAAAATATCATAAGGTATCAATTTTATTAACGATTTTGTTACCTTAACATTGGTTATAAATTGTTGTCATTTCTCCTCGGTCCATCTTGATTTTACTAACAGCTTGTTGTCTTCACCACTAGGCACTTCAAAACCATTTTCAATGATTAGCATAGTATCGAAATCAATCTCGAAGTATACCTCCATCCTTCTTCTCCACCATGAGAATTCTTCCTCGAACTTCGGTGGTTGGATGTTGATACCGCCCATTTTGGTTGTTGTCGCGGCAGTGAGTCCAATTACAACCTCCTCGCTCTGATACCACTTGTTAGAGGTGTTAGTTATAGCCCAAGAACCAATCATGTGATGGTTGAATAGGGAACATTTTGTATCATATTCTATAAAGGCAAAGGATTGGTTATTATATTTACGTCTTGCTTGTGCCAGCTAAATTAAATATAATAATGCCCTAGAAAAGTAGGTTCTTATCTACAGCACATCAATTGGCAGAATTGATTATGAGAGGCTATAGAGAACACTTTCCTAAATGTTCCTAGTCAAGTATTAATATGCAAGGGCAATATTAATACATAAAGACTAGCATGTAGGTCAATTGATGACTTGATCTCACAAGTCATGGATATATGATATCAAGTTGACACATGGGTATATATTAGAGAATATATATTGAACTGACCCACCATGAGAAAGTTTCATGGATCGTCATATGAGTGTCATAAACTTTCTCATGTGACTATTGGTATGAATAGTCCTCAAACCTGAAGTCACTACGGTTCCCTACATAAGGAGTTATGTACTTTGGTATCGTCAAATGCCACCCGTAACAGGGTGGACCATAAAGGTGATTACTGGGTATATAACAAATTATGCGGAGGGATGTGAGTGATGTAGATGGGATCTATCCCTCCCATATGACGGGAGTGATATCTGTGGGCCCCTTGATTGAGTAGAACTACTAAAATGCATGGCCAAGCTCGAATGAGTCAATATGAGATATTGAGCTCATTTGTTTGAGTTAGTTTACTCAGGGATCAAGAAACACATAGATTGATCGAGGATGACACGGTCTATGCCTCATTGGTCAATCTGATATCAAGGATAGAAGGACATGGTCATACATTATAGTAGTCACGGAAAGGTTAGTCGGATCTTGACTTATTTCGTAACTTGGGTAGCAATGATGTATTGCTAGATGCCGCTCATTGCTTGTGTATCTAAAAGAGTTTAGATCCACTGCCAACGTTATGAGAGCCTATAGGGTCACACACAAAGAGCATGATGATTAGAAGAATTAATGCATTCTAGTTTGACTAGAATAATTTGGGAATAAGCTTAAGTACAAAATGGTTTTTGGACTTTAAGCTTAATGAGAATTTTAGCTTATTGATTTAATGAGATTAATTCAATATGCTAAGCTTATTAATTTAATAAGATTAAATAAATATATTATCATGATAGCCTAAGCTTAATTGATTTAATAAGATTAATTCAATATGTTACCTTATTGATTTAATGAGATTAATTCAATATGATAACATAAGCTTATTGAATTAATAAGATTAATTCAACATGCATGAATGCCACATAAGCATGCCACATAAGCATGCCACATAAGCTTGATGAGGTGGAAGGAGACAAAAGATTTTGACCTTTGGAATTTCTCCACATGTGACCGACCAAACAACTCTTGTTTGATTATCTTTCAATGCAATTGATTGCATTGAATGTGATAGGAGGTGAAAGGTTTTTCCAATCCTATAAAACACTCCATGGGGTGGCCGGCCAAAATGTTGGTGAAGCTTGAGGCTTGGAGAGAGCTTGGTGGTGAGAGGCTTTGGTTGTGTGGTTTTTGTGAGTGTAGGCTAGCAAGAAGAGTGGTCTTCTTCTTCCTTTCTCTTTTTCCCTACCTTCCTCTCCTTTAGGGACTTCTCTAGCAAGAAGTAAAAAAGAGCTCTTCTAGTTTCTTTTGTGAGACAAGAGCTTGCTCGTGTGGATACATATAGAGGCACGGACATTTGAACGTGCTAAAAGATCCAACAAACCCAAGGAGAAGCGGGATTAAAAAGGGCACGCAACAAAGGTAATATTCTCCTATAAGATAGGTTTTGAGAAATTTATTTTTTGTACGAGGTTTTCTTTCGCAAGGATCACTTGGAAGGGATCCTATTTTTCCGTTGCGCATATGCTATTTTGCATAAGAAATCCCTACAGTGGTATCAGAGCCACTTGCGAAAGATCGTATAAAAAATAGGTTTTCTCTATTTTATATATGATATAGAAGTAGGATAAATTTTATTATGAGTTGATAATTGCATTAGCAATTTTTCAAACATAATAAAATATCCGATGACTTTTGAAAGTTAAAATTGACATGGTGCATGGTTATGGCCTAGTCCCAAAAAGGTTGTGAATGTGTGTGTTGTAATTCTTAATACGGCCTGCGTGTCGTGCCTTTCTCCTAAAATTCTTGTTGTAAAAGTAGTTTTAGACTCGAATGTAACTCGAGTATTTCTCCTTTTGTAATATACAAAATAAAGATGGAGGGTCCATTGGAAGATGACGTTACAAGGAGGAAGTCAACAACACAAGACAACCAAAAGGAAGCACTTGGGAGAAGATGTTATCCCTAGGTTGACCAATCAATCTTTTCATTGGCTTGAGAAGATTGTAGAATAAGGGTCATAACCATGACACGCTTAGTTTAATATGTATGTGATGCATGTTAATTTAGCTTATATGTGATGTATGCTAATATGTATGTGATGCATGTTTATTTCTTAATAAGTCAAAAACGATATGGCTACCAAAGTTTGGTACTCACTACTTCCTCGATCATTTGTTGTTGGGTTTGCCAAAGCAAAGCAATGCATTTTATCTTGGAAGAGTGCGAGTGGACAATCGTGATGTCCCGCTATCAAACTTGGTTAAGACTTAATTAAGTTTTTCTTATTTAATTAAGAAAGTAGAGGCATATATTAGCTTTGAACATAAGTTTTAAAAATTAGTTTTGTGTGATTTCTGAACATCAGCTTTGTCTTAGAAAGTGGTTGTTGCTCCGATATCAAAGAAGGCCTGCGTACTCGCCACGGACTGGAAGCAATAAACTAATCTAAACTTAACCAAAGCTATTAAAGAGTTACATCAGATGTAATTGGCAAAAGATTGCCTACCTAATCATACTACGTCTTGGGCGATTAGCCAAAGCTAACTCAAAATGAAGTATGATGTGGATCTTTATCCCATATAAATTTATAGCTAAATAGAAGCTAATGATGTAAGCAAAATGTGTTTGCCTACATCAATGATTAGCTCATATCAAAGCTATGAGAATTTAGTGGGAGCCTCCTTTAATTAAAGGCCTAATTAAATGACTTAGGTATGATACTTAATTTTGCATTTTAATGTTGTAGATCACCATGTCATCTAACATGACACACCCCCTCAACTTGCGATATGTCCTTGAGAAAGACAAGCTCAATGGAGCTAACTTTCTAGACTGGTATAGGAACTTGAAGATTATCCTCAAGCAAGAACATAAACTGTATGTCCTAGAGCAGTCTATCCCTGAAACACCCGCCCCTGCGGCCACTCGTGCTGAAAAGGATGCTTATAAGAAGCATCAAGATGATGCATTAGATGTGTCATGTCTTATGCTTGCCACCATGAACTCTGAGCTTCAGAAGCAACATGAGAACATGGATGCCTATGATATGGTTGAGCATTTGAATCAACTATATCAAGGACAAGCTAGGCACGAGCGTTTTGAAGTGTCTAAGTCTCTTTTTGCATGCAAGATGCAAGAAGGAACACCTGTAGGAACTCACGTACTTAAAATGATAGGGTACGTTGAGAACCTTGAAAGACTAGGTTTTCCACTGAGCCAAGAATTGGCAATCGATGTTATCCTGCAATCATTGCCGGAAGCATATAATCAATTCGTCATGAATTATAACATGAATGAAATTGATAAGCCTTTGCCTGAGATTCTCAGCATGTTGAGAACTGCTGAACCGAATCTCAAGAAGAAAGTTAGTAACGTACTAATGGTCAAGAAGGGCAAAGGTAAGCGCAAAGGCAAGGGTAAGACCCAAGCCAAAGGCAAGGCCAATTCATCCACTTCAAAGGGTAAAGGTAAAGTACCTAAGGAAGGGGACTATTTCCATTGCGGTGAGACTAGACACTGGAAGCGGAACTACAAAGTCTACCTTGAGGAAGTAAAGAAGAAAAGAAGTGGGACTTCTGCCTCAGGTATACACATTATAGAAGTTAATCTATCTATTTCTTCTACATGGGTATTAGATACCGGATGTGCATCTCACATTTGTACTAATGTGCAGGGACTGAGAAATAGTAGACTAATGGCAAAGGGCGAAGTGGACCTACGAGTAGGCAATGGCGCAAAAGTTGCTGCTGTAGCTGTAGGAACATATTCTTTGTCTTTGCCCACTGGGCTTATCTTAGAACTAGAGGAGTGCTTTTATGTACCTGCATTAACGAATAACATAATTTCTGTATCTTGTTTAGACAAGAAAAACTTTTCTTTTATAATAAAGGACAAATGTTGTTCCATTTATTTGAATGAAATGTTCTATTGTAATGCACCACTTATGAATGGTCTCTATGTTCTAGATTTAGAAAACCCAATTTATAATGTAAATACCAAACGGTTCAAATCGAATAATTTGAACCAAACATATCTCTGGCACTGTCGCCTAGGTCACATAAATGAAAAACACATATCCCAACTCCATAAAGATGGATTATTGGACTCATTTGATTTTGAATCATATGAGGTATGCGAATCTTGTCTTTTAGGAAAGATGACTAAAACTCCATTTAGTGGACATGGCGAGAGAGCAACGGACTTGTTAGGACTCATACATACTGATGTATGTGGTCCTTTCAATGTCGAAGCCAGAGGAGGCTATAAGTACTTTATTACATTCACTGATGATATGAGTAGATTTGGATACTTATATTTGATGAGACATAAGTCAGAATCCTTTGAAAAGTTCAAAGAATTCAAGAATGAAGTACAAAACCAACTTGGTAAGCGTATTAAGCTACTTCGATCAGATCGAGGTGGTGAATACCTTAGTCAAGAGTTTCATGATCACCTGGCTGAGTGTGGGATAATATTAGATATGGAATAGTGTATCTGAGAGGAGAAATCGTACTCTATTAGATATGGTACGATCAATGATGAGCCAGACTGATCTACCTACTTCCTTTTGGGGTTTAGCTCTAGAGACATCCGCTTTCACACTTAATCGCGTCCCATCAAAAGTCGTAGAAAAGACACCATATACGTTATGGACTGGGAAGAGTCCCAAAATATCTTTTATAAAGATTTGGGGTTGTGAAGCTTATGTTAGACGTCAAGTCTCAGATAAACTAAGACCCAAATCAAATAAGTGTTATTTTGTAGGATATCCCAAGGAAACTAAGGGATATTACTTTTACAATCCCACACTTGGCAAGGTGTTTGTTGCCAGAAATGCTGTCTTTCTAGAAAGAGAATTTATTTCTAGAAACACTAGTGGGAGTAAAATTCATCTTGAAGAAATTCAAGATGAAGATAACACTAAGGCTTCGATGGAAAATGAACAGGAACCACAAAGTGTTGTGGATGAGGAAAATGTTGCCCAAAGAGTTGTGGAGCAAACACCTGTTCAAGTAGACCAACCTCTTCGTAGATCTGATAGGATCCATCGTCAACTCGAGAGATATTCTTTTCTCTTGACTGACAACGGTGATGTATTGCTTGTCGATCTTGACGAGCCTACATCCTATCAAGAAGCTATGATGAGCCCAGATTCTGAGAAATGGCTAGAGGCCATGAGATCCGAAATGGAATCCATGTACACTAACCAAGTATAGACTTTGGTTGATCCACCTGAAGGGGTAAAACCCATTGGGTGTAAGTGGGTCTTTAAAGTAAAGACTGACATGGATGGTAATAAGCATACCTATAAAGGTAGATTGGTGGCTAAAGGATTCAAACAAATTCATGGTATTGACTATGATGAAACCTTTTCACCGATTCTGATGCTTAAATCCATTCGGATCATACTTGCTATTACAGCCTACCACGATTATGAGATCTGGCAGATGGATGTCAAAACCGCTTTTCTGAATGGAAAGCTACTCGAGGATGTGTACATGACACAGCCTGAGGGTTTTGAAGATCCAAAGCATCCTGGAAAGGTATGCAAACTACAAAGGTCCATTTATGGACTAAAGCAAGCCTCTCGAAGCTGGAATCTTCGATTCGATGATGCAATCAAGGAGTATGGTTTCATCAAGAATGAAGATGAACCTTGTGTCTACAAGAGAAATAGTGGGAGCACAGTTGTATTTCTTATCTTGTATGTAGATGACATACTTCTCATCGGAAATGATATTCCCTCACTCCAGTCTGTGAAGATGTGGTTAGAATTGTTTCTCGATGAAAGACTTAGGTGAAGCTGCCTATATTCTAGGCATCAAGATCTATAGAGATAGATCTAAAAGATTACTTGGCCTAAGTCAGAGTACATACATTGATAAAGTGCTAGATCGTTTTGCTATGCAAAATTCCAAGAAAGGATTTCTGCCTTTATCACATGGTGTGAGTCTTTCGAAGACTCAATGTCCCTCTTCTAAGGAGGAGAGAGATCGCATGGATAAGATCCCTTATGCATCTGCTATAGGGTCTATCATGTACGCCATGCTTTGTACTCGTCCTGACGTCTCGTATGCTTTGAGCATGACGAGTAGATACCAGTCGGATCCAGGTGAAAGTCACTGGATAGCAGTCAAAAATATTCTTAAATACTTACGAAGAACGAAAGAATATTTCCTGATATTTAGAGGCAATGAGGAGCTAACTGTAAAGGGTTACAGTGATGCAAGCTTCCAAACAGACAAGGATGACTATAGATTGCAATCGGGGTACGTGTTTTGCCTGAATGGTGGAGCTGTGAGCTGGAAGAGTTCGAAGCAGGACACAGTTGCTGATTCTACAACAGAAGCCGAGTATATTGCTGCGTCTGATGCAGCAAAGGAGGCTGTTTGGCTCCGCAAGTTCATCAGTGAACTTGGGGTAGTTCCTAGCATTGCAGATCCAATAGACCTCTATTGTGACAACAATGGGGCTATTGCACAGGCTAAGGAACCTCGATCACATCTGGATCAAACATATACTATCTCATTCGAGAGATCATCGATAGAGGAGATGTGAGGATATGCAAAGTACTGACAAAAGCTAACATCGCAGATCCATTGACCAAGGCTTTGGCACAGAGGAAGCATGATGGTCACACTAGGTCACTAGGTATCAGATATTATAGTGATTGGTACTAGTGCTAGTGAGAGATTGTT
Organism: Wurfbainia villosa; assembly: GCA_025175895.1. NCBI lineage: Eukaryota > Viridiplantae > Streptophyta > Magnoliopsida > Zingiberales > Zingiberaceae > Wurfbainia > Wurfbainia villosa. The sequence goes on along the minus strand of CM045990.1, from coordinate 32,040,860 downwards.
AGTTATAGCCCTAGAACCAATCATGTGATGGTTGAATAGGGAACATTTTGTATCATATTCTATAAAGGTAAAGGATTGGTTATTATATTTACGTCTTGCTTGTGCCAGCTAAATTAAATATAATAATGCCCTAGAAAAGTAGGTTCTTATCTACAGCACATCAATTGGCAGAATTGATTATGAGAGGCTGTAGAGAACACTTTCCTAAATGTTCCTAGTCAAGTATTAATATGCAAGGGCAATATTAATACATAAAGACTAGCATGTAGGTCAATTGATGACTTGATCTCATAAGTCATGGATATATGATATCAAGTTGACACATGGGTATATATTAGAGAATATATACTGAACTGACCCGCCATGAGAAAGTTTCATGGATCGTCATATGAGTGTCATAAACTTTCTCATGTGACTATTGGTATGAATAGTCCTCAAACCTGAAGTCACTACAGTTCCCTACATAAGGAGTTATGTACTTTGGTATCGTCAAACGTCACCCGCAACAGGGTGGACCATAAAGGCGATTACTGGGTATATAACAAATTATGCGGAGGGATGTGAGTGATGTAGATGGGATCTATCCCTCCCATATAACGAGAGTGATATCTGTGGACCCCTTGATTGAGTAGAACTACTAAAACGTATGGTCATGCTCGAATGAGTCAATATGAGATATTGAGCTCATTTGTGTTGGTGCTTATAAGATCCACATATCTCCACAATGGCATGATATTGTCCACTTTGGGCCCAAGCCCTCATGGTTTTGTTTTTGGGCTTTACCCAAAAGGCCTCATACCAATGGAGATATCTTTTTTCTTATAAGCACATGATCTTTTCCATGTCTTACCAATGTGGAACTTTGATTGTATTCCCCATACTCCCAACAATCCCCCCCTCAAACGAAGGACCACATTGGGCCCCCCCTCGAGCCTATCCCTCCTCGAAGGATTTTCTCTGCTTGATGTCCGATCTTCAACCCACCAGGACTTCATGCCAGTTGTTCGGTCCCCCCGACCCAACTAGACTTCCTTCCTGATGTCTGGTTCTCTTGATCTGGACGTGGGAGCTCAACTTCCTTCGTTCGAGGTTCATGGCTTGACATGGACCATGGCTCTGATACCAATTGTTGGTGCTTATAAGATCCACATATCTCCACAATGGCATGATATTGTCCACTTTGGGCCCAAGCCCTCATGGTTTTGTTTTTGGGCTCTACCCAAAAGGCCTCATACCAATGGAGATATCTTTTTTCTTATAAGCACATGATCTTTTCCATGTCTTACCAATGTGGAACTTTGATTGTATTCCCCATACTCCCAACAATTTGTTTGAGTTAGTTTACTCAGGGATCAAGAAACACATAGATTGATCGAGGATGACACGGTCTATGCCTCATTGGTCAATCTGATATCAAGGATAGAAGGACACGGTCATACATTATAGTAGTCACGGAAAGGTTAGTCGGATATTGACTTATTTCGTAACTTGGGTAGCAATGATGTATTGCTAGATGCCGCTCATTGCTTGTGTATCTAAAAGAGTTTAGATCCACTGCCAACGTTATGAGAGCCAATAGGGTCACACACAAAGAGCATGATGATTAGAATAATTAATGCATTCTAGTTTGACTAGAATAATTTGGGAATAAGCTTAAGTACAAAATGGTTTTTGGACTTTAAGCTTAATGAGAATTTTAGATTATTGATTTAATGAGATTAATTCAATATGCTAAGCTTATTAATTTAATAAGATTAAATAAATATGTTATCATGATAGCCTAAGCTTAATTGATTTAATAAGATTAATTCAATATGTTACCTTATTGATTTAATGAGATTAATTCAATATGATAACATAAGCTTATTGAATTAATAAGATTAATTCAACATGCATGAATGCCACATAAGCATGCCACCTAAGCTTGATGAGGTGGAAGGAGACAAAGGGTTTTGACCTTTGGAATTTCTCCACATGTGGCCGGCCAAACAAGGAGTGTTGATTATCTTTCAATGCAATTGATTGCATTGAATGTGATAGGAGGTGAAAGGTTTTTCCAATCCTATAAAACACTCCATGGGGTGGCCGGCCAAAATGTTGGTGAAGCTTGAGGCTTGGAGAGAGCTTGGTGGTGAGAGGCTTTGGTTGTGTGGTTTTTGTGAGTGTAGGCTAGCAAGAAGAGTGGTCTTCTTCTTCCTTTCTCTTTTTCCCTACCTTCCTCTCCTTTAGGGACTTCTCTAGCAAGAAGTAAAGGAGAGCTCTTCTAGTTTCTTTTGTGAGACAAGAGCTTGCTCGTGTGGATACATATAGAGGCACGGACATTTGAACGTGCTAAAAGATCCAACAAACCCAAGGAGAAGCGGGATTAAAAAGGGCACGCAACAAAGGTAATATTCTCCTATAAGATAGGTTTTGAGAAATTTATTTTTTGTACGAGGTTTTCTTTCGCAAGGATCACTTGGAAGGGATCCTATTTTTCCGTTGCGCATATGCTATTTTGCATAAGAAATCCCTACAAGAGGATCATGGCCCGGCTAGAGGGGGGTTGAATAGCTCAATTCATGCTCGATGGCCTTTGATCGTTCTTGCATGCTTGTCTCTACAATTAGTTAGTATGAGCAGCGGAAATACGAATACAAACACAAAAGAAATATACAAGCACACATAATACACAGCGATATATGTGGTTCAGATCTTTAGGGTTTCTACCCCATGGGGTGACCTCAACGAGCTCGAGTGATGAACACACCACTACTAAAACTCCTTCTCGACAACAAGTCAGAGGTGGAGAAACCTCGTACAAGAAATTACAAAGTAATACAAAAATGTACAAGCAAATAGAAAGATGAAATAAAATATGTAAAGAACACTTTACAACAAATGGCTTTGAACTCTTACTTGTTGCTTGCTTTTGTTTGCTCTTGAAGGTCTAGAATGCAGCAGCAATTCCACTCCAAAAACTCACCAAAAATGACTGTGGAAATCCTCCCCAAGCTCCTCCTTTTATGCTTGTTCGGGTTGATTCCGTGCTTAGCAATCGACTGCCATAAGGCCCTAGTCGGCTGATCCTATAGCCGTTGTGAGACAACGTCTTAATCCACACTGGCATCCAGCCAACGGATACACTGACAGTCAATTGCCAGTTTCCATCAATCGACTGTCAGCCTCGTAGCCGACTGATCAGTTGGCTACTAGGAGATCTATGTTGTGACAAACACTAGCAGTTGACTGCTCCTTCACGACAGTTGACTACCATCATTCGATTGCCCAAGGTTGGTAGTCGACTGCCAAGCATCGCAATGTATTCGAATGCTAGTCGACTACCACCAATCGACTGGGACATATTACCAGTTGACTGTTGTCAGATAAAACCTCAAACACAAGTTGTTTGAGCATCTGACCATCGGATAAAACCTCAAACAACATGTTTGAGCATCCGACACACCCTTAGGCTAGACCTAAGCCTTTTCGCCACCTCTACTAGCTTCACGCCTATCGGATCCCTCCAAGTCGTCCATGAATTATTCATCAATGCACAAATCCTTCCAATTCATCCATGACTTGTTCATCCATATGCTAGCCTCCAGGTGCTTCCTTCATCTTGTTATGCTCTCAGTGTCTATACCGCCATGGTACATATGGACTTACGCTCCCAAGACTACCGCATGGCCTTATGCTGCCAAACCACCCCTTGGACTTCCCAAATGTCAAGTCCCCATAACTTGGACTTTCACCACCAAGGCTACACACTTGGACTTACGTGGCCAAGGCTACACACTTGGACTTCCCATGACAATCACATGTCATATGTTTTGTCTAACATCAAAATACTACTCGAGTCAAACTCGAGTCTGGTCAATCGTGACCTGGGTCGATTGCACCGATAATCATTACAATGCAAATATGGTTAACAATAATGGTAGTACCCTCTGTTCAATCCCGAGTTGTGTCTTGGTCCTTCTCCTAGGTGTTGGAGCATAAATTTTGGTCTTTGAGTCACTTCTTCTCTCCCCGTTGCGAGCCTCCAGTACTTCTTAGGGAACCTTCTTGTTGTTCCGGCCATCGTTCCTCTCCCTAGGGTTTGGGCGTTCCTTTCCTTTTATAGGAGTTAAGTCGGCTTTCCTTAATTATTCGCAAAACCTTGATTTGCATTAAGTCGGTTTGACGCCATACGACCATGAGAAATCCACATGGTCGATTGTGTGGCACGTAGGAAATCGTGCTCTGATTCTAGCGTCGGGGTATGGCACGACCATGTGAGCTCCACATAGCTAGTTGTGTCATCCTCTAAAGCTCTATGCGATCATCATCCTATGGTCCAAAGCGCGCCCGTGTCTTGGGGAACACGGCTAGAGCATGCTTGCCTTCCTTAAGCTCCAATTATGTGACAATTTACCTCCGAAATGTCATCCTACACATGAAAATAGAAAACGCATATCTCCAAACTAGGAAATAGTAAATGAATGCAAAACAAGGAAGAACATGCGTGAAACAAGTATAAAAGGCAATGTGATTGTGCTAAAACTAATCCTAAAATCTTATATGATTTGCATAAATCAAATCCTTCAAACTTAGATCTTTGCTTGTCCTCAAGCAAACCTCAGTGCCATGAAATTTTAAAAGCATTGTTCCCATACTTAGCAGGTTAACTAAAATTATCAAATGGTATTTCCAATCAAAACAAATAGATATGTTCTAAAGATTCACTAGGTCAGCTTTTCGTGCACGTGCTGAGAGATTTTCCTAAGGGATACACCTTCCATGGTGAATTAAGTCGTCATCCTATAGCTTTCCTAGGGTCTTCGGCTTTTAGACACTTACCTGCCCTAAGTGAGGGCATTCCATAGAATTAGCGTAAAGTCCCAAAGTTGTGCTCAGTATTGAGAGAAATTGGTAGGTGTTTCTCTAGTAACCTAACTCGGTCATAAAGAAGCACTTATCCATTTCTTCCCACGACAACTATTTTTAACTCATTCTTTTTTCTCTATTTTTTTTTCTTCTTTCTTTTTTTTTCTTTTTGTTTTTTTTTATTGTATCATCCTCACTAGGACTTTGATTTTTTCAAATGGGAATACACAATCCGAGCATCTCCAATAGCTAAAATGCCAAATCTAGAGTCACCTATATATTCTAAAGTACTAGACTATTGAGATGAATCATAACTATGTATATACTATATTCTCCCTTTCAAAATATTTGATGAGTGTAAGTGAAAATCTAGAACATCCATCAAAGCATCTAAAAATAAAGTACCATAGGATAAGGGAAGTTAAGCTATCTATGGCATGGAAACATATCATAAAGATTTTTGAAAACATCACTTAGCCAACTTAAAGTGACCAATAACTAAGCACTGAAAGGAACCTAAACACTATATGCATCAGCAAATAAGTGCAAATAATCTAATAGAGCAAATAAAAACTAAATCTATATGTCAAGAAAAAAAACTAACACTAGTAGATGAACATATCAAGATTTGGGTCTCCCCCATACTTAAATGAAATTGTACCTCTAGAATGGCGGTCAAGGTGGAAAGTCTGGCAGTCTCAACAAGTTGGGCTCCTAGCAGAATCAAGTGCTCAACCACTGGTGTCACATGTACATGTGGGGTCAACTTGGGAACTGGTGGATGCAATGGCTACTCAGTGCTCTTCCTCCCTGGGCCATTGTGATCATGTGTCGCTCATGAACTGCCAAACTTCTTGACAGTAGGCAACCTGTTCCTAAAAATAGTCACAGGTCTGGCCGTAGAACTCCTCGTCCTACTAAAAATGCTCTCGGAGTCCCTAAAACTCTGCCTGTGTATAGGTCCTATACTCCTCCCACCGCTACCCCTGTGTCTACTGCTCGGCATAAATGTCATTGAGGCACGATCGAAACTCAGAGAAATCATAGGTTGGCATACCTGCATCCTACTTAAAGGTAGAAAAAGAAGGCGGTGCAGGTGTAGGATCACGGCGTGGGCTAGGTGGGCTCCTATACATAGGTGGGTCTATAGGGGAGTGATGGTCAAGAGGTGAAAGGGGTGCATGAGTGGAAGGCCCTGCATGTGGTGGGGATTCCACTATCCAATCCAACCGCCAATTGGCACGGTTGGTGATGGAGGTACGATCGGTGTCAGGGAGCCTAAGGGGTGGCAAATTGTTCCTTACAAAACAAAATGAATATCCTTCCCTAACTATCATCTTCATAGCCATGCACACCCCTAAATCTACACTAGGGCTCCCTTCTATGCTATCTAATCTCTCACAATTGTACCCCATCGAGTTGCAAATGTGGGTCAACAAACCCCTTAAGATAATCTCCCCCTTTGGTGCTTTCCCTACCTTAACTAGATGTCTAATGAAATAGGACCCTACATCGATGGTATTCTTTTCTTACAACATGTCCCATAGGTAAAAAAGTTCGCTCAACCTCATGACTCCATCGGTCTCTCCCCTACATAAGATCGTACTGGCCATGACTCAATGAATATTCTAAAAATAAGGTTTTAGAGTCGGGAGGCTTTGACTCTTGAGGGGTCATATGTATTTTCCCCTGTCAACTCAAACCAAAATAATCTAGCATTAAACTCATTAGGGGTTCTTTTCTCTCCCCCACTAGGTAGTTCGAAACAAAGGTTCCATTGGTTAAGGGTCCACTCATGCTCAATGTTAAATAACCTAAAGGTAATCATACCCCCTTCACTATCCTTATCCGATAAGATCTCGACATCCACCGAGCTCAAAAATTCTAAGACTACCCTAGGGCAAGTTAGGCATCTTACTCCTATAATCTCTTCCCAACCTACTTTTTGAAATAGACTTTCCACATCCCTGAACAAAATAAGGGTATCTAATAAGAGCACCTCTAAATAGCATGTAGCAGTAATCTTGCAAGAATAAAGCATGTTAAACCTACTCCTATGTTCACCATCACGAAATATTAGGACTAAAGGAGTGTAACCTTCCTCCGATTTTAGTGAGCATTTCTTCCCCTTGACCTTGACCTTGAAGGGGCAACCCTTGTTGCCACATGCTTTGTCTTCTTCATTGTTGCTTCTTGCGGGCTTCTTGAAGGTTGGAGAGGGTCTTTGAAGGTTGGAGGAGATGATTTTGCACGGGCTAGGCCAAAAAATTTGAGTTGCATGACTGATTTAGGGCAAATCACATGGCTCACCCCCTTTTATAGGGGTGCGACCATGTCAGGCTCTGACCTGGGCATTTGAAAAAGTCCAAAATTTGGCACGGCCATGTTGAATTAACATGGTCGGCCATGTGCGACTCTAGATTTTTTCTGGAGTGCAATGATGTGAACAAAATATATAGGTTTTTAGGAATAGTTTTCGTTCACATCTCATTACATTTTATACTTATTTCATGCATATTCTACTTTGTTTTGAATGCATTTCCTATTTTCTAGTTCGAAGATCTGCTCTTGTTGCTTTTCTGTTCAGGATGTCATTTTATAGGAAAAATGGCACACTTTTGGGGAAAAGGAAGACATTCAGTGGGTAGAACAGAGGTGGACACAGTCGGCCATGTCAATTCCACATGGCCGTGTCCAAACCACGAAGATGGCTAGGCCCAGTGCCACACAAGGTCGGCCTTACGGATCCACATGGTCATGTGGCACTGGGATGTTTTGATGTGACTAGGGTTTTTTGTGGGATTTATGAAGAGTTTACTTCACGTCTATAAAAGGAAAGGCATGTCCAAACCCTAGGGGGGAGGATAGATAGCAAGAACAACACACTAGTGCCCTAAAAAGTACCAGAAACTCACACCGGGGAGGAAGGAAGCGGCTAGGAGATCTGTCCCGACGCTCCGGCAATGTGGAGAACAACCAAGACATGCATATTGGTTAGGATAGAAAGTATCTACTATATTTTCTCATTCTACTCTCATTGTAAATATGATTTTAAGATGTCTTGCGTTTATTTTTCCTTATTTATAGAGTAGATACTTCGATTCTAGGATTAGGGAGTAACTTGTGTTTATGGACATGCTAGTTCAAATAGTATTTCATCATTTTTATTCTATTTGCAATTGTGTGTTGTTTAGATTGATGAAGATTTTGTTTTGATTTCTATTTCAATTGCATGTAGCCGATGCAAAGGGTGATAGCCTTTGTATCAAAGATCTAGGAGAACCAAGGGGGAACCTTGCAGTGGTCCTCCATCCGATAATCGTAGAAGTAGAATATGATATGAAATACGTTCTGCCTCTTAATATGGATTAATAGGACATCCTCGTACATAATAGCCTATCTTAGCAGAGGGGCCAAAGTAGGAAAAATTAACTCTAGAAGGGTTGAAGGACCTTAGTGACAGGGGGCTACCAACGGTATCATCCCAATTGTTGGGGGATCGAAACGGCCCGCTAGAGGGGGGTGAATAGCCCTCTTTCGATGGATGTCGTAATTCGTTCATTCTCGTGTGCTTGTCTACAATTGTTGTTAATATACGCAGCGGAATAACAATAGAAATAACAACAATACAAGCACAATCAATACACAAGCATATACGTGGTTCGGAACCGAATGGTTCCTACTCCACGGGATGAGCTCAACGATCTCGTGTTATACGCACGACACTAACAACACTCCTTATCGACTACACGTCGGAGGTGGAGAAACCTTGTACAAGCTATTACAACAGTAATACTACAAGAAATACAAATACACTAAGAAATACAAGTAAAGAACGCTTTACAACTCTTAGCTTTGAACCCTTTCTTGTTGCTCTCTTTGGATGTCTCTTGAAGGACTGGAATGCAGCAGCAATTCCCCTCCAATCGCTTCCTTAGGGTGCGTTTGGTTCAAGTAATCATACATAACCTTGGTTAAGTGATTACCAGGGAATAAAACATAACCTTGGAATAAAGTATAACCTTAGATAAAAACCTTGTTTGGTTGGAGGTTTTAATATATAACTTAGTTTAATATTTTACTAAATTATCCTTTGTCTTTGCTCAATCAATTCGATGACGATGACATAAATATTAATGATGATGGCAGCGATCTGCCGTCGGCAGTGCCTGGCCGACCGACCAGCGATAGTGGTGATCGGCCGCCGACGACGACGGTCGATCGACCGATGGCGACGATGGTGGTCGACTGATCGGCGGCGGCAACGACGATTGGTCGACCGGCGGCGACAACGATGGGCAACTGATTGGCGGCGAATGATCGGTCGGCGACGGCCGCCAGCCGTCGATCGATCGGCGATGGCGATCGTGGAGGCGGCGATGGCGGCGACGGTCATGGCGGCGAGACGATGATGAGCGGCGGCTAGCAACGGCGGCGACGACGGTGGTGGCGCGGCTGCGAACGGTGGCGGTGACGATGGCGCGGTGGCGGGCGCGCGGCGGCGGCGGCAACGAAGACTCGGGCTACCGCGGTGGACGGCGACGGTGGCGGCGGTGATCGGCGACGGCGCGGACACGGTGGCGCGGCGACGCGGAGGTGGCGGCGACGATGGCGGCGGTGGCGGCTGGCAGCGGCGGCGGATGGCGACGACGAAGCGATGGCGGTGGCGGCGACGGTGGCGGGCGAAGCGCGGCGACGACGGCGGCAGCGTGGCGGGCGACAGCAGCGGCGGCGGCGGCGATGATGGAGCGGCGACGACGGCGGCGACGACGATGGCGGCGACGGTGGGCGCGGCAGCGGCGGCGACGACGGGCGCAGCGTCGGAGATCTGGCGCGGCGGGCGAACGACGGCGCGATAAGCGCGGCGACGGCGGCGGCGATGGTGGCATGACGGCGGCGGTATGGCGACGGCGAAGCGGTGGCGAAGCGGACGGCGGCGGCGATGGCGACGAAGACGCCTCGGCGGCATGGCGACGTGGCCAAGCGGCGATGGCGGCGATGGCGGCAGCGATGGCGGCGGACGGCGATGACGGCGGCGGCGATGGGCGGATACGATGGCGGCAGTGGCGGCGGCGATGGCGGCGCGGAAGGCGGCGGCGTAGGGCGACGATGATCGGCGACGACGATGGGCGGCGGCGGTGGTTTGCCGACGGCGGCGGCGTGGCGGCACGACGACGGCGGCGATGGCGGCGGCGACGACGGCGGCGGCGGTGGCGATAACGACGGCGATGACGGCTGCGGCGGACGACGGCGATGGCGGCGAATGACGGCGGCAGCGGGTGGCCCAGAATAATCGGCGGCGGCATGGTTGCGGCGACGATGCGGCGGGCGTAGCGGCGGCGACGACGGCGGCGGGCGACGGCATGGCGGAGCGGCGATGGCGACGACGGCGACGACGGCGACGACGAGTTTTGACAAATTGACATTTAATATATTGCTAGGGGTAATATTGGAAAAAAGTTTCTTTAACCCCGGGAATCAACAAAAACCTTGGTTCTCCAAGGTTTTTCGATTCCCCCTAAAAAGGTTTTTGTTCATAACCAGGTAATGAACAATTACCAAGTAATTGTTTATAACTTAAACCAAACAAGGTTTTTGTTGATAACCTAACAAGGTTATCAACAAAAACCCCCAACCAAACGCACCCTTAAAGTCTTGGCAAAATCCTCCCACTTGAGCTCCATTTATAACCTGCATCAAGCTGATCTCGCGCACATCAGTCGACTAATCGTGACCATCAGTCGACTGGTCCTGTAGCCGTTGTCTCACAATGGCCAGATCCACGTTGGCTAAGTTCCAACGGATCACACATCGATCCGGATGGCACCCATCGATCGGTGATCATCCATCGATCAAGTCTTTGGCGAGCTTGACTCCATTACGTGCACTCGCGGTGTCATCGATCATTATCATCCCTCGGTAGTCAATTGATTCTCCCAGCGATCATTGCCCTCCTCGGCGATGGTGATAAGCGGACTTGGTTCATCGAACACCGTCGAACCCATATGACCTAGGCGATCGGCGCGGCACTTATGCCCGGTCGGCCCGATGTTTGAGCGTCCGACACTCAGTCTTAGCCACTTGGCCAAGTCCACCTTATCCCTCATGGACTTCCCCACCGAAGCTCTCTTCCCTCGGCCTATGTCCCTCGGATGCGCCAAGCGCACGACTTCGCAACGCCATCCTTCGCGTCTCATGCCCTAGAAGTATGCTTCCCTTTGGACTCACTCCATTCACTCCTCGTCCGGCGGTCCCTCGGATGCACCAAGCGCACGGCTTCGCAATGCATTTCTCACCAAGCACCAAGTGCACAGCTTTGCAATGCTTTGGATTTTTCATGCCAAGCACCAAGCGCACGACTTCGCAATGCTTTGGACTTTCCCATGTCAAGGCTTCCCCCTTGGACTTCCACAGCAAGCTCCATGCTTGGATTTTCCATGCCAACCCCATGTTGGACTTTCCCATGACAATCCCATGTCATGAGTTTTGTCTATCATCAAAATACTATCAAGGTACTGCTCGAGTCAAACTCGAGTCAACCTGGGCCGATTGCACCAACAATCTCCCTCTTTTTGATGATTGACAAAACTACCATCTCAAGTCTACCAATTCTCCCATATTGGCAATTCTCATATCCCAATGAGAATTCCAATGAACCCTAATTGGTAACTTGGTAACTTCTCCCCCTTTTTGACATTACATCAAAAAGGTCCTCCCCAAGAGTATGAATGTCTCATATCCCAATGAGATCTTACAATCTCTCCCTTGGAGGAACACATGCCTATAATCTTTCTAGTGATCCCATATCACTTAAAGAGAGGCAACCCAATTTTCCTCCCATGAGAAAATAGACATCCATCTTCCCATGATGGATACTGTTGGATCGAGAAGCGTCACTAGAGGGGGGGGGTGAATAGCGATGTAAATCTTTTCTTTTTCGTTCGTTCGATACGCAAAGTAAGCACAGCGTAAAATAAATGAACACGTTTATTTTACTTGGTTCACAACCCAACGGTTGCTACTCCTTGGCCCTATCGGTGCTAGACCGCGTACGGAGGGCAAAGCACTATAACGTCTCCTCCTCGTTGAAGGTAGGAGACAACGATCACAAAACCGAATATACGAGGATGAGGCAACAAGCCTACCTCACCTCGTTATGAAGAAAAACAACGAATACAATATCAAAAATATTACTTGATTCTGCAGCCGACGAAGAAGATCGAAACTTGACGTCGCGTCTGTTAGTAATATATGAGAGATGTCCTAAGGCAATCGCCTTATGTATGAACCATTTATATGATAAATGAAGATTCACTATTTGAGTATACATGTTTCATGTATTTGATTGGATCTTAAACTCATTTACTGAATGTCCACGATGTGATTCATAGCATGAGAGAATTTGTGATTGGATCACAACTAGTGAGTATCTCTACATGTGTAATTGTGATGTATCGGAATTATCCCTAGTCGATGAATTGATGGATTTGGACACCATCAATTCTGTCGAGACTAGCACGAGGTATACTCCTTGGTGTATCCAAGCAGCTGATTCTCACTGGCTGGAGACATAGTGATGTCCGGAGTTAATCGTGGATGCTAGTTATGGTAACTAGTTCATTGGAGTGACCAACCGTAAGACTTCATATGGTTCTCTGCATATATAGATATGTCAATGAAGTTCTTACTGTGGCTTAAGTGCATTGTTCCTTTGACTTGCGGTATTCAAGTCATCTTGATCATGGAGACTTATGCTTTGACATCTTAAGCAAACATCTCTAAGGAGATGTGGACCCGGGATGATTGGGTATAAGTCGAAGTGATCGAAGGTGTTTGAATAGCCTATAAAGGATTCACCACTCCTTGCGAGGAGATGTATACCCATGGCCTCTCGTCGGATTGTTACTAAAGTCTTTGGCCAAAGCATTACATGTTTAGAGTAAGGTACTCTTCGATACATGTGGAGTAACTAGAATCCGTAGGATGAGGAAATGATACTTGGGCTAGGTGTGACGTAGTCAGCCTAGTGGGGAATGACACTATAGACCATGTCCTGAACCAAGTGGGTATAAGATGAGTGAAGGGAATGGGGCACGATTCATTCGAGCTACTGAAGGGTTTCAGAAATAGTTCTGGATCAACCGTTGATCTTTTCGGTTAATTGGGGATCATGATGTACTACTAGGTGCCACTCATGATCGTTCTATAATTAATGGTTAATTATAGACGGCCAACATAAACCGAGAACCTATTTGGTCACACGCACAACGAGTGTAATTCAAAGGATTTAAAACGAGCTTGAGAATGGGATTCTCAGACCGAGAGAAACTATGTTTGGTTGGACCAAACATAAAGCGAGCATGAAATTGTTTCAGTCGCAATGGAAGCGTGGATGGGCCGTGTCTTATGAAGACATAATGGATGGACCAAAATGGTTTGGTTCTAATCAATGGATGAGAATAAACCAAAGGGTTTGGTTTATATTAAACGAATGAACCAAAGGTTGGTTCGGTTCGTTTTAACTTAAAATAAACCATCATGGTTTGGTTTATTTTAACTTATCTTAATGGAGCGGGTTAACGGGGTTTATGGATATGATCCATTAACCATTAAGAGAATTAGTTCTCTATAAAATAGGGCTAAAACCCTAATTAGAGTTGCCGCCCAACCTAATTGTGCCGCCCCCTCCATCTTCTCTCGTAGTCGGCGCCAACCCTAGGTGTGCCGCCGCCCAGCTTTTGTGCCATCGTCCAAGTCATTGCCGGTGACCAAGCTTCAGCCGGTGAACACTCCGGCGACCCTCCGGTGATCTCTTGTGGGTTCGGTGATAAGGTGAGCTCCACATCTCCTTTGGCCGGCCTCTATTCCTCCACCAAAAGCTGTCCAGTTTTTCTGGACAGCTTGTTTCTTTGTTGTCGGAGCGTCGTTTGGACGACGGTTAGTGCTCCGACAGCGGCTAACTTACCGGAGATTTGATCTCCGGTAATCCTCTGAGGTGGGGGACGAAGGATTCGTCAAACGGTTGACGAATACCTCTCCGGAGAAGCGAGTTTTGAGAACTCGTTTTAGGATCCGAATTTGGATTCGGATCGTGATCATCTCTCGATCACGTCGTCTTCAACACGAGGCTAGTAACCCGTACGAAGACGAAGCTCGTGACTTAGCGAAGTCATCCCGAGGAGCTCGGCATGGATACGGATAGAGACGATTCTTACGAGGATCGTTCCGGTTGATGTCGTTCCCGCTACACATCATACGAAAGGTATAACGTAGATAATTTCTTTTATTGCAAATTTTAATTTACGGTTATGTCTACACTTGTTGTAATATGCATGCGTGTGTTGTGTGTGTTGTAATAAATATAGATTTATTATTTTTAATTGCTTCCGCTGTGATCATGTTTACGAAACATGATCGAACACACACACGCCGCGGTGCCGGAAACCCCAACATGATCGAACACACACACACATCGGCGTTATGACGATGTTGGAGCGTTGGCGTTGTAGGAGCACTTGATGTGATTTGGAGATGGAATCCTCCCCTCCTTTTATAGACTTTGGCCTCTGAATTTGTCTCCTCTTATTTCGGAACGGATCATGAAGTTGTCCAAATTTTATGGAGAAGTGGCCGCGTCAAATGTTATCCGTTTTGACCTAGTGCAAAAGATGAATTGTCGCCATCACCGATCGATGATCACCATCGATCGATGGGCATCGATCGACTACTCCATTTTCCAAGAATGATCGCCATTTGCCGACAGCACTTCCCTGCAATAAGAGGTTAGCTCGGAAAATGATAAATACGATGGTTTCTAACCGTCTGATCTCGACCTAGACCTTCCACAAGAAGTCTTAGTCGGATCGCCGCCTACGGTCATCCCCGTAAAGAGGACATGACCTTACAATCTCTCACTCACACGAGCTTACCTCAATAGTAGCTCTCGCTTCCGGCCTTCCACTCGATTCCTTCGGCTCCCTCCGAAGTCACTCGAGTGTCGCCCGACCACCGCGGCTTCCTCCGGGTGTCGCTAGCCTTCAGCTCACACTTTTCTGCACACTTGATTTAGCTCGTGAGATAACAATGTAGACTTAACTTTGTGTCTTTGCCATAATCAAAACACAAGTTCGATTATCTAGTGCCCCTGCACCAACAATCTCCCCCTTTTTGATCTATGGCAAACCTACATAAAGTTAAGGAAAATTAAAGCATAAAACAAGTATAGTAAATGATGAATGTCATTTTCAAAAACTCCCCCTTAACCAAAACTCCCCATTAACCCTAGGTGAGTTTTGAATAATTCAAAATTAAATAAATTAAATTTTGTGTTACTCCCCCTTAACTTTCGCTCTTCTCCCCCTTTTGCCATAAATCAAAACAAATGTTGGGGTTTTTATGTAAAATTGAAGTTTGGTATATAAAATAGGGGCTTAAAAACAATATGGTATATGCATGCATCAAGATAAATCAACTATAAGTCCAAGCATGCGTCTAGCAGTAATTAGATAGATTGGTTCGAGGTGTGTCCCTCTGCACCAATAATCTAAATGTTTATAATATAACCCTTAAGGTTAGTTTGCTCTCCCCCTTAGTCAAATATATGAAGTATAAGAGATGTAGGGGGTGCTAAACTTTGGTCTAAGAGTTGTTAAATACAATAGTTGAGAAAATAAGTAGTATTTTGAAGAGGTTATATTTCAATTATCCTTAACATCTCACTCATTCTATGTGTCTCAGAATTTGTTCACCTTATATGTTTTGTGATATGATTTTAAATTGATTAAAGATAGTCAACCTTGTGTTAGATTCAGATTTAACCTTTAGATCGTTAAGTAACTTTTCGAGAAACTGGCTTCCAGGTCGTGGCGAGGCACAGGGGCCTTCTTTGATGGAACAACGACCACTTCCTTAGACAAAGCCAAATTCAAGAAAATATCACTTAAGTCACTTAGGGTTACTTCCTGGTCTAACTAGTTTAGGATACGGCAAGGTAGCTTCAGCTAGTTCCACTCTGTCAAGTGCACCAAGCTAGATACGCCTTATCTAGCCTGAATACACGAGACTTTGTTTCCCTAACGTACTATCATCTTGCCGCGTCTTGATACTATGTTGTAAAGAGTTGACTAACTATTTTTCCTATCTAACCATTCTAAAAATTAAAGAAAAATATTCAATGATTTTGCTCAATACTCGGGTATACTATTTTAGTGTTAGCTCCCCCTGGACCATTGAACCAATATGGTCTATTCAAATAATGAACTTGATCCTGAGGAATCCAATACTTATTAGTCCTTATATGTGAGTTCAATAAAACCTTTGGGACCCATGCTTGGACTCTTTGATGACTACGATTTACGATAGACATATAAGACCTATTCGTAGTCTTTGACTTAAATCCGAGTCTGGCTTTGTTGTAAACGACTCTTTGGGTTCCAAGTAGTCGATTAAGGTTCTTAGATCCCAATGTGAACCTTTCCAACCTACCCTCAACCTCTTGAACTCGGTCTTTCAAAAGAGAATTCTCCTCCTCAAGTTTTTTAATTTGGGTTGAGTTTCCCTCTTGAACTTGACTAGTTGAAGAGGTTAGATTAGCCTCTTGCTTGAGGGTTTCAACCTCCTCAAGTAATGACTCAACCCTAGACTCGGACTTAGTCAATTTCCTAGTAAGCATTTTAATTGTACTGTAAAGTGTACTAATTAAGAAGCGATTAACCTTGACTTTCCCTTTTGGTCCGGCTTTGAGTTTTCTCGAAATAATCTTGGGTGAGTCGGAGTTGTAGTTGGACTCGGCTTCAGATTCTGACTCGGACTCCTCCGTTCTTGCCATGTAAGCTATGTCTTCTCTGTTGTCCCAAGTTGCATGGAAGGCTTTCCTTGCTCCCTTTTTCTTTTGGTTCTCATTCTTCAATTTCCTTCTTTCTTGTCGAACTATTCTCCGCACAATGTTGACTATTATGGCCTCCTCTTCGGATTTGGATTCGTCTTCGGGTTCGAGTTCATCTACTTGCTTAGTAGGTTGCTTCCTTCTTTGTCCTGCAAGTAGAGCAATACCTCTCTCGGCCCGGACCACGTTAGTTTTCTCATGAAGTTCAAACTCAGAAAATAATTCGTCTAACCTAAGCTTCGAAAGGTCCTTAGAGACCTTGTAGACATCGACCATGGATGCCCACAAGGTAGTCCTAGGGAAAGCATTTAAAGCTGCACTTATAAGGTCCGGTTCTATGGCTTGCCCGATCGAATGAAGACCATTGACTATATCTTGGATCCGCGCATGTAGTTGGGTGGCGGTCTCATGATCCTGCATCTTTAGATTGTACAGTGTATTTAAAAGTAAATCTCTTTTACATACCTTAGCATCGGTCGTCCCTTCATGTAAATCAATCAATTTGTTCCAGAGGTCTTTGGCGCTAATGAATGGTCCGATGCGGTTGAGTTCCTCCTTGGACAAGCCGCATTGCAATATTTGGGTTGCTCTTGCATCGGCTTCGATTTGCCTCTTGGTTGCATTTGTCCACTTGTTGAAATCCAAGGCCTCTCCTTGATCATTGGTGGGTAGAGCAAAGCCGGTTTAGATTATTATCCAAGTCTCGACTTGTGTTTTTAGAAAACACTCCATCCGACCTTTCCAATAACGGAAATCATTTCCGTTAAAGAACGGAGGTCGGGTGGTGCTATACCCCTCAATGTGAGCCATTAAATATCTTGCAAAATACGAATAAAAACCAAAGAGAATTCCAAGACTTGGTCTTGGATTAGTAGTGCGGGAAATAATAGGAAATAAATAGAAATAAATAAGGAGAATAAGAAACTAACAAAAACTCGAAACTTACGACCTTCGATGTCCCCGAAAGGGTACTAAACGTTGGATTTTGGGGCTGGAAACAGCTTGTTACGAGGGTAAACCCTGGTAAGAAATGTAGATCTTTCTGAGAGCTTCGATTTGGTACGTAGATCCTTATGTGAGTCCACTTGTGCGAAAAGTTATGGCCGTTTTACCGTCGGCTACTCCAAGAGAGAAAACTTGCAAGCACACAACCAAAAGAAACGTACCAAGACTTCGTCTTGGATTAGTAGTGCGGGAGGAAAAAGTCCAAAAAAAAAAATGAATCGAAAAATACGAATAGAAAACCAAAACGTGCTAGATTGGTGGTTTCACCAAATCTTAGCGCCCCCGCTCTGATACCAATTGTTGGATCGAGAAGCGTCGCTAGAGGGGGGGGTGAATAGCGATCGTAAATCTTTTCTTTTTCGTTCGTTCGATACGCAAAGTAAGCACAGTGGAAAATAAATGAACACGTTTATTTTACTTGGTTCACAACCCAGCGGTTGCTACTCCAAGGCCCTATCGGTCCTAGACCGCGTACGGAGGGCAAAACACTATAACGTCTCCTCCTCGTTGGAGGTAGGAGACAACGATCACAAAACCGAATATACGAGGATGAGGCAACAAGCCTACCTCACCTCGTTATGAAGAAAAACAACGAATACAATATCAAAAATATTACTTGATTCTGCTGCCGACGAAGAAGATCAAAACTTGACGTCGCGTCGGCGTTATGACGATGTTGGAGCGTTGGCGTTGTAGGAGCACTTGATGAATAAACTTGATGTGATTTGGAGATGGAATCCTCCCCTCCTTTTATAGACTTTGGCCTCTGAATTTGTCTCCTCTTATTTCGGAACGGATCATGAAGTTGTCCAAATTTTATGGCGAAGTGGCCGCGTCAAACGTTATCCGTTTTGACCTAGTGCAACAGCTGAATCGTCGCCATCAGTCGACTGATGCCTCCCATCACCGGATCGATGGGCATCACGATCGCTTCCATTTTCCAAAGAATGATCGCACAGGCCACTTCCCTGCAATAAGAGGTTAGCTCAGAAAATGATAAATACGATGGTTTCTAACCGTCTAATCTCGACCTAGACCTTCCACAGGAAGTCTTAGTCGGATCGCCGCCTACAGTCATCCCCGTAAAGAGGACACGACCTTACAATCTCTCACTCACACGAGCTTACCTCGATAGTAGCTCTCTCTTCCGGCCTTCCACTCGATTCCTTCGGTTCCCTCCGAAGTCACTCGAGTGTTTCCCGACCACCGCGGCTTCCTCCGGGTGTCGCTAGCCTTCAACTCTAGCTTTAACACTTTTTTGCACACTTGATTTAGCTCGTGAGATAACAATGTAGACTTAACTTTGTGTCTTTGCCATAATCAAAATACAGGTTCGATTATCTAGTGCCCCTACACCAACAGATACCTCCCCCTAGAGGCTTGCTCCCCCTTGACCATTGCACCAACAATGTCCTTGGAGAGTCCCTAAGCCAATAGGAACATTAAACCAAACAAAATTAAGGCAAAGTTCAACAATGAACTCTCATCCACCTTAAAATTGATACTCACCCTCAACCCAACTCCTAATCCATATCCAATGGATTTCCACCCTCTCTAATGCTCTCCCAAGCATATCCTAGGGTTAGGAGTGGTTAGGGGACCAAAACACAGCTGAACATGGGCCTAACCAACAAGGTTTACCCGAAATCAGCATTTTCAGTCGACTGCGTCAGAAACCAGTCGACTGACACACTCATCAGTCGACTGGCCTCCCTGGCAGTCGACTGATAACTGCATTTGCAGTTTTCTGAATTTCAGAAATGACTTTCCGAAATTCATAAGTAAATATACATAAGTAGATAAATCTTGAAATTTGGTATGTATACTACTTATCACAAACATTATGGGTGAAAAATATTAGAAAATTATTTTACCCATTAAACTAGGAGATTGATACAAAGTTCAAAATTTAAGAAAAGCTTCAATAAAGAGCCCTCTTTGTATCATCTCATTCAATGGTGATAGCTATCAAAAGATAGGCTTCACCAAGGTTTTTCAAAATGTTTTCAAAATGTTTTCAAAACCTTTAATTTCTTTTCCTTAAACATCTCACTTATATCTAGATGTGTAAAACACATTCAAGGCAATTAATCTAGTGAGATGTGGGTTTTTATTCTTTTAATGGTCTCATGCATATTTCTAGGCAATATTATTTGATTCCCTTCAAGTTGTGCCATAGTCCTTAACTCCATTTTAAACTATGCATGATATGATTATGGCATAAATATGATTTAGATAAAAACATATGCCAATATCATGATGTCATGGCATGTGAATGAGAACTAAGCATACATGACATCTAAAGATAATTCTAAACATTATCATGACATTTTATAGATAAAAATGAAAATGATGTCATGACATGGTAAGGCAAACAAATCATGGCAAGTAAAATATGTTGGTGCAGTAGGCACCTAAGTTGAACCTGAGTTTTGATTATGGTAAACGATACAAAGTTAAGCTCATGTCGTTATCTCACGAGCTGAATCGAGTGTGCAGAAGATTGCTATAGCTGGAGCTGAAGGCTAGCGACACCCGGAGGAAGCCGCGGTGGTCGGGCGACACTCGAGTGACTTCGGAGGGAGCCGAAGGAATCGAGTGGAAGACCGGAAGCAAAAGCGACATGGTAAGTATCAAGGTAAGCTCGTGTGTGCGAGCGTAAGTGAGGTCGTATCCTCCTTACGGGGATGGTCTTAAGCGTAGATCCGACCAAAGACATCCCATCGATAGTCTAGGTCGAGATTGGACGGTCGAAGGCCGTCGAAATAATGTTTTCTTTGAGCTAACTTTGCCTTGCAGCTAGCATCAGTCGACTTCGACTTGAGGACTCAATCGCCTTCATCCGTTTATCATCGACATCTCGATGCTACCATCAGTCGACTGATGATGGCCATCAGTCGACTGATAGTCAATGATCAGCTTCGAGGAGTCAAGGCTTATCACCCCATTTCAAGGAGGTTTTGTGTCCATTTGTGATTGGTTGAAGACCCATTCGATGAGGGGCTCAAAGGCTATAAAAGGAGGGCTTGTCTTAGGGTTTTTCATCAATTAAAAAGGCTTCCAAGTGCTTCCGATACGCTTCGACTCTCCGACATCCCTACGACGAAGCACTGCCGAGACGACGACTAGAGCTTCAACCTCCAACCTTTGAAGTCATCGGTAACGAAAGTTTAAATTGTATTTCAGTTTATTTTTTAGTAAAGCTTTCATTATAACGAGGAGAGGGGGAGTGTCCCTCTACCTCGAGCTTTTGTCATTTGTGTATCCGTCTAACTCCTACCTCCAATGAGGAGGAATTCTTTAGTAGTTTTCCCTTCGTACGTGGTCAAGGACCACTAGGGCCTTGGAGTAGTAGCCTTCGGCTACGAACCAAGTAAAACCCTTGTGTCTATTGTCTCGCTTGTTTTGTTTTTATCTTCCGCTGTGTTTACTCGCATTTTAACAAACGATTTTGAACGAAAAATTTCTATCGCTATTCACCCCCCCCCTCTAGCGATCCGCTCGATCCAACAATTGGTATCAGAGCCGGGGGCGCTCAGATTCGGTGCAACCACCAATCGAGCAATTTTCTTTTCGTATTTATTGTTTTAAGATTTCTCCCACACTACTAATCCAAGACCAAGTCTTGGTACATAGTTTTTGGTCGTGTTTTTTGCAAGTACTAATCACCTTCGGAGTACCTCACGATCAAATGAGCATAAATTTTGCTACAAGGGGACTCACAAAATGATCTACACTTCTTACTGGGGTTTACCCCCGTAATAACCTTACCTCCGGATCAGAGTTAGGTCTAATATGAATTGGCTCGCTAATTGGGGTTGCCGGGGGTTTTGTAGGTTCGTGTCCTTCATCGAATACTACATTGATAGTTTCCTCGACTCTAAGGGTGTCATGGTTATATACTCTATAAGCTCTACTTGTAGTCGAGTATCCTAGAAAGATTTCGGTCATAGTTTTGGATGTAAATTTCTCTAGGTAATCTTTAGTGTTTAGGATATGTACCTTACACCCAAATACCCTAAAATACTTGATGTTAGGTATTTTATCGTGATAAATCTCGTATGAGGTCTTAAGGTGCCTCTTTACCATAAGGATCCTATTCTGGACATAGCATGTCGTACTCACGGCTTCGGCCCAAAACCTATCGGGTAGGTTATACTCATTAAGCATTGTCCTAGCGGCTTCTTGTAGGGTTCTATTTTTGCGTTCTACTAGGTCATTTTGTTGTGGAGTTCTAGGGCAAGAGAACTCATGGTGGTATCCATTTAGGTTCTGACTGCAGAAACCTATGGTTTTCGAATTCACCACCATGATCAGTCCTAAGTCTTTTGATTTTAATGCTTTGTTGATTTTCTATTAACTTAAATAGGTTGATTAATTGACCTAGGGTATCACTTTTGTGTTTGATGAACCTAACCCAAGAAAATCTAGAGTAGTCATCAATAATGACTAAACAGAATTTACTTTCGTTAAGTGACTTAGCTCCGTGTGAATCAAATAAATCCATGTGTAGGAGCTCAAGTACACTTTTGGTTCGTTCTTGACTAGTTAGTTGATGTTGTGTCCTAGATTGTTTACCTTGTTGACAAGCATTACATATTTTATTATCCAAGTTGTTGAGGTTAGGCAAACCCCTGACTAAATCACTCTGACTCATCTTGTGGATGAGTCTTGTGTGTGAGTGACCGAGTCGTCGGTGCCACAACCATGATTCCTCTTGCCGTGTCATAAGACACTTAGTTGAGGAGTTAATTAAGTTGATAGTGTAAATGTTGTTATTTCTAGTCCCTTTAAGAATTGTTTTAGAGGTTTCATTTGTATTAATTACACATTCATTTTCTAGAAATATGACCTTATAGTTATTATCACACAATTGGCTTACACTGAGAAGATTATATTGAAAATTTTCTACTAATAAAACGTTTTGAATGACAAAATTTGAGTTAAGCTCAATATCACCTGATCCGATGATTTTGAGCTTGCCGTTATTTCCGAAGGCTACCGATCCTTGTCGTTTGAATTGAAGCTTCGAAAACTTGAGTTGATCCCCGGTCATGTGTCGGGAGCAACCACTGTCCAACATCCATTGATCCTACATGCAAGGTAGTTGGATTGGATATTCGATTTAAAAAAATTGGTTGAAAATTATTAACCTAAATCATCTCACCCATGTCTACATGATCAAACATGTTAATCCTATATGTTCTTGTGAGATGACTTCCAATTTTAGTTAAATTAAATTTAATGACTTAAACACTTGTCAACCTTGCGTTAGATTCGGATTTGACCTTAGGCTCATCAAGTCACCTTTTCAAGATCATGGCTTCCAGGTCGTGGCGAGGCACAGAGGCCTTCTTTGATCGGAAAAACGACCACTTCCTTAGACAAAGCCATTTTCAAGAAAATAGAGACTTGACTCACCTAAGACCACTTCCTGGTCTAACTAGTTTAGGATACGGTGAGGTAGCTTCAGCTAGTTCCGGTCGGTCAAGTGCACTGAACTAGATACGCCTTATATAGCCTGAATACACAAGACTCCGCTTTCCTAGCGTACTATCATCTCGCCGTGTCCTGGTATTATGTTATCAAGTATTGACGAGTTATAGTCCTATCTAACCATTCTAAAAAGAAAAATCAAACTAAATAAAAACCTAAAAATGCAATTTCTAAGTTAAAATGCAAACAAATTTCGTACTAGCTCCCCCTGGACCGTTGAATTGATTTGGTCTCTCCACATAGTGGATTTGGTCCTTGGGAACCCAGTACTGGTTTGATCCTAAGTTTGAAATCAAGGTGCTCTTAGGGACCCATGCTTGGACACATATTTTATATAGACTTACAATCGACATATATGACTTATTGGTCGTGTTTGAGCTAAAACCTAGTCCGACCTTGTTGTACACGACCCTTTGCGATTCAAGTAGGAGGTCAAGTCCTTTGGATCCCAAAGTAAACCTTTCCAACGTATTCCTAAGATCTTTGACTTGACTTTTCAAGAGTGAGTTCTCAACTTCGAGTTTTTCAACCCGAGTTGAGTCCTTCTCTTGAACTCGACTAGTCGAAGAGGTTAGGGAGACCTCGTGTTTGAGGAGTTTAACTTCCTCAACTAGGGTCTCGACCTTGGACTCGGACTTAGCTAACTTTTTATTTAAAAACTTAATTGCACTATAAAGAGTAGTAATAAGAGACCGACTCACCTTGAGTGTATCTTTTGAACCGGATCCGTATTCGTGGCTTGTCTTGAATAGTATTTCGCAGTCTGACTCGTCTTCGGTTTCTGATTCAGGTTTTGGTTCCGACTCCGTCTCCGATTCCACCGATTTAGCCATAAGGACTCGATCGTTGTCTTCTTCCTCGGAAGCTTCTTCCCAAGTAGCGTTGAGTGCCTTTTTATGTTTTGGTGCCTTGCTCTTGAGTTTTGGGCATTCGGACTTAATGTGTCCAAACCTGTTGCATTCATAACATCTTATGTTTGAACTTTTAGGCTTACCTTCGTTGGGTCGAGTGATGGCTCATTTTCGGCCCTTGACTATCCTCCGAACTAGGTTGACTAGTTCGACTTCCATTTCCGAGTCGACCTCCGAATCCGACTCATCCTCTTCTTCCTTCAGGGGTGGCTTGCTTGCGGTTTTCTTCCTCGAACCTGCAAAAAGTGCTATACCCTTCTCGGGTTCCGAGTTAGACTGCTCATGAAGTTCGAAATCAGAAAAGAGTTCATCTAACCTAAGTTTAGAAAGATCCTTGGAGACCTTGTAGGCATCGACCATGAATGCCCACAAGGTAGTCCTCAGAAAAGAGTTTAGAACATACCTTATAAGGTCGCGGTTTTCGACCTTTTGCCCGATTGCGTGTAGGTTGTTGACTATGTCTTGGACATGGGCGTGGAGTTGCATCGCGGACTCATGTTCCTGCATTTTTAGGTTATATAGTTTATTGAATAGAAGATCACGCTTACATACCTTGGCTTCATCGGTCCCTTCATGTAGCTCCACTAGTTTTGTCCAAAGGTCCTTTGCGCTTATGAAGGGGCCGACGCGATTTAGCTCTTCCTTGGATAAGCCGTATTGAAGGATTTGAGTTGACTTAGCGTCGGTTTTGACTTGTCTTTTTGTCGCAATGGTCCAATGGTCATAATCCAAGGATTCACCCACTTCGTTAGTCGGAAGTGTGAATCCCGTTTGGATTATGATCCACATCTCGATTTGGGTTTTGAGAAAGCATTCCATCCGACCCTTCCAATAACGGAAGTCATCTCCGTTGTAAAACGGAGGTCGGACGGTGCTAAAACCCTCGAGATGGGACATTAGAACAAAAGACACAAGGAGACGAAGACGAAGAAACTAGCAACGACAAAAACACACAAAAAAAGTACCAAGACTCGCGTCTTGGATTAGTAGTGCGGGAGTAAAAGTAACAAAGCGAAATAATTCTGAAATAAACAGAATTAAAAAGAAAAAAATGGCTAGATTGGTGGTTTCACCAAATCTTAGCAACCCCCGGCTCTGATACCAATTGTTGGATCGATTTGAAACGCTAGAGGGGGGGGTGAATAGCGTTAAAACTTTTTTTCGTTCGTTCGTTTAAAATCTGAGTAGATAATTAATTTGCAGCGGAAAAGATAAGCAATAAGTAAAAGAGACAATTCTTTTTACTTGGTTCGTATCCTTCGGCTACTACTCCAAGGCCCTAGTGGTCCTTGACCACGTACGGAGGGAAAAAGCACTAAAGGAACTCCTCCTCGTTGGAGGTAGGAGTTAATCGATACAAGAAGGAAAGAACTTGAGGTAGAGGGACACTCCCCCTCTCCTCGTATACGATAAAAGCTCCGAAAGATTTAAAGAAATGAACTTAAAATAAAAGATAAAACCGATGTTACAATAAGAAAGAAATTAAGACCTAGACGTCGGAGAGAAAGCACTTCGTTGTCGGAAAGGTTGTAGCTTGGCAGAGGCTTTTGGAAGCTTTAGAATTGATGATTAAACCCTAGGATTGGCCCTCCTTTTATAGCCTTTGAGCCCTTTTTCGAGAGGAACCCTAGCCAATCAAAATTGAGCACCAATCTCCTTGAAATGGGGTGATAAGCCTTGACTCCTCGAAGCTGATCATTGACCATCAGTCGACTGATGGTCATCATCGATCGTGATGGCGACATCGATCGAATGCTAACCTCGAGCGATCATTGTTTGGCGCGATCGAGTCCTCCAAGCTGGTTGTCGACTGATACTAGCTGCAAGGCAAAGTTAGCTCAAAGAAAACATTATTTCGACGGCCTTTGACTATCCGATCTCGACCTAGACCATCGATGGGATGTCTTTGGTCGGATCTACGCTTAAGACCATCCCCAAAAGGAGGATACGACCTCACTTACGCTCGCACACACGAGCTTACCTCGATACTTACCATGTCGCTTTTGCTTCCGGCCTTCCACTCGATTCCTTCGGCTCCCTCCGAAGTCACTCGAGTGTCGCCCGACCACCCGGCTTCTTCCGGGTGTCGCTAGCCTTCATCTCCAGCTTTAGCAATCTTTTGCACACTCGATTCAGCTCATGAGATAACGACATGAGCTTAACTTTGTATCGTTTGCTATAATCAAAACTCAGGTTCGACCTAGGTGCCTACTGCACCAACAATCTTGGCAAGAGAAGTCCAAGGTAAAGGTTTGGCGGCATAAGACCAAGCATGTTGTCTTGGCGCCATTAAGTCCAAACAAACTTTGGCAAAGGAAGTCCAAGGGAAAGTCTTGGCAGCGTAAGTCCAAGCATGTAGACTTGGCGGCGTAAAGTCCAAGTACGCTTTGGCAAAGGAAAACCCTAGACATGACAAAACCGAAGGAAGCTCTTGGAAGCAAAGCACAAAGGATGAACAAGTCGCGGACTCAGAGGGATCCTGGAGGCGCAAGGCTTAAGGAAGAGCTAGGAGGTTAAGTCTAGGTCTAGGGGGGTGAAATCAAGTGTGAATTACTCACACTCGATGAGTATCAGTCGACTGATATAATGTATCACCGCGTCGTGTTCGGCCCGAGTCGAGGATGAAACCACGACCATCATCGACTACTTTGATCAAGGCGATCGTGATTTTGCTCGATCGCCAGCGGCCGATCGATAAGCGTAAATACAAGCACAAAATGGAGTTGCACTCTACTGCGACCGACGATCACTCGACTGATCACTCCATCAGTCGACTGATGGAGGGATCAGTCGACTGATGAAAGTGTCGTTGGATGAAACGACTCTGAATCCCATGAATCTGGCTATTCAGAAGCCGTTAACCACGCCAGCAGTCGACTGATGCTGTACATCAGTCGACTGATCGTGCTCCAACGGGAAAATCAGCCTCTTCACTATAAAAAGTGGGCTGGTGGAGGTTTTTGGGGTTAATGCTTATTCTCTAATCTTTCTCAAAAGCCTCCACGAATTCTCTAGCTTTCTAAGTGATTTAAATCTCCTCCTCTTCTCTCTAAGCTTAGATCTTCATTCTTTGTAAAGAAGAGGAGTTGTGTTGTAAAGAAAGCTTCTTAGTGGATTTGCTTGGATTGATCCACCTTAAGGATCGCCGTGGAGTAGGAGCGCTATCTCCGAACCACGTAAAAGGCTTTGTTTGCATTGTTATTGTTTTTACATATATTATTTGTGTTTACTTCCGCTAATCATTTTTGTAGAAACCGAAAAATGCTATTCACCCCCCTCTAGCTTCCAAACGATCCCTAACAGAGGTCTCCACCAAATCATCAACATCATCAAAAGTAGATGATGCTTATTCTTCGGCATTATCCTCTACATGTGTCGGCTGGGAGTTTTCTTGAAATTTCATTATCTTCTCCCATAATTCCTTTGCATCCCTATAGTAACCCAAACTAGACCAAATTTTGTTAGGTAACAAATCACTAAATAATTTTATTACCTCGAGATTTGTCTTGAAGTCCTTAATTTGGACTTGGGTCCACCTTGACTTTTCAATTTGCTTGTTGTATTTGTCCCTAGGCATCTCAAAACTATTTTCTACAATAATCATATAATCAAAATTGGTTTCGAGATATACCTCCATCCGTTTCCTCCACAAAGAAAAATCTCCATCAAATTTCGATGGATGGATGAAGCCGGCCATTTGTAGTGCTCTCGCGGCGGTTAGTCCTTGAAGAGTGACCTCGGCTCTGATACCACTTGTTGGGGGATCAAAACGGCCGGCTAGAGGGGGGTGAATAGCCCTCTTTCGATGGATGTCGTAATTCATTCGTTCTCGTGTGCTTGTCTACAATTGTCGTTAATATACGCAGCGGAATAACAATAGAAATAACAACAATACAAGCACAATCAATACACAAGCATATACGTGGTTCCGAACCGAATGGTTCCTACTCCATGGGGTGAGCTCAACGAGCTCGTGTTATGCGCATGACACTAACAACACTCCTTATCGACTACACATCGGAGGTGGAGAAACCTCGTACAAACTATTACAACAGTAATACTACAAGAAATACAAATACACTAAGAAATACAAGTAAAGAATGCTTTACAACTCTTAGCTTTGAACCCTTTCTTGTTGCTTGCTTTGGATGGCTCTTGAAGGACTGGAATGCAGCAGCAATTCTCTTCCAATCGCTTCCTTAAAGTCTTGGCGAAATCCTCCCACTTGAGCTCCATTTATAACCTGCATCAAGTTGATCTCGCGCATATCAATCGATTGATCGTGACCATCAGTCGACTGGTCCTGTAGCCGTTGTCTCACAATGACCAGATCCACGTTGGCTAAGTTCCAACGGATCACACATCCCGATCGATGGCACCCATCGATCCGGTGATCATCCATCGATCGAGTGGGCGAGCTCGACTCCATGCGTGCTGCGGTGTCATCGATCGCCATCCTCTCGCAATGATCGATTCTCCCAACAATGATCGTGCCCTCCCTCGATGATCGATAAGCCAGACTTGGTTCAGTCGAACACTAGTCGAACCCATACGACCTAGAGCAGTCGACTGGCACCTATGTCAGTCGACTAATGTCGGCTAAAACCTCAAACACAAAGTTGTTTGAGTGTCCGACACTCAGTCTTAGCCACTTGGCCAAGTCCACCTTATCCCTCATGGAGTTCCCCACCGAAGCTCTCTTCCCTCGGCCTACGTCCCTCGGATGCGCCAAGCGCACGGCTTCGCAATGCCATCCTTCGCATCTCATGCCCTAGAAGTATGCTTCCCTTTGGGCTCACTCCATTCGCTCCCTGTCCGGTGGTCCCTCGGATGCACCAAGCGCACGGCTTCACAATGCCATCCTTCACCGACTCAAGGACCCGAGCCTAGTGAACTTGCCAAGTTCTCAAGACTTCCCAAATGCACCAAGCGCACGGCTTCGCAATGCATTTCTCACCAAGCACCAAGCGTACGGCTTCGCAATGCTTTGGATTTCCCATGCCAAGCACCAAGCGCACGACTTCGCAATGCTTTGGACTTTCCCATGCCAAGGCTTCCCCCTTGGACTTCCACACCAAGCTCCATGCTTGGATTTTCCATGCCAACCCGATGTTGGACTTTCCCATGACAATCCCATGTCATGAGTTTTGTCTATCATCAAAATACTATCAAGGTACTGCTCGAGTCAAACTCGAGTCAACCTGGGCCGATTGCACCAACACCCATGAGCTCTGATGATCCGAAAGGTCAGCTTGGTTAAGAATAGGTAGTTCTTGGTAGAAGAAAAAGTTCATCAGAAAAATGTAAGATGATCATCCCGCAATACCATAATTAGAGATTTAGACGACATTTAATTGATAGCATGTTCCATGATGCATAAGTGAAACCGAAGTCCTAGAATCCTTTTTAAGAACTCTGAACCAACCTTCTCTTCCTCCATGTGACATCGTACTTGAGTTAGGACTACCGTCAACCTCATAACCACAACTCTTATGATTTTAACTCCAAATAGCAACATCCACTGGACAAATGGTATTTGAATCTTAGTCTTTGTGGGATTGATAATCTTTTATTACTTGATGACATTCATGCACTTGCGGGCATTGAGCACGAGCATGCGCTTCGAGTCCTCAACGATACTCATCGAAGATTTGAGGTCATGCTCATGTGAATCAAATTTTTGGCATCGTTTGTTGGTGCAGGGGCACTAGATAATCGAACCTGTATTTTGATTATGGCAAAGACACAAAGTTAAGTCTACATTATTATCTCACGAGCTAAATCAAGTGTATAGAAAAGTGTTAAAGCTGGAGCTGAAGGCTAGCGACACCCGGAGGAAGCCGCGGTGGTCGGGCGACACTCGAGTGACTTCGGAGGGAGCCGAAGGAATTGAGTGGAAGGCCAGAATCGAGAGCTACTATCGAGGTAAGCTTGTGTGAGTGAGAGATTATAAGTTCGTGTCCTCTTTACGAGGATGATCGTAGGTGGCGATTCGACTAAGACTTCCTATGGAAGGTCTAGGTCGAGATCAGACGGTTAGAAACTGTCGTATTTATCATTTTCCGAGCTAACCTCTTATTGCAAGGAAGTGGCTGCCGGGCAATGATCCGGACATGGAGCAATCGATCGATGCCCCATCACGACCGATGGGAGGCATCACATCGATGGCGACGATTCAACTTTTGCGCTAGGTCAAAACGGATAACGTTTGACGCGGCCACTTCGCGATAAAATTTGGACAACTTCATGATCTGTTCCGAAATAAGAGGAGACAAATTCAGAGGCCAAAGTCTATAAAAGGAGGGGAGGATTCCATCTCCAAATCACATCAAGTTTATTCATCAAGTGCTCCTACAACGCCAACGCTCCAACATCGTCATAACGCCGACGCAACGCCAAGTTTCGATCTTCTTCATCGGCAGCAGAATCAAGTAATATTTTTGATATTGTATTCTTTGTTTTTCTTTATAACAAGGTGAGGTAGGCCTGTTGCCTCATCCTTGTATATTCGATTTTGTGATCGTTGTCTCCTACCTCCAACGAGGAGGAGACGTTATAGTGTTTTGCCCTCCGTACGCGGTCTAGGACCGATAGGGCCTTAGAGTAGCAACCGCTGGGTTGTGAACCAAGTAAATTAAACGTGTTCATTTATTTTCCACTGAGCTTACTCGTTTACTTGTGTATCAATGAATGAATTTGAATGAAAGATTTACGATCGCTATTCACCCCCCCTCTAGCGACGCTTCTCGATCCAACATCGTTGACGGGGATTGTTGATCTGATATTGAATCGAAAGTGGACAGTTTGGATCAGACCTAGTTTAGGACTTAGGTTATATTTTCTTTCTTGTTTTATTTCATTACAGTTTATTCAGTTTTAGATCTTTTTCTATTTAAATTAAGTTTAGATTAATTTTAGTAGTTATATTACATCTTCCTTTAGTTTAGTCTTTCTTCATTTGGTTGGTACTTTAGATTACTTGATTTCCTTTTAATAAGTAGTAGATATACTCCCAATCGCACAGCTTAGCTCGTTGTATGCAAAGACGATCAGGATCGGAAAATCTGCTTCTGATAGGCCCAGAAATCGACAGAACCTACCATCGCAAAAGAGCTTAACAGAAAAGCATGGAAGACCAAGACACCTCTTTAGTGAACCTAGGTAGTCGACCTCTACGAGACTATGCAACCCCCGAGTGCTAGAGGGTATAGGCCGAGTATAGCCGGACTTGCCATCATAGCCAATAACTTTGAATTAAAACCTGCACTCATACACATGGTCCAGCAGAGTTAATTTGGAGGAGCTGTAACTGAAGACCTGAACTGGCACCTGGAGATATGCTCGACATTGAAGTTCAATGGAGTGGCCACCGATGCGATCCATGTGAGCCTATTCCCGTTCTCTTTGCAGGACAAGGCAAAGACATGGCTTCACTCCCTTCCCTCAGGAAGCATCACTACGTGGGAGCAGCGTGAGTAGAAATTTATGAATAAATTGTTTCCACCAAGTAAGACTGCCCACATGCGCCATTTGATTACTAGTTTTCGTCAGAAGGAAGGGGAGTCCTTGTTTGAAGATTGGGATCACTATAAAGGGATACTCTATTAATGCCCCCATCATTGTATAGAGAGGTGGCTGGTAATCCATATATTCTATAATGGGATCACATATGCTATGAAAGTCTCCGTCGATTCTACTGTAGGAGGAGCGTTAATGAATAAGACCATCCAAGAAGTGGAAGAGCTGATCGAGAAGGTGGCCCAGAACCATTACCAGTGGCCTTCCGAGCGTAGTCACCCAGTACTTGCAGCTGATAAATATGTTGTCAACTCTATTGATCACCTAGCAACAAGAATGTTGGAATGTATACTGAAAGCCTAGCTCTTTTTGTATGAACATTTTATTTTGAAATAAGAATCACATGATCATTGTTTGCACTTTATATATGTGTGCATATTGTCTAATATTTTACATTGTAGATAACATGGTGCTTGGTGTGGCATAGAAGATCATGTTATCAGTCCCTTGTAGAATATAAGTAGAGGCTCACAACCAAGATGGTTTTGGACAAACCATTGGCATGGTTGTAGTGTAGCTTGGTATTGTTTTGTCTTGACCATAGAGTTACACTAGTACACTTAGGTGTATTGAGCAGGACCGACATAGAAGTGATTCAATTTATTGCTGACTACATAATTGAATCGGACCTCGGATATTATATTGTACATGCTCTTAATCCCGATATAATAACAGGCACATGTACTTAGTATTTATTTCTTTGATTTACCATAGGGTGAGATTTAGATGGATTAAATCAATATGCCCGGTGAGTTGGGAAATAATATTATTTACATGGTGTGCCGTTGATTATAGGAGGAAACCGTGTCCTATATATTAGGTTGATGATGTCCCCTTGAGGAGCTCATAAGGTTCATCATGTAAACCCAGCTGGTTGACTTAGTCAACATGATGATAAGGTAGAGTGGTACTACTCGAGGAGTTAGATGTTAATTGATTGATGGTCAGTAAATCAATTAATTAACAGACATTCGATATCTTAAACACGGGGAGATGGATGTACAAATAATATATGGAGCCCATATTAATTTATGGGGGTTGGTGAGGTAATTCAATGATGATCCTCTAGTGGAATGGAACATCATTGATGGATTAAGTTTGTGTGGTTCCGATCCATCGGCTGGCCAAGATCCAACTCCTCCTCATGGTCCCTATCGTAGCCTAATATAATCCTCAAGAAGTCTAGATCCAAGGATGTAAAACAAAACTCTAAAACCAACGGTTGGGATTAAATCCCTAGGACCGACGGTTGAGATTAAATCTCTAGATCCGACGGTTGGGATGAAACCCTAAAACCGACGGTTGAGATTAAATCCCTAGATCCGACGGTTGGGATAAAACCCTAGATTCGATGGTTGGGATGAAACCATAGATCCGACGGTTGGGATGAAACCCTAGATCCGACGGTTGGGATAAAACCCTAGATCCGACGGTGGAGATTAAATCCCTAGATCCGACGGTGGAGATTAAAGGAGGCTTAAGCCCAATTCTATAAATAGAGGGCTAAGGCTTGGGCGGCAAGTATGGTTTTTTTGGATTAGGGTTTTTCCTATCAAGAGTTTAGGCGGCTAGGGTTTTGGTGTGTGGTTTGGGCGGCAACAAAGAAGGAGATTAGGGTTTCCTCCTTTGCTCCTTGGTGGCCGGCGCTCACTCCATCCTTTTCCTTGTTTTGGCCGGCTCTCTTCCTCATCCTTTTTTTCTCCTTGGTGGCCGGCAGTTCTCCATACATTGGTGGCCGGCGCTTCTCCCTTTCATTGGTGGCCGGTGGCAACATTGTCACAAGGTTGGCCGGCGCTCAACCATTCACTCCTTGGCTGGCGGTTACATCGAGCTCCTTGGCTTGGTGGCCGGTTCTAGAAAGGAGAAGGAGCTTTGTTTAGTTCTTCTCTTTGTTCGGAGCGAACAAGGAAGAGAAGAACGTGATCTAGGAGGCTTCTACTCGTGGAGGATCTTCGCCCACACGACGTCCACGAAGAGGATAGGATATACGGTAGAAGATCGTGAGGTATAAAAGTTTTATAACTTTATTTTCTGATCTTATCATGTTCTTTATGTGTTGATTATACTAGTTTACATTTTTATGTATTTTGTATAATCATGGACCCTGAAGATAAACACAAAAACCGGCGATCCATCCGTCGTCTCTTCCGTGGCTAACCAACTAGAAGAGTTGTGTTGCTTGAACAACTAGTTTGTTTAAGTGATCGCTCAAGTTGTTAGTACGACGATGAATTGGTTGTGCTAAGGAAACTCATCCCATCCAGATTAGTTTTTCCATTAGTGAAAATTTTAATCCGGGGACATGGGAGCCAATGAGCCTCCGAAGCAACTCCCTTCAAAGAATGGATGCACTAAGCAAACGGTTTGACTCTCTAACCCCTATTTTTGCATGTGCAGACAAAACCTTTAGAGAGGGAGTAGCGGCATATCAGGAAGACTACTATGAAAGGTAGGGCAGCTTTGAGGAGCAAATTAAGCATGTCGATGCAGTTGGCGACCACAATCAGAGGCCCAACAATCCATATTCTAGCACCTACAACCCTAGATGGAGGAATCACCTGAATATTTCCTATAGGAATAATTCAGGGAATTTCCAATAATTAGGAGGATATGTGCAACAACAAGGCAATGGGCAGCTACAACCACCTAACACTCGTCTAAAGAATATGATAGAAAACTTCATTCAGATGCAATGGGAGGCGAACATTGAATTTCAGCGGTGATATTCATAGACAGATACAATGATTGAAGAATTAAAATCGTCTATGAAGGATCTCGCCAACAGGCAAAAGACGCTAGAAATTTAGGTGGCTCAGATTACCAGCCAGATTGCCAGAGCACCGGGGCAACTACCAGGAAAGTCAGAGGCCAACCCAATGGAGCAGTACAAGGCAGTGATGTTGTAGAGCAGAAGGATTATGAAGGAAATGCCGAGTAGGTTGGTTGTCGAAACTGAACAAAGACCCAAAGTAATGGAACCTTCGGGGAAGACCGGGAAGGAATAAGTCAAAAACATAGATTGGGAGCTTGCCACAAAAACTCAACCACCCTTGATAGTACCCTCCCTCAGTAACTAATGTTGGGAAGTATACTAAAAAGTCTATCTTTTGTATTAAAATCTTTATTTTTGAAATAAGAATCACATGATTATTGTTTGCATATTTATGATTATGCATATTGTCTAATACATTACATTGTAGATAACATGGTGTGTAGTGTCACACGGGAGATCATGTTATCGGTTCCTTGTAAAGTATAAGTAAAGGCTCACAACCTAGATGGATTTGGACAAACCATTGGTATGGTTGTAGTGTGATTTGGTATTGGTTTGTCTTGACCATAGAATTACACTAGTAAACTTTGTGTGTATTGAGCAGGACCGACTTAGAGGTGATTCGATTTATTACTGACTACATAATCGAATCAGACCTCAGATATTATATTGTACATGCTCTTAATCCCGATATAATAATGGGTACATATACTTAGTATTTATTTCTTTGTTTTACCAATGAGCAAGATTTACAGAGTAAATCGATAGGCTCGGTAAGTTGAGAAATTGTATTATTTATATGGTGTACCGTTGATTATAGGAGGAAACTATGTCCTATATATTAGGATGATGATGTCCCCTTGAGGAGCTCATAAGGTTCTTCATGTAAACCCTACAGGTGGACTTGGTCCGGCATGATGATAAGGTTGAGTGGTACTACTCATGGAGTTAGATGTTGATTAATTAATTGTCAGTAAATTAATTAATTGACGGACATTTGAGATCTTAAACACGAGGAGATATATGTACAAATAATATATGGAGCCCATATTAACTTATGGGGGTTGGTGAGGTAGATCAATGATAATCCTCTAGTGGAATGGATAATCATTAATGGATCGGACTCTATGTGGGCTTGATCCATTGGGTGGCCAAGATCCAACTCCTCCTCATGGTCCCTATTGTAGCCTATTAAAACATCATGAAGCCTAGATCCAATGGTTGAAAACAAAACTTTAGATCCGATGGTGGAGATTAAATCTCTAGATCTGACGGTTGAGATTAATTCTCTAGATTCGACGATTGAGATTAAATCTCTAGAACCGATAGTGGAGATTAAAAGGAGGCTTGAGCCCAACTCTATAAATAGAGGCTTATGGCTTGGGTGGCAAGATGTTGGAAGGAGATTAGGGTTTGCTTCCCTTTAGCTTGGGCGGCAAGGAATCCTAGGGAGGTTAGGGTTTAGTTGGGCGGCTAGGGTTTGGGACATGGGGTGGGCGGCAACAATTAGAGAAGTTTTTCTTCTTCTTCATTGGTGGCTGACGCCTATCTCTCTCCCATACACCTTGGCTAGAGCTCAACCTACTCCTCATCTTCTCCTTGGCCGGTGGAAACAACAGCTAGGGACTCTTCCCTTGGAGCTTTTGGTTGGCGCCTTCACTTCTATCTTCATCTCTTTGGCCCAGCGGCAAGCATCAAGCTTGGAGCTTGATGGTTGGTCCTAGATAAGAGAAGAGTTTCGTTTCTATACTTCCTCTTGTTCGGAGCAAGCAAGGAAGGAAAATTGGTGATCTAGGAAGATTTGACTTTTGGAAGATCGTCGCCCACACAACATCCAAAAGGAGGAAGGACATACAATAGAAGATCGAGAGGTATAACACTTGTCTATTTTCTTTTGTAACGTGTCTATAATTGTTTTTCAATCATATACATGTTGTGTATTCTGTTATTATGGTTAAATATACTTGGACCCCGAATATAAACACAAAAGCCGACGATCCATACATCATCTATTCCACGGCTATTCGTAGAATAGAGGTTGATTGCTTGAACAACAAGTTTGTTCACGTGACTACTCTAATCGAATAGCACGACGATAAAATGGTTGCTTGGGTGATCTCTTTTGTCTAGGATTAATTTTTTTTTTAATCCAAGGACGTCGATGGGATCGCCATGAACAAGCGACTGAGTTGAAGTGGGAAGCGAAGTTCACTACCTTCAAGTGGTATCAGAGCTTCGGTTCCGGGCAAAACCTTCAACTAACCCGTGCAAGGAGAGATGTTGAGTTCGGAAAATTCCTGAACATGTTAAAATCGATCTCAGTGGAAGTGTCGATACTTGAAGCTTTGCACCAAATTCCTCAATTTGCAAGATTCATGAAGGATATTCTAGCACATCACAGGAAGGTCGAGCAATCAGAGATAGTGGCCCTCACAGAGGAATCGAGTGTTTACCTCTGGAATGAGACCACTCAGAAATTAAAACATTCAGGGAGTTTCTATATTTCATGCCATATAGGGACAACCCTAATTAACAAAGCCTTTTGTGACTTGGGAGCGAGTGTGAGCTTGATGCCTTATACCTTTGCAAAAAGCTAGGGTTGGGGGATTTGAAGTTCACCACCATGACGTTACAGCTTGCCGACCACTCATACCGATACCCGTTGGGGATTCTGGAAGATGTGCCAGTTAGAGTAGAGAATTTTACACTTCTGGTAAATTTTGTGGCCATGGAAATGGAAGAGGACCCGAAGATCCCCATCATTCTTGGATGACCATTTTTATTTTAGCCACGGTTGGAATGGTCATAGATGTCAAGAATCAAAAGCTGACCTTGGTAGTGGGAGATGATAAGCTAGATTTTGATCTTGCTAGAACAGCAGGCCGGGGGCCCGCATTAGGTAAGTATGTTATTCCAGCTAGAGCTAAAGCAGAAGGCGAAGGCGAAAAAACCAAG
The DNA here is from genome assembly GCA_025175895.1 of Wurfbainia villosa. Classification (NCBI taxonomy): domain Eukaryota; kingdom Viridiplantae; phylum Streptophyta; class Magnoliopsida; order Zingiberales; family Zingiberaceae; genus Wurfbainia; species Wurfbainia villosa. The sequence goes on along the minus strand of CM045990.1, from coordinate 32,003,410 downwards.
ACGGATGAATGAAGGGTCACGGAGCCACCGGAGCCAAGCTGAAGCAAAGGAGTGCAGTCGAGCTAAAGACCTTAAACAAAGCACTTCTTAGGAGGCAACCCAAGTTTAATTTTATATGTTTTTACTTTTGTTTCATGCATATGTATAATTTAGACTTTACTTTATGGACATCAATGTCTTTCCAAATAGTTTAGAGGCATCATTCCTTTTTGAACCCTTAGAAAAAGGCACGAACGACCGTGTGGATTTCACACGGTCGTGCCCCAATGATTAAAAGTGCACATGGTGGGGTGGGTGGAAAGTCTCGGACTATGTTATACTCTGGGAGAGATCCAGAGTCGCACACGACCAACTGTGGGAATTTCACATAGTCGTGCCAAATCCAGAACTTTTTCCAAGGAGTCCACCTAGTCCATGCCATGAACCTACACCTACACCGCCTTCTTTTTCTACCTTTGAGTAGGATGCAAGTACATCGGCCTATGATTTCTTTGAGTTTCGATCATGCCTCGATGACATTCACACTGAGCAGCAGACATAGGAGCAGCGGCGGGAGGAGCATAGGACCTATACACAAGCGGAGTTTCAGGAACTCCGAGAGCATTTCCAGCGGGCCGAAGAGTTCTACGGGCATACCCATGATTATTTTCAAGAGGAGCCTATCTATCTCCAGGAGGTACGGTAGTTCATGCGCAATACACGATCACAGTGAGCCAAGGAGGAGAATCAAAGAGCCATCGCTACATCCACCAGTTCCAAGTTGATCACATGTACATGTGGCACCAGTGGCTGAGCACCCAATTCTCCTAGACACCCGATATGCCGAGACTGCCAGATTTCCTATCTCGACAACCACGCTAGAGGTATGATTTCATGTAAGTCTGGGGGAGACCCAAATTTTGATATGCTCTTCTACTAGTGTTAGTTTTCTTTGACATCTAGGTTTAGTGTTAGATTAGTTGTATTTATTTGTTCATGTATAGGTTCCTTTCAACACTTATTTTTTGGTCACTTTAAGCTACCTCAGGGAAGTTTTCAAAAATTTTCATGACATGTTTTCATGCCATTGATAGCTTAACTTCATTTATCTTGTGGTATTTTATTTTTGGTTGCTTTGATGGATGCTCTATATTTGCATTTGTTAGCTTTTATCTTTTACTTACACGTGGTGAATATTCTGAAAGGGAAAATCTATTACATACATAGTTATGATTTATCCCAATAGTCTAGTACTATAGAATCCTTAGGTGACTCTATATTTAGCATTTTAGTTACTGGAGATGCTTGGATTGTGTAAGCCCATTTGAAAAAAATTAAAATACTAGTGAGCTAGAGAGGAACAAAGTTCCTTGAAAAAAAATAATAATAAAAATAAAAAGAGAGAAAGAGAAGAAAAAATAAAGGAGAGAGAAAAAAAGAGAGAGTTAAAAACAGTTGTCGTGGGTGAAAATGGTTAGGTACCCCCTTTGAGATCGAGTTAGGTTACTGGGAAAACACCTACCAATTTCTATCAATATTGATCATGCCTTTGAGACTTTATGCTAATTCTAGGGAATGACCCTCGCACAGGGTTGTTAAGTGCCTAAAAGCCGAAAACCTTAAAAAAGCTATATGATGATGACTTAACTCACTGTGGAACGAGGATTCCTTAGGAAAATTCACTCAACACATGCACGAAAAGCTAACTTAGTGAACTTTTATAACATATCTATTTTGCTTTGATTGAGAATGCCATTTGATAAATCTAGTTAACATGCTAAGTATAGAACAATGTTTTTTAAAATTTCATGGCACTTAGGTTTGCTTGAGGACAAGCAATGATCTAAGTTTGGGGGAATTGATGTGAGCAAAACATATAGGATTTTAGGAGTAGTTTTTGCTCACATTTCATTATGTTTTATACTTGTTTCATGCATATTCTACTTTGTTTTCCATGAATTTCCTATATTCTAGTTCAGAGATCTTCTCTTGTTGCTTTTGTGTTCAGGACGACATTTTACAAGAAAAATGACACACTTTTGGAGCAAAAGGAAAACATTCAGCGGGTAGAACAGAGGTGGATGCGGTTGGCCATGTGAATTCTACACGGTCTTGTCCAAACCACAAAGATGGCTAGGCCCAGCACCACACACGATCGACCGTGTGGATCCACACGGGCGTGTGGCGCTTGGATGTCTTGACGCGACTATGGTTTTTTGTGGGATTTATGTAGAGCCGCTTCACGTCTATAAAAGGAAAGGCAAGCCCAAACCCTAGGAGGGAGGTTGGACGGCTAGAACAACACACTATTGCCCTGAAAAGCACCAGAAACTCGCAAACGGAGAGGAAGGAAGTGGCTAGGAGATCCGTCCCGATGCTCCGACATTGTGAAGAACAACCAAGACACGCATATTGGTTATGACATAAAGTATCTCTTATATTTTCTCGTTCTACTCTCATTGTAAATATGATTTCTAAGATGTCTTGTGTTTATTCTTCCTTGTTTATGGAGTAGACACTTCGATTCTAGGATTAGGGAGTAACTTGTGTTTATAGACATGATAGTTCAAAGAGTATTTCATCTTTTTGATTCTATTTGCAATTGTGTGTTGTTGAGATTGATGAAGATTAAGTTTTGATTTCTATTTTTATTGCGAATAGCCGATGCAAAGGGTGAAAACCTTTGTATCAATTGTTAGGGCAATCTCTTGCCGTAATATGGTTTTGATGGTGTGGCAAAGGGTTTAAGTTAGTTTGATATGTTGATGTGATATGTGCGTTGAAGTAAATGCGGGACTTAGTAATTCGCACATGAGTCATCGGTTTCACATCTCATGACTCGTCTGCCTTGAGTCGGTGAAGGATAGCTTTACGGAGCGCCCGTCGCTTGGAGCATCCAGAGGACCAGACGACGAAGCTTGGAGTGGCGGAGGAAGTAGACTTGGGCAAGAGGCGAAGGAGCATTGCAGACCGTCTGATCTTCGCAGGGCGTGGCGAATGAAGAGAACGTCGAAGGCGAGGGACTCCGAGAAATGAGAGTGAGCGATTGTAACCCGGGGAAGGATATCTCTTAGGTGAAACTTGGCCATTTGGCCAAGTGTCGGATGGGTTTTCGACACGGTCATTGCCATGTAATGGCGATCGCTTCAATCAGTGAGTTCGACCGGTATACAATCGATCGGATTGTGCCGACGATCGCCATACGGGCGGTCATCCAAGATTATCGATCGGTCGGCCAAGGCGAGCGATCGTCAATGGGGTTTCGGCCAGAACCGTTAAATAGCCCAGGCGTCGACTCTGAGCGGCGATGATCGATGAGGTCCATCAGTCGACTGCCAAGAGTTCCGTTGGACTACAACGGTCGGGATCCGACGTGTTCGGAGGCCGTTGTAGTGACGGCAGTCGACTGCCATGGGCGGCAGTCGACTGATGGCGGCAAACGGGAAGAAGTTAGCCCTCTCTATAAAAAGAGAGGGTGTAAGCCTTTGAGAGGCTAATGCTTATACTCCAAACGATCTTCCTAGTGCCCCACAAGCTCTAAACTCTTCTTACTTGTCTTTACTTCAATTCTATTGTAAGAAGAGTGATCTTGGTTGTAAAGGTTACCTCCACCTAGCTTTGTGCAAAGGAGAGACCGATAGTGATTGGTTTTGGCGGAGTGATTCACCGTGGACGAATCAGACCGTGGATTAGCGGCGTAGCCGTGAACCACGTTATATCTCGGTGTTTGTATTGCAATGCTCATATCTTGCTTGTCTTTACTTATATTTGTATATTCCGCTTGCGCTAATCTTTTGTAGACGAGCAATTTACGACGTCCAACGTACGAGGGCTATTCACCCCCCTCTAGCCGGCCATATCGATCCCCTACAAGTGGTATCAGAGCCGAGGTTGCTTGTCACCGGACTAACCGCCGCAACAAGCCCTACATAAAAAATGGCCGGCTCCAACATCCATCCTCCGAAGTTTGAAGGAGAATTCGCTTGGTGGAAGAAGCGAATGGAGGTATTTTTCGAAACGGATTTTGATATAATGATTACAATGGAATCCGGTTTCGTTTTGCCTAGGGATGAAGAAGGGAAGCCAATAGAGAAATCTAGGTGGACCAAGAGGCAAAGAGAGGAGCACCTTGCAAACTCCAAAGCCAAGCACCATCTCTACAATGTGCTCCCTCAACAAGAGATCAACCGAATAGGAGAATGCCTAAGCGCCAAGGAGATGTGGGAGAAGCTAATTGAGCTTCATGAAGGCACATCCGAGGCAAAGCTAGCAAGGAGAGATCTCCTCCGCTCCCAACTATCCAATATAAAACTAGAAAAGGGAGAAAAGGTAACCTCACTACACTCTAGGTTTAAAGAAATTTTAATTGGGCTAACAAGTGTAGGTGAGAAGCTATCAAACCGGGATATGGTAATGAAGGCCATAGATGCCTTTCCCCGGTCCTCAAAGTGGAGCTCCATGGTGGACTCATTCTATATCTCAAAGAATTTAGAAGTGAGCACCTTGGAGGAGTTCTTCTCAACAATGGAACTCCACGAAACTAGGCTTGAGGGAATACAAGAGGAGCCTAAAATTCAACCCTCAAGAGGAGTAGCATTATTGGCAAGTAAGGGGAAGAAGAAGATGGAAATCACCTCCTCCTCCGATGACGAAGCATCTTCCTCCTCCTCCATGGATAGCACCGAAGAAGCCTACATGGTAAGGAGGGTAAGACGTGCATTTAAGAATTTTAGATTTGATAAATCTAATGATAGGATGAGAAGACCAAGGGGGAAGGTCATATGCTACAATTGCCAAGGAGAAGGGCACATAAGGGACAATTGTCCCCTCCTAAACAAAAGCAAAGAAGAAAGGAAAAAGAAAGAAGAAAAGAAGAAGAAAAAGGGGAGCAAGAAAAAGAAGGAAGAGGAGAAAAAGACAAAGGAGAAGGGAAAGGCTAAGGCTCTCAAGGCAAGGACTTGGGATGATCCATCCTCATCCTCCTCCTCATCATCGGATGAGGAGAATGCCTTTGTCACCAATTTGGCCTTGATGGCCTTTGATGACTTGGATTGCTCTTCATCCGAAAATGAAGGATCAAGCTCAAATGGGGAGAGCTCAAGTGAAGGGGGAGCCTCCACATCCTCCTCATCCGAAGAAGAAGAGGACATGAAAACTATGGTAACAAATCTAACCCCTAAGAAAATAGTTTCCATGGTTTCTAGCTTAACTAGAGATTTATTTAGAGCTAAGAAGAAAAACAAAAGCATGCTAGATCAAATTAAGGAATTAGAACAAAAATTAGAAAGGGCATGCTTAAATGATAATATTTCTTCTAGCTTAGATGATGCATGCTCACATGATTATATGCCTTTGGATGTTAATGATGCATGCATAGAGGAAAATAGGGCATTAAGGGAAAAGGTAGATTATTTAACCAAAGCCCTAGAGAAATTCACTATTGGCTCCAACACATTGAACATGATCTTAGGGAGCCAAAGAGCTAGTTTCAACAAAAAGGGCCTAGGCTACAAGGAAAAGAAAAATGAAAAGGCCTATAAATGCCTAATAGCTAGGGGACAAGATAAGAAGAAGGTAATTGCTAGGAAATGGATCCCCAAGGAATATTTAGTGAACCCAATAGGAAAGAACTTATTTTGGGTTCCAAAATCCATTCTTAAGGGTTAGAAAACCCCTAGGGTAGTCAACCATATGAACTTGACCTATATCATATTTTGGTTGACTTAGGATGACGGGACAACATTTTTTAGATAGTGTTGGGTGATGATAACGTACCCATAAATAGGTAATAATGCTTAAATCATGATGATTAATGTAATCCCTATGTATATTTGCAATCATGATTTATGTTTTTGAAATTTGGCACGTTATCATGAGAAATAGGGTTAAATCATGCTTTAGGTGATAATTTGTTTATTATCATCGTATAATACCTAATGCATGACTATTATTTGATGGATACATGAGTTTCATGATCATAATGTAGAATTGATTGGTATATGTCATTATGATCATGTAGAATGTTAGGTTGATACTTAACCATGATAGAATTGCATGAATATATTGGTTAAGTATATACAATTCCCCCCTAGGATACATCTCACACTCACTATAGGCTAACTTGATTGCAAACTTAGCATGGGTGAGATATAAGGATGATACAAATGTCCACTAATGCCTATGGCATTTAGATGGTCATTTAAAGTGTCAAAATAGCAATAATAGACCAATCATGGGGAAGGCTTATGTTTAATTCATAGACATATTGCCCAAAGATCATGGTTGGATATTTCATATGTTTTCAAAACAATCTCTTACCTTAAAATGCATGTATTCATGTTTTGAAACAATTGGATGCAAAACTAGGTAGCTAACTTGATACTAGAATGATCAAAAACCTAGTGGTTTTTAGAGCTTTTGGATTTTTGGCAAAAACAAGAAAATATAATGAATTTTCATGAAAAACTATTTTTCATTGATAGATATACTTAAAAGAAATATGTTCCCCAAATTTCATGATTTTTCAAATTTTCTGGAATTTATAATGCATTTCTGAAATTATCGTAAAATCAAATTTGGATTCCTTGATATTGGTCATTGATCGCCATATCGATAGCAATGATGTGGCCCAAAATCAGAACATTGAAGGCCGAATTCAGTTTGTAAACCTACAACAAGTTGTAGAAATATACTTGATGCCATCAACAAGTGGTACCCAATTTTAAATCAACTTGTCATATTTTTTCCTCCATTATACTTGATGTCATGAGCTTATAACTTAGTGTTAATCTTTTTGATGGTGTCAAAGGGGGAGAAATAATTATGTTTAAGTTAATTATTTTAGGGGGAGAAATATATTTTAAGGGAAGAAAATTTGCATGGAGAGTTTCATGGATTAAGGGGGAGTTGCATGTTGCTATATCATGTTTATCTTTACATGCTTTCTTACCTTAGAATTTATATCAAATGTTTTTACCTAACTTAAACGGATTGCCACACATCAAAAAGGGGGAGATTGTTAGGGCAATCTCTTGCCGTAATATGGTTTTGATGGTGTGGCAAAGGGTTTAAGTTAGTTTGATATGTTGATGTGATATGTGCGTTGAAGTCGTGCAGGACTTAGTAATTCGCACATAGAGCCGTGGCGAGTTTCACATCTCATGACTCGTGCCTTGAGTCGGTGAAGGATAGCTTTGCGGAAGCCGTGCGCTTGGATCATCCGAGGGACCGCCGGACGAGAAGCTTGGAGTGAAGCCGGAGGAAGTAGACTTCGAGGCAAGAGACGCGAAGGAGCATTGCAGAGCCGTGCGCCTGATGCTGCCGAGGGACGTGGCCGAGAACGAAGAGAACTTCGAAGGCGAGGGACTCCGAGAGATGAGAGTGAGCGATTGTAACCCGGGGAAGGGTAGCTCTTAGGTGAAACTTGGTCATTTGGCCAAGTGTCGGATGGGTTTTCGACACGGTCAGCCATGTAATGGCGGTCGGCCCGAGTCAGTGAGTTCGATTGGTATCGATCGGATTGTGGCGTGATCAGCCATACGGCGGTCGATCGCCAAGACATCGATCGGCCGCGCGATCGGTCAAATGGGGTTTCGCCACGAGACCGTTCGTAGCCGATCGGCGGTCGACTCTGAAGCCGATCGATGAGGTCCATCAGTCGACTGCCAAGAGTTCCGTTGGACTACAACGGTCGGGATCCGACGTGTTCGGAGGCCGTTGTAGTGACGGCAGTCGACTGCCAAGGGCGGCAGTCGACTGATGGCGGCAAACGGGAAGAAGTTAGCCCTCTCTATAAAAAGAGAGGGTGTAAGCCTTTGAGAGGCTAATGCTTATACTCCAAACGATCTTCCTAGTGCCCCACAAGCTCTAAACTCTTCTTACTTGTCTTTACTTCAATTCTATTGTAAGAAGAGTGATCTTGGTTGTAAAGGTTACCTCCACCTAGCTTTGTGCAAAGGAGAGACCGATAGTGATTGGTTTTGGCGGAGTGATTCACCGTGGACGAATCGGACCGTGGATTAGCGGCGTAGCCGTGAACCACGTTATATCTCGGTGTTTGTATTGCTTGCTTATATCTTGCTTGTCTTTACTTATATTTGTATATTCCGCTTGCGCTAATCTTTTGTAGACGAGCAATTTACGACGTCCAACGTACGAGGGCTATTCACCCCCCTCTAGCCGGCCATATCGATCCCCTACATCAATGATCTCGGAAAACCAAGGGGGAACCTTGTTGTGGTCCTCCCTCCAATAACCATAGAAGTAGAATATGATAGAATAGGATATGAAATATGATCCTCCTCTTCATAGGGATTATTAGGAAATCCTGGTACCAAATGACCTATCTTAGCAGTAGGGCCAAAGTAGGAGAAATTAACTCTAGAAGGGCTGAGAGACCTTAGTGACAAGGGGCTCCCAATGGTATCAACCCCTTGAGCTCTGATGATCAGAAAGGTTAGCTTGGTTAAGAATAGGTAGTTCCTCGTAGAAGCAAAAGTTCATCGGCCAAATGTAAGATGATCCTCCTAAAGACCATAATTAGAGATCTAGATGACATTTAATTGATAGCATGTTTCATGACGCATAAGCGAAACCGAAGTCCTTGAATCCTTTTTAAGAACTCCAAACCAACCTTCCCTTCTTCCGTGTGACATCGTACTTGAGTTAGGACTACCGTCAACCTCATAACCACAACTCTTAGGATTTTACCTCCGAACAGTAACATCCACTGGACAAATGGTATTCGAATCTCAGTCTCTGTGAGATCGATAATCTTTTATTACTTGATGGCATCCGTGTGCTTGTGGGCATTGAGCACGAGCACGCGCTTCGAGTCCTCGATGATACCTGTCGAAGATTTGAGGCCGTGCTCACGTGCATCATGTAACATAGTCTGAGCCTTCTCACATGCTTTGTCGTGTGCTCTTCTGACCGTTGGGCAAGACCATGTGAAATTCACACGACCGCCCGTGCTTCCTTCTGGGGTATTAAAAAGGAATCTTCCTTCTTCCTAGCAAGTTCTACATACCCCTAAACTACTTGTAAGGATTCTAATGGACAAAAATGTATACCTAAACCTATCATATGTGAATGTAAAGACCAAGAAAGTTAAACATAGGTTGCCTCCCAAGAAGTGCTTATTTAAGGTCTTTAGCTCGACCATACTCCTATGCTTCAGCTCGACTCTGGTGGTTCCATGAAACCCCATTCATCCTTGTAAGAATTTTCATCTTCCAATGGGGTCTTTGTTATCCTGCAAGATGTATACCCTTCTATGAAACGATCATCACACCTTGACAAGTTAAACTCAATTATTTCGCCATCCAATTCCAAGGAGACTCTGTGTTCCTTCACATCTATGCATGCTCCAATAGTTACCAAAAAGGGTCTCCCTAGGATGAGTGGGTTCTGAGTGTCTTGCCCTATGTCTAGTATAATGAAGTTCATGGGTATCAGAAATTTTTCTACTACAACAGGTACATTCTCCAACATGCCAACTTGTCCCCTGATCATGTCATCCTCCATATGAAAAACTAGGCCAGTAGGTTGTATCCCATTCAGTCCCCTCTCCCTATAGAATGTGTAGGGCATCATGCTAACGGACAACCCTAGGTCACATAATGCTTCGTCGAAGCTCTCCCCATAGATCATGCAAGGTATGACAAAATCTCCAGGGTCATCCAGCTTGGGTGGAACCTTGTCTTTAATTTCTACTTGACTTACAAAGGTTGAAATCATGGTTCTGCACCCCTTAGTGACCTTGTTTTCTGACCCCACTAATTCCATGTATGCCCCATCTCCCTTAACTAGGTTTTGCTGCCATTCTAAAGTGTAACTGGTGTTATTGCCTTCCCTCAGGCTTTGCTCAGATGGTAGGGGAGAACTGTCCATGGGTTGTGATGCGATCTTGGCTATTTGGGCTACCTGTGTTTCCAACATCTTAGTGTGTCTTGTGAGCCCATCGACAGAGGCCTTCAACTCCTCAATGCCTCTTCGGTTCTTTGATGCTGCTGCTATAATTCTACATTAGCCTTCATTTGGGTAGCAATGAAGCCTTCCATCATTAACTCAAGTCTGGATTTAGGTGGTTGTTGTTGCCCACTGCCCTATTTTCCGTACCCTCCCAATTGTTGGAAATTTCCCAAATTATTCTTATAGGAAAAGTTTGGGTGGTTCCTCCATCCAGGATTGTACGTGCGGGAATATGGATTGTTGGGCCTTTGATTATACTCACCCACCCCATAGACATGCTCAACCAGCTCCTTAGAGCTGCTCTGCCCTCCACAGTAGTCTTCCTGATATGCTGCTACTCCATCACTAAGGGAATTGGCCGCACATACAAATGCAGGGGTTAAGGAGTCAAACCGTCTACTTAGTGCATCCATTCTCACCACTAGATGATCAATGGAGTTAACGACATATTTATTGGTTGTAGATGCTAGGTGACTATGTTCGAAAGTCCATTGGTGGTGGTTCTGGGAAACCTCCTCAATCAAATCTTTTGCTTCCTCAATGGTCTTGTTCATCAAAGCTCCTCCCGCATGAAAGTCTAGGGAAATCTTCGTGGCATATGTGATCCCATTATAGAATATGTGGATCACCAACCACCTCTCTAGACCATGGTGGGTGTTGGTGCAATCGGACCAGGTTACGATTGACCAGACTCGAGTAGTGGTTTGATGTTAGTATTTTGATGTTTGACAATGAGTTGACCATTGTTTGAGAATGGATTGACTATATGGTTGACATGGGATTAACCATATGATGGAGAAGTCCAAGTGGGACACTTGGCAATGGAAAGTCCAAGTCTTGTGTACTTGGCAAAGAAAGTCCAAGTCTTGGGTACTTGGCATGGAAAGTCCAAGCAAGGGTCTTGGCAAGGGAAAGTCTAAGCTTGAGTCTTAGCAAATGGAAAGTCCAACATGGATTAGCAAGGAAAGTCCAAGGGTTGATATTAGCGGCGTAAAGTCCAAGTGAGAGTCTTGGCAGCATAAGTCCAATGGTTTAGCGACGTAAAGTCCAAGCGATAGTCTTGGCAGTGTAAGCCCAATGTGCCTTAGCGATATAGACCACGTTAGTATGACAATAGCCGATGGAAGCACCTGAAGGCTAGCATATGGATGAACAAGTCATGGCTGACTTAGAGGGATCCAATAGGCGTGAGGCTGATGAAGGTGGATAGAAGGCTTAGGTCTAGGCTAAGGGTGGTAAGTATGAGGGCATCATACTTAGGGTTAAACCTCATGGTTGAAGTTATCAGTCGACTGGGGCATTGGACCAATCGATTTATTAAGTGTTTTGACACTTGGTATCCGAGTTGACTCTGGGTAGTCAACTCATTGTTGTGAGTCAATTGGTGTTCAACTATGGCAAATAGAATTGGACAATTGACTGCCAGAATTGGACAGTTGACTACCATGGATGGCAATCAACTTCTGGTACTCAGAATGCTCGGTAGCCGACTGATCAGTCGACTACGAGGTTGGCAGATGACTGATGGGTAATGGCAGTCGACTACAAGTGTAATCGTTGTCTTGAATGTCGACATAGATTAAGTCCATTGTGAGACAATGACACTGTTGGTAGTCGACTGCCAAGCATGGAATCAACTTTAAAAAGAGCTCGAGGAGAAGATTTTTGGCATGATTCTTTGAGGCGATTTGGAGGGGATTTGCTACTGCAATCCAAACCTTCAAGGCTACTCTCTACCAACCAAAAGCAAGCATTCAAGTTTACATTCTGTAAAGTTTATTTACTTGTATTTGTGTATTTTATTTGTATTTTCTTGCATTTCTTTCTTATTGTTGTAAGAATTTTTGTACGAGTTTTCTCCGCCTCCGACTTATTGTCGAGAAGGAGTATTATTGTTTAGTAGTGGTGTTTGCTTCGCTAGGGGTCATTCGAGCCAAATCCGTGGAGTAGGAACCCTAAGGTTCCAAACCACATTATATTATCATGTTTTGATTGTGTTTGTCGTGTTTTGTTATTGCTATTCTATATTTCGCTGCGCTAATAATGATTGTAGACAAGCACGATGAAATTTCGTCAAGCAACGACTAGCACGCCATTCACCCCCACCTTCCCTCTAGAGGCATCCAATTCCAAAAAAGTGGTATTAGAGTGAGGCCGCTCATCAAGGTTTAACAACTGTGGCAGCATGCTAGAGGAAGAAGAAGATGATTGAAGAAAGATTGGGGGATGATATCAACGTGTCGCCACCATATGAACTCTACAGAGCAAAGGATTTTGAGCTATTGGTGGTAAGGATGAAATATTTCCTTATGTGCGATTATGATAATTGGATTAGTGTGATGGTAGGGTTCGATGCTTCGAAGGAGGAAGAAGGAAAAAGGCTTAAGAAGAAGAAGTGGAGCAAAGAACAACTCCAATACTACAACATAAATAACAAGGTAATGGGTATATTACTTAGTGTAATTGCTAATGATGTTTTGTGTAGATTAGGAGATTGTAAGGATGCCAAGTAGCTTTGAAGCAAGCTTGCTAAGCTCCATGAAGAACCCTCAATGGCTAAAGAGATAGAGGAGCCTAAGGAACAAGAATGCTCTTTGGCTCAATTAGACAACGAGACCGAAGAAGCAAGCTCTTCCTCACAAGAAAGTGAGGATTCAAAAATTGAGAAGGAGTCAACATCGGGGTTGATAGAAGAGTGTGAAGAATTAGAGGTTGAAAAGCCATCAACATCCAAAGAAGAGGTAGAATTGAAAGAAGTCTCCACTTTAAGGTTTGAGGGGGAGAGGCCATCTACTCTGGACCAAGAGCAAAATCAAGATGTAGCTTGAACATCTGAGAGAGATGAAGAAGCAAAAAATTCCACCACCACCCTAGCTAACTCAAGCAATTTAGTTAAAAATAAAAATCATATAATTTACTTTGAGTGTAGGGAAGCCAGACATTACAATAGTAAGTGCCCTAAGAAGGTCAAGAAGGCTCAACCGGCACCAAAGGTCAATGATTTCGATGCCCCAATTAGGAAGAGCAAGGAGCACGTGGTGTGCTTCAAGTGCCAACAACCAGGTATTATAGGAGTAAATGCCCTAGGGGGAAGTGCAAGGATTGATCCGTGAGGGGAAACTTCACTTCCCACTTCAACTCGGTCGCTTGTTCATGGTGATCCCATCGATGTCCCCAGATTAAAAAAATTTAATCCTAGACAAAAGGGAACACCCAAGCAACCTTGTCATCGTCGTGCTATTCGTTTAGAGTAGTTACTTGAACAAACTTGTTGTTCAAGCGACCAACCTCTATTCCAGGAATAGCCGCGGAATAGACGATGTACGGATCGCCGACTTTTGTGTTTATGTTCGGGGTCCAAGTTTATTTAGCCACAAAACAGAATATATATCATGCATATAATTGAAAAACAAAAATAAACATGTAACATATGAAAATAGGGAATCGATATACCTCTCGATCTTCTTTTGTATGATCTTCCTCCTTTCGGAGTGTGGGCGACGATCTACCAAAAGTTGAAGCTCCTAGATCACCAATCTTCCTTACTTGCTCATTCTGAGCAAGAGAAAGAATAGAAACAAGGCTCTTTTCCTTCTTTCCACCAACCACCAACCTCCAAGGATGGAGCTTGCCGCCGGCCAAGAAGGAAGAGGAGATTATGAAGGAAACCAGCCAAGACACCAAGGCAAAGCCCTAAATCTTGTTACGACTAGCCAAGGAGAAGGAGAAGGGAAGCTTTAGCCGCCGGCCAAGGTGAGGAAGTAGCTGTTTGGGCGCCGGCAAACATGAGGAAGAAGGAGATAAGGAAATAGATTCCATATTTGGTGCCGCCAACCCCTATTCTTCTTGCCGCCCAAAACCCTAGTCCTTTCTCTATTGGAATTCTTCTCCACGCCAACCCCTTGTTCTCCTTTTATAGAGTTAGAGATAAGCCTCCTTTTAATCTCCACCATTAGTTCTAGGAATTTAATCTCAACCGTCGGATCTAGAGGTTTAATCTCAACCGTCGGATCTAGAGATTTAATCTCAACCGTCGGATCTAGAGATTTAATCTCTACCTTTAGATCTAGAGTTTTGTTTCTATACATTGGATCTAAGCTTCATGAGGTTTTAATAGGCTACAATAGGGACCATGAGGAGGAGTTGGATCTTGGCCAATCATGGATCAAGTCCACATAAAGTCCGATCCATTAATGATAATCCAATCGACTAAAGGATTTTCATTGATCTACCTCACCAAACCCCATAAGATAATATGGGCTCCATATATTATTGGTACATTTTCTCCCCGTGCTTAAGATCTCGAATGTCCGTCGATTAATTAATTTATTGACCAGTAATTAATCAACATCTAACTCCATGAGTAGTACCACTCAACCTTTTCATAATGCCGGACCAAGTCCACCTGCAGGGTTTACATAATGAAGCTTATGAGCTCCTCAAGGGGACATCATCATCCTAATATATATGACACGGTTTCCTCCTATAATCAACGACACACCATATAAATAATATCATCTCCCAACTTACCGAGCCTATCGATTTATTCTATAAATCTCGCCCATTGGTAAATCAAAGAGATGAATACTAAGTATATGTGCCCATTATTATATCGGGATTAAGAGTATGTACAATATAATATCTGAGGTCCGATTCGATTATGTAGCCAGTAATAAATCGAATCACCTCTAAGTCGATCCTGCTCAATACACACAAAGTGCACTAGTGTGATTCTTGTTAGTGAAAGCCCTAGAGCCAATCATATGATGATTGTTGTATGGACTTTATTGTATCATATTCCTATTTATAAAGGCATGGTTATTATATTTACTTGTATTGGTGCCAAATAACTAAATATAATAATGTCCTTGAGTAGTAGGTTCTTATCTATATCAATCGATTGGTTGAATCGATAATGAGATAATATAGAGAACACTACTCTTAATCATTCCTAGTCGAGTATTAACATTCAGGGACAATGTTAATGCATAGAGACTAGCATGTAGGTCAACAAGATGACTTGATCTCACAAGTCATGGATATGAGATATCAAGTTGACACATGGGTATGCATTGGAGAATGTATACTGAATGACCCGCCATGAGAAAGTATCATGGATCGTTATATGAGTGTCATATACTTTCTCAAGTGGCTATTAGTATGACTATTAGTCCTTAGACCTGAAGTCACCATGGTTCCCTACATAAGGAGTTGCATACTTTGGCTTCGTCAAACGTCACCCGTAAATGGGTGGACTATAAAGGCGATTACTGGGTATGTAACGAATTATGCGGAGGGATGTGAGTGATGTAGATGGGATCTATCCCTCCTATATGACGGGGGTGACATCGATATTCTTGATAGAGTGAGACCACGAAGTGCATGGCCATGCCCAAATGAGTCAATATGAGATATTGAGCTCATTTGATTAGAGTGAGTCTACTTGGAGTTCAAGATTTAGATTTTACTGAGGATGACACGGTCTATGCCTCGATTGGTCAATCTAGATGTCAAGGATAGAGGACATTGTCACATATTGTGAGTCACAATTAGTAGTCACAAAGGTGATGTTGGAGCTCAACATTCTTGTAACTTGGGTAGCAATGATGTGTTGCTAGATACCGCTCATTGCTTATGTTCCTAAATCGGTTTAGGGACATTGCCAGCGTTACAAGAACCTATAGTCACACACATAAGAGCAATTAGATGGAGATTAGGTTCATATGATGAACCATGAGGATTAGGTTCATGGGATGAACCAAATTGGATTAAGAGTAATCCAAATTAGACTAATTGAGTTAGACTCAAGTTGATTCAAGTGTTGAATGAGTCTAATTGAGATTTGATTCATCAAATCAATTTAAATTAATGAATAGAGATTCATTATATTAAATTGACTTGAGTCAAGTGGTTAGATTTGATCAACCATGGGAGATTAGAGGTCAAGTTTGACTTGACTTGAGAGGGAAGATGAAAGGTCAAGTTTGACTTGACCAAATGCCATGTCATGATGATGACTAGGCATGGCCAGCCAATGATGGTGCTCCACATCATCATTGACTTGGTCAATTGGTGCCACATCATGAGGGAGACCAAGGGTCATGGGAGTTACATGCATGCATGTAACCCCCCCTCCATAATGTGGCCGGCCAACACCATTAGGGGTTATGTGGATGAATTCATTTGGTAGAGTTACACACTCATAACTTCATCTTCAACCTTGGAACCTTTCCTCTCAAGCTCTCCCTCTCCCATCCCTCTCTTTGGCCGAAATTCCTAAGGGAGTGCTAGCACACTCTAAGGCATTTCTCTCCACCTATTGCTTGTGTGGATACCATAGAGGAGTGTGCACTTGACACTCTCGAGTTCCGGCGAACTTTTGGACGAGCGGGATAAGCGAAGGGCGTCGCTACGAGGGTAACGTTCTAACCTCTTAGATCTAAGGTAGATCTAGGATTTCTGTAAGCACATACATGTAATTATAATTTTTATACTTCGCACGGATCCATGACCGGGGCTTAGGTTTCCATGACACAAAGCGGTTTTGCGGCTCGGAAAAACCCAACATGTTATCGAGCCACGTCGAAGCATGTATGTGTTTTGTTTTTAGTTTTTATATTAGATATAAAAATTACAGATTTATATGTTTCTGTAAATTTTCTTATTTTATAGAATTTTTGGGTATTTTTCTCGTAGAGTCGAAGCAACGAGTGTTGGGACACTCGTAGGCTTCAACCGTCGAGAAAAACTCTCCGAATCGGCGAGTTCTCGCTTTAGGTTTTTGGGGCAGCGACTTAAGTCGCTGTAAGATCATTGTAGGGACACTGCGAATTTTATTTTGCAGTAGGGCGCTGCCCTATCCCCGAAAGGGCCCATGTCCCGCGATCGCGCCCGGAAACCGCTTAGCGGGACCGTTTCGGAGGGGTGACTCATAAATTCAAAATAAATTAGGAAAAATTATAGAAATTTTCTGTAAAAATACATAATTTAGAATTATGTATAATTCTGTGATTGTCATGGCCCAATAACCCAATTGGATTGGATTATGTGTGTTGTAATTCATAATACGGCTGCGTGCGTTTTGTGGTTGTGCGTGTTGTAAAGTGTTTGCGACACTGTGGCGTCGCCTATTCTTTAATATTCTAGTTGTAAATAGTTTTAGACTCGAATGTAACTCGAGTTTCGTATTTGTAATGTACAAAATGGAGCGGTGGAAAGTCCACTTGAAGGCGAGCTTACGAGAAGGGTGACGACACATGGCGGTCAAAGGAAGCGCTTGGAGAAGCCGCTAGCCTTAGGTTGATCGTCCGATCTTCTCATTGGCTTGAGAAGATCGTAGTAGAACCATGACAATATCACATTTAATGATATATATATATGTTGATATATATATATGTATATTTAATTGATTTTGCTTGTATGTATGTGATGCATGCTAGTAGAAAAATGTTTGTATGTATATGATGCATGCTAGGTTAATTTTCTTGTATGTATATGATGCATGCTAGAATAATTAATGTATGTATATGCTGCATGCTAATATAGGATAATAAAGGCCTAAATGTGTATAAGATACACATTACGATTAGATTAGATCATAATCGAATCAACTCGAAAATGCCTACCGAGCCTTGATACCCATCACTACCTCGATCATTTGTTGTTGTTGAATCGCCAGCGAGCAAGCATATTATCTTGGTAGGGTGCGGAGGGACAATCTTTGTCCCGCCTATCATGACTCGGGTTAGAGTAAGCTCAATTAGATTGAGCAAAACTAGTTAACTCAATTGGATCGAGTAGAACTATAGGCATATTCCAATCGTTGGAAAGATAGGTTAAGATCGCATTTACACTAAATCTTGGGCGATTTAGCCAAAGCTAACTCAAGGTCTTTTGTAAATGTGGGTCTTAATCCTATAAACAAGAGTTGCATAGAGATGTAATCGGTAATGTGTTACCCACCGATCGTACTAAGTCTTGGGCGATTTAGCCAAAGCTAACTCAAGGCTTAGTATGATGTGGATCTTGTCCCGCAAGAATTATAGCTAGTTTGTATGAATCTAGTAAAAGTGGTTTGACCACATGCATAACTCGATTCTACAAAATTCTTATAATTTAGTGGGAGCATCATTTGATTAAAGGCCTAATTAAATGATAAAAGGAATATGATATTAATCCTGCATTGTATGTTGTAGATTACTATGTCAACAAACCACGAACACTCTCTCTCTCTGCGTCCTTGAGAAGGACAAGCTCGATGGAGCAAATTTCTGGTGATGCAGGAACTTGAGAATTGTTCTCACCCAAGAAAGGAAGCTGTACGTCCTGGAGCAGCCCATTCCAGAGGCACCTCCTGCCACTACCTCGCGAGCTGACAAAGATGCTTACAAGAAGCATCAAGATGATGCATTAGATGTGTCATGTCTAATGCTCGCGACCATGAACTCTGAGCTTCAGAAGCAACATGAGTTCATGAATGCTTATGATATGGTTGGACATCTTCGTCTATATCAAGGACAAGCTAGGCATGAGAGATATGAAGTCTCTAAGGCATTATTTGGGTCCAAAATGCAAGAAGGGACTCCCGTAGGTACATATGTACTCAAGATGATTGGGTACGTAGAAAACCTACAAAGGCTGGGATTCCAACTTGGCCAAGAGCTGGCCACTGACCTAATCTTGCAATCTTTGCCAAGAGCCTTCGATCAATTTGTCATGAATTATAACATGAATGAAATTGATAAGCCATTACTGAAATGCTCGGCATGTTGAGCTATGAGCTTAACCTTAAGAAGGGTAAATCTGACACCATTTTGATGGTGGAGAAAAAGAAAGGCAAGGGCAAGCCTAAAGGTAAGGGAAAGTCCCAAGCCAAGGGCAAAGGCAAAGAACTTAAACCCAAAGGAGGGGTAGCCAAGGAAGGGGCTTGCTTCTTCTGCAAGGAAGCAGGATACTGGAAGCGTAACTGCAAGGCATACCTGGAAGATCTTAAGAAGAAGAGAAGTGAGACTTCTACTTCAGGTATAAATGTTATAGAAGTCAATCTATCTATTTCTTCATCATGGGTATTAGATCCCGGATGTGCATCTCACATTTGTATCAATGTGCGGTGAAATAGCGGGGCATTGACAAAGGCGAGGTGGACCTACTGAGTAGGCAATGGAGCAAGGGTTCTTCTTTATTCTTTGTAGGAACTTATGATCTATCTACGCCCTCAGGCTTGTACTAGAATTAGATGAATGTTGTTATGTACGCCTTAACTAAGAACATCATTTGATTTCTTGTTTGGACAAGAAAGGTTTTCATTTATAATAAAGAACAAATGTTGTTGGTTTAGTTAAATGATATGGTCTATTGTAGTGCACCTCTAATGAACGGACTCTACTTTCTAGACTTAGAGAGCCCTATCTATAACATAAGTACCAAGAGGTTCAAGTCAAATGAGTTGAACCAAACCTATCTCTGGCATTGTCGCTTAGGTCACATAAATGAGAGTCGCTTATCTCAGCTCCATAAGGATGGGCTGCTAGACTCATTTGATTTTGAATCATATGAGACATGCGAGTCTTGCCTTTTAGGCAAGATGACCAAGACTCCCTTTAGTGGACATAGCGAAAGAGCAACAGATTTGTTAGGACTTATACATAGTGATGTATGTGGTCCTTGCAATGTATTCTTGCTAGAGGTATTCTGGTGCTTCATTACATTTCTTGATGACTTGATAGATATGGTTATGTGTATCTTATGACACATAAATCTGAATCCTTTGAAAAGTTCAAGAATTCAAGAATGAAGTACAAAACCCGACTTAGCAAGAGTATTAAGATACTTGATCGGATCGAGGTGGTGAATACCTTAGCCATGAGTTTCGTGACTATCTAGCTGAGTGTGGGATTCTATCCCAACTCACTCCTCCTGGAACACCACAGTGGAATGGTGTATCCGAAAGGAGGAATCGTACCCTATTGGATATGGTACGATCTATGATGAGTCACACAGATCTTCCTATATCCTTTTGGGGATATGCTCTGGACACCAGACCTTTACCCTTAGCAGTGTACCATCCAAGGTGTGGTAAAGACACCATATCTGATATGGACGGGAGAAAAATCCCAAGATGTCTTTATGAGGATTTGGGGTTGTGAGGCTTACGTTCGACGTCAAGTCTCGGACAAGGGGACCCAAATCCGATAGGTGCTATTTTGTTGGATATCCCAAGGATACAAAGGGATATTACTTCTACATTCGATCGGCTACAAAGTGTTTGTGTGGCAAAGCTGGGGTTTTTCTAGAAAGGGATTTTGTTTCTAGAAAAACTAGTGGGAGTACCTTCGATCTTGAAGAAATTCAAGATAAGGACCATATGCTGAGGCCTTGATGGAGGTTGAGCAGGAACCACAAAGTGTTGTGGGTGATGAGGTTGTTACACAAAGAGTTGTGGAACAACCACTGTTCAATAGACCTACCTCTTGCGGTCGATAGTGCGTCGTCGGCTGAGAGATACTCATTTCTCTTGTCGACCATGATGACATTATGCTCATTGAGAATAAGCCTACCTCCCATCGAAGCTGTGATGAGCCCAGATTCTGAGAAATGGCTAGACGCCATGAGATCCGAGATGGAATCCATGTACACTAACCAAGTATGGACTTTGGTTGATCCACCTGAAGGGGTCAAACCCATTGGGTGTAAGTGGGTCTTTAGGAGAAAGACTGACATGGATGGACTTACGCATACCTATAAGGGCCGATTGGTGGCTAAAGGTTTCAAGCAAATTCATGGTATTGACTATGATGAAACCTTTTCTCCAGTGGCGATGTTTAAGTCCATTCGGATCTTGCTTGCTATTGCAGCATACCACGATTATGAGATCTGGCAGATGGATGTCAAAACCGCGTTTCTGAATGGAAACTTACTCGAGGATGTGTACATGACACAACCTGAGGGTTTTGAAGATCCATAGCATACTGGGAAGGTATGCAAGCTGCAAAGGTCCATTTATGGGCTAAAGCAAGCTTCTCGGAGCTGGAATCTTCGATTCGATGATGCGATCAAACAGTTTGGTTTCATCAAGAATGAAGATGAACCCTATGTCTACAAGAGGGTTAATGGGAACACAGTTGTGTTCCTTGTACTGTATGTGGATGACATACTACTCATTGGGAATGACATCCCTTCGCTACAGTCTGTGAAGACTTGGCTGGGGACGTGCTTCTCAATGAAGGACTTAGGTGAAGCAGCCTGTATTCTAGGCATCAAGATCTATAGAGATAGATCTAAGAGATTGCTTGGCCTAAGTCAGAGTACATACATTGACACGGTATTACTTCGGTTTGCCATGCAGAATTCCAAGAAAGGACTTCTGCCGATGTCACATGGTGTGAGTCTTTCGAAGACTCAAAGTCCCTCTTCTAGAGAGGAGAGAGACCGCATGGATAAGATCCCTTACGACCGCTATAGGATCTATCATGCACGCCATGCCGTACTGTCTCCGATGTCTCGTGCTTTGAGCATGACGAGTAGATACCACGATCCAGTGAGCGCCATCGATAGTACAAGAATATTCTTAAGTACTTGAGAAGGACTAAAGAATATTTCTTGATATTTGGAGGCGATGAGGAGCTAGTCAGAAGGGTTACGCCGATGCCAGCCTTCCAAACCGACTCAGATGATTACAGATCGCAATGTGGTTTGTGTTTTGCTTGAATGGTGGCGCCGTGAGTCGGAAGAGTTCAAGCAGACACAGCTTGCCGATTCTACAACAGAGGTCGAGTATATCACGCATCCGAGGCAAAGAAAGGAGGCGCTTTGGATCCGCAAGTTCATTACTGATCTTGGGGTGGTTCCTAGCATTGCAGATCCTATAGAGCTCTATTGTGACAACAATGGAGCGATTGCACAGGCTAAGGAACCTCGCTCACACCAGCGGACCAAACACATACTACGGCGCTTCCATCTCATTCGAGAGATCATCGACAGAGGAGATGTGAAGATTTGCAGAGTACCCACAGAGGCTAACATCGCAGATCCCTTGACCAAGGCTTTGGCACAGAAAAAGCATGATGGTCACACTAGGTCATTGGGTATTAGATACTACAGTGATTGGCACTAGTGCTAGTGGGAGATTGTTAGTGAAAGCCCTAGAGTCAATCATGTGATGATTGTTGTATGGACTTTATTGTATCATATTCCTATTTATAAGGCATGGTTATTATATTTACTTGTATTGGTGCCAAATAACTAAATATAATAATGTCCTTGAGTAGTAGGTTCTTATCTATATCAATCGATTGGTTGAATCGATAATGAGATGATATAGAGAACACTACCCTTAATCATTCCTAGTCGAGTATTAACATTCAGAGACAATGTTAATGCGTAGAGACTAGCATGTAGGTCAACATGATGACTTGATCTCACAAGTCATGGATATGAGATATCAAGTTGACACATGGGTATGCATTGGAGAATATATACCGAATGACCCGCCATGAGAAAGTATCATGGATCGTTATATGAGTGTCATATACTTTCTCATGTGGCTATTAGTATGACTATTAGTCCTTAGACCTGAAGTCACCATGGTTCCCTACATAAGGAGTTGCATACTTTTTCACAAACGCCACCCGTAAATGGGTGGACTATAAAGGCGACATCGGGTATGTAAATAAATTATGCGAGGGATGTGAGTGATGTAGATGGGATCTATCCCTCCTATATGACGGGGTGACATCGATATTCTTGATAGAGTGAGACCAATGGCGCATGGTTATGCCCAAATGAGTCAATATGAGATATTGAGCTCATTTGATTAGAGTGAGTCTACTGAGTTCAAGATTTAGATTGTACCGAGGATGACACGGTCTATGCCTCGATTGGTCAATCTAGATGTCAAGGATAGAGGGACATTGTCACATATTGTGAGAGTCACAATTAGTAGTCACAAAGGTGATGTTGGAGCTCAACATTCTTGTAACTTGGGTAGCAATGATGTGTTGCTAGATACCGCTCATTGCTTATGTTCCTAAATCGGTTTAGGGACATTGCCAACGCTTACAAGAACCTATAGGGTCACACACATAAGAGCAATTAGATGGAGATTCGGTTAATATGATGAACCATGAGGATTAGGTTCATGGGATGAACCAAATTGGATTAAGAGTAATCCAAATTAGACTAATTGAGTTAGACTCAAGTCGATTCAAGTGTTGAATGAGTCTAATTGAGATTTGATTCATCAAATCAATTTAAATTAATGAATAGAGATTCATTATATTAAATTGACTTGAGTCAAGTGGTTAGATTTGATCAACCATGGGAGATTAGAGGTCAAGTTTGACTTGACTTGAGAGGGAAGATGAAAGGTCAAGTTTGACTTGACCAAATGCCATGTCATGATGATGACTAGGCATGGCCGGCCAATGATGATGCTCCACATCATCATTGACTTGGTCAATTGGTGCCACATCATGAGGGAGACCAAGGGTCATGGGAGTTACATGCATGCATGTAACCCCCTCCATAATGTGGCCCAACACCATTAGGGGTTATGTGGATGAATTCATTTGGTAGAGTTACACACTCATAACTTCATCTTCAACCTTGGAACCTTTCCTCTCAAGCTCTCCCTCTCCCATCCCTCTCTTTGGCCGAAATTCCTAAGGGAGTGCTAGCACACTCTAAGGCATTTCTCTCCACCTATTGCTTGTGTGGATACCATAGAGGAGTGTGCACTTGACACTCTCGAGTTCCGGCGAACTTTTGGACGAGCGGGATAAGCGAAGGGCGTCGCTACGAGGGTAACGTTCTAACCTCTTAGATCTAAGGTAGATCTAGGATTTCTGTAAGCACATACATGTAATTATAATTTTTATACTTCGCACGGATCCGTGGCCGGGGGCTTCCGAGGTTTCCGCAACGCAAAAAGCGGTTTTTGCGGCTCGGAAAAACCCAACAATTCTATGATCAAGACAAACCAATCCCAAATCACACTACAACCATTCCAATGGTTTGTCCAAAGCCATCTAGGTTTTGAACCTTTACTTATACTTTACAAGGAACCGATAACATGATCTCCCATGTGACACCACACACCATGTTATCTACAATGTAATGTATTAGACAATATGCATAGCCATAAAAATATGCAAAGAATGATCATGTGATTCTTATTTCAAAATAAAGATGTTCATACAAAAGGTAGACTTTTCAGTGTACATCCCAACAATCTCCCACTTATACTAAAAGACTATGTTGTCCTCACACTGTCATACATCTGATCCCCATTCCCTCCACATGCCTATCAAAAGCTCTCGCTGGAAGGGCCTTAGTGAAAGGATCTGCCAGGTTATCCTCTGATGCAATCTTGGCCACAACAACTTCTCCTCTCTTTACGATTTCTAGTATCGGGTGGTACTTGCGCTCTATGTGTTTACTAGCCTTATGGGCTTGTGGTTCCTTCGAGTTTACAACTGCACCACTATTATCACAATAAATTGTGATAGTTCTGGGCAAACCAGAAATCACATCCAAGTCCATCAAGAAGTTCCTGAGTCACAACTTCTTTGGCCGCCTCAGAGGTTGCCACATACTCAGCATCCATGGTGGAGTCTGCCACGCATTTTTGCTTGACACTCCTCCATACAATGGCTCCACCTCCCAAAGTAAACACAAAACCTGAGGTAGACTTACTGTTATCCCTATCTGATTAGAAGTCGGAATTCGTGTAACCCACAGGAAGTAATTTGTCTTCCTGGTAAACTAGAATATAATCCCTAGTCCTTCTGAGGTACTTCAATATATGCTTTACTGCAATCGAATGTCCCTGTCCTGGATTACTCTGATATCTGTTGACCATGCCCACGGCATAGCAGATATCTGGTCTCGTATATAGCATTGCATACATGAGGCTTCCTATCGCCGAAGCATAAGGAACCGCCGTCATCTCCTCTATCTCCTCAGATGTTCTAGGACACATCTCCTTAGATAAAGGAACTCCATGCCTGAAGGGTAGAAAACCCTTCTTTGAGTTCTGCATGCTAAAACGATACATAATCGTGTCTATGTATGATTCTTGGGATAAGCACAACATCCTTTTCCTGCGATCCCTTATAACCTTGATCCCAAGGATGTGTTCCACCTCTCCCAAGTCCTTCATATCAAACTGTTTGGACAACCATACCCTTACGTCCAATAACACCTTGATATTGTTGCCAATCAACAAAATGACATCTACGTATAGTACAAGAAATACCACTACGTTTCTGTCACATCTCTTGTATACACAAGACTCATCCGGACTTTGAATAAATCCATAAGACTGGATTACCTCATCAAAGCGGATGTTCCAAGACCTCGAAGCTTGCTTCAATCCATAAATGGATCGATTAAGCTTACATACAAGATGCTCTTTGCCCTTAGCAATGAATCCCTCTAGTTGCTTCATATAGATGTTTTCCTCAAGACTTCCATTAAGGAAAGCTGTCTTGACATCCATCTGCCACACCTCATAATACATATGAGCTGCTATGCATAAGAGAATCCGGATAGACTTAATCATGGCTACCGGCAAAAAGGTCTCCTCATAATCGATACCCTCTTTCTGAGTATACCCCTTCGCAACAAGCCTCGCTTTGAAGGTCTCAACCTTCTCATCTATTCCTCTCTTTCTTTTGTAGATCCACTTGCATCCAATGATTTTTACACCATCGGGTGGTTCTACTAGCTCCCAGACTGGATTTGAATCCATAGATTCAATCTCAGTATTCATTGCACTTCACCAAGATACTACATCTTTATCTTGGATTGCCTCTTCATATGTCCAGGGATCAGGTTCATGTTCGCCAGGGACAAAATCAGAAGATTCTCCCAAGAACATGAATCTATCAGGCTGTCTCACAACCCTCCCACTACGATGAGGTATCTCCTGTGTATCCTCTGTGACACGCGGTGCAGTGACTTGTGGTATATCCTCTTGTACCGGTGGTACTGAAGAAGTGGCTTCCCCTTTTAATTCCTCTAGAACAATTTCACTCTTGGGCTTGTGGCTCATCATATAGTCTTTCTCTAGAAATCTGGCGTTCGTGCTAATGATCACCCTCTGATCTCTAGGACTATAAAACAAACCACCCTTCGTTCCTCTAGGATAGCCAACGAACATGCGTACTTCTGTACGAGGTTCCAACTTACCAGTATATGCCTTCAGCACATGTGCTGGACTCCCCCATATCCGAATATGTCTTAGACTAGGCTTTCGCCCACTCCACAATTCTGTGGGAGTAGAAGGCACTGATTTAAACGGAACTAAGTTCAGAATGTACACCGCCGTATCTAGAGCATATCCCCAGAACGAATCTGGCAACTCAGAATAACTCATCATCGATCTAACCATCTCCACAAGAGTCCTATTCCTTCGCTCTGCTACATCATTCTGCTGGGGTGTGCCAGGTGCAGACAATTGGGATTGAATCCCAACCTCTGATAAGTAATTCCTAAACTCTCCTAAGAGGTACTCGCCACCACGATTAGATCGTAGTGTCTTGATACTTTTACCTTGACGTTTCTCCACATCAGCATTGAATTCTTTGAACTTGTCAAAGCATTCAGACTTGCGGTGCATTAGGTAAATATATTCATATCTTGAGTAATCGTCTATAAAAGAGACGAAATACTCAAAACCACCTCTAGCATGGATAGACATAGGACCACACAAATCAGAATGAACCAATTCTAACACATCTTTGGCTCTATACCCCTTGGCCTTAAAAGGCCTCTTGGTCATTTTACCCTCCAAGAAAGATTCACAGGTTGGGAAATCCTCCACCACTAATGAACCCAAAGGTCCATCAGCTATCAACCTTTGAATTCTACTTAGGTTAATATGACCAAGCCTAAGATGCCAAAGATATGTTTGGTTCATCTTCGAAGGTTCTTTTCTCTTATTAGAATTAGAAGATGAGTTATTAACTTCAATTTGCATCGTGGAAGGTTTAGGTTCAAGTGTGTATAGATTTCCTATCAATGCACCTGAACAGATAATATCCCTATTCCTTTTTATAACAACTCTGTCATTAAAAGAAATAGAATATCCATCCATAAACAATTTAGAAACCGAAATTAAATTCTTTCTAAATAAAGGTACATAAAGGCAATTCTTAAGAACCAAAACTTTATTTTTCTCAAAAGATAAATGAACATCTCCCACTGCAACAGCTGCCACCTTCGTGGTATCGCCCAAGTACACAGTAATCTCCCACTCAGCCAGTCGTCTGGTTTCCTGGAACCCCTAAAAAGTATTGCAGACATGATCAGTGTCTCTTGTATCTACACACCAGGTGCCGGTAGATAACACCACTAAACATGTTTCAATGACTAGACCAAAAGATATACCTTTGTTCTTCTTGATGTTGGGGCAGTCCTTCTTCTAGTGTCTAGTCTGCTTACAAGTGAAGCACTTGCCTTTCGACTTCTTCACTCCTCCCTGAGTACCTCCCACCGCCTTCGCCCCAATTGTTTCTTCTTCTTCTTGCCTTTCGGCTTAGGAGTAGAAACCTTTTGGGTCACCACGACATGTGCCTTAGCACTCTGACGAAATAGCCCCTCTGCTGCCTAAAGTTATGTCAGAAGTTCTGCCAACGAATACAACCTCTTGTTCATGTTGTAGTTCAGACGAAACTGCTCAAAACTCCTAGGTAGAGACTGGAGAATGATATCGACCTGGGTTTCCCCATCGATCTCAGCTCCAAGGACCTCCAACTCATTCAAATGAGCCATCATCTTGAGAACATGATCCCTTACGAGTGTTCCCTCGATCATGGTGGTCGTCATCAAGTTTCTCATGGCTTCTTGCCTAGCAGCTCAATTCTGGTGTCCGAAAAGCTCTTTGAGATTGAGCATCATGTCATAAGCAGTGGGCATGGCTTGATGCTGATGTTGCAGTACATTTGACATAGATGCCAAAATGTAACACCGTGCCATTCATCGTCCTTGATCCACTTCTTATAACTCTCTTTATTCTTTTCCCCAGAATCATCTGTAGGCTTAGGAGGGCACTCTTCGAGGAGTACATATTTGTATTCCTCAGTAGTCAAGACAATGTCAAGATTCCTCTTCCAATCAACATAGTTGGGTCCAGTAAGTTTATTCTCTTTCAGTATCATAGCAAGCGGGTTGAAAGTCATTTTGAAAGAAAACCTAAGAATCACATAGATCAAAACATTATATTTCAAAAAATTATTGATTCTTCAAACAATAAAATTTTAAAATCAACCAATACCTCAAAACACCGAGAATATCGCATGCCATGATAGTGTGGACATATATGAATTCTACATTTGTAAGAGAAGGTTTTACCCATTAATTTTACTATCTTTTCAACCTAACTTTTTGACAAGTAAAATTAATAGTTGGTTCCTCTTTGGCCCTACAAATAAAAGCAGTGACTCCGATGGGGAGGATACTTATATTTGTATCTAAGTGTTCATCATTACTCGGTACCAAGGTAATTATCTCGGGTTATGTGCCTTCCGATGGGGAAGTACACACGCTCCTTAATAATTCCCTATAACCATATTCGACCTTGTGATCTGCAAACAAACTCAAATGATGGGGAGGAAGGCACTCAGAGCCGACGCACAAGTTTGTTTGCATCACTTGTCAAATCGTAATGGAGGTCGTGGGAATTTATAAAAATATCCCTCTCCCACTTAGTAATTTGAAAATGAGGAATTTTCTAGCCTACGACATGCATATCAAACAATAAGCAATAAATATGAAAAATAATTTATTTTCCAACTATTATGGCTTTTGTCTTCAATATGTCTCCCGTCGCATCGTCTTCTCGTCCGCTCCTCCTACGCCATGTACGAGCCATCCGGAGATCCGAGACGAGACTAAAATCTATTTTAATTTACATCCATCGATCCTATACTCCACGAGGGAGTGTACATGAAATCTAGATCAAAAGTAAACTAAAATAAAAAGAATGGCTAAACAATGTCGTATCTAATTTACAAAAAATTAAATACTAGCCTCGTCAACCCCGAGGATTCAACAAAATATACACATACAATCACATACACACATATGGCCATAATAGTTGAATCTTATGCATGCAACCAAAGAGTTAATCTACGCATATCCTACTATTATCCGGCACATATAATATATGAAAAATGCATAAGAGTAACCGAATCCTAAACACACACAACCGGAAACCTTGGCTTCGATACCAATTGTAAGGATTGATCCATGAGGGGAAACTTCGCTTCCCACTTCAACTCGGTTGCTTGTTCATGGCGATCCCATCGATGTCCACGGATTAAAAAAAAATTAATCCTAGACAAAAGGGAACACCCAAGAAACCTTTTCATCGTCGTGCTATTCGTTTAGAGTAGTTACTTGAACAAACTTGTTGTTCAAGCGACCAACCTCTATTCCACGAATAGCTGCGGAATAGACGATGTACGGATCGCCGGCTTTTGTGTTTATATTCGGGGTCCAAGTTTATTTAGCCACAAAACAGAATATATATCATGCATATAATTGAAAAACAAAAATAAACATGTAACATATGAAAATAGGGAATCGATATACCTCTCGATCTTCTATTGTATGACCTTCCTCCTTTCGAACGTCGTGTGGGTGACGATCTACCAAAAGTTGAAGCTCCTAGATCACCAATCTTCCTTCCTTGCTCATTCCGAGCAAGAGGAAGAATAGAAACAAGGCGCTTTTCCTTCTTTCAACCAACCTCCAAGGATGGAGCTTGCCGCCGGCCAAGAAGGAAGAGGAGATTATGAAGGAAACCGGCCAAGACACCAAGGGAAAGCCCTAAATCTTGTTACCACCGGCCAAGGAGAAGGAGAAGGGAAGCTTTGGCCACCGGCCAAGGTTAGGAAGGAGCTATTTGGGCACCGGCAAGCTAGAGGAAGAAGGAGATAAGGAAATAGATTCCTTATTTGGTGCCACCAACCCCTATTCTTCTTGCCGCCCAAAACCCTAGTCCTTTCTCTATTGGAATTCTTCTCCACGCCAACCCCTTGTTCTCCTTTTATAGATTTAGGGATAAGCCTCCTTTTAATCTCCACCATTGGTTCTAGGGATTTAATCTCAACCGTCGGATCTAGAGATTTAATCTCAACCGTCGGATATAGAGATTTAATCTCTACCTTTGGATCTAGATTTTTGTTTCTATCCATTGGATCTTAGCTTCATGAGGTTTTAATAGGCTACAATAGGGACCATGAGGAGGAGTTGGATCTTGGCCACCCATGGATCAAGCCTACATAATGTCCGATCCATTAATGATAATCCAATCCACTAAAGGATTATCATTGATCTACCTCACCAACGCCCATAAGATAATATGGGCTCCATATATTATTTGTACATTTTCACCCCGTGTTTAAGATCTCTAATCTCCGTCGATTAATTAATTTACTGACAATTAATTACTCAACATCTAACTCCATGAGTAGTACCACTCAACCTTTTCATCATGCCGAACCAAGTCCACCTGTAGGGTTTACATGATGAACCTTATGAGCTCCTCAAGGGGACATCATCATCCTAATATATAGGACACGGTTTCCTCCTATAATCAACGGCACACTATATAAATAATATCGTCTCCCAACTTACCGAGCCTATCGATTTAATCTATAAATCTCGCCCATTGGTAAATCAAAGAGATGAATACTAAGTATATGTGCCCGTTATTATATCGGGATTAAGAGTATGTACAATATAATATCTGAGGTCCGATTCGATTATGTAGCCAGCAATAAATCAAATCACCTCTAAGACGGGCCTGCTCAATACACAGAAAGTGCACTAGTGTGATTCTTGTTAGGTGGATGCTTCGGAGGCTCATTGGCTCCCATGTCCCCGGATTAAAATTTTCACTAATGAAAGAATTAATCCGGATGGGATGAGCTTCCCTAGCACAACCTATTCATCGTCGTGCTAACAACTTGAGTGGTCGCTTGAACAAACTAGTTGTTCAAGCAACACAACTCTTCTAGTTGGTTAGTCGCGGAATAGACGACGGATGGATCGCCGGTTTTTGTGTTTGTCTTCGGGGTCCATGATTATACAATATATATTCATACACACACATGCATAATCAAAACAAATAAGAACATGCTCAGATCTGTACATAAAGTTAAAATAACTTTATACCTCACGATCTTCTACCGTATGTCCTATCCTTCTCGTGGATGACGTGTGGACGAAGATCCTCCACGAGTAGAAACCTTCTAGATCGCTTTCTTCTCTACCTTGTCCGCTGCGAACAAAGAGAAGAACTAGCAAATACCTTTCCTATCTAGAACCGGCCACCAAATTAGAGAATTTGGTGCAACCGCCGGCCAAGGAGCAATGGATGATGCGCCGGCCAACTTCTCCAAGAAGAGTTGCCGCCGGCCACTTTTGGAGAATAGGGAGGAGGAAGAGAACCGGCCACCAATGGGAGGAGAACCGCCGGCCAAGGAAGAAGAGAAAAGCCTTAAGGTTGGGCGCCGGCCAAGTATTGATGGTGCAAGTTGGGCGCCGGCAACAACTTTGGATGAAGATGGTTGCCGCCCACCCTAGCTCCAAACCCTAGCCGCCCACCTCTCCAAGAGCCAAACCCTAATTCCAAAACCAATTCTTGATCTTTATTGCCGCCCAACCCTAAGCATCTATTTATAGAATAGGGCTTAAGCCTCCTTTAATCTCCACCGTCGGATCTAGGGATTTAATCTCCACCGTCGGATCTAGGGTTTTATCCCAACCGTCGGATCTAGGGTTTAATCCCAACCATCGGATCTAGGATTTCATCCCAACCTTCGGATCTAAGGTTTCATCCCAACCGTCGGTTCTAGGGTTTCATCCCAACCGTCGGATCTAGGGATTTAATCCCAACCGTCGATTCTAGGGTTTCATCCTAACCATCGGATCTAGGGATTTAATCCCAACCGTTGGTTCTAGGGTTTCATCCAACCATCGGATCTAGGGATTTAATCCCAACCATTGGTTCTAGCTTTTGTTTTACATTCTTGGATCTAGACTTCATAAGGATTATATTAGGCTACGATAGGGACCATAAGGAGGAGTTGGGTCTTGGCCACCCGATGGATCGGAACCACACAAACTTGATCCATCAATGATGTTCCATTCCACTAGAGGATCATCATTGAACTACCTCACCAACCCCATAAATCAATATGGGCTCCATATATTATTTGTACATTAATCTCCCGTGTTTAAGATATCGAATGTCCAGTCAATTAATTGATTTCTTGACCATCAATTAATTAACATCTAATTCCTCGAGTAGTACCACTCAACCTTATCATCATGTTGACTAAGTCAACCAGCTGGGTTTACATGATGAACCTTATGAGCTCCTCAAGGGGACATCATCAACCTAATATATAGGACACGGTTTCCTCCTATAATCAATGGCACACCATGTAAATAATATTATTTCCCAACTTACCGGGCATATTGATTTAATCCATCTAAATCTCACCCACTGGTAGATCAAAGATATAAATACTAAGTACATGTGCCCGTTATTATATCGGGATTAAGAGCATGTACAACATAATATCCGAGGTCCGATTCAATTATGTAGTCAGTACTAAATTGAATCACCTCTATGTCGGTCCTACTCAATACACCTAAGTGTACTAGTGTAACTCTATGTTCAAGATAAAATAATACCAAGCTACACTACAACCATGCCAATGGTTTGTCCAAAACCATCTTGGTTGTGAGCCTTTACTTATATTTTACAAGGTACTGATAACATGATCTTCTGTGCCACACCAAGCACCATGTTATCTACAATGTAAAATATTAGACAATATGCACACATATATAATGAATATATAAAATGCAAACAATGATCATGTGATTCTTATTTCAAAATAAAATGTTCATATAAAAAGAGCTAGGCTTTCAGTATACATTCCAACAATTCTATGATCAAGACAAATCAATCCCAAATCACACTACAACCATTCCAATGGTTTGTCCAAAGTCATCTCGATTGTGAGCCTTTACTTATACTTTACAAGGAACCGATAACATGATCTCCCGTGTGACACCACATACCATGTTATCTACAATGTAATGTATTAAACAATATGCATAGCCATAAAAATATGCAAACAATGATCATGTGATTCTTATTTCAAAATAAAGATGTTCATACAAAAGGTAGACTTTTCAGTATACATCCCAACAGGAAGAATAAAGTCAAAGAAGGAGCATCATATGTAGGCGGAGCTTCTAAAGAAAACCCTAAGATAAAATTTAGTAATGAACCTTCCATATTTTATAATGAAAAAAATTCTAGGAGTAATCTGGCTATTGTTCATAAAGAGCATGCTAAAAATAGGCTCCACTGTTTATGTGCCAAATCATGTAATTTTAGAACTAAGGAGATGTTTGGGACTAATGTCTCTAAAATAATTTTACATAGGGAAAGTATTAGAAATATTGAAAATCATTTAGGCATTAACCCTAAGAAGGGTAGGCATATGCCTAGAAGAAATGGTAATACCCAAAGACTAAATCAAAATTCAAAAATTGGGCAATTAGAATTGGAGAACCAATCCTTGAGGTTAAGGATTGAGAAATTCGAAAAGACCCTTTGGAATATGAAAAAACAAATTAAGGGGTCAAATAATCAAAATCTAGAGTCTAGGAGGCAAGGCTCATTCAAGGCCAAGAAAGGTTTGGGTCACAAACCTAAGCCCAAGGAGACCTACTGTTGGTGAAATCGGCCCAGGTCACGATTGACCGGACTCGGGTTTGACTCGAGCGATGTTTTGATATTCGACAAAAACATATGATAATGTGATCGTCATGGTAAAGTCCAAGTCATGGGTACTTGTCATGTAAAGTCCAAGTGGGACACTTGGCATTGGGAAAGTCCAAGTATTGAGTACTTGGCATTTAAAGTCCAAGCATGGGTCTTGGCAAGGGAAAGTCCAACATGGGTTGACAAAGGAAAGTCCAAGAATGGGTATGTAGGGATGTATACTAAAAAGTCTATCTTTTGTATGAACATCTTCATTTTGAAATAAGAATCACATGATCATTGTTTGCATGTTTATGGTTATGCAATATTGTCTAATACATTACATTGTAGATAACATGGTGTGTGGTGTCACACGGAAGATCATGTTATCGCCTCCTTGTAAAGTATAAGTAAAGGTTCACAACCGAGATGACTTTCGACAAACCATCAGAATGGTTGTAGTGTGATTTGGTATTGGTTTGTCTTGACCATAGAATCACACTAGTGCACTTTGTGTGTATTGAGCAGGACCGACTTAGAGGTGATTCGATTTATTGCTGACTACATAATCGAATCAGAACTCAGATATTATTTAGTACATGTTCTTAATCACGATATAATAACGGGCACATATACTTAGTATTCATCTCTTTGATTTACCAATGGGCGAGATTTATAGATTAAATCGATAGGCTCGATAAGTTGGGAGATGATATTATTTATATGGTGTGTCGTTGATTATAGGAAGAAACCCGAGATAAGTATCTTGGTACCGAGTAATGGTGAACACTTAGATACAAATATAAGTATCCTCCCCATCGGAGTCACTGCTTTTATTTGTAGAGCCGAAGAGAAATCGACTATTAATTTTACTTGTCAAAAAGTTAGGTTGACAAGATAGTAAAATTAATGGGTAAAACCTCCTCTTACAAATGTAGAATTCGTAACCCGAGATAATTACCTTGGTACCGAGTAATCGTGAACACTTAGATACAAATATAAGTATCCTCCCCATCGGAGTCACTGCTTTTATTTGTAGGGCCGAAGAGAAACCAACTATTAATTTTACTTGTCAAAAAGTTTGGTTGACAAGATAGTAAAATTAATGGGTAAAACCTCCTCTTACAAATGTAGAATTCGTATACATTCACACGATCGTGGCATGCGATATTCTCAGTGTTTAGAGGTGTTGGTTGATTTTAAAATTTTATTGTTTGAGGAATCAATAATTTTTTTAAAATCTAAAGTAATGATCTATGTGATTCTTAGGATTTTCATAAATGACTTTAAGTCCACTTGTTGTGATACTAAAGGAAAATAAGTTTACTCTACCCAAATTATGTTGATTGGAATAGAATCTAGATATTGTCTTAACTGCTGAGGAGTACAAATATGTACTCTTCGAAGAGTGTCCTCCTAAGCCTGCGAATGAGCTGGAAGTTGAGCTGAGATCGATGGGGAAACCCAGGTCGATATCATTCTCCAATCAACAGAAAGGCTTGCTCAGGCTCAGGCCATGGTTGCTCAGAACGTTTCTACTTCTAAGCCGAATGGCAAGAAGAAGAAGAAATAATGTGGAGCAAAGGTGGTGGAGGAACTCAAGGACGAGTGAAGAAGCCGAAAGGAAAGTGCTTCACTTACAAGCAGGATGGACATTGGAATAAGGACTGTCCCAATCCAAAACAGAACAAAGGTATATCCTTTGGTCTAGTCGTTGAAACATGGTTAGCGATGTTATCTACTAGCACCTAGTGTGTAGATACAGGAGCCTCTGATCATGTCTGCAATACTTTGCAGGGGTTCCAGGAGACCCGACGACGAGCTTAGGGAGAGATTACCGTTTACTTGGGCAATGCCACGAAGGTGGCGGCTATTGCAGTGGGATATATTTTATTTATCTTTTGAGAAAAATAAAAACTTTGTTTCTGGAAAATTCCCTTTATATGCCTTTATTTAGAAAGAATTTATTTTCAGTTTCTAAATTGTTTATGGATAGATATTCTATTTCTTTTAATGATAGAGTTGTTATAAAAAGGAATAGGGAGAATATCTGTTCTTGTACATTGATAGGAAATTTGTACGCACTTGAACCACAAGCTCCCACGATGCAAATAGAAGTTAATAACTCATCTTCTAATTCCAATAAGAGAAAAGAACCTTCGAAGATGAACCAAACATATCTTTGGCATCTTAGGCTTGGTCATATTAACTTAAGCATAATTCAAAGGTTGATAGCTGATGGACCTTTGGGTTCATTAGTGGTGGAAGATTTCTCAACCTGCGAATCTTGCTTGGAGGGTAAAATGATCAAGAGGCCTTTTCAAGGCCAAGGGGTATAGATCCAAAGATGTGTTGGAATTGGTTCATTCTGATTCATATGGACCTATATCTATCCAGGCAAGAGGTAGTTTTGAATATTTCATCTTTTTCATAGATGATTATTCAAGATATGGATGACACTACATCTGATCGTGGTAGTGAGTACCTCTTGGGATAGTTTAGGAATTACTTATCAGAGGTTGGGATTCAATCCCAATTGACTACACCTGGCACACCCAAGCAGAACGGTATAGCAGAGCGAAAGAATAGGACTCTTATGGAGATGGTTAGATCGATGATGAGTTATTATGAGTTGCCAGATTCATTCTGGGGATATGCTCTAGATACGGCGGTGTACATTCTGAACTTGGTTCCATCTAAATCAGTGCCTTCTACTCTCATAGAATTGTGGACTGTGTGAAAGCCTAGTCTAAGACATATTCGAATATGGGGGAGTCCAGCACATGTGCTGAAGGCAGATGCTGGTAAGTTAGAACCTCGTACTGAAGTACGCATGTTCGTTGGCTATCCTAGAGGAACGAAGGGTGGTTTATTTTATAGTCCTAGAGATCAAAGGGTGATCGTTGGCATGAACGTCAGATTTCTAGAGGAAGACTATGTGATGAGCAACAAGCCCAAGAGTAAAATTGTTCTGGAGGAATTAAAAGGGGAAGTCACTTCTTCAGTACCACCGGTACAAGAGGATATACCACATGTCACTGCACCGCGTGTGACAGAGGATACATAGGAGATACCTCGTCGTAGTACAGTTGTGAGACATCCTAATAGATTCATGTTCTTGGGAGAATCTTCTGATTTGATCCCTGGCGAACATGAACCTGATCCCTGGATATATGACGAGGCAATCCAAGATAAATATATAGTATCTTAGCAAAGAGCATCTTGTATGTAAACTTAATCTGTCCATTTATGGATTGAATCAAGCTTCGAGATCTTGGAACATCCGCTTTAATGAGATAATCCAGCCTTATGGATTTATTCAAAGTCCGGATGAGTCTTGTGTATACAAGAGATGTGAAAGAAACGTAGTGGTATTTCTTATATTATACGTAGATGACATTTTGTTTATTGGCAACAATATCAAGGTGTTATCGGACGCAAGGGTATGGTTGTCCAAACAGTTTGATATGAAGGACTTGGGAGAAGTGGGACACATCCTTGGGATCAAGGTTATAAGAGATCGCAGGAAAAGGATGTTGTGCTTATCCCAAGCTTCATACATAGATACGATTATGGATCATTTTAGCATGCAGAACTCCATGAAGGGGTTTCTACCTTTCAGCCATGGAGTTCCTTTATCTAAGGAGATGTGTCCTAGATCATCTGAGGAGATAGAGGAGATGAAGGTGGTTCCTTATGCTTCAGAAGTAGAAAGCCTCATGTATGTGATGTTATGTACGAGACCAGATATCTGCTTTGTCGTGGGCATGGTCAGCAAATATCAAAGTAATCCAGGTCAGGGACATTGGATTGCGGTAAAGCATATAGTGAAGTACTTGAGAAGGACTAGGGATTATATGCTGGTTTACCGGGTAGACCAATTACTCTCTGTGAGTTACACGGATTCTGACTTCCAATCTGATAGGGATAACAGTAAGTCTACCTCAGGTTTTGTATGTACTTTGGGAGGTGGAGCCATTGTATGGAGGAGTGTCAAGCAGAAATACGTGGAAGACTATCGTGGAAGCTGAGTATGTGGCAGCCTCTGAGGTGGCCAAAAGAAGTTGTGTGGCTCAGGAACATCCTGATGGACTTGGATGTGATTCCTGGTTTGCCCAGAACTATCACAATTTATTGTGATAATAGTGGTGCAGTTGCAAACTCGAAGGAACCACGAGCCCATAAGGCTAGCAAACAAATAGAGCGCAAGTACCACCTGATACGAGAAATCGTAAATGAGGTAGAAGTTGTTGTCGCCAATATTGCATCAGAGGATGACCTGGTAGACCCTTTCACTAAGGCCTTTCTAGCGAGAGCTTTCGATAGGCATGTGGAGGGAAGGGGAATCAGATGTATGGCAGTATGAGGACAGCATAGTCTTTTAGTATAAGTGGAAGATTGTAGGGATGTATACTGAAAAGTCTATCTTTTGTATGAACATCTTCATTTTGAAATAAGAATCACATGATCATTGTTTGTATGTTTATGGTTATGCAATATTGTCTAATACATTACATTGTAGATGACATGGTGTGTGGTGTCACATGGGAGATCATGTTATCGGCTCCTTGTAAAGTATAAGTAAAGGCTCACAACCGAGATGACTTTCGACAAACCATCAGAATGGTTGTAGTGTGATTTGGTATTGGTTTGTCTTGACCATAGAATCACACTAGTGCACTTTGTGTTTATTGAGCAGGACTAACTTAGAGGTGATTCGTTTTATTGCTGACTACATAATCGAATCGGACCTTAGATATTATTTAGTACATGCTCTTATTCACGATATAATAACGGGCACATATACTTAGTATTCATCTCTTTGATTTACCAATGGGCGAGATTTATAGATTAAATCGATAGGCACGGTACGTTGGGAGATGATATTATTTATATGGTGTGTCGTTGATTATAGGAAGAAATTGTGTCCTATATATTAGGATGATGATGTCCCCTTGAGGAGCTCATAAGGTTCATCATGTAAACCCTGCAGGTGGACTTGGTCCGGCATGATGAAAAGGTTGAGTGGTACTACTCATGGAGTTATATGTTGATTAATTAATGGTCAGTAAATTAATTAATCTACGAACATTCGAGATCTTAAACACGGGGAGAAAATGTACAAATAATATATGGAGCCCATATTAACTTATGGGGGTTGGTGAGGTAGATCAATGATAATCCTCTAGTGGAATGGATAATCATCAATGGATCGGACTTTATGTGGGCTTGATCCATGGGTGGCCACGATCCAACTCCTCCTCTTGGTCCCTATTGTAGTCTATTAACACCTCATAAAGCTTAGATCCAATGGATAGAAACAAAACTCTAGATCCAATGGTAGAGATTAAATCTCTAAGATCCGATGGTTGAGATTAAATCTCTAGATCCGATGGTTGAGATTAAATCCCTAGAACCAATGGTGGAGATTAAACCATGGCTTATCCCTAACTCTATAAAAGGATGGAATAGGGGTGGGCGGCAAGACACAATAAGAAAAAAGGGGGCTAGGATTTTGGGCGGCAAGGGCAAGGGAGACTTAGGGTTTTGGGTGGCCACAATTAAGGAAAGAGTTTTCTTCTTCTTCTTCTTCCTTAAATGGCCGGCACCCTTCTTCCTTCTTCTCTCCTTGGTTTGGCCGGCGCCCAAGCTTCTCCCTTTCATCTATGGCTTATGATGGATGGCATTAGGGTTGCTTCCCTTGGGTTGCAAGCAATCCTAGTTGGGATAGGAATTGGAGTGGGCGGCTAGGGTTAGGGTTTGGGGGTTGATAGTGGGCGGCAACAAGTGGAGGATGAATTCTTCTTCTTCTTCCTAAGGTTGGCCGGCCCCTCTTCCTTCTTCCCTCTACCTTGGTTGGAGCTCAACCTATTCTTCTTCCCTTCATCCTTGGCCGAAAATTAGGAGATCTTAGTTTAGGGTTTGGGCGGCAACAAGGAGAAGGATTGCTTTCCTTTCTCTTCTCCAAGTGTTGGCCGGCACCCATGCCCTCATTGATTCTCCTTAGGTCGGTTTCTATACTCCATGTTCTCTTCCTTGGCCGACATCAACATCGAGTCTATTGACTTGGTGGTCGGTTATAGATAGAAAGAAGAGTTTTGTTTTATGATCTTCTTTTGTTCGGAGTGAACAAGGAAGGAAGATTGGCAATCTAGGAGCTTCGACTTTTGGAAGATCGTCGCCCACATGACGTCCAAAAGGAGGAAGGACATACAATCGAAGATGAAGAGGTATAATCTTGTTTATTTTGATTAGTGTTCTTTTTTATTATGTTTATAATTTCTTTTCAATTATATGCATGTTTTGTGTGGATGTTTA
The DNA here is from genome assembly GCA_025175895.1 of Wurfbainia villosa. Classification (NCBI taxonomy): domain Eukaryota; kingdom Viridiplantae; phylum Streptophyta; class Magnoliopsida; order Zingiberales; family Zingiberaceae; genus Wurfbainia; species Wurfbainia villosa. Next base: position 31,963,350 of record CM045990.1, on the reverse strand, counting down.
CTTTATATATGTGCCTAAATAACACTTGGATCCCGAACATAAATACAAAAGTCGGCGATCCGGACATTGTCTATTCTGCGGCTACTCGTAGAATAGAGGTTGGTCGCTTGAACAACGAGTTTGTTCGAGTGACCTCTCTAAACGAATAGCACGACGATGACTTGATTGATTGGGCAATCCCTTTTGTCTAGGATTAAATTTTTTTAATCCGAGGACATCGATGGGATCACCATGAACAAACAACCAAGGTGAAGTGGGAAGCGAAGTTTCCCCTCACGGACTCGATAAGAAAAACCCTTCAGGGTCTTGGCATGGAAAGTCCAACATGGATTGGCAAGGGAAAGTCCAAGCTTGAGTCTTGGAATTTGGAAAGTCCAAGGGGAATATTGGTGACGTAAAGTCCAAGCGGGTGTCTTGGCAGCATAAGTCCAATGGTTGGCGGCGTAATGTCCAAGCGGAGTCTTGGCAGCGTAAGGCCAATGTGCCTTGAAGGTATAGACCACGTTAGCATGACAATAGCTGATGGAAGCACCTGAAGGCTAGCGTATGGATGAACAAGTCATGGATGACTTGGAGGGATCCGATAGGCGTGAGGTTGATGGAGGTGGCTAGAAGGCTTAGGTCTTGGCTAAGGGTGGTCTAGCAAGTATGGGGGCACTATACTTGGGTTAAAACCTCATGTTTAAGGTGTATCAGTTGACTGATGGGAGTCAACTAGGGATTGACTGTGGGAAGATGGCCTAGTAGTCGATTGCCAAATTTGGGCAGTCGACTGATGGCCTAAGAAGTCGACTGATCTAGAGATCAGTTGACTGCTAGTTGAGAATTTAGGCATAGTAAGTTCTCCAGTCGAGTGATCAACCCGAACACTCGACTGATTGAGCCATCAGTCGACTGATGGGTATGATCAGTCAAATGATGGTCTATCCATTGGACTTATTCGATGTGGCTCATGGCGTTGTGAGACAACGGCTCCAGGGGCAGTCGACTGATGGTCCTGATCAGTCGACTGCTAGGCGAAAATCTAGCCCGAATGCAGGTTATAAAGGCAACTTGGAAGGAGGGATTTTGGCATGATTTTCTTGGGTGATTTGTAGCGATTTGTTGGTGCAAATCAGGGTCTTCAAGGCTAGTCCAAGGCGATCAACAAGAAAGCATTCCAAAGAAATTGTTGTAAAGTTTTTTTTACTTTATTTTGTATATTTATCTCATATTTGCTTGTATTTGTTTCTTACTGTTGTAAGACTATTTGTACGAGGTTTATCCACCTCTGGATTTTTTCGAGAAGGAGTTATTTGTGATAGTGGTGTGTTGTTGCATCGCTAGGGCTCTTACGAGCCCAATCCATGGAGTAGGAACCATTCGGTTCAGAACCAAGTTACATCTTGTTTTGTGATTGTGATTGTATTTATTTTCATTGTATATTTTGTATTTCCGCTGTGTATTAACATTTTGTAGGAAGAACGACCGACTGATAATCCATCGACAAGCAAAAATGCTATTCACCCCCCCCTCTAGTGGTCACGAACATTCCTACACTTACCTCAATGTTCCATTTGATTATGGAACTCAATCTAGGTCTAGGAGAGCCAAGGTTACTAGGGAGGCAATCCCTAAGGCTAACCATGGAGTGTGCCTAGTGGCTAAGGTTTCAAGGAAACCTAGGGAGGCCACTAAGAAGGTTACAAGGGGAGTTACCCCTAGAGTTAACCTAGGCAAGACCCAAATGACCAAGGCTTCTAAGCCTAGGAGGGTATCTAGGGAAGTTATCCCTAGGGAATACCTAGTAAACCCAAGGAGCTACAATAGGTATTTGGTTCCTAAGAGTGTGATCCCTTCATGCTAAATGGGTTAGGTTGTGTCAACCTTGATTTGATGGGTAATTAACTCAACCATAGCAAAGTTGGCCCTTTAGGTCATTTTCAAGGTTATGTGATACCTTTGAAATAAGTTTGAATTTAAATCCTAAAATATTTTAGGATGTGTCAATATATTTTGAGAACTATGAAAAATTGATCAAATTGGCACAAACTAGGTTTAGAGGTCATGGTGTGTCATTTTGGGTTTTGGCACACTTAGGAGATAAGTAGTAATTTGGCAAAATGGACTTAATCCTATCAAATGGCAACTAATATTAAAATTTAGATATTGTTATGCCTTATATTTATTTGTCATGCTTTGATTGTCATATACCATGTCATGACATCATATTTCATCTTTATCATATAAATGTCATGATTATGTTTAGGTTATTTAATAGTGTCATGTTTATGTTTAGTGTTTAGGTGTATATCTTATGTCATGGCATCATGATTATTGACACTTGTTTTATTTATGTTATCATTTATTTAATAATCATTATTCATGCATTTAAGGTAATTAAAATTGATTTAAGAACAATGGCATGACTTGAAGTCCCATGTATAAGGGAATCAAGTAGTGTTGCCTTAGAAAAAGGCATGAGACCTTAGATTAGGTTGAATAAAACCCACATCTCACATCACAATGACATGAGTGTGTATCTATACACCTTGGACACATGTGAGATGCTAGGAAATGAGTTAAGTTCAAGGTGCATAGTTTTTGCATCTAGATGAACTCAAACTCATCTTATACTATGGATGAATCAAGAAGAAAGCTTATGTACAAGTCATGTGCATTAAGCCCATAGACCATGGTTCAATATAAGGTTTTAAAACTATTTCAAAATCATTTTGAAAAACCTTGGTGAAGTCTATCTTTTGATAGCAATCACCATTGTAGAAGATGATACAAAATAGCTCAAAAACATTGAAGTTATCAATGGTTTTGAATTTTGAGTCAATCTCTTATTTTAATGGGTATTTTATTTTCAAAATAATTTTCACTCATGATGATTGACTTAAGTATTATAGATATGATGTTTCATAATTTTTCAAATTACGTATAATTACTTATGATTTTTTGAATTCCAATTTTCTGAACCTGATTTCTGCATTTGTAGAAATCAGTCGACTGTCGCTTATGGCAGTCAACTTCTGACTATTAGAGTCAACTATCAGGCCTAATTTCGGGTAAACTGTAGGGATGTATACTGAAAAGTCTATCTTTTGTATGAACATCTTTATTTTGAAATAAGAATCATATTATCATTGTTTGCATATTTTTATGGTTATGCAATATTGTCTAATACTTTATATTGTAGATAACAAGGTGTGTGGTGTCACACGGGAGATCATGTTATTGGCTCCTTGAAAAGTATAAGTAAAGGCTCACAACTGAGATGACTTTCGACAAACCATCGGAATGGTTGTAGTGTGATTTGGTATTGGTTTGTCTTGACCATAGAATCACACTAGTGCACTTTGTGTGTATTGAGTAGGACCGACTTACAGGTGATTCGATTTATTGCTGACTACATAATCGAATCGGACCTCAGATATTATTTAGTACATGCTCTTAATCCCGATATAATAACGGGCACCTATACTTAGTACTCATCTCTTTGATTTACCAATGGACGAGATTTATAGATTAAATCGATAGGCTCGGTAAGTTGGGAGATGATATTATTTATATGGTGTGTCATTGATTATAGGAGGAAACCGTGTCCTATATATTAGGATGATGATGTCCCTTTGAGGAGCTCATAAGGTTCATCATGTAAACCCTGCAGGTGGACTTGGTCCGACATGATGAAAAGGTTGAGTGGTACTACTCAAGGAGTTAGATGTTGATTAATTAATGGTTAGTAAATTAATTAATCGATGGACATTCGAGATCTTAAACACGGGGAGAAAATGTACAAATAATATATGGAGCCCATATTATCATATGGGGGTTGGTGAGGTAGATCAATGATGATCCTTTAGTGGATTGGATTATCATTAGTGGATCGGACTTTATGTGGGCTTGATCCATGGGTGGCCAAGATCCAACTCCCCCTCATGGTCCCTAAAGTACTATATTAACACCTCATGAAGCTTAGATCCAATGGATAGAAACAAAACTCTAAGATCCATAGGTAGAGATTAAATCTCTAAGATCCGACGGTTGAGATTAAATCTCTAGATCCGACGGTTGAGATTAAATCCCTAGAACCAATGGAGGAGATTAATTCATGACTTATCCATAACTCTATAAAAGGAGGGCATGGGAGTTGGCAAGAACAACATCAAGAGAGCTAGGGTTTTTGGGCGGCAAGGGAGAGGAATCCTAGTGAAGATAGGATTAGGGTTAGGGTTTGGAAGCTAGGGCGGCACCAATTAAGGAAGGTGATTGCTTTCATCTTTCATCCTTCATTGGCCGGCGTCCAGTAGCCCTTCCAGCTTTTTTCCTGCCCTTGGCCAGTGCCAAAGCCCCTCCTCTCGTCTCCTTAGGTGGTGGAAACAAGATATAGGGCTTCCCTTGGTGTCTTGATTGTTTTCCATCATCTTCTCCTCCTTCTAGTTGGCCGGCGGCAAGGAGTTTATGTGTGTCATGCCCTGCCCTTTCCTACGGTCCGGAAGGGCGATCCGACGCGATCGTACATACATACATCGTACTACTTACAGCGAAAGACTACACATATCGTACTTCTTACAGCGGAAGACTTTAGACATATTTTTTTTCTTTTAAACATAAACATGCATCGTCATTTCATAGATACTTCTTCTTAACATAGAACATGCATCATTATTTCATAGACACTTCTTCTTAAACATAGGGCATGCATCATCAGTTCATAAGTACTTAGTTCAATTCATAAGCTAAATCATCTTAGGGAAAACATGCATAAATAACATAACAGATCTCCTCCACCATGCCACTACCACACACACTTTGCCCCTCCTACTGCTCCCTTTAGTTTATCCACCCTTTACCCTTATCTGCAGTACAAGGGAACATAAACTATAAGCACATAGGCTTAGTAAGATCTTGTCCTACTCACAAAACCTTACGTAAGCATAACATGACATAACATCATAACATAAGCTAACATAACATAAATGTATCAACATAGACATAAGCAGGCAATAACAAGTAGACATACAACATCGTAAGCAAGCATATAACATGTAAACACATATATAACATAGCAATCATAACATGTAAACATATATAACATAACAAACATAGCATGTAAACATAAATATCATAACCATCATAACATGCAAACATATATAACATAAACAACATAGCATGTAAACATATAAAACATAACAAACATAACATGTAGACATATATAACATAACAAACATAGCATGTAACCATATATGCAGGATTCTCTTTGAAAACATATATCATAGGTATTTGAACATAACTCTCAACATATTGGGCCCAACATTGTACCACATCATCATCATCATAGCGTGCATCCCTAAATAGACCCGAGGTAGCAAGTCTCGAACCTACTAGGTTACTAGGCCCGATCATAGTCCGTCGACCTAGGGGTCATCATCATAACATAGAAGCCCATCCTAGGCCTGATCTTAGTCCGTCGGCCTAGGGCATCTGGGAGCCAATCCCGTACTAGGTCCGTACTATGACCGTCGACCTAGGGGCAATCATAACATAGAAGCCCATCCTAGGCCCGATCCTAGTCCGTCGGCCTAGGGAAACTTAGGAGCCCATCCCTTTGGACCTTGTTAGGGTCTTGGTACAAGCCATCCAGAAGGTAAAATACATACATGCTGTTGGATCGATGAAGCGTCGCTAGAGGGGGGGGGGTGAATAGCGATCGAAAATCTTTCGTTCGTAATCGTTCGTTAAGGCACGAGTAAGCGAGTAAGCAGCGGAAAATAAAATGACACGTTTATTTTACTTGGTTCACAACCCAGCGGTTGCTACTCCAAGGCCCTATCGGTCCTAGACCGCGTACGGAGGGCAAAGCACTATAACGTCTCCTCCTCGTTGGAGGTAGGAGACAACGATCACAAAACCGAAATGATAAGGATGAGGCAACAAGCCTACCTCACCTTGTTACGAATAAAAAGAATACAATAAAAATAATTACTTGCTACTGCTGCTACCGACGAAGAGGATTGGAACTTGTCGTCGGCGTTCGTTATCACGGCGTTGAGCGGGAGCACTTGATGAATAACTTTGATATATTTTGGAGTGGAATCCTCCCCTCCTTTTATAGACTTTGGGCTCTGAAATTGTCTCCTATTTCTTTGGAACGGATCATGAATTTTTCTAAATTTTATCGCGAAGTGGCCGCGTCAAACGTTATCCGTTTTGACCTAGCACAAAGGCTGAATCGTCGCCATCAGTCGACTGATGCCTCTCATCCGATCGATGATACGATCGATGCATCTCATCACCCGATAATGATCGTCGCCTAATGTCCGGTATGATCACAGCTGGCCACTTCCCTGCAGTAAGAGATTAGCTCAGAAAATGATAAATACGACGGTTTCTAACCGTCCGATCTCGACCTAGACCTTCCACAGGAAGTCTTAGTCGAATCGTCGCCTACGGTCGTCCCCGTAAAGAGGATACGACCTTACAATCTCTCACTCACACGAGCTTACCTCGATAGTAGCTCTCGCTTCCGGCCTTCCACTCGATTCCTTCGGCTCCCTCCGAATTCACTCAAGTGTCGCCCGACCACCACGGCTTCCTCCGGGTGTCGCTAGCCTTCAGCTCCAGCTTTAGTACTTTTCTGCACACTTGATTTAGCTCGTGAGATAACAATATAAACTTAACTTTGTGTCTTTGCCATAATCAAAACACAGGTTCGATTATCTAGTGCCCCTGCACCAACAATCTCCCCCTTTTTGATCTATGGCAAACCAACACAAAGTTAAGGGAAATTAAAGCATAAAACACATATAGTAGATGATGAATGTCATTCCCAAAAACTCCCCCTTAACCAAAACTCCTCCTTAACCCTAGGTGAGTTTTGAAAGAGATACTTTAGTTTTCAAGAGCAAATTTTGTGTTAAACCAACACAAAGTTAAGGGAAATTAAAGCATAAAACACATATAGTAGATGATGAATGCCATTCCCAAAAACTCCCCCTTAACCAAAACTCCTCCTTAACCCTAGGTGAGTTTTGAAAGAGATACTTTAGTTTTCAAGAGCAAATTTTGTGTTTCAAAATGAAATTTTGTGTTACTCCCCCTTAACTTTTGCTCTTCTCCCCCTTTTGCCATAAATCAAAAAAGAGTGTTGGGGTTTTTGTATAAAATAGGGGTTTAAAACAATGTCGTTTATGAATGCATCTAGATAAATCAAATATGAGTCCAAGCATGCGTCTAGCAATAGTTAGATAGATTGGTTCGAGGTGTGTCCCTCTGCACCAATAATCTAAAGATTTATAATATAACCCTTAAGATTAGTTTGCTCTCCCCCTTAGTCAAATATATGAAGTATAAGAGATGTAGGGGGCGCTAAACTTTGGCCTCAGAGTTGTTAAGTACAATAGTTGAGAAAATAAGTAGTATTTTGAAGGGATTGTTTCAAGTATATTTCAATTATCCTTAACATCTCACCCATTCTATGTGTCTCATAATTTGTTCACCTTATATGTTTTGTGAGATGATTTTAAATTGATTAAAGATAGTCAACCTTGGGTTAGATTCAGATTTAACCTTTAGATCGTTAAGTAACTTTTCGAAAGCGGCTTCAGTGGTGCGAGGCACAGAGGCCTTCTTTGATCGGAACAACGACCACTTCCTTAGACAAAGCCAAATTCAAGAAAATATCACTTAAGTCACTTAGGGTTACTTCACTGGTCTAACTAGTTTAGGATCTGTGAGGTAGCTTCACTAGTTCCACTCGGTCAAGTGCACCAAGCTAGATCACTTATCTAGCTCGAATACACGAGACTTTGTCTCCTAACGTACTATCATCTCGCCGTCCACGATACTATATTATCAAGAGTTGACTAACTAGTTATTTATGAAAAGAGGCTCCCGAGGCTCAATCTTTTGAAGGATTTTAGTTGGTTATGTACGATTCTAAGTAAGTTCACAAGTTACGAAATTCTAAGCATGCAATGGTTTTGCTAAGTAGCGGGTATACTATTTTAGTGTTAGCTCCCCCTAGACCATTGAACCAATAAGGTCTATTCAAATAATGAACTTGATCTTGAGGAATCCAATACTTATTAGTCCTAATATGTGAATTTAATAAAACCTTTGGGACCCATGCTTGGACTCTTTGATGACTACGATTCGATAGACATATAAGACCTATTCGTAGTCTTTGACTTAAATCCGAGTCCGGCTTTGTTGTACATGGCTCTTTGGGTTCCAAGTAGTCGGTTAAGGTTCTTAGATCCCAACATGAACCTTTCCAACCTAGCCTCGACCTCTTGAACTTGGTCTTTCAAGAGAGAATTCTCCTTCTCAAGTTTTTCAATTTGGGTTGAGTTTCTCTCTTGAACTTGACTAGTTGAAGAGATTAGAGTAGCCTCTTGCTTGAGGGTTTCAACCTCCTCAAGTAACGACTCAACCCTAGACTCGGACTTAGTTAATTTCCTATTAGCGGTTTAATTTATGTAAAGTGTACTAATTAAAGAGAAATCAACCTTAACTTTCCCTTTTGGTCCGGCTTTGAGTTTTCTCTCGAAATAATCTTCGGGGTCGGAGTCGGAGTTGTAGTTGGACTGGGCTTCGGATTCTGACTCGGACTCCTCCGTTCTTGCCATGTAAGCTATGTCTTCTCTGTTGTCCCAAGTTGCATGGAAGGCTTTCCTTGCTCCCTTTTTCTTTTGGTTCTCATTCTTCAATTTCCTTCTTTCTTGTCGAACTATTCTCCGCACAATATTGACTATTATGGCCTCCTCTTCGGATTCGGATTCGTCTTTGGGTTCGAGTTCATCTACTTGCTCAGTAGGTGGCTTCCTTCTTTGTCCTGCAAGTAGAGCAATACCTCTCTCGGCCCGGACCACGTTAGTTTGCTCATGAAGTTCAAACTCGGAAAATAATTCATCTAACCTAAGTTTCGATAGGTCCTTAGAGACCTTGTAGGCATCGACCATGGATGCCCACAAGGTAGTCCTAGGAAATGAATTAAGAACGTACCTTAGTAGGTCACGGTTTTCGACCTTGTGTCCGATGGTGTGTAGGCCGTTGACAATGTCCTGGGCAGGCGTGTAGTTGCGTTGCCGTCTCGTGTTCCTGCATCTTGAGGTTATACAACTTATTGAAAAGAAGGTCACGTTTACATACCTTAGCATCGGACGTTCCTTCGTGTAGCTCGATTAATTTATTCCAAAGGTCTTTGGCGCTAATGAATGGTCCGATGCGGTTGAGTTCCTCCTTAGACAAGCCGCATTGCAATATTTGGGTTGCTCTTGCATCGGCTTCGATTTGCCTCTTGGTTGCATTTGTCCACTTGTTGAAATCCACGAGCTCTCCTTGATCATTGGTGGGTAAAGCAAAGCCGGTTTGGATTATTATCCAAGTCTCGACTTGTGTTTTCAAGAAACACTCCATCCGACCTTTCTAATAATGGAAATCATCTCCGTTAAAGAACGGAGGTCGGGTGGTGCTATACCCCTCAATGTGAGCCATTAAATATCTTGCAAAACACGAATAAAAACCAAAGAGAATTCCAAGACTTGGTCTTGGATTAGTAATCTTGAGGAAATAATAGAAAACAAACAGAAATAAATAAGGAGGATAAGAAACTAACAAAATTTGAAACTTACGACCTTGATGTCCCGAAGGGTACTAAACGTTGGATTTTGGGGCTGAAACAGCTTGTTACAGTAAACCCCCCGTAAGAAGTGTAGATCTTTCAGAGAGCTTCGATTTGGTGGGTAGATCGTTTCGTGAGTCCACTTGTAGCAAAAGTTATGCTCGTTTGATCGTGAGGTACTCCGAAGGCGATTAATACTTGCAAAAACACAACCAAAAACTATGTACCAAGACTTGGTCTTGGATTAGTAGTGCGGGAGAAAAAAAACCTAAGAAAGATACGAATCGAAAAATACGAAAAGAAAACCAAAACGTGCTAGATTGGTGGTTTCACCAAATCTTAGCGCCCCCGCTCTGATACCAATTGTTGGATCGATGAAGCGTCGCTAGAGGGGGGGGGTGAATAGCGATCGAAAATCTTTCGTTCGTAATCGTTTGTTAAGGCACGAGTAAGCGAGTAAGCAGCGGAAAATAAAATGACACGTTTATTTTACTTGGTTCACAACCCAGCGGTTGCTACTCCAAGGCCCTATCGGTCCTAGACCGCGTACGGAGGGCAAAGCACTATAACGTCTCCTCCTCGTTGGAGGTAGGAGACAACGATCACAAAACCGAAATGATAAGGATGAGGCAACAAGCCTACCTCACCTTGTTACGAATAAAAAGAATACAATAAAAATAATTACTTGCTACTGCTGCTACCGACGAAGAGGATTGGAACTTGTCGTCGCGTCGGCGTTATCACGGCGTTGGAGCGTTGGCGTTGTGGAGCACTTGATGAATAACTTTGATATATTTTGGAGTGGAATCCTCCCCTCCTTTTATAGACTTTGGGCTCTGAAATTGTCTCCTATTTCTTTGGAACGGATCATGAATTTTTCTAAATTTTATCGCGAAGTGGCGCGTCAACGTTATCCGCTTTTGACCTAGCACAAAGGTGAATCGTCGCCATCGATCGATCGATGCCTCTCATCGGATCGATGATACGATCGATGCATCTCATCACCCATCGATAAATGATCGCCCAATGTCCGGAATGATCGCCACCTGGCCACTTCCTGCGAAGAGATTAGCTCGGAAAATGATAAATACGACGGTTTCTAACGTCGATCTCGACCTAGACCTTCCACAGAAGTCTTAGTCGAGCCACGGTCGTCCGTAAAGAGGACACGACCTTACAATCTCTCACTCACACGAGCTTACCTCGATAGTAGCTCTCGCTTCCGGCCTTCCACTCGATTCCTTCGGCTCCCTCCGAATTCACTCAAGTGTCGCCCGACCACCACGGCTTCCTCCGGGTGTCGCTAGCCTTCAGCTCCAGCTTTAGTACTTTTCTGCACACTTGATTTAGCTCGTGAGATAACAATATAAACTTAACTTTGTGTCTTTGCCATAATCAAAACACAGGTTCGATTATCTAGTGCCCCTGCACCAACACATGCTTCTTATCATAACAAATCATATTTCATTTCATAAACATATCATATTTCATTTCATAAACCTATCATATTTCATTTCATAAACATATCATATTTCATTTTATAAACATATAATATTTCACTTCATAAACATATCATATTTCATTTCCTAAACATATCATATTTTATTTCATAAACATATAATATTTCACTTCATAAACATATCATATTTCATTTCCTAAACATATCATATTTCACTTCATGAACATATCATATTTCATTTCATAAACATATCATATTTCACTTCATAAACATATCATATTTCACTTCATAAACATATCATATTTCATTTCATAAACATATCATAAATATCACACACATATAGGGCATGGCATAAGGCATAAACATCATGAGCAAGTATACATGGAGTGACCTAAACTGCATGGAGCTCTATCAAAGTTTTAAACACCAAACAACTTATATATATGTATGGTCTACTAACCACATGTTAATTCTTTAACGTATAAAGCATGACATGGGACATGTTATCTTCTTCTATCATCAAACATGGCATGAACTCATTTCAAACCTAACCTAGAGCATGTTATCTTCATCTAGCATCATTTAACATCAAAAGTTATCATGAACTCACCTAAAACATGGCATAAAGAACACATTAGGGGTCTTGGCCGAATGGTTCAAAAGGGTTTCATGGATCAACCACTTAACCAAACTCATCTAAAAATCCCTCATCTTCATATTAATACAAGATATAGCACGAATCATCATGGTGAGCCGAAGTTATGGTCTTGGCAGAATGGTCCCTTGGGTTTTTGAGGTCAACCAATTAACCAAACTCATCTAGAAATCCCTCATGTTCATATTAATACAAGATATAGCATGGATCCTCATGGTGAGCCTAAGTTATGGTCTTGGCCGAATGGTCCCTTGGGTTTTTGAGGTCAACCACTTAACCAAACTCATCTAGAAATCCCTCATCTTCATATTAATACAAGATATAGCATGGATCCTCATGGTGAGCCCAAGTTATGGTCTTGGCCGAATGGTCCCTTGGGTTTTTGAGGTCAACCACTTAACCAAACTCATCTAGAAATCCCTCATCTTCATATTAATACAAGATATAGCATGGATCGCCATGGTGAGCCCTAGGTATGGTCTTGGCCGAATGGTCCTTTGGGTTTTTGAGGTCAACCACTCAACCAAACTCATCTAGAAATCCCTCATCTTCATATTAATACAAGATATAGCTTGGATCATCATGGTGAGCCCTAGTTATGGTCTTGGCCGAAAGTTTCTTGGGGCTTTTAGGGTTAAACTCTTAACCTAATCCATCTAGCATCCTATCATCATCATATTCATACAAGGTATGGCATGGATCTTAATTGAAAACTCAAGTAAAGGTCTTGTCCGAATGGTTCATGGAGAATTTAACATAACAACTTCAATCAAAAAGCTACTTGTATGCAGGTGAAGGGATACTTACATCCTTTGCTTTGCGTTTTGGTTGGAAGATAACCTAAGGGAAGCAAACCTAGCCTTGTTCTTGCTTGGATGAATTTCGGACAAAGGATGAGAAGGGGGAGCTTTAGGGTTCGGTGAAGAAGAAGAAGAGAAGGAGAAGATGTCAAGTTTGCTTCCTCATGTCTCCTCATTCCCCTATTTATTCACTTGAAGTGTCCCTTAGCCTCCCTTACCCTTAACTATCACTTCCCATATTCCCCTAATAGTACAACCCTACTGGGCTTTTGGTTATTGGATGCATCTTTAGGGCTTGGCTATCTCTAGAGGTTTGGGGTTCAATTCCTAGGCCTTGCATCCTTTTTGGCTCATTTTCTTTTATTTTTGAAAGGGCCCACATAAAGCCCATCATAATCAACCAAAAATTCTTGTAAAATTGCTAGAAATTTTATGGGTGTTACAATCCTTCATACCTTTTAAATGTTTCATCCTCGAAACTTAGAACAATTCTGGGTACTTCTGTTTCATGTCCTCCTCGCGTTCCCAGGTAGCTTCTTCGTACCGTTGATTTTGCCACAGGACTTTACTAAGGGCACCTCTTTGTTCCTTAGTCACTTGACTTCTCGGTCGAGTATCTGGATAGGCCGACTTTCATAACTCAGGTCCTCTTGAACTTGCAATGTTTGTGGCTCGATCATTTGGTCCGCACTGGAAATGCACTTCCTGAGCATTGAAACATGGAACACGTTGTGGATAGCTGACATCTCTTGAGGCAGCTCCAGCTTGTAAGCTACCTTGCTAACTCTCTTCAATATCGGATACGGTCCCACATAGCGTGGACTCAGCTTACCCTTCCTTCCGAATCTCATCACTCCCTTCATAGGGGCCACCTTGAGGAATACCAGGTCCCCGACTTTGAATTCTAACGGTCTACGCCGCATATCTGCATAGCTCTTTTGTCAGCTCTGAATAGTTTCAATTCTTTGACGGATGTTCTGGATAGCTCGGGTGGTGTCGTAAATGAAGTTTGTCTGGAGTCCCATCCCTTTCTTTTCACCACCCTCGTACCAGCATATAGGAGATCTACATTTCCTCCCATATAGAGCCTCGTAGGGTGTCATTCCAATAGTAGCTTGGTAGCTATTGTTGTAGGTGAATTCTACCAAGCATAAGTATCGACACCAGCTACCTTTGAAATCCAGTATGGCTCGTAAGCATATCCTCCAAGATGCTTGATTTACTATTTGTCATTCGTCATGCGAGGATGGAAAGGCGGTATTGAACAATAACCGTGCGAGTGCCTTCTGAACACACTCCCAGAAATGGGAAATAAAATGAGCATCTCTGTCATAAATGATGGTCTTAGGAATCCCATGTAATCTGATAATTTCCTTAGCATATAATTGAGCCAGTTGCTCAGTCGAATAGGTCATCTTGATTGCTAAGATGTGGGCAGACTTCATCAATCGGTCCACAATTACCCATATAGCATCATATCCGTTTGTCGTCTTGGCCAATCCTGAGATGAAATCCATAGAAATAACTTCCCACTTCCATTCTGGAATCTGGATTGGCTATAGTGTTCCTCCAGGTCTCTGGTGTTCTGCTTTAACCCTCTGGCAGGTCAGGCAGGTACTGACATACTAAGCCACATCTCTTTTCATTCCGAACCACTAGAATTTTCTTTTCAGGTCTTAGTACATCTTGGTGGTTCTAGGATGCATCGCATAAGGAGTTCCGTGAGCTTCCTCAAATATCTTCTTCCGTAACTCTGGATCATCGGGAATACACAAGCGATCCCTGAGGTAGAGTACTCCACTATCAGAGATACGAAACCCATCGTCCTTTCCTTCTACGACCTCTTGCTTGATCCTCTGAATGCTTGGGTCACGGGCTTGTTTTTCCAATATATCCTCGAACAGCGTCGGTGCTATCGTCATGGTCGAGAGCTGTCCGGAAATGATTTCAACCCCGTAACGCATAATCTCCTTTTCTAAGGGCCCTGATAGAGACATCAAGGTGGCGCAGGACTTCCTGCAGAGTGCATCAACCACCTTGTTTGCTTTTCCCGGATGGTAGAAGATCTCGCATTCATAATCCTTGACGAGCTTGAGCCATCTGCATTGTCTCATGTTCAGGTCCTTCTGTGTGAAGAAATATTTTAGACTCTGGTGGTCTGTATAAATCCTACACTGAGCTCCATATAGATAATGCCTCCATGTTTTGAGAGCAAAGACCACGGCCGCTTGCTCTAAATCGTGGGTGGGATAATTCCTTTCATGTTCCTTGAGTTGCCTAGAGGCGTAGGCAATAACCTTGCCATTCTGCATGAGTGCGGACTCGAGTCCCAACTTGGAAGCGTCATTTGTACATGTCGAAGCCTTCATTCTTGTCAGGAAGAGCAGGATTGGGCGCTGGTCGGGCCTCCTTTTCAATTCTGTGAAACTCCTCTCGTAGGCGTCCGTCCATTCATATTTCTTGTTCTTTCTGGTGAGGACTGTCATAGGGGCTGCAATCCTAGAGAAGTTCTCTACAAACTTCCTATAGTAGCTTGCTAGCCCAAGAAAGCTTCTGATCTCGCTGGAATTCTTTGGTCGGTTCTAGTTACTCACGGCTTCAATCTTTATTGGGTCTACCATCACTCCGTGCTTGGATATAACATGACCCAAAAATGATACTTGTTCGAGCCAGAACTCGCATTTGGAGAACTTTACATACATCTACTTTTCCCGAAGAATCTGTAATACCACATTCAGGTGTTCTGCGTGCTCTTCTGGGGTTCTCGAATATATCAGTATGTCGTCGATGAAAATGATTATAAATTTATCGAGAAATGCCGAGAATACCCTGTTGGTGCAATCGGCCCAAGTCACGATTGACCAGGACTCGAGTTTGACTCGAGTGATGTTTTGATGTTTCGACAAAAACATATGACAATGTAATTGTCATGGGAAAGTCCAAGTCTTGAGTACTTGGCATGGGAAGTCCATGTGGGACACTTGACATTTGGTAAAGTCCAAGCATGGTTCTTGGCAATGTAAAAGTCCAACATGGGTTGGCAAGGGAAAGTCCAAGCATGGTCTTTGTTGGTGCAATCGGCCCAGCAGTACCTTGATGGTATTTTGATGATAGACAAAACTCATGACATGGGATTGTCATGGGAAAGTCCAACATGGTGTTGGCATGGAAAATCCAAGCATGGAGCTTGGTGTGGGAAAGTCCAACATGGGGTTGGCATGGAAAATCCAAGCATGGAGCTTGGTGTGGAAGTCCAAGGGTGAAGCCTTGGCATGGAAAAGTCCAAAGCATTGTGAAGCCGTACGCTTGGTGCTTGGCATGGGAAATCCAAAGCATTGCGAAGTCGTGCGCTTGGTGCTTGGTGAGAAATGCATTGCGAAGCCGTGTGCTTGGTGCACTTGGGAAGTCTTGAGAACTTGGCAAGTTAACTAGGCTCGGGGTCCTTGAGTCGGTGAAGGATGGCATTGCAAAGCCATGCGCTTGGTGCATCCGAGGGACCGTCGGACGGGGAGCGAATGGAGTGAGCCCAAAGGGAAGCATACTTCTAGGGCATGAGACGCGAAGGATGGCATTGCGAAGCCGTGCGCTTGGCGCATCCGAGGGACGTAGGCCGAGGGAAGAAAGCTTTGGTGGGGAACTTTATGAGGGATAAGGTGGACTTGGCCAAGTGGCTAAGACTGGGTGTCGGAGGCTCAAACTTGATGTTTGAGGGTTTACCCGACAGTCGGATGCTCAAACAACTTGGTGTTTGAGGTTTTGCCCGATGTCAGTCGACTGGCATTGGTGCCGGTTCGACTGGTCCAAGTCGACTAGAGTTCGACTGGTGTAAGGCTAGGGTTTTGCTTGTGCGATCGCCATGGATCGCTGATCGGTCGAGTCGAATCGACCGTCGGCTAGGGATGGCAATCGGTGATGGGAGTGTCGCGAGCACAACGCTCCATAGCTGGCGTCCGATTGGGTCACCGATCGATGATGGCATCATCAGTCGACTGGTAGGTGGTCCGTTGGAACTTGACCGACGTGGATCTGGCCGTTGTGAGACAACGCATGCTACGAGGGCCGATCGGTGCCTTTTTGGCGATCGCGCTAGCGCGAAAATAGCTTGATGCAGGTTATAAATGGAGCACGAGTTGAAAGATTTTGCCAAGTCTTTTGTGGAGCTATTGGAGGGGAATTGCTGCTGCATTCCAGTCCTTCAAGAGCCAATCAAAGCAAGCAACAAGCAAAGCGATCAAAGCAATCGGTGAAAGTTTTCTTTTGTATTGTATTTGTGTATTTGCTTGTATTTCTATATTACATTGTAATTGCTTGTGAGAGGTTTCTCCACCTCCGACGTGTTGTCGAGAAGGAGTGTTATAGTTAGTGTCGTACGCATAACTAGAGCTTGAGGAGCTCACCCGTGGAGTAGGAACCATTTGGTTCCGAACCACGTATATGCTTGTGTATTGATTGTGCTTGTGTTGTTGTTATTTCTATTGTTATTCCGCTACGTATATTAACGACAATTATAGACGAGCACACGAGAACGAACGATTTACGACATCCAACGAACAAGGGCTATTCACCCCCCTCTAGCCGGCCGTACCGATCTCCTACAAGTGGTATCAGAGCCGAGGTCGCTCTTCAAGGACTAACCGCCGCGAGAGCACTACAAATGGCCGGCTTCATCCTACCACCAAAGTTCGAAGGAGATTTCCTATGGTGGAGAAGAAAAATGGAGGTATATCTAGAAACCGATTTTGATTTTATGCTAGTAGTAGAAAACGGTTTCAAATTGCCTAGGGATGAAAGAAATAGGCAAATTGAGAAGTCAAGGTGGACCCAAGACCAAATGAAGGAGTTCAAGACAAATCTCGAGGTAATAAAACTACTTAGTGATTTGTTACCTAATCATATTTGGTCTAGATTGGGTGACTATAGGGATGCAAAGGAATTATGGGAGAAAATAATGAAACTCCAAGAAAATTCCCAACCGGCACAAGTAGAGGAGAATGCCGAAGAAGAAGCACCCACAACATTTGAAGATGTTGATGATTTGGTGGAGACCTCCACCTCTAGCATTGAGGGTGAGGAAAGGCAATCTTCCATCCCGGAGCAAGAACAAGAAGCATCCACATCCGGGAGAAGTGAAGATCATGAAGAGGCCTCCATCACCTCCCTAGGTAACTCAAGTGTCATTATTTTAAATAAAAATCACATAATATGCTTTGAGTGTAGGGAGAAAGGGCACTACAAGAGTAAATGCCCTAAATTGGCTAAGAAGAAGGCATCGACACCAAAAGTCAACCCAAAGTCAAACAATGCCGGTGTTCCCAAAATCAAGAGCAAAGAGCACATTGTGTGCTTTAAATGCAACCAAAAGGGACACTATCGAAGCCAATGCCCTAGGGGGAGGAAGAAAGGGTAAGAAGGTGCAATTCATGGACGGGGAGCTCCTAAAGCTAACCCTAAGGTACATTTAGTTAATGCACCTTTAATTCCTAAAGTCAAAAAGCATGCTAAAAATTATTTTAGTTCTCTTGCTATTATCAATGAAAAGCATGCTAGGAGAAACAATAAGGTTTATTGCTTAGGTGCTAAGCATGTTAGTTTCTCTAAGGACAAACCTAGGACCCAAAACACTAGACCTATCCTACCTAGGGAATCAATTAGGAGAATTGAAGAGAATTTGGCATTAATCCTAAGAAATCTAGGCATATGCCTAAGAAGAAGAACATTTTCCCAAAACCTAATGAAAATTCAAAATGGGAAAATTAGAGCTAGAGAACCAAGTCTTGAGGTCAAGACTTGAGAGAATGGAGAAAGCTCTTAGAATCATAGAAAATTCAATTCTAGGGTCAAATGTCCAAAAGTCAAGACCTAAGGTTCAAAAACGGTCTAAGGGCAAGGAAGGTTTGGGTGACAAACCTAAGCCCAAGAAGACTTATCATAATGTTCCATTTAATTATGGAACTATTTCTAGGTCTAGGAAAACCAAGGCTAATAGGGAAGTCATCCCTAAGTCTAGCCATGGTATGTGTTTAGTGGCTAACACCTCAAAGAAATCAAATGTAGCCACTAAGAAGGTCAATGGAGGAGTCACCTCTAGAGTTGACCTAGGAAAGACCCAAAAGACTATGGCTTCAAAGCCAAAAAGGGTCATTAGGAAGGTATCTAGGGAATTTATCCCTAGGGAATACCTTGTTAACCCAAGGAGCTCCAATAGATATTGGGTTCCTAAGAGCGTGATCGATTCACGCTAAATGGGTTATGGTGTGTCAACCCTAAGTGGATGGGTAGTTAACCTAACCATAGTAGAGTTGACACATTAGGGTGTGCCAATATGGTTTAAGAAGTTAAAAAATGATTTAATTTGGCACAATTAGGTCATAGAGGTATTGGTGTGCCATTTTGGGTTTTTGGCACACTAGGGAAATGAATGGCAATAAAGCAAAATAGAATTAATCCCTAAAAATGACAAATTGATTTTCACACTTAGGTATTCTATACCTTAGTATATTTTACTTGCCATGTTTTGTTTGCCATGCCATATCATGACATCATTTTCATTTTTATCTATAAAATGTCATGATCATGTTTAGATTTATGTTTAGATGTCATGTATGCTTAAGTTTCATTCACATGCCATGACATCATGATATTGGCATATGTTTTTATCTATATCATATCTATGCCATAATCATATCATGCATGAATTAAAATGGAGTTAAGGACTATGGCATGATTTGATGGGAATCAAATAATATTGCCTAGAAATATGCATGAGACCATTTTTAAAGAACAAAAACCCACATCTCACTAGATTAATTGCCTTGAATGTGTTTTTACACATCTAGATATAAGTGAGATGTTTAAGGAAAAGAAATTAAAGGTTTTGAAAACTTTTTGAAAACATTTTGAAAAACCTTGGTGAAGCCTATCTTTTGATAGCTATCACCATTGAACAAAGAGGGCTCTTTATTGAAGCTTTTCTAAACTTTTGAACTTTGTATCAATCTCCTAATTTAGTGGGTAAAATAATTTTCCAATATTTTTCACCCATAGTGTTTAGGATAAGTATTATACGTATGCATTTTCAAGATTTTTAAAATTATGTATATTTACTTATGGATTTTTAAATCCATTTCGAAATCTGAAAATCAAATGCAGTTCAATCGATCGCCATGGATTGGCGATCGATGAGGGTGGCGTAAGATTTCGATTTCAATGATTGCCCAAGCTGATTTCGGGTAAATCTTGTTGGTTAGGCCTATGTTCAGCTATGTTTTGGTCCCCTCACCACTTCTAACCCTAGGATATGCTTGGGAGAGCATTAGAGAGGGTGGAAATCCATTGGATATGGATTAGGAGTTGGATTGAGGGTGAGTATCAATTTTAAGGTGGAAGAGAGTTCATTGTTGAACTTTGCCTTAATTTTGATTTGGTTTAATGTTCCTATTGGCTTAGGGACTCTCCAAGGACATTGTTGGTGCAATGGTCAAGGGGGAGCAAGCCTCTAGGGGGAGGTATCCATCATGGGAAGATGGATGTGTATTTCCTCATGGGAGGAAAATTGGGTTGCCTCTCTTTGAGTGATATGGGATCACTAGAAAGATTGTAGGCATGTGTTCCTCCAAGGGAGAGATTGCAAGATCTCATTGGGATATGAGACATTGATACCCTTGGGGAGGACCTTTTTGATGTAATGTCAAAAAGGGGGAGAAGTTACCAAGTTACCAATTAGGGTTCGTTGGAATTCTCATTGGGATATGAGAATTGCCAATATGGGAGAATTGGTAGACTTGAGATGGTAGTTTTGTCAATCATCAAAAAGGGGGAGATTGTTGGTGCAATCGGCC
Organism: Wurfbainia villosa; assembly: GCA_025175895.1. NCBI lineage: Eukaryota > Viridiplantae > Streptophyta > Magnoliopsida > Zingiberales > Zingiberaceae > Wurfbainia > Wurfbainia villosa. The sequence goes on along the minus strand of CM045990.1, from coordinate 31,942,985 downwards.
CAGCAGTACCTTGATGGTATTTTGATGATAGACAAAACTCATGATATGGGATTGTCATGGGAAAGTCCAACATGGTGTTGGCATGGAAAATCCAAGCATGGAGCTTGGTGTGGGAAAGTCCAACATGGGGTTGGCATGGAAAATCCAAGCATGGAGCTTGGTGTGGAAGTCCAAGGGGGAAGCCTTGGCATGGGAAAGTCCAAAGCATTGCGGCCGGCGGTGCTTGGCATGGGAAATCCAAAGCATTGCGAAGCCGTGCGCTTGGTGCTTGGTGAGAAATGCATTGCGAAGCCGTGCGCTTGGTGCATTTGGGAAGTCTTGAGAACTTGGCAAGTTCACTAGGCTCGGGGTCCTTGAGTCGGTGAAGGATGGCATTGCGAAGCTGTGCGCTTGGTGCATCCGAGGGACCGCTGGACGGGGAGCGAATGGAGTGATCCCAAAGGGAAGCATACTTCTAGGGCATGAGACACAAAGGATGGCGTTGCGAAGCCGTGCGCTTGGCGCATCGGAGGGACGTCGGCCGAGGGAAGAGAGCTTTGGTGGGGAACTCCATGAGGGATAAGGTGGACTTGGCCAAGTGGCTAAGACTGGGTGTCGGAGGCTCAAACTTGATGTTTGAGGGTTTACCCAACGGTCGGATGCTCAAATAACTTGGTGTTTGAGGTTTTGCCCGATGTCAGTCGACTGGCATAGGTGTCGGTTTGACTGGTCCAAGTCGACTAGAGTTCGACTGGTGTAAGGCTAGGGTTTTGTGCTTAGCGCGCCATGGATCGGCAATGAAGTCGGCGGATTGACGCCGAGGATGACGATCGGTGATGGGAGTGTCGCGAGCAGAGAATGCTCCGTGAGCCGGGCGATCGACTCTTGAGTCACCGATCGGTCGATGGGCATCATCGATCGGCGGTAGGTGATCCGTTGGAACTTGTCCGACGTAGATCTGGCCATTGTGAGACAACGGCTACATGCGATCGTGGTGCCTTTTAGCGATCGCTATCTTGAAAACAGCTTGATGCAGGTTATAAATGGAGCACGAGTTGGAGGATTTTGCCAAGTCTTTTGTGGAGCTATTGGAGGGAAATTGCTGCTGCATTCCAGTCCTTCAAGAGCCAATCAAAGCAAGCAACAAGCAAAGCGATCAAAGCAATCGGTGAAAGTTTTCTTTTGTATTGTATTTGTGTATTTGCTTGTATTTCTATATTACATTGTAATTGCTTGTGAGAGGTTTCTCCACCTCCGACGTGTTGTCGAGAAGGAGTGTTATAGTTAGTGTCGTGAGCATAACTAGAGCTCGAGGAGCTCACCCGTGGAGTAGGAACCATTTGGTTCTGAACCACGTATATGCTTGTGTATTGATTGTGCTTGTGTTGTTGTTATTTCTATTGTTATTCCGCTGTGTATATTAACGACAATTGTAGACGAGCACACGAGAACGAACGAATTACGACATCCAACAAACGAGGGCTATTCACCCCCCTCTAGCCGGCCGTACCGATCTCCTACAGTCTTGGCATTTGAGAAGTCCAACATGGGTTGGCAAGGGAAAGTCCATGCTTGAGTCTTGGCATGAGAAGTCCAAGCGGGAGTCTTGGCAGCATAAGTCCAATGGTTGGCGGCGTAAAGTCCAAGCGGAGTCTTGGCGACGTAAGTCCAATGTGCCTTAGCAGTGTAGACAACGTTAGCATGACATAGCCGATGGAAGCACCTAAAGGCTAGTGCGATGGTTGAACAAGTCATGGATGACTTGGAGGGATCCGAGAGACGTGAGGCTGATGGAGGTGGCTAGAAGGCTTAGGTCTAGGCTAAGGGTGGTATAGCAAGTATGGGGGAACCATACTTAGGCTAAAACCTCATGTTTGAGGTGTGCCAGTCGACTGGTGCCATGTGGCAGTCGACTGGACCGAGTCAACTAGGGTTTGACTGTGGTTGTGGCCTAGCAGTCGACTGCCAGAAGTGGTCAGTCGACTGATGGCTCGAGCAGTCGACTGATCGTGTGATCAGTCGACTGGTGCTCGAGAAATTGGCCATAGAATGGAGTCGAGACTCGACTGGTCGAGTGAGGACTCCATCAGTCGACTGATGGGTATGATCAGTTGACTGATGGTAGATCCGTTGGACTTATCCAACGTGGATCTAGCCGTTGTCTCACGGCAACAGTGGCATCAGTCGACTGATGGTCCCGATCAGTCGACTGATCGACTTTTTCCAGCACAGGTTAAAGCTTTATAAGGAGCTCATGATGGAGGAAAATGGTATGGTTCTTTGAGGCGATTTGGGGCGAGTTGCTGCTGCAATTCAGGGTCTCAAAGGGCTACTCGATCAACCAAGTGATCAAGCATTCAAAGAGCATTTGTAAAGTGTTTTCTTTACTTGTATTGCTTTGTATTTCATTATAGTGCTTGTATTCATCTTGTATTACTGTTGTATACATTGTACGAGGTTTCTCCACCTCTAGATTGTTCCGAGAAGGAGTTATTTTATAGTGGTGTGTGATTGGCATCACTAGGGCTCGTTTGAGCCCGATCCATGGAGTAGAAACCGTGCGGTTTCGAACCACGTTATATGATCGTGTTGTGATTGTGTGTCTTGTTATATTTATTTGTTATTACCATTCCGCTGTGCTAACAAGATTGTAGACGATCAAACGCGAAATAATTCCATCATCATACGGAATACGCTATTCACCCCCCCTCTAGCTTCCAAACGATCCCCAACAAGTGGTATCAGAGCCCGGGGCTCTTCTACGGACTAACTGCCGGGAGCTAGGACAAAGAAGCTAGAGGGTGAAGATGGAAGAATAATTGGGATGGAATATTAACACACCGATCCCTTACTCCTTCTATGGATAAGAAGGGTTTAAGCAATGGAAGTCAAGAATTGAAGACTTCCTAATGATGAGGGACTTCGAAGAATGGTCTATCTTAATGGAAGGATATAGCTATCCAAGAGGACTAAAAGGTGGATTCCTCAAGAAAAAGAGATGGACCGAAGAGCAAGTCCAAGCCTTCGAAAAGAATGAGAAGGTGATGAAGTTGTTAATTGATTTAATACCTAACAATATCTTATGTATGTTAGGTAATTATGTAGATGCAAACGAGCTATGCAGCCAAGTGGCCAAGCTCCATGAAAGCCCATCAATGGTCCAAGAGGAAGAGACCGAAGAGGCTAATACATCACCCTCACAAGGAAGTGAGGACTTGGAGGTTGAGAGATCATCAACATCCAAAGAGGAAGAGGAAGTAGAATCCGAAGTTGATAGGGAGTCAATTTCCGGGTTGGTGGAGAAAGTGGAAGAAGCATCCACTTCTAGGATTGAGGAGGAGATTAGAGTTTCCTCAACACCGGAGCATCAAGAAGAAGCTTCTACATCCAGTCAAGATGAAGAAGTGTCAATTCCGAACTCCATCACTAACCTAGGTAACTCAAACACTCTAATTTCAAATAAAAATAATATTATGTGTTTTGAGTGTAGGGAATTTGGGCACTATAAGAGCAAGTGCCCAAAGAAGATTAGGAAAGCTCCACCAGCACCAAAAGTCAAGGATGCCGGTTCCCCAACACCTAAAGGCAAGGAGCACATCATATGCTTCAAGTGCAATTCAAAGGGGCATTATCGGAGTCAATGCCCTAGGGGGAAGAAGAAGGGGCAAGGAGGAGTATCACAAGTAGGGGGAGCTTCTATAGCTAACCCTAAGGTATATTTTAATAATGCACCTTCCAAATTTAAAAGTCAAAAGCATGCTAGAAATTTTAATTCTCTTGCAATTCACCGTGAAAAGCATGCTAGAGATAAATATATTTGTTTATGAGCTAAAAGCGTTAACTTCAAAAGTAAGGAGAAATTTGGGACTAATGTCCCTAAAAACAATTTATCTAAGGATAAACCTAGGTCAAATAACTCTAGAAAAATTTTACCTAGGGAGACCATTAGAAAGGTGCAAGAGCACCTAGGTTTCAATCCTAAATGGACTAGGCATATGCCTAAGAAGTCAAATGCCCAAAAACTTAATCAAAAATCAATTGGGCAATTAGAGGTTGAAAATCAAGCCTTGAGGTCAAGGCTTGAAAAACTAGAAAAGACCCTTAGGAATATACAAAACCAATTTAAAGGGTCAAATGATCAAAAGTCTAGGTCCAAATCTCAAAGTCAACACTTAGGACATAAGAGTCAAAAGTCAACTAAAGGCAAGCAAGGTTTGGGTCACAAACCTAAGGCCAAGGTGACTTTCCATAGTGTTCCATTAGATTATGGAACACTAACTAGGTCTAGGAAGACCAAGGTCAATAGGGAGGTTATCCCTAGAGTTGACCAAAGGGTGTGCCTAGTGGCTAGGATTTCTAGGAAACCTAGGGTGGCCACTAAGAAGGTTGCAAGGGGAGTTACCCCTAGAGTCAACCTAGGTAAGACCCAAATGACCAAGGCTAACAAGCCTAGGAGGGTCATTAGGAAGGTATCTAGGGAGGTTATCCCTAAGGAATACCTAATTAACCCTAGGAGCTCAAATCGGTTTTGGGTTCCTAAGAGCGTGATTGATTCACGCTAGGTGGGTTTAGGATGTGCCAACCTTGAGTGGATGGGTAGTTAACTCAACCATGATAAAGGTTGCATTTTAGGTTAATTTCAAGGTTATGGATACCTTGGAAATAGTGTTGAATTATAATCCTAAAAGATTTTAGGATGTGCCAATATTAGTTATGAAGTTTGATAAAATGATCAAATTGGCACAATTAGGGTTTAGAGTGTTAGTGTGTCATTTTGGGTTTTTGGCACACTAGGGAGAAAAGTAATAATATGGCAAAATATACTCAATTATTTCAAATGGCAACAAATATTAAAATTTAGGTATTACTATACCTATATATACATGTGCCATGCCTTGATTGTCATATGCCATGTCATGACATCATGTTTACTTTTAATCATTTTATATGTCATGATTATGCTTAGGTTAAATGTCATGTGCTTTAGTTTTATATCATATGCCATGACATCATGATTATGAGCATGTTCTTATTGATATCATTATTAATGCCATAATTATTCATGCATTTAAGAAAATTTCGATTGAAATTGATTTAAGGACTATAGCATGACTTGGAGTCCCATTCATAAGGGAATAAAGTAGGGTTGCTTTAGAAAATGCATGAAACCCTAGTGTAAATGAACCAAAACCCACATCTCACATCCAATTGACATGTATATGTATTTATTGTTGGGGATCGATTGGCCGGCTAGAGGGGGGTGAATAGCCCTCGTTCGTTGGATGTCGTATTTTGCTCGTCTACGAAAACGTTAGCGCAAGCGGAAGCAATAAACTAAGACAAGCAAATAGAAATAAAACAAAGACAATACAAACACCGAGATGTAACGTGGTTCACGGCTACGCCGCTAATCCACGGTCCGATTCGTCCACGGTGAATCACTCCGCAATCTATCCACTAGATCTCTCCTTTGCACAAAGCTAGGTGGAGGTAACCTCTTTACAACAACACTCCTCTTACAAATATAATGAAAATAAGCTTGGGTAAGAGGATGGAAAGCTTTAGGGAATTTTGGGAGAGTGTTAGAGTGTAAGCATTAGCCTCCCAAAGCCTTACCCCCTTCCTTTTTATAGAGGAAGAGGGTTTCTTCCGTTGACCACGAGGATCGAGCGGTGATGGCACCCATCGGTCGGCCCGGTGCTCTCGCCGATTGCCCAATAACGGCCACTTTCCACGTTGGATACTATCCGCGATGCGCATCGATCGGTGATGGCACCATCGATCGGCCCGGTGCTCGATCGGTCGAGTGCCCGATCGTCGACTCCATTACGTACCCGTGCGGTGCCATCGATCGACTTCCATTCACTTTGTCGATCATTGCTCGACATCGATCGTTGCCGATCCATGGCGATCGTATAACACTTGGCCGGTCTTATACGGTCGATCGACCCATCGACTCGGGCGATCATTGCCATGACATAGCGGTCGGTAGTGTCGAAAACTCATCCACTTGGCGAATGGCCAGATTTCACCTAAACTACCCTTCCCGGGTTACAATCGCTCACTCTCATCCCTCGGAGTCCCTCGCCTTTGAAGTTCTCTTCGTTCGCGGCCACGTCCCTCGGCAGCATCAGGCGCACGGCTCTGCAATGCTCCTTCGCGTCTCTTGCCTTGAAGTCTACTTCCTCCGACTTCACTCCAAGCTCCTCGTCCGGCGGTCCCTCGGATGCTCCAAGCGCACGACTTCCGCAAAGCTATCCTTCACCGACTCAAGGCACGAGTCATGAGATGTGAAACTCGCCATGGCTCCATGTGTGAATTACTAAGTCCTGCACGACTTCAACGCACATATCAAATCACACATTAAACTAACTTAAACCCTTTGCCACACCATCAAAACCATATTACGACAAGAGATTGCCCTAACAATCTCCCCCTTTTTGATGTGTGGCAATCCGTTTAAGTTAGGTAAAAATATTTGATATAAATTTTAAGGAAAGAAAGCATGTAAACATAATCATGATATAGCAACATGCAACTCCCCCTTAATCCATGAAACTCTCTATGTAAATTTCTCCCTATCATAAATTTCTCCCCATTTTATAATTAACTTAAACATAATATTTTCTCCCCCTTTGACACCATCAAAAAGATTATCACTAAGTTAAGAACACATGGCATCAAGTCTAATAGAAAGAAGATACCACAAGTTGATTTAAAATTTGGAATTCAGCCTTTACTTGTCTGATATTCAGGCCATCAGTCGACTGGTTCAGATACCAGTCGACTGGCACGTGAATTTTGAGATTTTCTGATTTTCAGACCGAATTTCAGAAATGCATTAAAAATTTTAGAAAATTCAAAAAATCATTAAATTTGGGGAATACATTTCTTTTAAGTATATCTATCAGTGAAAAATATGTTTTCATAAAAAAATCATTATATTTCCACCTATTTGCCAAAAATCCAAAAGCTTTAAAAACTACTAGGTTTTTGATCATAAGAGTATCCATTTTAACACCTAGTCTTTCATCCAATTGTTTCAAAACATGAATACATATATTTTAAAGTAAGAAATTGTTTTGAAAACATATGAAATATCCAACCATGATCTTTGGGCAATATGTCTATGAATTAAACATAAGCCTTCCCCATGATTGGTCTATTATTGCTATTTTAATACTTTAAATGACCATCTAAATGCCATAGGCATTAGTGAACATTTGTATCATCCTAACATCTCACTCATGCTAAGTTTTCAATCAAGGTAGCCTATGGTGAGTGTGAGATGCATCCTAGGGGGTATTTGTATATACTTAACCAATATGTTCACGCAATTCTATCATGGTTAAGTGTCAACCTAATAATCCTCATGATCATAAAGACATATATGAATGAATTTTACACTATGATCATGAAATACATGTTTTCATCAAATTATAATCATGCATTAGGTATTATATGATGATAAGCATGATTAAACCTATTTCTTATGATAACGTGCCAAATTTCAAAAACATAAATCATGATTGTAAATATACATAGAAATTACATCAATCATCATGATTTAAGCATTATTATCTATTTATGGGTACGTTATCATCACCCAACACTATAAAAAAAAAAGATGTTGTTCCGTCATCCTAAGTCAACCAAAATATGATATAGGTTAGGTCCATGTGGTTGACTACCCTAGGGTTATTCTAACCCTTAAGGATGGATTTTGGAACCCAAAATAAGTTCTTTCCTATTGGGTTCACTAGATATTCCTTGGGGATCCATTTTCTAGCAATTACTTTCTTTTTATCTTGTCCCCTAGCTATTAGGCATTTGTAGGCATTTTTATTTTTCTTTTCCTTATATCCTAGGCCTTTTTTGTTAAAACTTGCTCTTTGGCTCCCTATAATCATATTTAATGTGTTGGAGCCAATAGTGAATTTTTCTAGGGCTTTAGTTAAATAATCTACCTTTTCTCTTAAAGCCCTATTTTCTTCTATGCATGCATCATTAACATCCAAAGGCATATAGTCATGTGAGCATGCATCATCATGGCAAGAAGAAACATTATCATTTAAGGATGCATTTTCTAGCTTTTGTTCTAATTCCTTAATTTGACTAAGCATGCTTTTACTTTTCTTTTTCATGCCAAATAACTCCTTCGTTAAACTAGAAATTATGGAAACTATTTTCTTAGGAGAAGCATTCGTTACCATAGTTTCCATATCCTCTTCTTCTTCTTCGGATGAGGAGGATGTGGAGGCTCCCCCTTCTCTTGAGCTCTCCCCACTTGTGCTTGATTCTTCATTTGAGGAGGAAAAATCCGAGTCATGAAGAGCCATTAGTGCTAGGTTGGAGTAGACATGCTCTTCTTCATCGGATGAGGAGGCGGAAGCAACGTCATCCCATGTCTTGGCTTTGAGTGCCATGGCCTTCCCTTTTCCTTTTGCCTTCTTTTCTTCTTCCTTTCTCTTGCTCCCCCTCTTCTTCCTCTTTTCTTCTTTCTTGCTCTTGTTTAGGAGGGGACAATTATCCCTTATGTGCCCCTCTCCTTGGCAATTATAGCATATGACCTTCCCCCTTGGTCTTCTATTCCTATCATTAGATTTATGAAAATGAAAACCTTTTAAAGCACGTCTTACCCTCCTTACCATATAGGCTTCTTCGGTGCTATCCATGGAGGAGGAGGAAGACGCTTCGTCATCGGAGGAGGAGGAGGGGACTTCCATCTTCTTCTTCCCCTTGTTCGCTATCAAAGCTACTCCTCTTGAGAGTTGGATTCTAGGCTCTTCTTGTATTCCTTCTAGCCTAGTTTCATGAAGCTCCATTGTTGAGAAGAATTCCTCCAAGGTGCTTACTTCTAAGTTCTTGGAGATATAAAATGAGTCCACCATGGAGCTCCATCTTGAGGACCGGGGAAAGGCATCTATGGCCTTCATTACCATATCCCGGTTTGATAGCTTCTCACCTACACTTGTTAGCCCAATTAATATTTCTTTAAATCTAGAATGTAGGGAAGTTACCTTTTCTCCCTTTTCAAGCTTAATATTTGATAGTTGGGAGCGGAGGAGATCTCTTCTCGCTAGCTTGGCTTCCGAAGTGCCTTCATGAAGTTCAACCAATCTCTCCCACATCTCTTTGGCACTTGAGCACTCCCCTATTCTATTTACTTCTTGTTGAGGGAGCACATTGTAGAGGTGGTGCTTGGCCTTTGAATTTGCCAAGTATTCTTCTCTTTGCCTTTTGCTCCACCTCGATTTCTCCAATGGCTCCCCATCCTCGTTCCTAGGCAACTCGAAACCGTTTTCCATTATTAATAGAATTTCAAAGTCGGTTTCGAAGAATACCTCCATTCGCTTCTTCCACCAAGCGAATTCGCCATCGAACTTCGGTGGATGGATGTTTGAGCCGGCCATTTTGAAAATTGCTTGTTGTGGCGGTTAGTCCTCGACAAGCTTTCCTTGGCTCTGATACCACTTGTTGGGGATCGATTGGCCGGCTAGAGGGGGGTGAATAGCCCTCGTTCGTTGGATGTCGTATTTTGCTCGTCTACGAAAACGTTAGCACAAGCAGAAGCAATAAACTAAGACAAGCAAATAGAAATAAAACAAAGACAATACAAACACCGAGATGTAACGTGGTTCACGGCTACACCGCTAATCCACGGTCCGATTTGTCCACGGTGAATCACTCCGCAATCTATCCACTAGATCTCTCCTTTGCACAAAGCTAGGTGGAGGTAACCTCTTTACAACAACACTCCTCTTACAAATATAATGAAAATAAGCTTGGGTAAGAGGATGGAAAGCTTTAGGGAATTTTGGGAGAGTGTTAGAGTGTAAGCATTAGCCTCCCAAAGCCTTACCCCTTTCCTTTTTATAGAGGAAGAGGGTTTCTTCCCGTTGACACAGGATCAGTCGACTGATGGCACCCATCACCGATCGTCAGATTAGCCGTTGCCCAATAACGGCCGCTTTCCACGTTGGATACTATCCAATGGTACTGGCATCAGTCGACTGATGGCACCATTAGTCGACTGGTGCTCGATCAGTCGAGTGCCCGATCAGTCGACTCCATTCTCGTGCCGTGCACGCCATCACCATCGCCATTCACCGCCGGGCCGATCATTGCCGACATCACGATCATTATCCATGGCAATGAGTGCCAAGCACTAGACTGGTCTTATACCAGTCGATCGACCCATCGACTTAGAGCAGTCGACTGCCATGACATGGCAGTCGACTGGTGTCGGGAAAACTCATCCGACACTTGGCCAAATGGCCAAGTTTCACCTAAGAGCTACCCTTCCCGGGTTACAATCGCTCACTCTCATCCCTCGGAATCCCTCGCCTTCGAAGTTCTCTTCGTTCGGAGCCACGTCCCTCGGCAGCATCAGGCGCACGACTCTGCAATGCTCCTTCGCGTCTCTTGCCTCGAAGTCTACTTCCTCCGACTTCACTCCAAGCTCCTCGTCCGGCGGTCCCTCGGATGCTCCAAGCGCACGGCTTCCGCAAAGCTATCCTTCACCGACTCAAGCCACGAGTCATGAGATGTGAAACTCGCCATGGCTCCATGTGCGAATTACTAAGTCCTTCACGACTTCAATGCACATATCAAATCACACATTAAACTAACTTAAACCCTTTGCCACACCATCAAAACCATATTACGGCAAGAGATTGCCCTAACATTTATACACCCTAGATACATGTGAGATGCTAGGATATGAGTTGAATTCAAGGTGCATAGTTTTTGCATCTAGATGAACTAAAACTCATCTAATTTCAAATGTGGATCATTGGGAGAGCATGTGTACAAGTCATGTACATAGAGCCCAAGGAATATGATCCAAAATAAGGTTTTGAAAATATTTTAAAATCATTTTGAAAAACCTTGGTGAAGTCTATCTTTTGATAGCAATCACCATTGATGAGATTGATACAAAGTGACCCAAAAACTTAGAAGTTTTCTTCACTTTTGAGTGTTGTATCAATTTCAATATTTTATGGGTAAAATATTTTTCAAACATTTTTCACCCATTGTATTGGTCATAGGTATTATACGTACCAATTTTTGTGATTTTTCAATAAACGTATAATTATTTATGAATTCCCAAATCTCATTTCTGATAACTGAAAATCAGATCTTTCAGTTATCAGTCGACTGCTCATAGTGGCAGTCAACTGATGTGGGGTTCAGTCGACTAATTTCTAAATCACTCGACTGATTGCCTGATTTCGGGATAAACAAGCTTGTCTAACCCGATTTCGGCTGCGGTTAAGGTCCCTAACCACTCCTAACCCTAGGATATGCTTTGGGAAGCATGATGAAGGGTGAAAATCCATTGAATATGGATTAGGAGAGTTGTTTAGGGTTTGTATCAATGTTAAGGTGTTGGAAAGTTCAATGTTGAATTTCTAACCTTAATTTTGATGGTTTAGAGTTCCTATTGGCTTAGGGACTTCCCAAGGACATTGTTGGTGCAATGGTCAAGGGGGAGCAAGCCTTTAGGGGGAGGTATCCATCTTGGAGTGATGGATGTGTTTTTATTTCTTCTTGAAAGGGAAAAGGTTATCAATTGGGAAAATTGATGGATTTTTAGAAACCCAATTTGGAAATTGGGAGAGTGTATAGGATTGCCTCTCTTGAGTGATATGGGACTTATCACTAAGAAGATGGTAGGCATCCTAGGTATTTTTGGACCAAGGGGGAGATTGTAAGATCTCATTGGGACATGAGACATTGACCTCCTTGCAGAGAAGACCTTTTTGATGTTAGTCAAAAAGGGGGAGAATGTTTGGGGGAGAACATTTAATAATTGGTAAGAGACTTGAGTTAGTGGTCTAACTCAAATGATTTGTTTGGTTTTTGTCAAACATCAAAAAGGGGGAGATTGTTGGAGCAATCGGCCCAGGTCATGATTGACCAGGACTCGAGTTTGACTCGAGTGATGTTTTGATGTTTCGACAAAAACATATGACAATGTAATTGTCATGGGAGAGTCCAAGTCTTGAGTACTTGGCATGGGAAGTCCAACTGGGACACTTGACATTTGGTAAAGTCCAAGCATGGTTCTTGGCAATGTAAAAGTCCAACATGGGTTGGCAAGGGAAAGTCCAAGCATGGTCTTGGCATTTGAGAAGTCCAACATGGGTTTGCAAGGGAAAGTCCAAGCTTGAGTCTTGGCATGAGAAGTCCAAGGGGTTTGATATTGGCTGCGTAAAGTCCAAGCGGGAGTCTTGGCAGCATAAGTCCAATGGTTGGCAGTGTAAAGTCCAAGCGGAGTCTTGGCGGCGTCCAATGTGCCTTGGCAGTGTAGACACCGTTAGCATGACATAGCCGATGGAAGCACCTGAAGGCTAGCGCGATGGATGAACAAGTCATGGATGACTTGGAGAGATCCGAGAGACGTGAGGCTGATGGAGGTGGCTAGAAGGCTTAGGTCTAGGCTAAGGCTGGTCTAGCAAGTATGGGGGAACCATACTTAGGCTAAAACCTCGGTGCCATGTGTCAACTAGGGTTTGACTACGGGTTGTGCCTAGTCATTCGCAGTAGGCGGATCGGCGGGCCGATCGATGGCCGATCGAGATCGATCGATCGGTGATCACCGACCGGTGCTCGAAAATTGGCCAGAATGGAGTCGACTGATCGGTCGAGTGAGGACTCCATCGATCGGTGATGGGTATGATCGGCCGATGGTAGGTAGATCCGTTGGACTTATCCAACGTGGATCTAGCCGTTGTCTCACGACAACGCGATGGCATCGATCGATGGTCCCGATCACCGACCGATCGACTTTTCCAAAGACAAAGTTAAAGCTTTATAAGGAGCTCGTGATGGAGGAAAATGGTATGGTTCTTTGAGGCGATTTGGGGCGAGTTGCTGCTGCAATTCAGGGTCTCCAAGTGCTACTCGATCAACCAAGTGATCAAGCATTCAAAGAGCATTTGTAAAGTATTTTCTTTACTTGTATTTCTTTGTATTTCATTATAGTACTTGTATTCATCTTGTATTACTGTTGTATACATTGTACGGGGTTTCTCCACCTCCGGATTGTTCTGAGAAGGAGTTATTTTATAGTGGTGTGTGATTGGCATCACTAGGGCTCGTTTGAGCCCGATCCGTGGAGTAGGAACCGTGCGGTTCCGAACCAAGTTATATGATCGTGTTGTGATTGTGTGTCTTGTTATATTTATTTGTTATTACCATTCCGCTGTGCTAACAAGATTGTAGATGATCAAACGCGAAAGAATTCCATCATCATACGGAATACGCTATTCACCCCCCCTCTAGCTTCCAAACGATCCCCAACATACCCGATTCATCAAATCCATGAACAGAGCAGGTGCATTCGTCACTCCGAAGGGCATAACTACGAACTCGTAATGTCCGTATCTTGTCCGGAAGGTCGTCTTTGGTATATCATCTGATTTGACTTTTACTTGATGATAGCTAGACCTCAGGTCAATCTTAGAGAAGACGGTGACACCCTTTAGTTGGTCGAACAGGTCATCAATCCACGGTAAAGGGTACCGGTTCTTGATTGTCACATTATTTAGTGCTCGGTAGTCTATGCACATTCGCATAGACCCATCTTTCTTCTTCACCAACAGTACTGGAGCTCCCCATGGAGAGTGTCTTGGGCGAATAAGTCCCTTGTCGAGTAACTCCTATAGTTGTCCCTGAAGTTCCTTCAATTCAGCTGGCGCCATACGGTAAGGTGCTTTAGAGATCGGGTTAGTACCAGGAATCAATTCGATCTCAAATTCAATTTCTCTATCTGGGGCTAACCCTGGTAGTTCATCTGGGAATACCTATGGGTAGTTGCATACAACTCTGACATCTTCTAGCTTCTAGTCCTCTGCTTGACTTGTATCAACTATATGTGCCAGAAACCCAGTGCATCCACTGTCTAACATCTTGCGTGCCTATAGAGCTGATAGAAATTTATTGACTTTTCTCCTTGGCTCTCCAATAAATTCAAACATAGGTTCCACCTCCGGCTAGAAGACCACTTTTCTTTTACGGCACTCGATCGAAGCACCGTACTTACTTAAGAAATCAATGCCCAATATAATATCATAATTCTGCATGTCGAGCACTATCAGATCACAGTAGAGTTCTCTGTCTGCGATTCTGATGGGCGCGGCTCGCAGCATATGAGTGGAGGGCATTACTTCTCCCGAAGGCAGAGTGGTTAAGAACTTGCGATCCAAAGCTTGTGGTGGTATGTCTATCTTTCTAGTGAAGTGTGTAGAAACAAACGAATGTGTTGCCCCAGTATCAAATAATGCAGTAGCATGCTGACAGAAAATAAATATCTGACCTGTGACAACCGTAGAAACATTCACCACATCTTCTTGGGTGAGAGAGAATACCCTGGCATCTGTCATAACTGGCAGGGCTTCCAGTCTCCCTTGACTAATCGGAGTACCTTCGATTACAGCCTACATCTGGTGTAGCTGTGGAGGAGCACTCCTGTACTGGGCATACTGCTGAGGAGGTACCTGAACCTGAATGGGGCAGTCCCTGACCCTATGCCCTACCTGTCCACAGTTATAACATCTATTTGTGCCTCGGTAGCATACTCCAGGATGTATCTTCCCGCATGTAGCACACAGAGGGATCTTGGGCTGCTTGTTTGCTGGACCACCTTTAGAGTCCTCCCATTGTTTTCTCTTGCCAGTGTGGTTCCCTTTCCAAATGCTCTGGTTTCTCTGACCTCCTGACTGGGCTTGGTTCCTGCCTTCACTCAGTGCCTTCTTTTGCTGGTTAATATTGTTCAAATAATGTTCGGTAATCAAGGCACTACTGAACAACTCTTCTGCAGTCTGCGGTCTATGAACTCCGCCAGCCACATTCAGAGCTATTTCGGGTCGGAGCATCTTCAGCATGAGTCTGACCCTTTCCCTTTCCGTGCTGACCAACTCTGGGCATAGGCATGCAAGTCGGTTGAATCTCTTCACGGCTTCGCTGACTGATAGGTCACCTTGTCGGAACCCAGTGAACTCGTCGTAATGCTTGTTGGTTACCCTCATATGGAAGAATTCTTCGAAAAATTCATACTCGAAATCCGTCCATCTCATCTAGTTCACTTGCCTCTTTGCTTTAACCCATTCCCACCACATCTGAGCATCTCCTGAAAGGCAGAATGATGCACACTTAATCTTCTCACATTTGGGCCAGTCCAGTAGCTCCACGATGCTTTCCACCGTCTTGAACCAGGCTTGGGCATCCCATGGTTCACCAGTACCAGAGAAATTTTCCGGCTTCAGCCTCTGCCACTGGATCAGGTAAGCTTCCTGTCGAACCATCAGACCAGGGCCACCTGGTGGGGCGGTAGGGTTTCCTCGCTGATTCATTAGGGCATTTATTACTTGCTACTGCTCTGTGACTTGTCGCTGGAGTTCAGTAACTACGTGTGTAAGGTCATGTGGGGGTGCTATCTCATCAGCTCTACTACTGCGTCTTCCAGACATGTTTATCTTCATATATTAAAGTAAAGCTAGTATAAGTTTATCGTTCGTTTATCTACGCATAATTAAACTGAAAGCTAGCATAAGGTTATCATACATATTTTCATGCATATTTTAAGCTAAAGACATTTCATATCATACATGAACAAAATTAGAGTAGACAAAGAATTCTTACTTGGAGCGGCAGGATTTGGAGCTTGATGTGTGTGTAGTGGAAAGGCAGATTTGCTCTGATACAAACCTGTCACGCCCTGCCCTTTCCTAGGGTCTGGAAGGGCGGCGCGACGCGATCGTACATACATACATCGTACTACTTACATCGGAAGACTACACATATCATACTTCTTACAGCGGAAGACTTTAGACATATTTTTTTTTCTTTTAAACAAAAACATGCATCGCCATTTCATATATACGTCTTCTTAACATAGAACATGCATCATTATTTCATAGACACTTCTTCTTAAACATAGGGCATGCATCATCAGTTCATAAGTACTTAGTTCAATTCATAAGCTAAATCATCTTAGGGAAAACATGCATAAAGAACATAACAGATCTCCTCCACCATGCCACTACTACACACACTTTGCCCCTCCTGCTGCTCCCTTTAGTTTATCCACCCTTTACCCTTATCTACAGTACAAGGGAACATAAACTATAAGCACATATGCTTAGTAAGATCCTGTCCTACTCACAAAACCTTACGTAAGCATAACATGACACAACATCATAACATAAGCTAACATAACATAAATGTATCAACATAGACATAAGCAGGCAATAACAAGTAGACATACAACATCGTAAGCAAGCATATAACATGTAAACACATATATAACATAGCAATCATAACATGTAAACATATATAACATAACAAACATAGCATGTAAACATAAATATCATAACCATCATAACATGCAAACATATATAACATAACAAACATAGCATGTAAACATATATGCAGGATGCTCTTTGAAAACATATATCAAAGGTATTTGAACATAACTCTCAACATATTGGGCCCGACATTGTACCACATCATCATCATCATAGCGCGCATCCCTAAATAGACCCGAGGTAGCAAGTCTCGAACCTACTAGGTTACTAGGTCCGATCTTAGTCCATCAACCTAGGGGCCATCATCATAACATAGAAGCCCATCCTAGGCCCGATCTTAGTCCGTCGGCCTAGGGCATCTGGGAGCCCATCCCGTACTAGGTCCATACTATGACCATCGACCTAGGGGCAATCATAACATAGAAGCCCATCCTAGGCCCGATCCTAGTCCGTCGACCTAGGGCAACTTAGGAGCTCATCCCTTTGGACCTTGTTAGGGTCCTAGTACAAGCCATGCAGAAGGTAAAATACATACATGCTTCTTATCATAACATATTATATTTCATTTCATAAACATATCATATTTCATTTCATAAACCTATCATATTTCATTTCATAAACATATCATATTTCATTTCATAAACATATAATATTTCACTTCATAAACATATCATATTTCATTTCCTAAACATATCATATTTCACTTCATGAACATATAATATTTCATTTCATAAACATATCATATATCAGTTCATAAACAAATCATATTTCACTTCATAAACATATCATATTTCATTTCATAAACATATCATAAATATCACACACATATAGGGCATGGCATAAGGCATAAACATCATGAGCAAGTATACATGGAGTGACCTAAATTGCATGGAGCTCTATCAATGTTTTAAACACCAAATAACTTATATATATGTATCGTCTAACTAACCACAAGTTAATTCTTTAACGTATAAAGCATGACATGGGACATGTTATCTTCTTCTATCATCAAACATGGCATGAACTCATTTCAAACCTAACCTAGATCATGTTATCTTCATCTAGCATCATTTAACATCAAAAGTTATCATGAACTCACCTAAAACATGGCATAAAGAACACATTAGGGGTCTTGGCCGAATGGTTCAAAAGGGTTTCATGGATCAACCACTTAACCAAACTCATCTAAAAATCCCTCATCTTCATATTAATACAAGATATAGCATGGATCACATGGTGAGCCCAAGTTATGGTCTTGGCTGAATGGTCCCTTGGGTTTTTGAGGTCAACCACTTAACCAAACTCATCTAGAAATCCCTCATCTTCATATTAATACAAGATATAGCATGGATCCTCATGGTGAGCCCAAGTTATGGTCTTGGTCGAATGTTCCCTTTGGTTTTTGAGGTCAACCACTTAACCAAACTCATCTAGAAATCCCTCATCTTCATATTAATACAAGATATAGCATGGATCCTCATGGTGAGCCCAAGTTATGGTCTTGGCCGAATGGTCCCTTGGGTTTTTGAGGTCTACCACTTAACCAAACTCATCTAGAAATCTCACATCTTCATATTAATACAAGATATAGCATGGATCACCATGGTGAGCCCTAGGTATGGTCTTGGCCGAATGGTCCTTTGGGTTTTTGAGGTCAACCACTCAACCAAACTCATCTAGAAATCCCTCATCTTCATATTAATACAAGATATAGCTTGGATCATCACGGTGAGCCCTAGTTATGGTCTTGGCCGAAAGTTTCTTGGGGCTTTTAGGGTTAAACTCTTAACCTAATCCATCTAGCATCCTATCATCATCATATTCATACAAGGTATGACATGGATCTTCATTGAAAACTCAAGTAAAGGTCTTGGCCAAATGGTTCATGGAGAATTTAACATAACAACTTCAATTGAAAAGCTACTTGTATGCAGGTGAGGGGATACTTACATCCTTCGCTTTGCTTTTTGGTTGGAAGATAGCCTTGTTGGAATGTATACTGAAAGCCTAGCTCTTTTTGTATGAACATTTTTATTTTGAAATAAGAATCACATGATCATTGTTTGCACTTTATATTTATTATATGTGTGCATATTGTCTAATATTTTACATTGTAGATAACATGGTGCTTTGTGTGGCACAGAAGATCATGTTATCAGTCCCTTGTAGAATATAAGTAGAGGCTCATGACTAAGATGGTTTTGGACAAACCATTGGCATGGTTGTAGTATAGCTTGGTATTGTTTTATCTTGAACATAGAGTTACACTAGTACACTTAGGTGTATTGAGCAGGACCGACATAGAGGTGATTCAATTTATTGCTAACTACATAATTGAATCGGACCTCGGATATTATGTTGTACATGCTCTTAATCCCAATATAATAACGGGCACATGTACTTACTATTTATTTCTTTGATTTACCAAAGGGTGAGATTTGGATGGATTAAATCAATATGCCCGGTAAGTTGGGAAATGATATTATTTACACGGTGTGCCGTTGATTATAGGAGGAAACCGTGTCTTATATATTATGTTGATGATGTCCCCTTGAGGAGCTCATAAGGTTCATCATGTAAACCCAGCTGGTTGACTTAGTCAACATGATGATAAGGTTGAGTGGTACTACTCGAGGAGTTAGATGTTAATTGATTGATAGTCAGTAAATCAATTAATTAACGGACATTCGATATCTTAAACACGAGGAGATGGATGTACAAATAATATATGGAGCCCATATTGATTTATGGGGGTTGGTGAGGTAATTCAATGATGATCCTCTAGTGGAATGGAACATCATTGATGGATCAAGTTTGTGTGGTTCCGATCCATTAGGTGGCCAAGATCTAACTCCTCCTCATGGTCCCTATCGTAGCCTAATATATGTTAGTGCAGTAGGCACCTAAGTCGAACCTAAGTTTTGATTATAGCAAACGATACAAAGTTAAGCATATATTGTTATCTCATGAGTTAAATCAAGTGTGCAGAAAAGTCTCAACGCTGGAGCTGAAGGCTAGCGACACCCGGAGGAAGCCGCGGTGGTCGGGCGACACTCAAGAGACTTCGGAGGGAGCCGAAGGAATTGAGTGGAAGGCCGGAAGCAAAAGCAACACGTAAGTACTAAGGTAAGCTCGTGTGTGCGAGTGTAAGCAAGGTCGTATCCTCTTTACGGGGAAAGACTTAAGCATAGATCCGACCCAAGACATCTCATAGGTGGTCTAGGTCGAGATCAGATGGTCGACGACCATCGAAATTATGTTTTTGTTGAGCTAACCTTGACTTGCGAAGCATCACCGATCGCCAGCTTAGAGGACTCACGCCGTCAATCCGAGGTCGAAGGTCACACTCGATGCCGAATGATCGGTGATGGCCATCAGTCGACTGCTGGTCAAAGGATCAGCCTCGAGGAGTCAAGCTTTATCACCATTTTTCAAGGAGTTTTGTGCCCAATTCTTATTGGTTGAAGACCCATTCGATGAGGGGCTTAAAGGCTATAAAAGGAGGGCCAAACCTAGGGTTTTTCATCAATTAAAAAGCTTCCAAGTGCTTCCGATACGCTCCGACTCTCCGACATCCCTACGACGAAGCGCTGCCGAGACGACGACTAGAGCTTCAACCTCCAACCTTTAAAGTCGTCGGTAACGAAAGTTCTAAATTGTATTTCAGTTTATTTCTTTTAGTAAAGCTTTAAATCATATCAAGGAGAGGGGGAGTGTCCCTCTACCTTGAGTCTTTATCGAGTTTTGTATTCGTTTGACTCCTATCTCCAACGAGGAGGAGTTTGGTTAGTATTTTGCCCTCCGTGCATGGTCAAGGACCACTAGGGCCTTGGAGTAGTAGACGTAGGCTACGAACCAAGTAAAAACCCTCATGTTTTTATTTATTTATTGTTATCTTTCCGCTGCATTTTACTCGTACCTTAACGAACGATTACGAAAAAGTTTTTATCGCTATTCACCCCCCCCCCCTCTAGCGAACCACATCGATCCAACAATTGGTATCAGAGCCGGGGGTTGCTAAGATTTGGTGAAACCACCAATCTAGCCTTTTTACAGATTTATTTTTCTTTTAATTCTGTTTTTTTTTATTATTTATTTCGCCTTGTTAAGTTTTTCTCCCGCACTACTAATTCAAGACGCGAGTCATGGTACTTGTTTTCGTGTTTTTGTCGTTGTTAGTTTCTTCGTCTCCGTCTATTTGTGTTTTTTGTTCTAATGGACCATCTCGAGGGTTTTAGCACCGTCCGACCTCCGTTTTACAATGGAGATGACTTCCGTTATTGGAAGGGTCGGATGGAATGCTTTCTCAAAACCCAAATCGAGATGTGGATCATAATCCAAACGGGTTTCACACTTCCGACTAATGAAGTGGGTGACTCCTTGGATTATGATCAATGGACCATTGCGACAAAATGACAAGTCGAAGCCGACACCAAGGCAACACAAATCCTCCAATGCGGCCTATCCAAGGAGGAGCTAAATCGCGTCGGCCCCTTCATAAGCGCAAAAGATCTTTGGACAAAACTAGTGGAGCTACATGAAGGGACCGATGAAGCCAAGGTATGTAAGCGTGATCTTCTTTTCAATAAACTATATAACCTAAAAATGCAGGAACACGAGTCCCGACCCAACTTCACACCCGAGTCCAGGACATAGTCAACAACCTACACGCAATCGGGCAAAAGGTCGAAAACCGCGACCTTATAAGGTATGTTCTAAACTCGTTTCCGAGGACTACCTTGTGGGCATCCATGGTCGATGCCTACAAGGTCTCCAAGGATCTTTCTAAAATTAGGTTAGATGAACTCTTTTTCGATTTTGAATTACATGAGCAGTCCAACTCGGAACCCGAGAGGGGTATAGCCTTGTTTGCAGGATCAAAGAAGAAGAAAATCGCAAGCAAGCCACCACCAACCGAGGAAGAAGCGTCATCCGAAGAAGACGAAGACCACGTCTTCATGGCGAAATCAATTGAGTCGGACACGGAGACCTAGCCTGAACTTGAGTCAGAACCTGAGGATGACTCAGACTACGAAGCTACCTTCAAGTCAAGCCACGAATACACATCCGGTTCAAAAGATACCCTTAAAGTAAGTCGAACTTTATTTAATACTTTACATAATACGGTTAGGTTTTTGTCTAGGAAGTTAGCTAAGTCCGAGTCCAAGGTCGAGACCCTTGTTGAGGAGGTTAAACTCTTCAAACACGAGGTCTCCCTAACCTCTTCGACTAGTCGAGTTCAAGAGAAGGACTCAACTCGAGTTGAAAAGCTCAAAGTTGAGAACTCTCTCTTGAAAAGTCAAGTCGAAGATCTTAGGAACATGTTGGAAAGGTTCACTTCGGGATCCAAAGGACTTGACCTCCTACTTGGATCTCAAAGGGCCGTGTACAACAAGGCTGGACTAGGATTTAACTCAAACACGACTAATAGGTCATATATGTCGATAGTAAGTCGACATAGGAAACATGTCCAAGCATGGGTCCCTAAGAACCTTTTGATTTAAACTCTAGGATCCAACCCGTACTGGATTCCCAAGGACCAAATCCACTATGTGGATAGACCGAACCGATTCAACGGTCTAGGGGGAGCCAGTACAAAACATGTTTGTGCTTTAACTTAGAAATTGAATGTTTTAACTTTGAATGTTTGTGATTTAACTTAGAAATTGCATGCTTTAACTTAGAAAGTTTGTACTTTAAAACTTGTGAACTCACTAATCAACTTCGAAAAGATTGAGCCTCGGGGAGCCTCTTTTCATAAACATAACCAACTAAAATTCTTCGAAAAGATTGAGCCTCGGGGAGCCTCTTTTCAAAAATAACCAGTTAGACTAGGAAATAATCTTAGGTGAGTCAAGTCATCATTTTCTTGAACATGGATTTGTCTAAGGAAGTGGTCGATGATCCGATAAAAGAAGGCCCCTGTGCCTCGCCACGACCTGGAAGCCATGATCTTGAAAAGGTAAACTTGACAAGCCTAGGGTCAAATCCAAATCTAACATAAAATTACTTGAACCTAAATACACTTAATCAACTTAATTGGAAATCATCTCACAAAAAACACATAAGTATAACATGCTTGATCATATAGACATAGGTGAGATGACCTAGGTTTAACAACTTACAACCAATTTTTTTTTTTTTTAAAAAAAATCTTACATCAAATCCAACCACCTTGTGTGTAGGATCAATGGATGTTGACAAATGTTGCTCCCGACACATGACCGGGATCAACTCAAATTCACAAAGCTTCGATTCAAACGACAAGGATCGTAGCCTTTGGGAATAACGGCAAGCTCAAAATCATCGGATCGTGATATCGAGCTTAACTCAATTTTGTTATTAAAAATGTATTACTTGTAGAGAATTTTGAATATAACCTCGCTTAGCGTAAGCCAATTATGTGACAATAACTATAAGGTCGTATTTTTAGAAAATGAATGTGTAATTAAAACAAATAAAACAAATAGCTAAAACAATACTCAAAGGAACTAGGACAAATAACATTTATACAATTAACTTAATCAAATCCTCACCAAATGTCTTATGACACAGAAGAGGAATCATGGTTGTGGCACCGACGACTTACACTGCACCCAAGACTCGGCCCACAAGATGAGTCGAGTGGCTTAGCCGTGAGGCTTACCCAACCTCAACAACTTGGTTAATAAAATGTAATGCTTGTCAACAAGGAAAACAACCTAGGACACAACACAAGTTAACTAACTAAGAACGAACCTCAAGTGTACTTGAGCCCTGCATATGGATCTATTCGATTCACATGGAGCCAAGTCACTCAATAGAAGTCAATATTGCTTAGTCATAATTGATACTACTCCAGTGTTTACTCGGGTTAGGTTCATCAAACATAAAAATGATACCCTAGATCAATTAATCAATCTATTCAAATTAATCGAGAATCAAAAAGACCTTAAGGTTAAAAGACTTAGAAGCGATCATGGTGGTGAATTCAAAATCAAAGGTTCACCGACTTCAGAACCTAAATGGATACCACCATGAATTCTCTTGCCCTAGGACCCTCAACAAAATGGCCTAGTGGAGCGGAAAACCGAACTCTACAAGAAGCCGCTTAGACCATGTTGAACGAATACGACCTACCCGATAGGTTTTGGCGTATGAGTACGGCATGCTATGTCCAAAATAGGATCCTTATGGTAAAGAGGCACCTTAAGACCTCGTACGAGATTTATCACGATAAAATACCTAACATCAAGTACTTTAGGGTATTTGGGTGTAAGGTACATATCCTAAACACTAAGGATTACCTAGGGAAATTTACATCCAAAACCACGATCGAAATCTTTCTAGGATACTCGAATACAAGTCGAGCTTATAGAGTATATAACCACGACACCCTTAGAGTCAAGAGACTATTAATGTAGTGTCTGATGAAGCACCCAACCTACAAAACCTTTAATGACCCCAAGTGTTGAGCCCACTGATATCAAACTCGTCTCCGACCCTGAGATCGAGTCTAATCCACATCAACCAACTTCTCTTGTCGACCAAGTGACAAGTGATCCGAGTCAAACTAGTGTTCAACCAAATCACTCTATTGATCAAGTGATAGATGACTCCAACCAAACTAGAACTCAAATGAGTCATCCCCATGGATCAAGCATTGTAGACTCAAACCCAACCAACTAGGACTCAAACTAATCATCCCTATCGATCAAGTGATAGGAGATCCTAATCTAGGAGTTCAACTAGAGCATCCTATAGGAACCTTAGTCAAATTTCCTTAATTTCAAAGATAGAACCCAAATCAATTGAACAAGCTCTTCTTGATCCCGATTGGATTATTGCAATGCAAGAAGAGCTAGCTCAATTTACTAGGAATGAAGTGTGGGAATTAGAACCACCACCTAAAGACAAAATGATAATTGGAACAAGGTGGGTGTTTCGAAATAAGCTTGATGATAAAGGTGAAGTAGTTAGAAACAAGGCTAGGTTAGTCGCCAAAGGGTTTAGTCAAGTCGAAGGATTAGATTACGACGAAACTTATGCCCCAAAGAGCTAGACTCAATCCATTCAATGTTGCTAGCTTATGCCGCACATCGAGGATTTAAGCCTATTTCAAATGGATGTTAAGTCGGCATTCCTAAATGGATACATTAAAGAAGAAGTTTATGTTAACCCCGATTCAAAATCTAGATAAACCCGACCATGTTCTAAAACTTAAGAAAGCTCTCTATGGACTTAAACAAGCTCCTCGAGCTTGGTACGAGAGACTTTCAATCCATCTTAAGTCAAAAGGGTTTAACCAAGGCTTAGTTGACCCAACTCTCTTCGTAAAAACCTTAGGTAAAGAAATATTCATAGCTCAAATTTACGTGAGATGATATAATTTTGGAACCTCTAACTCAAATTACTAAACGAGTTCGCTTTCACTCATGGAAAGTGAGTTTGAAATGAACTTGGTAGGCGAAAGTTAAGTTTCTTTTTAGGTCTACAAATTAAACAAACTAAGGATGGTATATACCTATATCAACAAAAATACACTAAGGAGTTAATTAAAAGATTTGGAAATGCAAGACTCCAATGTAATAAACACCCCAATGGCGATTAACATTAACATAGGAGAAGACCTAGAAAGTAAGACCATTGACTTAAAGTACTATAGGAGCGTGATAGGAAGTCTCTTATACTTAACTGTGAGTCGACCCGACATCCTATTCGCAGTAAGTATGTGCGCCAGGTTTCAAACCTGTGCTAAGGAGTCTCACCTAACCCTAATTAAGCGTATCCTTAGATATCTAAAGGGTACACTTAATGTTGGTATTTGGTACCCTAGATCTACGGAGTTTGAACTAATCGGCTACTCCGATTCGGATTATGCCGGTAGTAAACTCGATAGAAAGAGCATGAGTGGTTGTTGTCAACTTCTGCTCGAGTCTAGTAAGTTAGTGCGGGAAGCAACAGTGTTGCTTTATCTACCACCGAAGCCGAATACATTGCGATGGGTGAGTGTGTCACTCAACTTCTTTGGATGAAGCACACTCTCCGCGACTTTAAGTTAGACTTTACGAATACTAAACTTCACATAGACAACATTAGTTCGATTAATCTTACAAAGAATCCGATATGTCACTCTAGGACCAAACATATAGAAGTTAAACACAATTTCATTCGAGAACATGTGGCCAACGGAGCTATACAACTCGAACACGTCGAATCGAAGTCTAACTTAGCAGACCTATTTACTAAACCCCTACCCGAAGCCGAATTTAGTCTATTAAGACGAAAATTGAGCATGTGCGTAATAGAATAGGTACATGCAAATTATATGTTCTTACTACTATTTCTTTAATTTCATTTTTATGGAACTAGCATAGGACATACCTTAGATATCATGCACCTATAGATTTAAGGAGCCAGTACATCTCACAATACATAGGACTAATGTGTTTGTGTACTTAGCCATGTAGATGGGCGTGAGATGTTTGGACCTTACTCCTGGTTCCAGATGTAGAGCTAGTGCATCGCTATGAGCCACGGAGTATAATCATACATACTAATCGACTCTGACCAGGACTGGTTGATCCTTCATATCAATCAAGCCAAATATGAGTCGAACATTTTATAGATGAACCTATTTTCAGTATATTATTTTCGAAATAATGTGGAACATGCTTGGACTTTAAAATTAAGACTTGCTCTCACTCTTTTCGATATATGGCAAAAGGGGGAGAAAAAGGCCAAAGTAAGTTAAGGGGTCAAAAAATTTTTTGATAACTTAACTCTTACTTCATATTTAAACCAAAAGTTAAAACTTAGTTAACTTTTAACAAAAGGCCAAAGAATTCTTAACTTAAACTTATTTGTTCCGTCTACGTTTTACTTAAACTTATTTTTTAAACTTTATGTTGTTAATGTTTTACTTAAGGGGGGAAAAGGGCTTAACTAAAACGTTTTACTAAGGCCAACTTTAAGTAATGTTAATTACTTAAAGAAACCCTCAAGGGGGAGGATTAAGGTCTTTCTTCAAGACTCACCCTCGGTCAAGGGGGAGGTTTCCTCAAGGGGGAGTACTTGAAGAAAATCCTTACTACTCCAACTTAATCTTCATATTTTTTGTTTCTCATGCACATTATTACTCTTCATGCTCGCTATTTACTTAACTTTGTATGTGGGTTTGCCATAAATCAAAAAGGGAGAGATTGTTGGTGCAGTAGGCACCTAAGTCGAACCTAAGTTTTGATTATAGCAAACGATACAAAGTTAAGCATATATTGTTATCTCATGAGCTAAATCAAGTGTGCAGAAAAGTCTCAACGCTGGAGCTGAAGGCTAGCGACACCCGGAGGAAGCTGCGGTGGTCGGGCGACACTCAAGAGACTTCGGAGGGAGCCGAAGGAATTGAGTGGAAGGCCGAAAGCAAAAGCAACACGTAAGTACTAAGGTAAGCTCGTGTGTGCGAGTGTAAGCAAGGTCGTATCCTCTTTACGGGGAAAGACTTAAGCATAGATCCGACCCAAGACATCTTATAGGTGGTCTAGGTCGAGATCGGATGGTCGACGACCGTCGAAATTATGTTTTTGTTGAGCTAACCTTGACTTGCAGCAAGCATCAGTCGACTGCCAGCTTAGAGGACTCGACTGCCATCAATCGATCGCCGAAGGTCGATTGATCGATGCCGCCAGAATGACCGGTGTGATCGGCCGATCGGCTGGCGTCAAAGGATCAGCCTCGAGGAGTCAAGCTTTATCACCATTTTTCAAGGAGTTTTGTGCCCAATTCTTATTGGTTGAAGACCCATTCGATGAGGGGCTTAAAAGGCTATAAAAGGAGGGCCAAACCTAGGGTTTTTCATCAATTAAAAAGCTTCCAAGTGCTTCCAATACGCTCTGACTCTCCGACATCCCTACGACGAAGCGATGCCGAGACGACGACTAGAGCTTCAACCTCCAACCTTTAAAGTCATCGGTAACGAAAGTTCTAAATTGTATTTCAGTTTATTTCTTTTAGTAAAGCTTTAAATCATATCAAGGAGAGGGGGAGTGTCCCTCTACCTTGAGTCTTTATCGAGTTTTGTATTCGTTTGACTCCTATCTCCAACGAGGAGGAGTTTGGTTAGTATTTTGCCCTCCGTACGTGGTCAAGGACCACTAGGGCCTTGGAGTAGTAGCCGTAGGCTACGAACCAAGTAAAAACCCTCATGTTTTTATTTATTTATTGTTATCTTTTCGCTGCATTTTACTCGTACCTTAACGAACGATTACGAAAAAGTTTTTATCGCTATTCACCCCCCCTCTAGCGAACCGCATCGATCCAACAATATAATCCTCATGAAGCCTAGATCCAAGGATGGAAAATAAAACTCTAGAACCGACGGTTGAGATTAGATCTCTAGATCCGACGGTTGGGATAAAACCGTAAATCCGACGGTGGGGATGAAACCCTAGATCCGATGGTTGGGATGAAACCCTAGATCCGATGGTTGGGATGAAACCCTAGATCCGACGGTTGGGATGATACCCTAGATCCGACGGTTGGGATGAAACCCTAGATCCGACGGTTGGGATGAAACTCTAGATCCGACGGTGGAGATTAAATCCCTAGATCCGACGGTGGAGATTAAAGGAGGATTAAGCCATACTCTATAAATAAAGGGCTAAGGCTTGGGCGACAAAGAGTGAAGGCTTGTGGATTAGGGTTTTGCCTATCTAAAAGTGGGCAGCAACAAACCCTAGAGGAGTTAGGGTTTTGGGCGGTTAGAAGTGGGCGGCAAACTTGGTTCTCCCTAGGGTTTTGGCCGACGCCCCTCTTCCTCTTCTCATCCTTTGCTGGCGCTCTTCCTCCTCACTTTCTCCTTGGTGGGCGGCGACAACATTTCTTCAAGGTTGGCCGGCGTTCATCCATATCCCATCTTGGTGGCCGACGGCAACATTGCTTCAAGGTTGGCCGGTGCTCAAGAAGCTACTCCTTGGCCGGCGGTTATATCAAGCTCCTTGGCTTGGTGGTCGGTTCTAGAAAGGAGAAGGAGTTTTAGTTTGGTTCTTCTCTTTGTTTGGATAGAGCAAGGAAAAGAAGAATGTGATATAGGAGGCTTCTACTCGTGGAGGATCTTCGCCCACACGACGTCCACGAGGAGGATAGGACATACGATAGAAGATCGAGAGGTATAAAAGTTTTACAACTTTTATTGATCTTTGCATGTTCTTATCTTTATGCTAGTATGTGTTGAATATACTAGTTTACATTTGTATGTATTTGTATAATCATGGAACCCGAAGACAAATACAAAAACCGGCGATCCGTCCGTCGTCTCTTCCACGGCTAACCAACTAGAAGAGTTGTGTTACTTGAACAACTAGTTTGTTCAAGAGATCGCTCAAGTTGTTAGCACGACGATGAATTGGTTGTGCTTAGGAAACTCATCCCATATGGATTAGTTTTTTCATTAGTGAAAATTTTAATCCGGGGACATGGGATCCAATGAGCCTCCGAAGCAATTCCTATCAAACCTATGGGAAGCAAACCTAGCCTTCTTCTTGCTTGAATGAATTTAGGACAAAGGATGAGAAGGGGGAGCTTTAGGGTTCGGTGAGGAAGAAGAAGAGAAGGAGAAGATGTCAAGTTTGCTTCCTCATGTCTCCTTATTCCCCTATTTATTCACTTGAAGTGTCCCTTAGCCTCCCTTACCCTTAACTATCACTTCCCATATTCCCCTAATAGTACAACCCTGCTGGGCTTCTGGTTATTGGATGCATCTTTACGGCTTGGCTATCTCTAGAGGTTTGGGGTTCAATTCCTAGGCCTTGCATCCTTTTTGGCTCATTTTCTTTTATTTTTGAAAGAGTCCACATAAAGCCCATCATAATAAACCAAAAATTCTTGTAAAATTGCTAGAAATTTTACATGCGTTACAGTGTGCTCCATGTTGGTTGGTTTTAGGGAGGAGAAAAACATTGTTTCTACTCTTCCTCTTGCTTTGGAAGAGCAAGGAAAGAAGATTTGCGATTTAGGAGCTTCGACTTTTGATAGATCATCGCCCTCACGACGTCCAAAACGAGGAAGGTCATACATTAGAAGATCGAGAGGTATACATATTCTTCTTTCTCTTTTTGTTACTTGCTTGTATTTGTTTTTCAATTATGAGAATGATATAAATCTGTATATGGCTAAATAATACTTGGATCCCGATCATAAACACAAAAACTGGCTACCCAGACATCGTCTATTCCGCGGCTATTCGTAGAATAGAGGATGGTCGCTTGAACAACTAGTTTGTTCAAGTGACCTCTCTAAATGAATAGCACGACGATGGCTTGGTTGTTTGGGCAATCCCTTTTGTCTAGGATTAAATTTTAATCCGGGGACATCGAAGGGATCGCCATGATCAAACGACCGAGGTGAAGTGGGAAGCGAAGTTTCCCCTCACGGACTCGATAAGAAAAACCCAACAATTGGTATCAAAGCCAAGGTTTCCGGTTTTGTGTGTTTAGGATTCGGTTAATTTTTATGCACTTTTCATATATTATATGTGCCGGATAATAGTAGGATATGCGTAGGTTAACTCTTTTATTGCAGGCAAAAGATCCAACTATTATGGCCATATGTGTGTTTGTGATTGTATGTGTATATTTTGTTGAATCCTCGGGGTTAACGAGGCTAGTATTTAATTTTTTATAAATTAGATACGGCATTGTTTAGCCACTCTTTTTATTTTAGTTTACTTTCGATCTAGATTTCATGTACACTCCCTCGTGGAGTATAGGATCGATGGATGTAAATTAAAATAGATTTTAGTCTCGGCTCGGATCTCCGGATGGCTCGTACACGGTGTAGGAGCGGATGAGAAGGCAATGTGACGGGAGACATATTGAAGACAAAAGCCATAATGGTTGGAAAATAATTTATTTTTCATATTTATTGCTTATTGTTTGATATGCATGTCGTAGGCTAGAAAATTCCTCAATTTCAAATTACTAAGTGGGAGAGGGATATTTTTATAAATTCCCACGGCCTCCATTACGATTTGACAAGTGATGCAAACAAACTTGCGCGTCGGCTCTGAGTGCCTTCCTCCCCATCGGATGAGTTTGTTTGCGGATCACAAGGTCAAATATGGTTATAGGGAATTATTAAGGAGCATGTGCACTTCCCCATCGGAAGGCACATAACCAGAGATAATTACCTTGGTACCGAGTAATGGTAAACACTTAGATACAAATATAAGTATCCTCCCCATCGGAGTCACTGCTTTTATTTGTAGGGCCAAAGAGGAACCAACTATTAATTTTACTTGTCAAAAAGTTAGGCTGACAAGATAGTAAAATTAATGGGTAAAACAACCTCTTACAAATGTAGAATTCGTATACGTCCACACTATCGTGGCATACGATATTCTCGGTGTTTTGAGGTGTTGGTTGATTTTAAAATTTTATTGTTTGAGGAATCAATAATTTTTTAAAATCTAAAGTAATGATCTATGTGATTCTTAGGATTTTCAAAAATGACTTTCAGTCCACTTGCTATGATACTAAAGGAAAATAAACTTAATGTACCCAAATAATGTTGATTAGAAAAGAATCTAGATATTGTCTTAACTGCTAAGGAGTACAAGAATGTACTCTTCTAAGAGTGTCCTCCTAATCCTGCGAATGAGATGGAAGTCCTTGGAGCTGAGATCGATGGGGAAACCCAGGTCGATATCATTCTCTAGTCGATAGAAAGGCTTGCTCAGGCTTAGGCCATGGTTGCTCAGAAGGTTTCTACTTCTAAGCCTAAAGGCAAGAAGAAGAAGAAACAAGGTGAAGCAAAGGTGGTGGGAGGATCTCAGGGAGGAGTGAAAAAATTGAAAGGCAAGTACTTCACTTGCAAGCAAGATAGACATTGGACGAAGGACTATTCCAATCCAAAGCAGAACAAAGGTATATCCTTTGGTCTAGTCATTGAAACATAGTTAGCGATGTTATCTACCGGCACCTGGTGTGTAGATACAGGAGTCTCTGATCATGTCGCAATACTTTGCAGGGGTTCCAAAAAAACCCGACGACGAGCTGAGGGAGAGATTAATATTTACTTGGGCAATACCACGAAGGTGGCGGCTATTGCAGTGGGAGATGTTTTATTTATCTTTTGAGAAAAATAAAACTTTAGTTCTGTAAAATTCTCTTTATGTACCTTTATTTAGAAAGAATTTAATTTCAGTTTCTAAATTATTTTTGGATGGATATTCTATCTCTTTTAATGACAGAGTTGTTATAAAAAGGAATAGGGAGAATATCTGTTCAGGTACATTGATAGGAAATTTGTACACACTTGAACCAAAAGCTCCCACGATGCAAATTGAAATTAATAACTCATCTTTTAATTCCAATATGAGAAAAAAACCTTCGAAGATGAACCAAACATATCTTTGGCATCTTAGGCTTGGTCATATTAACCTAAGCAGAATTCAAAGGTTGATAGCTGATGGACCTTTGGGTTCATTAGTGGTGGAAGATTTCCCAACCTGCGAATCTTGCTTAGAGGGAAAAATGACCAAGAGGCCTTTTTAGGGCCAAGGGGTATAGAGCCAAAGATGTGTTAGAATTGGTTCATTCTGATTTGTGTGGTCCTATGTCTATCCAGGAAAGAGGTGGTTTTGAATATTTCATCTTTTTCATAGACAATTATTCAAGATTTGGATGACACTACGATCTGATCGTGGTGGTGAGTACCTCTTGGGAGAGTTTAGGAATTACTTATCAGAGGCTGGGATTCAATTCCAATTGTCTGCACCTGGCACACCCCAGCAGAATGGTGTAGCATATCAAAGGAATAGGACTCTTATGGAGATGGTTAGATCGATGATGAGTTATTCTGAGTTGCCAGATTCGTTCTGGGGATATGCTCTAGATACGGCGGTGTAGATTCTAAACTTGGTTCCATCAAAATCAGTGCCTTCTACTCCCACAGAGTTGTGGACTCGGCGAAAGCATAGTCTAAGACATATTCGGATATGGGGGAGTCCAGCACATGTGTTGAAGGCAGATGTTGGTTAGTTGGAACCTCGTATAGATGTATGCATGTTCATTGGCTCTCCTAGAGGAACAAAGGGTGGCTTGTTTTATAGTCCTAGAGATCAAAGGGTGATCGTTAGCACGAATGTCAGATTTCTAGAAAAAGACTATGTGATTTACCACAAGCCCAAGAGTAAAATTGTTCTGGAGGAGTTAAAAGGGAAAGTCACTTCTTTAGTACCACCGGTACAAGAGGATATACCACATGTCACTGCACTGCATGTCACAGAGGATACACAGGTGATACCTCATCGTAGTGGGAGGGTTGTGAGACAGCCTGATAGATTCATGTTCTTGGGAGAATCTTCTGATTTGGTCCCTGGGGAACATGAACCTGATCCCTGGACATATGACGAGGCAATCCAAGATAAAGATACAGTATCTTGGCAAAGTGCAATGAATGCTGAGATTGAATCTATGGATTCAAATCAAGTCTGGGAGCTAGTAGAACCACCCGATGGTGTAAAAACCATTGGATGCAAGTGGATCTACAAGAGAAAGAGAGGAATAGATGAGTAGGTTGAGACCTTCAAAGCGAGGCTTGTTGCGAAGGGGTATATTCAGAAAGATGGTATCGATTATGAGGAGACCTTTTCGCCGGTAGCCATGCTTAAGTCTATCCGGATTCTCTTATGCATAGCAGCTCATATGGATTATGAGGTGTGGAGATGGATGTCAAGATAGCTTTCCTTAATGGAAGTCTTGAGGAAAACATCTACATGAAGCAACCAGAGGGATTCATTGCTAAGGGCAAAGAGCATCTTGTATGTAAGCTTAATCGGTCCATTTATGGATTGAAACAAGCTTCGAGGTCTTCGAACATCCTCTTTGATGAGCTGATCCAGTCTTATGGATTTATTCAAAGTCCGGATGAGTCTTGTGTATACAAGAGATGTGACGGAAACATAACGGTATTTCTTGTAGTATACGTAGATGACATTTTGTTGATTGGCAACAATATCAAGGTGTTATTGGACGTAAGGGTATGATTGTCCAAACAGTTTGATATGAAGGACTTGGGAGAGGTGGGACACATCCTTAGGATCAAGGTTATAAGGGATTGCAGGAAAAGGATGTTGTGTTTATCCCAAGCTTGATACATAGACACGATTATGGAGCGTTTTAGCATGCAGAACTTCATGAAGGGTTTTCTACCTTTCAGGCATGGAGTTCCTTTATCTAAGGAGATGTGTCCTAGATCATCTGAGGAGATAGAGGAGATGATGGAAGTTCCTTATGCTTCAGCAGTAGGAAGCCTCATGTATGCAATGCTCTGTACGAGACCAGATATCTACTTTACCCTGGGCATGGTCAGCAGATATCAGATTAATCCAGGACAGGGACATTGGACTGTGGTGAAGCATATATTAAAGTACCTGAGAAGGACTAGGGATTATATGTTGGTTTACAAGGCAGACCAATTACTCCCTGTGGGTTACACGGATTCTGACTTCCAATCAGATAGGGATAAAAGTAAGTCTACCTCAGGTTTTGTGTTTACTTTGGGAGGTGGAGCCATTGAATGGAGGAGTGTCAAGCAGAAGTGCATGGCGGACTCCACCATGGAAGCTGAGTATGTGGCAGCCTCTGAGGCGGCCAAAGAAGATGTATGGCTTAGGAACTTTCTGATGGACTTGGATGTGATTCCTGGTTTGCCCAGAACTATCACAATTTATTGTGATAATAGTGGTGCAGTTGCAAACTCGAAGGAACCACGAGCCCATAAGGCTAGTAAACACATAGAGCGCTAGTACCACTTGATATGAGAAATCGTAAAGAGAGGAGAAGTTGATGTGGCCAAGATTGCATCAGAGGATAACCTGGTAGATCCTTTCACTAAGGCCCTTCTGGCGAGAGCTTTTGATAGGCATGTGGAGGGAATGGGGATCAGAAGTATGGCAGTTTGAAGACAGAATAGTCTTTTAGTATAAGTGGGAGATTGTAGGGATGTATACTGAAAAGTCTATCTTTTGTATGAACATCTTTATTTTGAAATAAGAATCACATAATCATTGTTTGCATATTTTTATGGTTATGCAATATTGTCTAATACTTTACATTGTAGATAACATGGTGTGTGGTATCACACGGGAGATCATGTTAATGGCTCCTTGAAAAGTATAAGTAAAGGCTCACAACCGAGATGACTTTGGACAAACCATCAGAATGGTTTTAGTGTGATTTGGTATTGGTTTGTCGTGACCATAGAATCACACCAGTGCACTTTGTGTGTATTGAGCAGGACCGACTTAGAGGTGATTCGATTTATTGCTGACTACATAATCGAATCGGATCTCAGATATTATTTAGTACATGCTCTTAATCCCGATATAATAACGGGCACCTATACTTAGTACTCATCTCTTTGATTTACCAATGGGCGAGATTTATAGATTAAATCGATAGGTTCGGTAAGTTGGGAGATGATATTATTTATATGGTGTGCTGTTGATTATAGGAGGAAACCGTGTTCTATATATTAGGATGATGATGTCCCCTTGAGGAGCTCATAAGGTTCATCTTGTAAACCCTGCAGGTGGACTTCGTCCGGCATGATGAAAAGGTTGAGTGGTACTACTCAAGGAGTTAGATGTTGATTAAATAATGGTCAGTAAATTAATTAATCGACGGACATTTGAGATCTTAAACACGGGGAGAATATGTACAAATAATATATGAAGCCCATATTATCATATGGGGTTGGTGAGGTAGATCAATGATGATCCTTTAGTGAATTGGATCATCATTAGTGGATCGGACTTTATGTGGGCTTGATCCATGGGTGGCCAAGATCCAACTCCTCCTCATGGTCCCTAATGTAGACTATTAACACCTCATAAAGCTTAGATCCAATGGGTAGAAACAAAACTCTAAGATCCATAGGTAGAGATTAAATCTCTAAGATCCGAAGGTTGAGATTAAATCTATAGATCCGACGGTTGAGATTAAATCCCTAGAACCAATGGAGGAGATTAATTCATGACTTATCCCTAACTCTATAAAAGGAGGGCATGGGAGTTGGTTTGAACAACATCAAGAGAGCTAGGGTTTTTGGGCGGCAAGGGAGAGGAATCCTAGTTAAGATAGGATTAGGGTTAGGGTTTGGAAGCTAGGGCGGAACCAATTAAGGAAGGTGATTTCTTTCATCTTCCTCCTTCATTGGTCGGCGTCCAGCAGCCCTTCCAGCTTTTTTCCAGCCCTTGGCCGGCGGCCAAAGCCCCTCCTCTCTTCTCCTTAGGTGGTGGAAACAAGATATAGGGCTTCCCTTGGTGTCTTGATTGTTTTCTATCATCTTCTCCTCCTTCTAGTTGGCCGACGGCAAGGAGTTTGTGTGCTCCTTGTTGGTTGGTTTTAGAGAGGAGAAAACCTTGTTTCTACTCTTCCTCTTGCTTTGGAAGAGCAAGGAAGGAAGATTTGCGATCTAGGATCTTCGACTTTTGGTAGATCGTCGCCCACACGACGTCCAAAAGGAGGAAGGTCATACATTAGAAGATCGAGAGGTATACCTATTCTTCTTTCTCTTTTTGTTACTTGCTTGTATTTGTTTTTCAATTATGAGCATGATATAAATCTGTATATGGCTAAATAATACTTGGATCCCGAGCATAAACACAAAAACCGGCTATCCGGACATCGTCTATTCCGTGGTTACTCGTAGAATAGAGGATTGTCGCTTGAACAACTAGTTTGTTCAAGTGACCTCTCTAAATGATTAGCACGACGATGGCTTGGTTGTTTGGGTAATCCCATTTGTCTAGGATTAAATTTTAATCCGAGGACATCGAAGGGATCGCCATGATCAAACGATCGAGGTGAAGTGGGAAGCGAAGTTTCCCCTCACGGACTCGATAAGCAAAACCCAACAATTGGTATTAGAGCCATGGTTTCCGGTTTTGTGTGTTTATGATTCAGTTAATTTTTATGCACTTTTCATATATTATATGTGCCAGATAATAGTAGGATATGCGTAGGTTAACTCTTTTGTTGGAGGCATAAGATTCAAGTATTATGGCCATATGTGTGTATGTGATTGTATGTGTATATTTTGTTGAATCCTCGGGGTTGACGAGGCTAGTATTTAATTTTTGTAAATTAGATACGACATTGTTTAGCCACTCTTTTTATTTTAGTTTACTTTCGATCTAGATTTCATGTACACTCCCTCGTGGAGTATAGGATCGATGGATGTAAATTAAAATAGATTTTAGTCTCGGCTCGGATCTCCGGATGGCTTGTACATGGCGTAGGAGGAGCGGACAAGAAGGCAATGCGACGGGAGACATATTGAAGACAAAAGCCATAATAGTTAGAAAATAATTTATTTTTCATATTTATTGCTTATTGTTTGATATGCATGTTGTAGGCTAGAAAATTCCTCAATTTCAAATTACTAAGTGGGAGAGGCATATTTTTATAAATTCCCACGGCCTCCATTACGATTTGACAAGTGATGCAAACAAACTTGCGCGTCGGCTCTCAGTGCCTTCCACCACATCGGATGAGTTTGTTTGCGGATCACAAGGTCAAATATGGTTATAGGGAATTATTAAGGAGCGTGTGCACTTCCCCATCGAAAGGCACATAACCAGAGATAATTACCTTGGTACCGAGTAATGGTGAACACTTAGATACAAATATAAGTATCCTCTCCATCGGAGTCACTGCTTTTATTTGTAGGGCCAAAGAGGAACCAACTATTAATTTTACGTGTCAAAAAGTTAGGTTGACAAGATAGTAAAATTAATGGGTAAAATCTCCTCTTATAAATTTAGAATTCATATACGTCCACACTATCGTGGCATACGATATTCTCGGTGTTTTGAGGTGTTGGTTGATTTTAAAATTTTATTGTTTGAGGAATCAATAATTTTTTAAAATATAAAGTAATGATCTATGTGATTCTTAGGATTTTCAAAAATGACTTTTAGTCCACTTGCTATGATACTAAAGAAAAATAAACTTATTGTACCCAAATAATGTTGATTAGAAAAGAATCTAGATATTGTCTTAACTGCTAAGGAGTACAAGTATGTACTCTTCGAAGAGTGTACTCCTAAGCCTGCAAATGAGCTGGAAGTCCTTGGAGCTGAGATCGATGGGGAAACCCAAGTCGATATTATTCTCCAGTCGACAGAAAGGCTTGCTCAGGCTTAGGCCATGGTTTCTCAGAAGGTTTCTACTTCTAAGCCGAAAGGCAAGAAGAAGAAGAAACAAGGTGAAGCAAAGGTGGTGGGAGGTTCTCAAGGAGGAGTGAAGAAGTCGAAAGGCAACTACTTCACTTGCAAGCAGGATGGACATTGGAGGAAGGATTGTCCTAATCCGAAGCAGAACAAAGGTATATCCTTTGGTCTAGTCATTGAAACATAGTTAGCGATGTTATCTACCGACACCTTGTGTGTAGATACAGGAGCTTCTGATCATGTCTGCAATACTTTGCAGGAGTTCCAGAAAACCCGACGACGAGCTGAGGGAGAGATTACCGTTTACTTGGGCAATACCACGAAGGTGGCGGCTATTGCAGTGGGAGACGTTTTATTTATCTTTTGAGAAAAATAAACTTTGGTTCTTGAAAATTCTCTTTATTTACCTTTATTTAGAAAGAATTTAATTTCAGTTTATAAATTGTTTATGGATGGATATTCTATCTCTTTTAATGACAGAGTTGTTATAAAAAGGAATAGGGAGAATATCTGTTCAGGTACATTGATAGGAAATTTGTACACACTTGAACCAAAATCTCCCACGATGCAAATTGAAATTAATAACTCATCTTCTAATTCCAATATGAGAAAAGAACCTTCGAAGATGAACCAAACATATCTTTGGCATCTTAGGCTTGGTCATATTAACCTAAGCAGAATTCAAAGGTTGATAGCTGATGGACCTTTGGGTTCATTAGTGGTGGAAGATTTCCCAACCTACGAATCTTGCTTGGAGGGCAAAATGACCAAGAGGCCTTTTTAGGGCCAAGGGGTATAGAGCCAAATATGTGTTAGAATTGGTTCATTCTGATTTGTGTGGTCCTATGTCTATCCAGGCAAGAGGTGGTTTTGAATATTTCGTCTTTTTCATAGACAATTATTCAAGATTTGGATGACACTACGATCTGATCGTGGTGGTGAGTACCTCTTGGGAGAGTTTAGGAATTACTTATCAGAGGATGGGATTCAATCCCAATTGTCTGCACCTGGCACACCCTAGCAGAATGGTGTAGCATAGCAAAGGAATAGGACTCTTATGGAGATGGTTAGATCGATGATGAGTTATTCTGAGTTGCAAGATTCGTTCTGGGGATATGCTCTAGATACGGCGGTGTACATTCTGAACTTGGTTCCATCTAAATCAGTGCCTTCTACTCCCACAGAGTTGTGGACTGGGCGAAAGCCTAGTCTAAGACATATTCGGATATAGGGGAGTCCAGCACATGTGCTGAAGGCAGATGCTGGTTAGTTGGAATGTCGTACAGAAGTACGCATGTTCGTTGGCTATCCTAGAGGAACGAAGGGTGGCTTGTTTTATAGTCCTAGAGATCAGAGGGTGATCGTTAGCACGAATGCCAGATTTCTAGAGGAAGACTATGTGATGAGCCACAAGCCCAAGAGTAAAATTGTTCTGGAGGAGTTAAATGGGGAAGTCACTTCTTTAGTACCACAGGTACAAGAGGATATACCACATGTCACTGCACCACGTGTCACAGAGGATACACAGGTGATACCTTGTCGTAGTGGGAGGATTGTAAAATAGCCTGATAGATTCATGTTCTTGGGAGAATCTTCTGATTTGGTCCCTGGCGAACATGAACCTGATCCCTAGACATATGACGAGGCAATCCAAGATAAAGATGCAGTATCTTGGCAAAGTGCAATGAATGCTGAGATTGAATCTATGGATTCAAATCAGGTCTGGGAGCTAGTAGAACCACCCGATGGTGTAAAAACCATTGGATGCAAGTGGATCTACAAGAGAAAGAGAGGAATAGATGGAAAGGTTGAGACCTTCAAAGAGAGGCTTGTTGCGAAGGGGTATACTCAGAAAGAGGGTATCGATTATGAGGAGACCTTTTCGCCGGTAGCCATGCTTAAGTCTATCCGGATTCTCTTATGCATAGAAGCTCATATGGATTATGAGGTGTGGCAGATGGATGTCATGATAGCTTTCCTTAATGGAAGTCTTGAGGAAAACATTTACATGAAGCAACCAGAGGGATTCATTGCTAAGGGCAAAGAGCATCTTGTATGTAAGCTTAATCGGTCCATTTATGGATTAAAACAAGCTTCGAGGTCTTCGAACATCCGCTTTGATGAGCTGATCCAGTCTTATGGATTTATTCAAAGTCCGGATGAGTCTTGTGTATACAAGAGATGTGACGGAAATGTAGTGGTATTTCTTATACTATACGTAGATGACATTTTGTTGATTGGCAACAATATCAAGGTGTTATCGGACGTAAGGGTATGGTTGTCCAAATTATTTGATATGAAGGACTTGGGAGAGGTGGGACATATCCTTGGGATCAAGGTTATAAGGGATCGCAGGAAAAGGATGTTGTGCTTATCCCAAGCTTCATACATAAACACGATTATGGAGCGTTTTAGCATGCAGAACTCCAGGAAGGGTTTTCTACCTTTCAGGCATGGAGTTCCTTTATCTAAGGATATGTGTCCTATATCATCTGAGGAGATAGAGGAGATGAAGGTGGTTCCTTATGCTTCGGCAATAGGAAGCCTCATGTATGTGATGCTATGTAGGAGACCAGATATTTGCTTTGTCGTGGGCATGGTCAGCAGATATCAGAGTAATCCAAGACAGGGACATTGGACTGCGGTAAAGCATATATTGAAGTACCTGAGAAAGACTAGGGATTATATACTAGTTTACTGGGCAGACCAATTACTCCCTGTGGGTTACACGGATTCCGACTTCCAATCTGATAGGGATAACAGTAAGTCTACCTCAGGTTTTGTGTTTACTTTGGGAGGTGGAGCCATTGTATGGAGGAGTGTCAAGCAGAAGTGCGTGGTGGACTCCACCATGGAAGCTGAGTATGTGGCAGCCTCTGAGGCGGCCAAAGAAGTTGTATGGCTCAAGAACTTTCTGATGGAGTTGGATGTGATTCCTGGTTTGCCCAGAACTATCACAATTTATTGTGATAATAGTGGTGCAATTGCAAACTCGAAGGAACCACGAGCCCATAAGGCTAGTAAACACATAGAGCGCAAGTACCACCTGATACGAGAAATCGTAAAGAGAGGAGAAGTTGTTGTTGCCATGATTGCATCAGAGGATAACCTGGCAGATCCTTTCACTAAGGCCATTCTAGCGAGAGATTTTGATAGGCATGTGGAGGGAATGGGGATCAGATGTATGGCAGTTTGAAGACAGCATAGTCTTTTAGTATAAGTGGGAGATTGTAGAGATGTATACTGAAAAGTCTATCTTTTGTATGAACATCTTTATTTTGAAATAAGAATCACATGATCATTGTTTTCATATTTTTATGGTTATACAATATTGTCTAATACTTTACATTGTATATAACATGGTGTGTGGTGTCACACGGGAGATCATGTTATCGGCTCCTTGAATAGTATAAGTAAAGGCTCACAACCGAGATGGCTTTGGACAAACCATCGGAATGGTTGTAGTGTGATTTGGTATTGGTTTGTCTTGACCATAGAATCACACTAGTGCACTTTGTGTGTATTGAGCAGGACCAACATAGAGGTGATTCGATTTATTGCTGACTACACAATCGAATCGGACCTCAGATATTATTTAGTACATGCTCTTAATCCCGATATAATAACGGGCACCTATACTTAGTACTCATCTCTTTGATTTACCAATGGGCGAGATTTATAGATTAAATCGATAGGCTCGGTAAGTTGGGAGATGATATTATTTATATCGTGTGTCGTTGATTATAGGAGGAAACCATGTCCTATATATTAGGATGATGATGTCCCCTTGAGGAGCTCATAAGGTTCATCATGTAAACCCTGCAGGTGAACTTGATCCGGCATGATGAAAAGGTTGAGTGGTACTACTCAAGGAGTTAGATGTTGATTAATTAATGGTCAGTAAATTAATTAATCGACGGATATTCGAGATCTTAAACACGGGGAGAAAATGTACAAATAATATATGGAGCCCATATTATCATATGGGGGTTGGTGAGGTAGATCAATGATGATCCTTTAGTGGATTGGATCATCATTAGTGGATCGGACTTTATGTGGGCTTAATCCATGGGTGGCCAAGATCCAACTCCTTCTCATGGTCCCTAATGTATCCTATTAACACCTCATGAAGCTTAGATCCAATGGATATAAACAAAACTCTAAGATCCATAGGTAGAGATTAAATCTCTAAGATCCGACGGTTGAGATTAAATCTCTAGATCCGATGGTTGAGATTAAATCCCTAAAACCAATGGAGGAGATTAATTCATGACTTATCTCTAACTCTATAAAAGGAGGGCATGGGAGTTGGCGTGAACAACATCAAGAGAGCTAGGGTTTTTCGGCGGGAAGGGAGAGGAATCCTAGTTAAGATAGGATTAGGGTTAGGGTTTGGAAGCTAGGGCGGCACCAATTAAGGAAGGTGATTTCTTTCATCTTCCTCCTTCATTGGCCGGCGTCCAGCAGCCCTTCCATCTTTTTTTCTGCCCTTGGCCGGCGGCCAAAGCCCCTCCTCTCTTCTCCTTAGGTGGTGGAAACAAGATATAGAGCTTCCCTTGGTGTCTTGATTGTTTTCCATCATCTTCTCCTCCTTCTAGTTGGCCGGTGGCAAGGAGTTTGTGTGCTCCTTGTTGGTTGGTTTTAGGGAGGAGAAAAAACTTGTTTCTACTCTTCCTCTTTCTTTGGAAGAGCAAGGAAGGAAGATTTGTGATCTAGGTGCTTCGACTTTTGGTAGATCGTCGCCCACACGGCGTCTAAAAGGAGGAAGGTCATACATTAGAAGATTGAGAGATATACCTATTCTTCTTTCTCTCTTTGTTACTTGCTTGTATTTGTTTTTCAATTATGAGCATGATATAAATCTGTATATGGCTAAATAATACTTGGATCCCGAGCATAAACATAAAACCGGCTATCCGGATATCGTCTATTCTGTGGCTACTCGTAGAATAGAGGATGGTCGCTTGAACAACTAGTTTGTTCAAGTGACCTCTCTAAACGAATAGCACGACGATGGCTTGGTTGTTTGGGCAATCCCTTTTGTCTAGGATTAAATTTTAATCCAGGGACATCGAAGGGATTGCCATGATCTAACGACCGAGGTGAAGTGGGAAGCGAAGTTTCCCCTCACGGACTCGATAAGCAAAACCCAACATAAACAAAGATTGTTTAGCCTGATTTTAGCTATGTTAGGCTAGCCTAACTACTCCTAACTCTAGGATATGCTTTGGAAAGCATTGGAAAGGGTGAAAATCCATTGGATATGGATTAGGAGAGTTGTTTTTATGTGTATCAAGTTTAAGGTGTGTGAAAGTTCGAGTTTGAACTTTTGACCTTAATTTTGATGGTTTAGTGTTCCTATAGGCTTAGGGACTCTCCAAGGACATTGTTGGTGCAATTGTCAAGGGGGAGAAAGCCTTTAGGGGGAGGTTATCCATCATGGCATGATGAATGTGTTCTTCCTTGTGATGAGGAGAATTTGGAGAATTTAGAAAAGTGAGGATTGCCTCTCGTTAGTGATATGGGACTTATCACTAGGAAGAGTGAAGGCATCCCAGATACTTTTTGTACCAAGGGAGAAATTGTAAGATCTCATTGGGATATGAGACATTGATACCCTTGGTGAGAGTACCTTTTTGATGTATGTCAAAAAGGGGGAGAATTGATATGTGAGAATTTAGGAATTCCCAATTTGGAAAATTGGAAGGATTGGATTGAGTTAGTGTTCTAACTCAAAGATGTTGGTTTTTGTCAAACATCAAAAAGGGGGAGATTGTTGGTGCAATCGGCCCAAGTCACGATTGACCAAACTCGAGTTTGACTCGA
This sequence comes from Wurfbainia villosa, assembly GCA_025175895.1. Taxonomy (NCBI): domain Eukaryota; kingdom Viridiplantae; phylum Streptophyta; class Magnoliopsida; order Zingiberales; family Zingiberaceae; genus Wurfbainia; species Wurfbainia villosa. The sequence continues at coordinate 31,899,656 of CM045990.1, read as the reverse complement.
GTAGTGGTTTGATGTTAGTTTTTTTATGTTTGACAATGAGTTGACCATTGTTTGATAATGGGTTGACTATATGGTTGACATGGGGTTGAACATATGATGGAGAAGTCCAAGTGGGACACTTAGTAATAGAAAGTCCAAGTCTTGGGTACATAGCATGGAAAGTCCAAGCATGGTTCTTGGCAAGGGAAAGTCCAAGCTTGAGTCTTGGCAATTGGAAAGTCCAACATGGGTTGGCATGGAAAGTCCAAGCATGGGTCTTGGCAAAGGAAAGTCCAAGCTTGAGTCTTGGCAAATGGAAAGTCCAACATGGGTTGGCAAGGGATGTCCAAGGGTTGATATTGGCGGCGTAAAATCCAAGCGGGAGTCTTGGCAGCATAAGTCCAATGGTTTGGCAGCGTAAAGTCCAAGCGGCAGTCTTGGCAGCGTAAGTCCAATGTGCCTTGGCGAGATAGACCACGTTAGCATGACAATAGCCGATGGAAGCACTTGAAGGCTAGCATATGGATGAACAAGTCATGGATGACTTGGAGGAATCCAATAGGCGTGAGGTTGATGGAGATGGCTAGAAGGATTAGGTCTAGGCTAAGGGTGGTCTAGCAAGAATGAGGGCATCATACTTGGAGTTAAACCTCATGATTGAGGTTATCAGTCGACTGGGGCTTTGGACCAGTCGATTGGTCAATTGTTTTGACACTTGGCAGCTGAGTTGACTCTGGGTAGTCGACTGGGATTATGACCAGTCGATTATTGTGAGTCGATTGGTGTTCAATCTGGTAAATTGCTCGGCAATGATCGATGGCTTGATCGATGCCATGATGGATGGCTGACTGGTACTCAACACACTCGAGGCGATCGATTGACTACGAGGTTGACAGTTGACTAATGGGTAATGGCAGTCGATTGCCAATGTAACTGTTTGCTTGAATGCCGACATGGATTAAGTCCATTGTGAGACAACGATACTATTGGTAGTCGACTGGGGTCTTATGGCAGTCGACTGTTAAGCGTAGAATCAACTTTAAAAAGAGCTCAAGGAGAAGATTTTTGGCATGGTTCTTTGAGGCGATTTGGAGGGGATTTGCTGCTGCTATCTAGACCTTCAAGGGTACTCTCAAGCAACCAAAAGCAAGCATTCAAGTTCACATTTTGTAAAGTTATCTTTACTTGTATTTGTGTAGTTTACTTGCATTTGCTTGCATTTCTTTCTTATTGTTGTAAGAATTCTTGTACGAGGTTTCTCCGCCTCTGACTTGTTGTCGAGAAGGAGTATTATTGATTAGTAGTGGTGTTTGCATCACTAGGGATCATTCGAGCCTAATTCATGGAGTAGGAATCCTAAGGTTCCGAACCACATTATATTATCATGTTTTGATTGTGTTTGTCGTGTTTTGTTATTGCTATTCTATATTCCGCTACGCTAATAACTATTGTAGAAAAGCATAATCAAATTCCGTCAAGCAACGACGAATGCGCCATTTAGCCCCCCCCTATGGTGACGTCCAATTCCTAATAGTGGCGACACTGATAAAGCAACCCTTTGTAGTGATCCCAGCCTTTAAAAAGGGACTCTCCTTCCTTCTAACGGAAGCTAGTGATCGAGTGGCACATGTGAGCTATCTTACTTGGTGGAAAAAATTTATTCATAAATTGTTGTTCACACTGCTTGTTGGGAATCCTATGCGATAAATAAGAAAATCACAGCGGAAAAAGGATCCCTCGAGCGATCCATGGGTATACCTTTGACACGTACCCTTTATTTATCCCGCTTGTCCACGGTTCGTCGTATCTCTTACACGTTCAAGTGTACGTGCCTCTATGGTATACATATCCACATGAATACTCTTTGGAGAAAGGTTGTGCTAGCAACACCACAAAAGATACTAGGCCAAAAGAAGATTTTGGCCAAGGGAAGAAGAGGGGAAAAACAAAGGCAATTTTCAACCAAAACATCATGATCCAAGGCCCCCTTTTTATATTCATCCCATGAATTTGAAAGGTTTCATCCAACCCTTGGTTTTCCCTCTTCAATGCATGATTAATCCACATTAATCATGCATAAAAAGAGGTTTCATCCAACTCTTGGTTTTCCCTCTTCAATGCATGATTAATCCACATTAATCATGCATGATGAATTTATACCATCCAAATTGATTTGAGTCCAACTCAAGTCAAATCAATTTGAGTCCATTCATCCAATTTTGTATTTTCCCTCTTCAATGCATGATTAATCCACATTAATCATGCATGATGAATTTATTCCATCCAAATTGATTTGAGTCCAACTCAAGTCAAATCAATTTGACTCCAACTCAAATTCGGCCATTTAATTTGAGTCTAACTCAAATCCAATCCTTTCAATGAATCCAATTCAATGTCTAATGGTTCATTTAGTCAAACTAAAATGAATGACACCTCCAAAACATGTTCTTTGTGTGTGACTCTATAAGTTTTTGTAACGTTGGCAATGTCTCTAAACCACTTTAGACACATAAGCAATGAGTGACATCTAGCAATGCATGATTTCTACCCAAGTTATGAAAATGTCAAGATCTGACAAAACCTTTCTATGAATATTATCTTGTATGACGGTATCTTTCTATCCTTGATATCTTAGATCGATCAATGAGGCATAGATCATGTCATCCCCTTTTTGATCTTTATGTTTCTTTATCCTCAAGTAGACTCACTCAAATAAATGAGCTCAATATCTCATATTGACTCATTTGAGCATGACCATGCATTTCGTGGTCATACTCTATCAAGAGGGCAAAGATATCACTCCCATCATATGGGAGGGATAGATTCTTTCTACATCACTCACATCCCTCCACATAATTTATTACATACCCAGTGATCGGCTTTATGGTCCACCCTGTTACGGGTGACGTTTGACAATACCAAAGTACATAGCTCCATATGTAGGAAACCGTAATGATTTCAGATCTAAGGACTATTCTTACTAATAGTCACATGAGAAAGTTTATTACACTCATATAATGATCCATGAAACTTTCTCATGGTGGGTCAATTCAATACATATATTCTCCAATATATATACCCATGTGTCAATGTGATATCACATATCCATGACTTGTGAGATCAAGTCATCCATTGACACACAGGCTAGTCTCAATGTATTAATATATCCGTTTGTCTATTAATACAATACTTGACTAAAAATGTTTAAGAATAGTGTTCTCTATGACTTCTCATAATCAATTCTACCAATTGATATATTGTAGATTAGAATCTACTATTCAAGGACATTATTATATTTATTTGGCTGGCATGCGCATAAAGTAAATATAATAATCAATCTTCACCTGTTATTAATGAAATATGATACATATGATGTCACACCCTGAGAGTATGTCGAGCCGAAAATAATCGGACAACATCTCCCCAGTACGCGATACAATTTTCTGATATACATAAAGCCTTTCGGCCATAATCACATAACATATATATGCAAATAATCCATAAAGCACAGCGAAATATACTGACAAATAATAAAAATACAAAGACTCACTATGCACTCCGGAGTGACTTGACACAACAAGAATCATAATAGAAACCACATCAAAAGCCAAATACATACAACACATACGTATACCATAAATACGGAAACGATATAGGTTAAAATCCCAAAACATCAATCCACAAGAATACGACAATATGGAAATAGTATCCAACCATTTGGTGTGAGATGGGATCAGCTGGCGGAGCTCCGAACATCCAAGGAATCTTCTACCTGTTACCTAGGCGATAGGAAACCCATGGTCCAGGGTGGTGAGTATAAACTCAGGGGTAATATGTAGAAAGCAAATGAACAACATATAGGGATATAGAGATATAGAAGTATACATGTGAAGATCTACAAGTATATAGAATAAGTCTAATAGACATACAGTCCTAACTGTAATAACAAGTAACCACAGTATAATCATACTTAATGCACATACTAAACTGTGTTGGATCGAAAAGCATCGCTAGAGGGGGGGTGAATAGCGATCGAAAATCTTTCATTCGTAATCGTTCGTTAAGGCACGAGTAAGCGAGTAAGCAGCGGAAAATAAAATGACACGTTTATTTTACTTGGTTCACAACCCGGCGGTTGCTACTCCAAGGCCCTATCGGTCCTAGACCGCGTACGGAGGGCAAAGCACTATAACGTCTCCTCCTCGTTGGAGGTAGGAGACAACGATCACAAAACCGAATATACGAGGATGAGGCAACAAGCCTACCTCACCTCGTTATGAAGAAAAACAAAGAATACAATATCAAAAATATTACTTTAATCTGCTGCCGACGAAGAAGATTGGAACTTGGCGTCGCGTCGGCGTTATGATGGTGTTGGAGCGTTGGCGTTGTAGGAGCACTTGATGAATAAAATTGATGTACTTTGGAGATGAATCCTCCCCTCCTTTTATAGACTTTAGCCTCTGAATTTGTCTCCTATTTCTTTGGAACGGATCATGAATTTTTCCAAATTTTTATCGCTGGCGGCCGCACAAACGTTATCCGCTTTGACATAGCGCAAAAAGTAATCGCCGCCATCACGATCGATCGATGCCTCCCATCACGATCGATGGGCATCACGATCGCCCATGTCCAAAGCAATGATCGCCAGGCCACTTCCCTGCAGCAAGAGGTTAGCTCAGAAAATGATAAATATGACGGTTTCTAACCGTCCGATCTCGACCTAGACCTTCCATAGGAAGTCTTAGTCGGATCGTCGCCTACGGTCATCCCCGTAAAGAGGACACGACCTTACAATCTCTCACTCACACGAGCTTACCTCAATAGTAGCTCTTGCTTCCGGCCTTCCACTCGATTCCTTGGCTCCTCCGGTCAATCGAGTGTCGCCTCGACCACCATGGCTTCCTCCGGTGTCGCTAGCCTTCACAGCTTTAATACTTTTTTCAGACACTGATAGCTCGTGAGATAACGATATAAACTTAACTTTATGTCTTTGCCATAATCAAAACACAGGTTCGATTATCTAGTGCCCCTGCACCAACAATCTCCCCCTTTTTGATCTATCGCAAACCAACACAAAGTTAAGGAAAATTAAAGCATAAAACCAGTATAGTAAATGATGAAGGTCATTTTCAAAAACTCCCCCTCAACCAAAACTCCCCCTTAACCCTAGGTGAGTGTTGAAAGAAATAATTTAATTTTCAAAATTAAATTTTATGTTACTCCCCCTTAACTTTTGCTCTTCTCCCCCTTTTGCCATAAATCAAAAATTTTTTTGGGGTGTTTGTATAAAATAGGGTTTGAAAATAATATCGTATATGCATCTAGATAAATCAAATATGAGTCCAAGCATACGCCTAGCAAGAGTTAGATAGATTGGTTCGAGGTGTGCCCCTCCGCACTAATAATCTAAAGATTTATAATATAACCTTTAGGGTTAGTTTGCTCTCCCTTAGTCAAATATATGAAGTATAAGAGATAGGGGGCGCTAAACTTGGCCTAAGAGCGGTTAAGTACAATAGTTTATAAAATAGGTAGTATTTTGAAGATATTGTTTTTAGTATATTTCAATTTTCCTTAACATCTCACCCATTCTATGTGTCTGAATTTGTTCACCTTATATGTTTGTGAGATGATTTTAAAATTAAGTTGATTAAGTGCATTTAGGTTCAAGTAATTTTATGTTAGATTTGGATTTGACCTAGGCTTGTCAAGTTTACCTTTTCAAGATCATGGATTCTGTGTCGTGGCGAGGCACAGTGGGCCTTCTTTATCGGATCATCGACCACTTCCTTAGACAAAGCCATTTTCAAGAAAATGATGACTTGACTCACCTAAGACTATTTCTAGTCTAATCAAAAGAGGCTCCCGAGGCTCAATCTTTCAAGGATTTTAGTTGGTTATGTACGTGTTCTAAGTAAGTTCACAAGTTAACAAAAATTCTAAGCATGCAATGGTTTTGCTAAGTAAGTGGTATACTATTTTAGTGTTAGCTCCTGGACCATTGAACCAATATGGTCTATTCAAATAATGAACTTGATCTGGGAATCCAAACCTTGTTAGTCCTTATATGTGAATTTAATAAAACCTTTGGGACCCATGCTTGGACTCTTTGATGACTACGATTTACGATAGACATATAAGACATATTCGTAGTCTTTGACTTAAATCCGAGTCCGGCTTTGTTGTACACGGCTCTTTGGGTTCCAAGTAGTCGATTAAGGTTCTTAGATCCCAATGTGAACCTTTCCAACCTAGCCTCAACCTCTTGAACTCGTTCTTTCAAGAGAGAATTCTCCTCCTCAAGTTTTTCAATTTGGGTTGAGTTTCCCTCATGAACTTGACTAGTTGAAGAGGTTAGAGTAGCCTCTTGCTTGAGGGTTTCAACCTCCTCAAGTAACGACTCAACCCTAGACTCGGACTTAGTTAATTTCCTAGACAAAAACTTAACCGTATTATGTAAAGTATTAAATAAAGTTCGACTCACTTTAAGGGTATCTTTTGAACCGGATGTGTATCCGTGGCTTGACTTGAAGGTAGCTTCGTAGTCCGAGTCATCCTCAGGTTCTGACTCAAGTTCAGGTTCGGTCTCCGTGTCTGATTCAATCGATTTCGCCATGAAAGCTATGTCTTCTTTGTTGTCCCAAGTTGCATGGAAGGCTTTCCTTGCTCCCTTTTTCTTTTGGTTCTCATTCTTCAATTTCCTCCTTTCTTGTCGAACTATTCTCCGCACAATGTTGACTATTATGGCCTCCTCTTCGGATTCGGATTCGTCTTCGGGTTCGAGTTCATCTACTTGCCTAGTAGGTGGCTTGCTTCTTTGTCCTGCAAGTAGAGCAATACCTCTCTCGGCCCGGATCACGTTAGTTTGCTCATGAAGTTCAAACTCGGAAAATAATTCATCTAACCTAAGCTCGATAGGTCCTTAGAGACCTTGTAGGCATCGACCATGGATGCCCACAAGGTAGTCCTAGGAAATGAATTAAGAACGTACCTTAGTAGGTCACGGTTTTCGACCTTGTGTCCGATGGTGTGTAGGCCGTTGACAATGTCCTGGACGCGGGCGTGTAGTTGCGTTGCCGTCTCGTGTTCCTGCATCTTGAGGTTATACAACTTATTGAAAAGAAGGTCACGTTTACATACCTTAGCATCGGACGTTCCTTCGTGTAGCTCGATTAATTTATTCCATAGGTCCTTGGCGCTAATGAATGGTCCGATGCGGTTGAGTTCCTCCTTGGACAAGCCGCATTGCAATATTTGGGTTGCTCTTGCATCGGCTTCGATTTGCCTCTTGGTTGCATTTGTCCACTTGTTGAAATCCAAGGGTTCTCCTTGATCATTGGTGGGTAAAGCAAAGCCGGTTTGGATTATTATCCAAGTCTCGACTTGTGTTTTCAAGAAACACTCCATCCGACCTTTCCAATAACGGAAATCATCTCCGTTAAAGAACGGAGGTCGGGTGGTGCTATATCCCTCAATGTGAGCCATTAAGTATCTTGCAAAACACAAATAAAAACCAAAGAGAATTCCAAGACTTGGTCTTGGATTAGTAATGCGGGAAATAATAGGAAAAAAAACAGAAATAAATAAGGAGGATAAGAAACTAACAAAAATTTGAAACTTACGACCTTCGATGTCCCCGAAAGGGTACTAAACGTTGGATTTTGGGGCTGGAAACAGCTTGTTACGGGGGTAAACCCCCTGTGAGAAGTGTAGATCATTCAGAGAGCTTCGATTTGGTGGGTAGATCGTTTCGTGAGTCCACTTGTAGTAAAAGTTATGCTCATTTGATCGTGAGGTACTCCGAAGATCGTGAGGTACTCCGAAGGAGATTAGTACTTGCAAAAACACAACAAAAAAAAACTATGTACCAAGACTTGGTCTTGGATTAGTAGTGCGGGAAACAAAATCTAAGAAATATACGAATCGAAAAATATGAAAAGAAAACCAAAACGTGCTAGATTGGTGGTTTCACCAAATCTTAGCGCCCCCGCTCTGATACCAATTGTTGGATCGAAAAGCGTCGCTAGAGGGGGGGTGAATAGCGATCGAAAACCTTTCGTTCGTAATCGTTCGTTAAGGCACGAGTAAGCGAGTAAGCAGCGGAAAATAAAATGACACGTTTATTTTACTTGGTTCACAACCCGGCGGTTGCTACTCCAAGGCCCTATCGGTCCTAGACCGCGTACGGAGGGCAAAGCACTATAACGTCTCCTCCTCGTTGGAGGTAGGAGACAACGATCACAAAACCGAATATACGAGGATGAGGCAACAAGCCTACCTCACCTCGTTATGAAGAAAAACAAAGAATACAATATCAAAAATATTACTTGAATCTGCTGCCGACGAAGAAGATTGGAACTTGGCGTCGCGTCGGCGTTATGACGGTGTTGGAGCGTTGGCGTTGTAGGAGCACTTGATGAATAAAATTGATGTACTTTGGAGATGAATCCTCCCCTCCTTTTATAGACTTTAGCCTCTGAATTTGTCTCCTATTTCTTTGGAACGGATCATGAATTTTTCCAAATTTTTATCGCGAAGTGGCCGCGTCAAACGTTATCCATTTTGACCTAGCGCAAAAGCTGAATCGTCGCCATCAGTCGACTGATGCCTCCCATCAGTCGACTGATGGGCATCAGTCGACTGCTCCATGTCCAGCAGTCGACTGCCAGCTTGGCCACTTCCCTGCAGCAAGAGGTTAGCTCGGAAAATGATAAATACGACGGTTTCTAACCGTCCGATCTCGACCTAGACCTTCCACAGGAAGTCTTAGTCGGATCGTCGCCTACGGTCATCCCCGTAAAGAGGACACGACCTTACAATCTCTCACTCACACGAGCTTACCTCGATAGTAGCTCTTGCTTCCGGCCTTCCACTCGATTCCTTCGGCTCCCTCCGAAGTCACTCGAGTGTCGCCCGACCACCACGGCTTCCTCCGGGTGTCGCTAGCCTTCAGCTCCAGCTTTAATACTTTTCTGTACACTCGATAGCTCGTGAGATAACGATATAAACTTAACTTTGTGTCTTTGCCATAATCAAAACACAGGTTCGATTATCTAGTGCCCCTGCACCAACAAACTGATCAACTGAACATGAAGTAATGTACCAATGTACTTGATGGTCTTTCAACACAATAAACTATATCATCCTGAACAGGTATATAATAACATAACCCATATAACGTACAATGCCAATCCCATATCTGACCAACACTCAGACATATGAATAGTATATAATCACATGTAATAACAATCCGGTCCATACTACACTATGACATGATGCTAATCAAATGCATACAATAGTCTGGGCCAACATATATATCATGCTCAACACACAGCAGTATAAAATATGCAAATGACCTGTATCATGATGTACAAACATATGCAGTAAACAAATGCAGCATCTCACAGGAATATGTAAAATATATATCGAATACATGTATACATATATATCAGCAATGCATATGCATGGCCATGTCTGCGGACCCATCCAACCATGACCCCAGTATGGCCTGAGTGGCACGACATGACAACTAGCCTGACTCCAGCTACCACTACTCTCGAGTGGTTGAGTTGGGTAGTATGAATGAGTAGCATATAAGCGTAAAAAGCTAACTACTCTACGGGGGTCCCTGCTACTAGCCGCTCCATCACTACACATGAGTAGATGAGATCCGTAAACAGGACAATTGCACGTCACACAACCACCATCTATAGTGGGTGAGTACTAACACCACTCTGCATAGTGGCCAAGTGCGCATATCTAGCTACCACTGTCTATAGTGGATGAGCGTGGCACATCTAATGCTCTTCCCTTAATCCTGCTACCACTACCCCGAGTGGCCAGGGAGGCAGGATGACTGATGACCATCTCAACCATAAGAGAGACCTAATCGCCAGCATGCATGCAATGTAATGATGCATAGCTCCATATACGTATCCTTGCAACACTCTCTATCCTACGGGAAGTCCAGGTCAACCAAAAGTCAATTATGCAAGGACTACTAATCCACAAGACTCTCTTTCTATCACACAAAGAGTCATAAACATCTGACAGTCAACCACGCAAAAACTACTAGTCCATAGCGAGATACTATCAATCGTCCATATAACCATATACAGACACATGATCGATAATGGATATACAATCACGCTAGGACCTCTAGTCCTTAGCCACATATTGACAACCACACACACCTATCTATGCACATATGACTAGATCCACCATAGATGCACAACTAATATGTGTACGAAACAGAAATCAACTCCATAATCTAATCCATCACCCAACCCTAGTGATGTAACACATAACCCAATCTGAGATCACAAAGATAACCCTAACCATATGTACTTAACTGAACATCCATTAGCTAATACACAATAGGATTTGTAGTTCATATCCGTGATAGATAAATGATGAAGTAACAACAATATATCTCAAAGGTCAAGGCTAAGTACAATCACATGATTAAATAAGAGTGGAGTCAAAGTAAAAAAATTCAACATAAATCAAAATTCATGCACCGGAATTAGTCAAAACAACCTGACCAAGGTAGATATTACCCACCTGGTATGTAGAACACTAGTTGTCTTTAAGTCAGAGAACTCTGCCTCAAATCAAAGTCCTGCACACAACATAACCACTGTTAAGTTCTAATATATGACAAATGATTAAGTCGAATCCTACATCAACTCCGGTTATATCACAATGAGTATACATTCTAAACCCTACTAGCAACTTACACCAGTTCATAACAACACCTCCACCACATATCAAGACACTTCCCCTTGCCATTAATCAACCATGCTAGATCTTTAAGTTAGATCACTCACAACTAACCTACTTTATCCATAGCTGAATTTCAATGACTCGATAGTTGATTCAACCCACTAAGCTCTCTTACAATAGATTATATTCATCTAGCTTCCACCAGCTCACACCCAACCCATCATAGCTCTCACAACAAGGCATAAAAAGAGCATCACATACAACACACATCCCGCATCAAAATCACCACAGTTAATCCATGTTGAAACATAGCAATACGACAAAAATCATAGGTCACTACAAATCTTACCTCAAATGCTCAGCTTCCACAGCCAACTAGTCTAGCTTCAATTCCAAATTTCCCAAATCAGTTCACTTGAATTGAGCTACAACCCATTCTCCATCACTTGCAATCACAGCAACCCTATGTTTCGGATCAGGCAATTACCATCAAAGAATTAGGTTATACATGTGTTTGGGAAAACACAAGAACCTACTGTGATCCAGATCTTTGATTGCTGCAAGCACAACTGAACAAGATAGATCAAAAGGGAAATGTTAGCTCATGATGAGCTGAGCTGCCGATGAAGGTGACAAGTAGATCCACAAGCCGGTGAGATGAACTGCCAGTGAAAAAGCAATTGTCCAAACTCTAGCCAACGATGAGTAAGAAAGGCACCAACGAGCTGAGCTTTGCGATGAGAACTAGATCGAGATCGTGGATAATCGAGGCCATCGCGATGATGAAAATAGAGGAACGAAAAAACTCCAGCGTGGTCGGCGATGGTGAGCTCCGGCAGTGGCGATTGTGCGGCGGTAGTGAGGATGAGGAGATTTGTGATCGGGGAAAAATAGGAACTCACGATCTGGAAGGAAATCATGACTGAGAAAAGAAGAGGAAGGAAACGGGTCGGGTAGGCTCAAAATGAAATGGATCCGAACCCTTTTATAAGCCCTCAAAAACCTAGATTAATTCTAATTAACCCCTAACCTCCCCTTTTAAATCCAAAAAAATTTCTATGAATTCCTGATAAAATATATAATATAATTTCTTAATTAACAAGGGATATTATTATTATTATTATTATTATTATTCGATATCTTACATTCTTTCCCACTAATAAAAATTTGGTCCACAAATTTCCAACTCATGTACGAGCACGAGATGTCACAACAACCATCTCAAGTATCTAAGTGGGGAACTGATAGTGTCACACCCGCCCTTTCCAGGGGTTGGGAGGGCGGCGTGACACGATCGTACATATATGCATTACAGCGAAAGACTACATATACTTCTTACAGTGGAAGACTTTGGACTTCTTTTTTTTTCTTTCTTTTAAACATAAACATGCATCATCATTTCATAAGTATTTCTTTTTAAACATAGAGCATGCATCATCATTTCATAAGTACTTAGTTCAAGTTCATAAAAATCATCTTAAAGGAAAAACATGCATAAGTATGGAACACATAAACAGATCTCCTCCACCATGCCACTACCACACACACTTTGTCCCTCCTGTTGCTCCCTTTAGTTTAGCCACCCTTTACCCTTATCTACAGTAAAGAGAACATAAACTATAAGCACATAGGCTTAGTAAGATCCTGTCATACTCACAAAAACCATGCGTCAAGCATTAAGCATAGAGTAGTGACATGATCATATAACACATATGAGCGTAACATTCATATAAACATACAAGGACATATAAGTATAGCGTGCATATAAACATACAAGAACATAAAAGCATAGCATTCATATAAACATACAAGAATATAAGCAAGAATAACATGTAAACATACAAGAACATAAGCAAGCATAACATGCATATAAACATACAAGAACATAAGCAAGCATAACATGCATATAAACATACAAGAACATAAGCAAGCATAACATTCTTATAAACATACAAGAACATAAGCAAGCATAACATGCATATAAACATGCAAGAACATAAGCAAGCATAACATGCATATAACATCATAATGATCCAGACATGAAATAAAGATATATGCAGTATGCTCTTTGAAAACATATATTGTAGGTATTTAACATAATCTCAACATATTGGGCCCGGTATTGTACCACATCATCATCATCATAGCGCGCATCCCTAATAGACCCGAGGTAGCTAATCCCGAACCCACTAGAGTACTAGGCCCGTACTAAGTCCGTCGGCCTTGGGGCAGCATAACAGAAGCCCATCCTAAGCCCGTACTTATGACCATCGGCCTAGGGCATCTAGGAGCCCATCCCGTACTGAGTCCGTACTACGACCGTCGACCCAGGGACACGTAGGAGCCCATCCCTTGGACCTTATTAGGGTCTTGGTACAAACCATGCAGAAAGTAAAATACATATCATGCTTCTTATCATAACATATCATATTTCTTTTCATAAACATATCATGTTCCTTATCATGGCATATCCTGTTTCTTCTTCATATCATAACATGTTTCTTCTTCATACCATATCATATTGCTTTTCATAACATATCATGTTCCTTCTTCATAACATATCATATTTCTTTTCATATATATCATGTTCCTTCTTTATAACATATCATACATTCATACAATTTACATGGCAACGAGCATAACATGATAATGCATTTAACATGGTAATGAGCAGAACATAATCATGCATTCCTACAATTAAGATGGACATATGGTGGTGACATATAAACCAATCATACTAAACAACTTGAGCAAGGACTACTTAACATCATGCTAACATCACACACATATAGGGCATGGTATAAACATCATGATCAAACATAACATGGTGTGAACTAAACTTCATGGAGTTCTAGCAAAGTTTTAAACCCTAAACAACTTATATATGATCTAACTAACCACATATTAATTATTTCACATATAAATCATGGCATGGAAGGCACTTAGGAGTTTAGATAAGTCTTGGCCAAGAGCTTCAAGGAATCCTAAGGTCCATTTCTTAAATCTAGCTTAGCTATCAACATGTTACCTTCATCTACATTCATAACATAGCATGACAACTTTTAGATCATAGCATAATAGTCCTAAATGGGTCTTGGCCGAATGGTTCAAGGAACTTAAAGGATCAACCTCTTAAATTTAGGTTAGCTAATAACATGTTACCTTCATCTATATTCATAACATAGCATGACAACTTATGGATCATAGCATAATAGACCTAAATGGGTCTTGGCCGAATGGTTCAAGGAACTTAAAGGATCAACCACTTAAATTTAGGTTAGCTAATAACATGTTACCTTCATCTATATTCATAACATAGCATGACAACTTATGGATCATAGCATAATAGACCTAAATGGGTCTTGGCCGAATGGTTCAAGGAACTTAAAGGATCAACCACTTAAATTTAGGTTAGCTAACAACATGTTATCTTCATCTAACATCAAAACATATCATGAACTCATCTATAGCATGGCATAAAACATGTTATCTTCATCTAACATCAAAACATGACATGAACTCATCTAGAGCCTAGCATAGAACATGTTATCTTCATCTAACATCAAGACATATCATGAACTCATCTAGAGCATGGCATAGAAAAACACATTAGGGGTCCAAAGGGGCTTGGCCGAGAGTCCTAGAAAGGTTTGAAGTTCAACCACTTAACCAAACCCATCTAGAAACCTATCATCATCATATTTATACAAGGTATAGCATGGATCATCATGGAAAACACAAAGAATGGTCTTGGCCGAAAGTTTCTTGAAGTTTTTAAGATCTAACACTTAACCAAACCTATTTAGCAACCTATCATCATCATATTCATACAAGGTATAGCATGGATCATCATGGAGGGCCCAAGGAAGGGTCTTGGCTGAAAGTTCATGAAGGGATTTCCTTAATAACATCAATCGAAAACAACTTGTATGCAGGCGAGGGGATACTTACATCCTTCGCTTTATTAATAGTTGGAAAATACCCTAAGGGATGCCAAACCTAGAGCCTTCTTCTTGCTTGGCTAGCTTTCAGAAAAATGAAAGAGGGAGCCTAGGGTTTTCGGTGAGGAAGAAGAAGAGGAGAGGATGCCAACTTTGATTTCTCATGTCTCCTCATTCCCCTATTTATTCACTTGAAGGTGTCCCTTAGCCTCCCTTACCCTTATCTATCATTTCCCATATTCCTCTAATAGTACAACCCTGCTGGCCTTCTGGTTATTGGATGCATCTTAGGGCTTAGCTATCTACTAGAGGTTTGGGGTTCAATTCCTAGGCCATGCATCCTTTTTGGCTATATTTCTTTTATTTTTTGAAAGAGCCCACATAAAGCCCATTATAATCATGCAAAAATTCTTGTAAAATTGCTAGGAATTTTACGGGCGTTACAGATAGCCTCTAAAATATATCATGGATACTCTCAACAGACCCTTTGAAAGTCTAAATACCACCATCCTATGGACCATCTATCAAAAAGTAAATAATCGTACTAGAGTGGAGTTCTATACCCATGACTTGTTGGAGACTTTGCTAGGATCGTAAAATGAATCGCGAATCACTATAAAAAAGGATACCCAAGGATACTCCATGGATATAATTTCGCCAAGCGATCCAACGAAGTCCATCTTACGGCTCGGAAGAAAATGAGCGAACTTTTCTAATCGTTCTCCGATTACCCAAATGGCATAAAATCCTTACCAAATTCTACATAATCTCCTAAAGCAGCCCATCGTACTAGGTTCCCACTTCATCACGGTACATAACCCTACTGGTCACTAATATTCCATCTTTACTTGTTGGCACACCCAACATCGAACTACGAAGTCAATCATCGTCTAGGCCCGTGAAACCTAGTTTCACAAACTTCTGACCAAGTGATTCCCATCACCTTCTTGGTCCAACAAGTCAGCAGTATAGTAACGCTAGAGCATCCTATCCACATTATGGTAAACACCAAATCAATCTAAAGAAACCACAACTTCCCTTAAGATTGTGAATATAACCCAAAAATATATCATCCACAGATATGATGACAATCGATCTCAAATACTCCAAGAGTACTTGATTCCTCAAATCCATGAATGACTAAATCGTCGATAAGTAAATACTCCAAGAGTACTTGATTCCTCAAATCCATGAATAACTAAATCGTCGATAAGTCTAACAACATTATCAACATCTCCTAAAATTCATACCAAGTATGAAATGTCGTCTTCTACACACTTGCATCCTTTTTACTCTACTCTGATGATATATCAATCATCACACTGACAATGATAATTGTATGACACTAAGTCACTACAATATCAACACACCAATTCAAAATCAACCCTAGAGTATACACAGGTGTCCTTTAAGCTGATCTGAATAGATCATCTATCCACAACGAAGGATATTCATTCTCAACTACTGCATTCCAATCATCGGTAATCGATGTATAATCTCAAAGGTCCATATCTCCTTAACAAAGAGTGTCAGATCTTCTCAGGAAATTACTGGGACAGATAAATATCCCATCCAATACCTCTTATAATCACAACTTTCATTCCTCTAATTCCCCATAGTGTTTAGCAACGCTGATACCAATAAAATCATCTCTCGGTATAAGGTCTCCAATATCAAAACTATTTCCAAAATCACCCCCAATCGCATATTCTACTTGCCCATGCAGTGGCAAACCCGAGAGTTCATCCAAAACTACATTCGAATACTCTCGGATTATATGCACATTCAAGATACAAGTTATACCCTCATTTCAATAATTTAACTACTCGTAAGGATATGTGTATAGTGAAGGTATGTCTATCAAAGTCTAAGAGTATCCCTTGACTTCTTGGTTGCTGGTCAACATCTCACCTGACTATAAAGATACCACCAACCCACAAATCGATGTATAGGAACCCTTCTAACCCTATCTAAGAATATTCTAAACCTAGATACCTGTAAACTACTGGTATCTCTCAACATATCCGCAAATAGGGTAACCTAAAGGTTACACCCCAAATGACCACTTCTTCGGTCTTCTATACCTCTTCTCAGGTAATCATGTAAACTCGCCCAACATATGTTCTCGACGGCTGAGCTCAAGTAGCTGCAAAAGACTACCAAGGAGGAACTAAAGTCAACTGCTGAACTGAGATACAATACCCAAAATGTTTGCAATGGAGATGGTAAACATTGTTGTACTTGTAATGAGTACCCAACCGACTGTAAAATACTGAATAACTGCATCTGGAGAATAGAACATAGATATGACCATCGTCATGAACTCTCTCCTCTGTAGAAAGCATAACCATGCCTGGGGAGGTAATAGTTATCGTCTGGACGTCTGAGTCTTTTGAGATGTCTTCTACTGATACTGCTGAGTAAATTGCTTCTCTCAAATGGAAGTATCAAAGATCTCCAACTATATCTGAGGTAGTAAATCACTGTTGATGTGATAACCCAATCTTTTATAATGATCTCAGCTTTCGAGGTTGTGGATCGTCCTCTCGAAAGCATCATCCATAGTCTTCAACTGAGTCTTCAAAGTATATACTCTCCTCGTAGATACTAGCTGCTTATAGTAGAAGCAGATAAAATAATCCATCGGATAATCTGACTCTGTGTGTCGTCGTGACCCGCACTACACACACATAATCTCCCTTTGGAGTCTTTCCTTTGATTTCACTGATAAATATGAGAAGGTGTTGACGATCTGCAGTCGGTCTTCTATGATCGGAAAACTTTCCAATAGTCGCTTGTGGCCCATGACTCCAATCTTGCTCCTTTTGTCCAACATTCAAAGACTTCTGATTCCAATAATTTGACTTGCAATATCTGCTTATCAAATCACCAACTCTTAAAACACTTGCTATAGAGTCATTTCTATACACATGACTCGGTCTAAGGACTTCCGGTAGGATCTGGTAGAAGATCCAAACATTCTGATCAAGATGTCAGCCAATAAACCATGGGTGGCCGAAATTAACTCAATCACATTCTTGAGCTATTAGGTGGTCGTAATCTTTGCAAGTCTAACGACTTTGCATGTACCTTCGTTACCAAACGATCACCCTACTTGAAGCTTAAGAACTCCCTGACAATGAGTCAAAGAAGATGACGTGGGGAAATACTCTCTCACAACATCACTAAATTGTGACCAAGTGATACATTATTTCTCGTAGGTTATTTCCTATATCTTCCACCAAGTACTGGCTAGATCCGGATAATGGTATTCAACTAACACTACTTTCTTCGTATAACACGAGTTAAGTACTCAAAAGTACCTTCAAAGTTATACAACCTAACATGAACAACTCAGGGATCAAAATTTCCTATGATACATCATCCACTAATTTTCTACTATCTGCATCAACAATAGTATACTCACTTATTCCATTACTCCACAAGTAATGATCTGACAAGCATAATTAGCGAAAATCCTTAGGACTGTAATCTTTAATTTCCATAAGAAATGTGACTACCTGACCCCTGCTTTCCGACTCAGTATCAGTTAGCTTTCAAAGGTAATTCACCTTTTCAAAAGCAGGTACAAGACTCATAGACTCAACAAGTCATTCCCGTAGCCAACTCAAATCATGATTACGAATAGAAACTAACACACTACAAGTCATCCCTTTTATAAACAACGAAATGCATAGACAATAGAAGGATATGTGATAATAGTTATCATACCTTAAACCTTGTAGCTCGGAGATGTCCCACAATAGCCAGATCCCAGAACTCACAAAACCAAAACCGAGTAAAGCAAAACTCGATGTCCGAATGAAATAAAATCCAAAAGTGGACATCGCAACCTAGGGCTCTTATACCAATAAAATTGTCACGCCCCGAGAGTATGCCAAGCCAAAAATAATCGGACAGGATCTCCCCTGTACGTGATATAATTCCTTGATATACATAAAGCCTTTCGACCACAATCACGTAACATATATATAGAAATAATCCATAAAGCACAGCGGAATATACTGACAAATAATAAAAATACAGAGTATCACTATGCACTCCGGAGTGACTTGACACAATAAGAATCATAATAGAAACCACATCAAAGGCCAAATACATACAACACATCCGTATACCATAAATACGAAAATGATACAGGGTAAAATCCCAAAACATCAATCCACAAGAATACAACAATATGGAAATAGTATCCAACTATTCAGTGTGAGATGGGATCAGCTGGCGGAGCTCCGAACATCCAAGGAATCTTCTACCTGTTACCTGGGCGATAGGAAACCCAGGGTCTAGGATGGTGAGTATAAACTCAGGGGTAATATGTAGAAAGTGCATGAACAACATATAGGGATATAGAGATCTACAAGTATACATGTGAAGATCTACAGGTATACAGAATAAGTCCATTAGACATACAGTCCTAAATGTAATAACAAGTAACCACAGTATAATCATACTCAATGCACATACTAAACTGATCAACTGAACATGAAGAAATGTACCAACATACCTGACAGTCTGCAATACCATAAACTATATCATCCTGAATAGGTATACAATAACATAACCCATATAACGTACAATGCTAATCCCATATCTGACCAACACTCAGACATATGAACAGTATATAATCACATGTAATAACAACCCAGTCCATACTACACTATGACATGATGCTAATCAAATGCATACAACAATCTGGACCAACATATATATCATGCTCAACACACAGTAGTATAAAATATGCAAATGGCATGTATCATGATGTACAAACATATGCAACAAACAAATGCAACATCTCACAGGCATATGTAAAACATATATTGAATACATGCATACATATATATCAACAATGCATATGCATGTCCATGTCTACGGACCCATCCAACCACGACCCTAGTATGGCCTAGGGGGCACGACATGACAACTAGCTCGACTCCAGCTACCACTACTCTCGAGTGGCCGACTTGGGTAGTATGAATGAGTAGCATATAAGCGTAAAGAGCTAACTACTCCACGGGGGTCCCTTCTACTGGTCGCTCCGTCACTACCAATGAGTAGATGAGCTCTGCACACAGGACAACTGCATGTCACACAATCACAGTCTATAGGGGCGAGTGCTAATGCCACTCTGCATAGTGCCCAAGTGCGCATCTCTAGATACCACAATCTATAGTGGCCGAGCGCGACACATCCAATGCTCTGCCCTCAACCCTGCTACCACTACCCCGAGTGGACGGGGAGGTAGGATGACTGATGACCCTCTCAACCACGAGGGAGACCTAATCGCCAGCATGCATGCAATGTAATGATGCATAGCTCCATATACGTATCCTCGCAACACTCCCTATCCCACGTGGAGTCCTGGTCAACCAAAAGTCAACTATGCAAGGACTACTAATCCAAAATACTCTCTCTCTATCACACAAAGAGTCATACACATCTGACAATCAACCACGCTAAGACCTCCAGTCCGTAGCGAGATACTATCAACCGTCCATATAACCATACACAGACACATGATCCATAATGGATATACAATCATGCTAGGACCTCAAGTCCTTAGCCAAATACTGACAACCACACACACCTATCTATGCACAGATGACTAGATCCACCATAGATGCACAACTAATATGTGTACGATACAGAAATCGACTCCATAATCTAATCCACCACCCAACCCTAGTGATGTAACATAGTAACCCAATCTGAGGTCACAAAGATAACCCTAACCACATGTACTTAACTAAACATCCATCAGCTAACACACAATAAGATTTGTGGTTCATATCCGTGATAGATAAATGATGAAGTAACAGCAATATATCTCAATGGTCAAGGCTAAGTACAAGCACATGATTAAATTAGAGTGGAGTCAAGGTAAAAGAATTTGGCATAAATCCAAATTCATGCACCAGAATTAGTCAAAACTACCTGACTAAGGTAGATATTACCCACCTGCTATGTAGAACACCAGTTGTGTTTACGTCAGAGAACTCTGCCTCAAATCAAAGTCCTGCACCCAACATAACCACTGTTAAGTTCTAATATACGACAAATGATTATGTCGAATCCTACATCAACTCCTATTATATCACAATGAGTATACATTCTAATCCACACTAGCAACTTACACCAGTTCATAACAACACCTCCACCACAGATCAAGACACTTCCCAATGCCATTAATCAACCATGCTAGACCTGTAAGTTAGATCACTCACAACTAACCAACTTTATCCATAGCTGAATTTCAATGACTCGACAGTTGATTCAACACACTAAGCTCTCTTACAATAGATCATATTCATCTAGCTTCCACCCGCTCACACCCAACCCATCATAGCTCTCACAACAGGGCATAAACAAAGCATCACATACAACACACATCCCGCATCAAAATCACCACAATTAATCCATGCTGAAACATAGCAATACGATAAAAATCATAGGCCACTACAGATCTTACCTCAATTGCTCAGCTTCCATAGCCAACTAGTCTAGCTTCAATTCCAAATTTCCCATATCAATTCACTCGCATCGAGCTACAACCCATTCTCCATCACTTGCAATCACGACAACCCTATGTTTCGGATCAGACCATTACCATCAAAGAATTAGGTTATACACGTGCTCAGGAAAACACAAGAACCTACTGTGATCCAGATCTTTGATTGCTGCAAGAGAACTGAACAAGATTGATCAAAAAAGAAATGTTAGCTCACGATGAGCTGAGCTACCGATGAAGGTGACGAGCAGATCCACAAGCCTGTGAGCTGAACTGCCAGTGAAGAAGCAATTGTCCAAACTCTGGTAGACGACAAGGAAGAAAGGCATCGACGAGCTGAGCTTTGCGATGAGAACTAGATTAGGATCGGGGATAATCAAGGGCCTCATGATGAGGAAAACAGAGGAAGGAGAAGAACTCCAGTGTGGTCGGCGATGGTGAGCTCCGGCAGCGGCGATAGTGCGGCGGTAGTGAGGAAGAGGAGATTTGCGATTGGGGAAAAATAGGAACTCTCGATCTGAAAGGAAATCGCGGATGAGAAAAGAAGAGGAAGGAAATGGGTCGGGTCGGCTCAAAATGAAATGGATCCGAACCCTTTTATAAGCCCTCAAAAACCTAGATTAATTCTAATTAACCCCTAATCTCCCCTTTTAAATCCGGAAAATTTTCTATGAATTCCTGATAAAATATATAATATAATTTCTTAATTAATAAGGGTTATTATTATTATTATTATTATTTTTCAATATCTTACATATGATC
Source organism: Wurfbainia villosa (assembly GCA_025175895.1). Classification (NCBI taxonomy): domain Eukaryota; kingdom Viridiplantae; phylum Streptophyta; class Magnoliopsida; order Zingiberales; family Zingiberaceae; genus Wurfbainia; species Wurfbainia villosa. The sequence goes on along the minus strand of CM045990.1, from coordinate 31,877,717 downwards.
CCTAATCAATCATCTCATGATTGGCAATAAGGGTTGACACTAACAATCTCCTACTAGTACTAGTGTCAATCACTGTAATCTCTAAGACCTAGTGACCTAGTATGACCATCATGCTTCCTCTGTGTCAAAGCCATGGTCAAGGGATCCACAATGTTACCATCAATATCTACTCTGCATATCCGCACATCTCCTCTATCGATGATCTCTCAAATGAGGTGATACCACCATAGTATATGTTTGAAATGCTGGTGAGAACGAAGTTCCTTAGCCTGTGCTATAGCCCTATTGTTGTCATAATAAAGCTATATAGGGCTCACGATGCTAGGAACTACACCAAGCACAGAAACAAACTTCCTAATCCAAACAACCTCCTTTACTGCATCAGAAGCAGCAATATACTCAACCTCTGTAGTAGAATCCGCGACTGTGTCTTGCTTTGAACTCTTCTAGCTCACAGCACCACCATTTAAGCAAAAGACATGCCCTGACTATGATCTGTAATCGTCCTTGTCCGTTTGGAAGCTAGCATCGTTGTAACCCTTTACAACGAGCTCCTCATTGCCTCCAAATATCAAGAAATATTCTTTAGTTCTTCTCAAGTACTTAAGAATATTCTTGATGGCTATCTAGTGATTGTCACCTGGATATGACTGGTACCTACTTGTCATACTTAAAGCATATGAGACATCAGGACAAGTGCATAGCATGGCCTACATAATAGACCCTATAGCAGATGCATAAGGGATTTGAGCCATGCATTTCTTTTCTTCCATAGAAGAAGGGCATTGAGCCTTCGAAAGGCTCACACCATGTGACATTGGCAGAAATCCCTTCTTGGAATTCTGCATGGCAAAATGTTTAAGCACCTTGTCAATGAATGCACTCTGACTTAGGCCAAGCAATCTCTTAGATCTATCTCTATAGTTCTTAATGCCTAAAATGTAGGCCGCTTCACCTAAGTCTTTCATTGAGAAACAATTCCCAAGCCAAGTCTTCACATACTGCAGCATAGGGATGTCATTTCCAATAAGAAGTATGTCATCAACATACAAGATAAGAAAGATAATTATGCTCCCACTAAACCTCTTGTAGACACAAGGTTCATCTTCATTCTTGACGAAACTAGACTATTTGATCGCATCATCGAATCAAAGATTCCAACTTCTAGATACTTGCTTTAAACCATAAATGGACCTTTGCATCTTGCATACCTTGCCAGCATGCTTTGGATCTACAAAACCCTCCGGTTGTGTCATGTACACATCCTCGAAAAGGTTTCCATTTAGAAATGCAGTTTTGACATCCATTTGCCAGATCTCATAATTGTGGTAAACTACAATAGCAAGCATGATCCGAATAGATTTAAGCATTGCAACTGGTTAAAAAGTTTCATCATAGTTTATACCATGAATCTGTTTGAAACCTTTAGCTACCAATCACCCTTTATAGGTATGCATAAGACCACCCATGTCAGTCTTTCTCTTAAAGACCCACTTACAATCAATGGGTTTTACCCCTTCAAGTGGATCAACCAAAGTCCATACTTGGTTGGTGTAGATGGATTCCATTTTGGACCTCATGGCCTCTAGCCATTTCTTAGAATCTGGGCTCATCACAGCTTCCTGATAGGATGTAGGCTCATTCAATTCAACAAGAATAATGTCATCATTGTCAGAAAAGAGAAATAAATATCTCTCAGGCTGATGACATATTTTATCAGACCTGCAAAGAGGTAGGTCTACTTGAACAGGTTATTGCTCCACAACTTCTTGTGCAACAATCACATTATCCACAACACTTTGTGGTGCCTGTTCAATTTCCATCTCAGTGTTATCTTTATCTTGAATTTATTCAAGATATATTTTACTCCCACTAGTTCTTCTAGAAATGAATTCTCTTTCTAGAAATATATCATTTCTAGCGACAAACACTTTGCCTTGTGTGGGTTTGTAGAAGTAATATCCTTTCGTTTCCTTAAAATATCCTACAAAGTAGTACTTGTCTGATTTGGGGCCTAGTTTGTCGGAAACTTGACGTCGAATATAAGCCTCAAATCCCTAAATCTTCATAAAAGACATCTTGGGACTCTTCCCAGTCCATATCACATATGGTGTCTTTATGACTACCTTATAAGGGACACAGTTAAGTGTGAAAGCAACCGTCTCTAAAGCATATCCCCAGAAGAAAGAAGGAAGATTTGTGTGACTCATCATGGATCGTACCATATCTAATAATGTACGATTTCTACTTTCTGATATACCATTCCACTGTGGTGTTCCAAGTGGAGTGAGTTAAGATCTAATCTCAAACTCAATGAGATAGTCACAAAAAGTTTGGCTAAGGTATTCCCCACCTCGATCTGATCGAAGCACTTTTATACTCTTACCAAGTTAGTTTTGTACTTCATTCTTGAATTCTTTAAACTTTTCAAAGGATTCAGATTTGTGTCTCATAAGATACACATATCCATATCTACTAAAATCATCAATAAAAGTAATGAAGTACTGATAGCCTCCTCTAGCTGCTACATTGAAAGGCCTACATACATCAATATGTATGAGTCCTAACAAATCAGTAGCTCGTTCACCATGTCCACTAAATGGAGTCTTGGTCATCTTGCCTAGAAGATAAGATTCACATGTCTCATATGATTCAAAATCAAATGAGTCCAGTAATCCATCCTTATGGAGCTGGGATATGCGACTCTCATTTATTACAAAAAACATACCATGAAAATAAATGGAACAACACTTGTCCTTTATTACAAATGAGAAACCTTTCTTGTCTAAACAAGAAATGGAGATAATATTTTTAGTCAAGGCAGGCACATAACAACATTCTTCTAGTTCTAAGATAAGCCCAGTGGGCAAAGGTAAAGAATATGTCCCTACAGCGATGGAGACAACTTTTGATCCATTACCTACCTGTAGGTCCACCTCGCCCTTCATCAATGAACTAGTCTTTTGAAGGCCCTGCACATTGGAACAAATGTGAGAAGCACAACCAGTATCTAATACCCAAGAAGATGAGATAGATAAATTGACTTCTATAACATGTATACCTGAGGCAGAAGTCTGATGTGAGCAAAACATGTTAGGGCAATCTCTTGCCATAATATGGTTTTGATGGTGTGACAAAGGGTTTAAGTTAGTTTGATATGTTGATTTGATATGTGCGTTGAAGTCGTGCAGGACTTAGTAATTCGCACATGGAGCCATGGCGAGTTTCACATCTCATGACTCGTGCCTTGAGTCGGTGAAGGATAGCTTTGTGGAAGCCGTGCGCTTGGAGCATCCGAGGGACCGCCGGAGGAAGTAGACTTCGAGGCAAGAGACGCGAAGGAGCATTGCAGAGCCGTGCGCCTGATGCTGCCGAGGGACGTGGCCGCAAACGAAGAGAACTTCAAAGGTGAGGGACACCGAGGGATGAGAGTGACCGATTGTAACCCGGGAAGGGTAGCTCTTAGGTGAAACATGGCCATTTGGCCAAGTGTCGGATGAGTTTTCCCGACACCAATCGACTGCCATGTCATGGCAGTCGACTGCTCTGAGTCGATGGTTCGATCGACTGGTCTAATGTGGCTGAATCAAGTTGATCACCGACCGCCAAAGATGGGCGGGCCGATCGATGAGTTGATCACCGATCGCCAAGGGACGGCAGCTGATCGATGTCACCGCACGGGTGAATGGAGTCGACCTCATTGAGGACTCGATCGTTGATTGACATCGATCGATGGGTGCCATCGATCGAGCGCGATCGCTGGATAGTATCCAATGTGGAAAGCGTCCATTATTGGCAATCTGGCACGATCGTGATGGGTGCCATCAGTCGACTGCTTGTGTCTCAACGGGAAGAAACCCTCTTCCTCTATAAAAAGGAAGGGGATGAGGCTTTGGGGGGTTAATGCTTGAACGCCCAACTACTCCCAAAGTGCCCTAAACGATTTTCCACTCTTCTACTTTCTCTAATCTTCATTCCATTGTAGAAGAGTGATCTTTGTGTAAAAGAGGTTACCTCCACCTAGCTTTGTGCAAAGGAGAGATCTAGTGGATAGATTTCGGAGTGATTCACCGTGGACGAATCGGACCGTGGATTAGCGGCGTAGCCATGAACCACGTTACATCTCCGTGTTTGTATTGTCTTTGTTTTATTTCTATTTGCTTGTCTTAGTTTATTGCTTTCGCTTGCGCTAACGTTTTGTAGACGAGCAAAATACGACGACCAACGAACGAGGGCTATTCACCCCCCTCTAGCCGGGCGTATCGATCCCCAACAAGTGGTATCAGAGCCAAGGAAAGCTTGTCGAGGACTAACCGCCACAACAAGCAACTTTTAACATGGCCGACTCAAATATCCATCCACCGAAGTTCGATGGCGAATTCGCTTGGTGGAAGAAGCGAATGGAGGTATTCTTCGAAACCGACTTTGAAATTCTATTAATAATGGAAAACGGTTTCGAGTTGCCTAGGAACGAGGATGGGGAGCCATTGGAGAAATCGAGGTGGAGCAAAAGGCAAAGAGAAGAATACTTGGCAAATTCAAAGGCCAAGCACCACCTATACAATGTCCTCCCCCAACAAGAAGTCAATAGGATAGGGGAGTGTGCTAGCGCCAAAGAGATGTGGGAGAAGCTAGTGGAGCTTCATGAAGGTACCTCGGAGGCCAAGCTAGCAAGGAGAGACCTCCTCCGCTCCCAACTCTCAAACATCAAATTAGAAAAGGGAGAAAAGGTAACTTCCCTACATTCTAGATTTAAAGAAATATTAATTGGGCTAACAAGTGTAGGTGAGAAGCTATCAAACCGGGATATGGTAATGAAGGCCATAGATGCCTTTCCCCGGTCCTCAAGATGGAGTTCCATGGTGGATTCATTTTACATCTCCAAGAACTTGGAAGTAAGCACCTTGGAGGAATTATTTTCAACCATGGAGCTCCACGAAACTAGGCTTGAAGAAATACAAGAAGAGCCTAGAATTCAACCCTCAAGAGGAGTAGCTTTGATGGCAAATAAGGGGAAGAAGAAGATAGAGATCCCCTCCTCCGATGATGATGAAGCCTCCTCCTCCTCCATGGATAGCACGGAAGAAGCCTACATGGTAAGGAAGGTAAGGCGTGCATTTAAGAATCTTAGATTTGATAAATCTCATGATAGGAATAGAAGACCAAGGGGGAAGGTCATATGCTATAATTGCCAAGGAGAGGGGCATATAAGGGACAATTGTCCCCTCCTAAACAAGAACAAGGAAGAGAAGAAAAAGAAGGAAGAAAAGAAGAAGAAGAAGGGGAGCAAGAGAAAGGAAGAAGAGAAGAAGGCAAAAGGAAAAGGGAAGGCCATGGCACTCAAAGCCAAGACATGGGATGACGTTGCTTCATCCTCCTCATCTGAAGAAGAAGAGCATGTCTACTCCAACCTAGCACTAATGGCTCTTCATGACTCAGATTGATCCTCCTCCATCGAAAATGAAGAATCAAGCTCAAGTGGGGAGAGCTCAAATGAAGGGGGAGCTTCTACATCCTCATCATTCGAAGAAGAAGAAGAGGATATGGAAACTATGGTAACGAATGCTTCTCCTAAGAAAATAGTTTCCATAATTTCTAGTTTAACTAAGGACTTATTTAGTATGAACAAGAAAAATAAGAGCATGCTAGATAAAATTAAGGCATTAGAAAATAAGCTAGAAAATGCATGCTTAAATGATAATATTTCTTCTAACTTAAATGATGCATGCTCACATGACCTTTATGTGCCATTAGATGTTAGTGATGCATGTATAAATGAAAATAGGGCCTTAAGGGAAAAGGTAGATTATTTAACAAAAGCCCTAGGAAAATTCACAATTGGCTCCAACACATTGAACATGATCTTAGGGAGCCAAAGAGCTAGTTTCAACAAAAAGGGCCTAGGCTATAAGGAAAAGAAAAATGAAAAGGCCTACAAATGCCTAATAGCTAGGGGACAAGATAAGAAGAAAGTAATAGCTAGGAAATGGATCTCCAAGGAATACTTAGTGAACCCAATAGGAAAGAACTTATTTTGGGTTCCAAAATCCATCCTTAAGGGTTAAAAAACCCTAGGGTAGTCAACCATATGGAATTGACCTATATCATATTTTGGTTGACTTAGGATGATGGGACAACATTTTTATAATAGTGTTGGGTGATGATAACGTACCCATAAATAGATAATGATGCTTAAATCATGATGATTAATGTAATTGCTATGTATGTTTGCAATCATGATTTATGTTTTTGAAATTTGGCACGTTATCATGAGAAATAGGTTTAAATCATGTTTATCATCATATAATACCTAATGCATGATTATTGAGTGGTGAATACATGAGTTTCATGATCATAATGTAGAATTCATTCATATATGCCTTTATGATCATGAGGATTATTAGGTTGATACTTAACCTTGATAGAATTGCATGAATATATTGGTTAAGTATGCACAAATACCCCCTAGGATGCATCTCACACTCACTATAGGCTAACTTGATTGAAAACTTAGCATGAGTGAGATGTTAGGATGATACAAATGTCCACTAATGCCTATGGCATTTAGATGGTTATTTAAAGTATCAAAATAACAATAATAGACCAATCATGGGGAAGGCTTATGTTTAATTCATAGACATATTGCCCAAAGATCATGGTTGGATATTTCATATGTTTTCAAAACAATTTCTTACTTTAAAATACATGTATTCATGCTTTGAAACAATTGGATGCAAGACTAGGTGTTAAAATTGATACTCTTATGATAAAAAACCTAGTAGTTTTTAAAGCTTTTAGATTTTTGGCAAATACGTGAAAATATAATGATTTTTCATGAAAACATATTTTTCACTGATAGATATACTTAAAAGAAAAGTGTTCCCCAAATTTCATGATTTTTTGAATTTTCTAGAATTTTTAATGCATTTCTGAAATTCGGTATGAAAATCAGAAAATCCCGAAATTCACGTGCTAGTCGACTGGTATCTCAACCAGTCGACTGATGTCCTGAATATCATACCAGTAAAGGCTGAATTCCGATTTTAAATCAACTTGTGGTATTTTCTTTCAATTAGACTTGATGCCATGTGCCATTAACTTAGTGATAATCTTTTTGATGGTGTCAAAGGGGGAGAAATGATTATGTTTAAGTTAATTATGATAGGGGGAGAAATTAACGGAGAAATTAAGGGGAAGTTTCATGGATTAAGGGGGAGTTGCATGTTGCTATATCATGATTATGTTTACATGCTTTCTTTCCTTTAAAATTTATATCAAATGTTTTTTACCTAACTTAAACGGATTGCCACACATCAAAAAGGGGGAGATTGTTAGGGCAATCTCTTGCCATAATATAGTTTTGATGGTGTGGCAAAGGGTTTAAGTTAGTTTGATATGTTGATTTGATATGTGTGTTGAAGTCATGCAGGACTTAGTAATTTGCACATGGAGCCATGGCGAGTTTCACATCTCATGACTCGTGCCTTGAGTCGGTGAAGGATAGCTTTGCGGAAGCCGTGCGCTTGGAGCATCCGAGGGACCGCCGGATGAGGAGCTTGGAGTGAAGCCGGAGGAAGTAGACTTTGAGGCAAGAGACGCGAAGGAGCATTGCAGAGCCGTGCGCCTGATGCTGCCGAGGGACGTGGCCGCAAAGGAAGAGAACTTCGAAGGGGAGGGACTCCGAGGGATGAGAGTGAGCGATTGTAACCCGGGAAGGGTAGCTCTTAGGTGAAACTTGGCCATTTGGCTAAGTGTCGGATGAGTTTTCTCGAGCGCGATCGCCATGTCATGGCGATCGCTTCCGAAGTCGATGGTTCGATCGACCGGTCTAATGTGGAATCAAGTTGATTAGTCGATTGCGGCATGGGCCGATCGATGGCTCGATCGGCTACCGAGGCGGTCGGTCGATGTCACGTCACGCACGCGCATGAATGGAGTTGACCTCGCTGAGGACTCGATCGTTGACATCGGTCGATCGATGGGTGCCATCATCCCGATCGGTGCTGATCTGGATAGTATCCAACGTGGAAAGAGGCCGTTATTGGGCAACAGCTATAGCACCAGTCGACTAATGGGTGCCATCAGTCGACTGCTCCTGTGTCAACGGGAAGAAACCCTCTTCCTCTATAAAAAGGAAGGGGATGGGGCTTTGGGGGGTTAATGCTTGAACGCCCAACTACTCCCAAAGTTCCCTAAACGATTTTCCACTCTTCTACTTGCTCTAATCTTCATTCCATTGTAGAAGAGTGATCTTTGTGTAAAAGAGGTTACCTCCACCTAGCTTTGTGCAAAGGAGAGATCTAGTGGATAGATTTTGGGGTGATTAACCGTGGACGAATCGGACCGTGGATTAGCGGCGTAGCCGTGAACCATGTTACATCTCTGTGTTTGTTTTGTCTTTGTTTTATTTCTATTTGCTTGTCTTAGTTTATTGCTTCCGCTTGCGCTAACGTTTTGTAGACGAGCAAAATACGATGACCAACGAACGAGGGCTATTCACCCCCCTCTAGTCCGGCGTATCGATCCCCAACAAAACATATAGGGTTTTAGGAGTAGTTTTCGCTCACATATCATTACATTTTTATTTTAGTTTCATGCATATGTCACTCTATTTTATATGCATTTCCTATTTTTTGGTTCAGAGGTCTGCTCTTTGTATTTTGTGTGCAAGATAGCATTTTGGGGGAAAAGGCGGACTTTCAGAGCAAAAGAAGGACATTTTACAGCTAGACGCATAATGGGACACGGCCAGGGCATGTGGCTACACACGGTCGTGTCCAATGGACGAGATCAGCCACCCTAGGGTTGCACACGGCCTGGCCATGTGTTTCCACACGGGCGTGTGACGCCCCGCCAAATTTGCGCGACTAGGGTTTTTCCAGATTTTGTAGCGGTCCGAGGTGATGTCTATATAAGGATGGCTCTTCCCAAACCCTAGGGGGGAGGCACGATAGCTAGGACGACATGCTGAAGCCCTATAAAGCTTCGAGAAGTCGCAATGGGGAGGAGGAACACCGTCGGAGGTCCACGCCTTGCACTTCAACGCCGGAGAGAAGACCACGAAAGCATTGTAATCCTTTGTTCCTGCATTTTATTCCTTATGTATTCGAACATAAACATGCTTTGTGATTCTTCCTTCATATACATGGAGTAGTACTTTTGATTCTAGGATTATGGAGTAGCTTGTGTGCACATTACAATGTTGGTTCATGTTAAATTCTGCCTTTGAGTTTGATTTGACAATTGGTAGTTGTTTTAACTATATCTATGCGTGTTTGGTTTTCTATCTGTTGTGCTTAGGCGATACGAGGTGTGACAGCCCTCGTATTTAAGATTTAGGGGATTTTATACAAGGAACCTAGGGGTAAACTTGATCTCCTGTAACTGTGTGTAGAAGGGTGCGGTGGAATCGGAAACGGTTCATCATAGGGATTGATTTGGCATCCTCGTACCGTCTATCTTGTCCTTTTAGGCAGAGATAGCTCCCGGTAGATGCGGTGGCTCATCGGGAGAGTGTATGATGTCCCTTCTACAAAACCATAGATAAACATCTAGAAAACACCAATTGACAGCATTGTTTTGTGATACACAAGCGAAACCGAAATCCTAGAATCACCATTGAAGACCTCGGCACACTCCCTTCCTCCTCCATGTGACATCGTATAGAGTAAAGTCCACCAGCATCCCTCACCAATCGAAACCTCTTAGAGTTATGTCCGAACAATTACAACCACTGAATATATTGATATTCGAATCCATATCCCTATGGGATCGATAATCTTTATTACTTGATGACATCCATGCACTTGCGGGCGTTGAGCGCGAGCACGCGCTTTGAGTCCTCGACGGTCTCCGTCGTGAGATTTGAGGTCGCATTCGTGCACATCAAGTTTTTGGCGCCATTGTCGGAGACTGATCGATTCGATATCAAATCGAACAGTGGTAAATTTGATCGGAATTAAGTTTATATTTATTTACTTGCTTTATTTTCTTTTTAGTTTGTTTCATTTGCTTTAGTTCTATATTTTCCATATTTAGATTTAGTTTTTACTTTTAGTAGTAGTTTCCTATTTCCTTATTGCATCTTAGATTTTGCTTAGCTAGAGTGTTTTGTTTTCTTCTCTTAGAATAGGATAGCACTCCTAATTTTTGTGGCTCGGTTCTTTGTATGCTTAGACACTTAGGATCGAGAGGCTTGATTTCGATCAACGTAAAAATTGAACGGGCCTTTCATCGTCGGAAAGCAGAGCAGTGAAGGATGGAGGATCAAGCCGCATCCGAAGTGAATATAGGTAGCTGACCTCTGCGGGATTACGCAGCTCCTAGTGCTAGAGGATTTAGGTCGAGTATAGCTGGACCATCTATTTCGGCGAATAACTTTGAACTTAAACCAGCACTTATACATATGGTCCAGTAGAGTCAATTCGGGGGAGCTGCATTGAAGACCCGAACCGGCACCTAGAGGCATTTTTAAAAATCTGCTCAATAATGAAAATAAACAGAGTCCCTGCAGACGCGATCTACCTGAGCCTATTCCCGTTCTCATTGCGGGATAAGGCTAAGGAATGGCTTCACTCCCTACCTTCGGGAAGCATCACTACATGGGAGCAATGTGAGCAACAGTTCCTGAACAAATACTTCCCACCAAGCAAGACTGCTCATATGCACCATCTTATCACGAGCTTCCGCTAGAAGGAGGGGGAGTCCTTATTCGAGGCTTGGGATCGCTACAAGAGGATACTCTACAAATGCCCCCACCACGGACGGAAAAGGTGGTTGGTGATCCACATTTTCTACAATGGGATCGCTTACACCATGAATATGTCCCTAGATTCTACCGCAGGAGGAGCATTGATGAATAAGACCATAGAGGAAGTGGAAGAGTTGATTGAAGAAGTGGCTCAGAACCACCATCAATGGGCTTCCGAACGTGATCAACCAACACCTGCAGCGGGACGATACACTGTCAACTCCATGGACCACCTGTTGGGTTTCGGGTACCGCGGCGAGTGTGTGTTCGAACATTTTTCGTAAACATGTGCACAGCGGAAGGAATAAAAATAATAAATCTACATTTATTACAACACACACATCACACACATGCATAGTACAACATGTGTAGACATAACCGTAAATTTAAATTTTTTGCAATAAAAGGAAATTTAACTACGTATACCTTTCATATCATGTGTAGTGGGAACGGCATCAACCGGAACGATCCTCGCTAGAATCGTCTCTATCCGTGTCCACGCCGAGTATCTTCAGGATGACTTTACTAAGTCACGAGCCTTATCTTCGTACGGGTTACTAGCCTTGTGTAGAAGACGATGTGATCGAGAGAAGGTCACGATCCGAATCCAAATTCGGATCCAAAGACGAGTCCTCAAAACTCGCTTCTCCGGAGAGGTATTCGTCAACCATTTGATGAATCCTTCGTCCTCCACCTATGAGGATTACCGGAGATCGAATCCCCGGCAAGGCTACCACTGTCGGAGCTCCAAATGTCGTCCAAACGACGCTCCGACGAGAGGGAAACAAGCTGTCCAGAAAACTGGACAGCTTTTGGTGGAGGAGTAGGGGCCGGCCAAAGGAAAGGTGGAAGCTCACCTTATTACCGAACCCAAGGGAGATCACCAGAGCTCCTCCGGCAGCAGCTCGACACCGGCAAGTGGAGAAGACAGCAGCAGTTGGTCGCTGGTTGGAGGAGAAGGGTCAGCGGCACTAGGGTTGGCGCCGACTTCTTCAAAGGGGAGAGGTGGGCGGCAACTCTAGGTTAGGGTTTTTGGATTCGGGCTTAACAAACCCTTAAGCCCTCTTTTATAGAGAACTAATTCTCTTAATGGTTATTGGATCATAACCATAAGGCACATTAACCCGCTCCATTAATATAAGTTAAAATAAACCAAACCATGATGGTTTATTTTAAGTTAAAACGAACCGAACCAACTTTGGTTCATTCGTTTAAAATAAACCAAACCCTTTGGTTTATTCTCCTCCATTGGATTAGAACCAAACCATTTTGGTTCATCCATTATGTCTTCATAAGACACGGCCCATCCACACTTCCATTGCGACTGAAACAATTTCATGCTCGCTCCATGTTTTGTCCAACCAAACGTAGTTTCTCTCGGTCTGAGAATCCCATTCTCAAGCTCGTTTTAAATCCTTCGGATTACGCTCATTGTGTGTGTGACCAAATAGGTTCTCGGTTTATGTTGGCCGTCTATAATTAACCATTAATTATAGAACGATCATGAGTGTCACCTAGTAGTACATCATGATCCCCAATTAACTGAAAAGATCAACGGTTGATCCAGAACTATTTCTGAAACCCTTCAGCAGCTCGAATGAATCGTGCCCCATTCCCTTCACTTATCTTATACCCACTTGGTTCAGGACATGGTCTATAGTGTCAGTCCCCACTAGGCTGACTACGTCACACCTAGCCCAAGTATCATTTCCTCGTCCTACGGATTCTAGTTACTGCACATGTATCGAAGGGTACCTTACTCTAAACATGTAATTCTTTGGCCAAAGACTTTAGTAACAATCCAACGAGAGACCATGGGTATACATCTCCTCGCAAGGAGTGGTGAATCCTTTATAGGCTATTCAAACACCTTTGATCACTTCGACTTATACCCAATCATCCCGGGTCCACATCTCCACAGAGATGCTTGCTTAAGATGTCAAAGCATAAGTCTTTATAATCAAGATGACTTGAAAACCGCAAGTCAAAGGAACATCGCACTTAAGCTACAGTAAGAACTTCATTGACATATCTATATATGTAGAGAACCTTATGAAGTCTTACGGCTGGTCACTCCAATGAACTAGTTACCATAACTAGCATCCACGATTAACTCTGGACATCACAATGTCTCTGGCCAGTGAGAATCAGCTGCTTGGATACACCAAGGAGTATACCTCGTGCTAGTCTCGACAGAATTGATGGTGTCCAAATCCATCAATTCATCGACTAGGGATAATTTCGATACATCACAATTACACATGTAGAGATACTCACTTGTTGTGATCCAATCACAAATTCTCTCATGCTATGAGTCATATCGCGGACATTCAGTAAATGAGTTTAAGATCCAATCAAATACATGAAACCATGTATACTCAAATAGTGAATCTTCATTTATCATATAAATGGTTCATACATAAGGCGATTGCCTTGGGACATCTCTCATATATTACTAACAGACTTCCACTTGGCCTAATGTCAATCACTACGGTATCCAATACCATAAGTTGTAACATGACCCTCAAACTTACTTTGAAGTAATGCCTTAGTCAAAGGATCCGCTAAGTTCCTTTCAGTGGGGATTTTCTCGATTTGTATTTCTTTCCTACTGATGATCTCTCTGATAAGATGATAGCGGCGAAGCACATGTTTGGATCGTTGATGAGACCTTGGCTCTTTCGCCTGTGCAATTACTCCATTGTTGTCATGATGGTATCGGTATTGCTTCAACAATGGCTGGAATCACACCAAGTTCATAAATGAACTTCTTGATCCAAACCGCTTCCTTTGCTGCTTCCGAAGCTGCAATGTATTCTAGCTCAGTGGTAGAATCCGCTACAGTGTCTTGTTTGGAACTTTTCCAACTCACTGCGCCCCCATTCAAGGTGAACACGTATCCAGACTGAGACCTGGAATCATCCTTGTCTGTCTGGAAGTTGGCATCTGTATACCCACGTATCACCATGTCCCCTTCTCCATATATTAGGAACACATCCTTAGTTCATCTTAAGTACTTAAGGATCGTCTTAACATCCACCCAATAATCCATTCCTGGATCAGTCTGGTATCTGCTCGTGACACTCAGAGCATACGATACATCGGGCCTCGTACATAACATAACATACATGATAGATCCTATTGCGGATGCATAGGGAATCTTACTCATGCAAATCCTCTCGTCTTCTGTGCGTGGACACATAGACTTCGAAAGGTGTACCCCATGCCTGATGGGTAGGAAACCTTTCTTGGATTCCGACATGCTAAACCTCTTTAGCACTCGGTCTATATACGTAGACTTCGAAAGACCAAGCAATTGTTTCGATCTATCTCTATAGATCTTAATCCCGAGGATGTAGGTTGCTTCTCCCAGATCTTTCATGGAAAATGTCTTGGATAACCAAACCTTAACTGACTGTAAGATTGAAACATCGTTTCCTATAAGTAATATGTCATCGACATACAATACTAGGAACAAGACTGCACTCCCACTAACCTTCTTGTACACACAAGGTTCGTCTGGATTTTGTGAGAAATCAAACTTTTTTATCGTCTCATCAAAACGAATATTCCAGCTCCAGGATGCTTGCTTCAATCCATATATGGATCGTTGCAATTTGCATACCTTGGTTTTATCAACTAATGTGAAACCCTCAGGTTGTATCATATACACGTCCTCGAGCAGATTTCCATTAAGGAAAGCTGTTTTCACATCCATTTTCCATATCTCATAATCATAATGAGCCGCTATGACCAGGAGCATCCGAATGGATTTAAGCATAGCTACAGGCGAATAGGTTTCGTCATAATCAACACCTTATTTTTGACGATATCCTATCGCCACTAATCTAGCTTTATAGGTAATCACATTACCATCCATGTAGGTTTTCTTCTTGAAAACCCACTTGCACCCTATAGGCTTGATGCCTTCAGGTGGGTCAACCAAGTTCTAAACTTGGTTTTCATACATGGAATCCATTTCCGACTTCATGGCTTCAAGCCACTTATCCATTTCTGAACTTGTCAGCACTTCTTCATAACTGGTAGGCTTCTCATCATCAATGAGTAACACGTCGTTCGATTCACTTACGAGAAATCCATATCTCTCAGGAATGTTGCGTGTTCTACCAGATCTACGAAGATGTGGTGTTCTGAGAGGTCCATTGATTGCTCATCACTATGAGGTATCGGCTGTTGTGCTTCACCAGGTATCTCATCAATGTCTATTTGAGTCTCTCGAGCCTCCTCAAGCTCGATGACACTCCCACTGTTTTCTTGCAAGAGAAACTCTTTCTCTAGAAACACAACATGCCTTGAAACAAACACCTTTTGTTCCACAGGATAGAATTGGTAACCCCTTGTTTCCTTAGGGTATCCAATAAATAGATATTTATCAGACTTAGCATCCAATTTGTCTGATACAGTCCGCTTAACATAAGTTGGACAACCCCATATCTTCAAGTAAGATACATGAGGTTTCTTACCATTCCATATCTCATATGGAGTAGTAGAGACTACCTTTGTTGGCATTCTGTTTAACAAGTAAACAGCTGTCTGAAGTGCATAGCCCCAAAAGGACTTGGGAAGATTCGCATGATTCATCATTGACCTGTCCATGTCCAACAAAGTCCGGTTACGCCTCTCAGATACACCATTATGTTGTGGTGTATATGACGGAGTCCATTGAGACAATATACCATTGTCTCTTAGATAATCAAGAAACTCTTGACTTAAGTATTCACCACCTCGATCTGATCGAAGTATTTTAATACTCTTGTCATGTTGTTTCTCTACTTCATTTCTGAATTCTTTGAACCTTTCAAAGGCTTCAGACTTGTGTTTCATCAAGAACACATACCCAAACCGTGAGTGATCATCGGTGAAGGTAATGAAGTAGCTATAGTCTCCTAAAGCTTGAGTTGACATAGGTCCACATACATCAGTATGTATCAGACCTAGTAACTCTCCCACTCGTACACCTTTTCCTGAAAAAGGTAACTTAGTCATCTTGCCTTTTAAGCATGATTCGCATGTATCGCATAAATCCAATTCAAACGATTCCAGAATTCCACATCGGTGTAATTCGGACATGCGTTTCTTGCTTACATGGACAAGACGACAATGCCACATGTAGGAGTCTAATTGATTATCCTTTCGAGCATGCTTGTTGCTCGCTTCGATATTGAAAATGTCACTGGATACGTCCAACGTATAAATACCATTGCTTAATGTTCTAGTCCCATAAAGAACTCCATTCAAAGTTATATAACAACAATTGTTACTAAATGTCAAATAGTACCCATTTCTATTTAAACAAGAAATAGAAATGATGTTCTTTATCAACGAAGGAACATAAAAGCAATTGTCCAGTTCTAAGACAAGTCCTATAGGGAGTTTCAACAAATACGTTCTGATGGCGAGTGCAGCAACCTTTGCTCCATTCCCAACACGTAAATTTGACTCTCCCTTGACGAGTCTTCTTCTATTCCTTAGCCCATGTATGTCATTACATATATGTGAGCCACACCCAGTATCCAATACCCAAGTGTCTAGGAAATAGAATGACAATCAATAACAAAGATATATGAAAAAGATGGAGCATCTTATGCCTTATTCTTCTTCACGGACTCAAGATAAATCTTGCAATTTCTTCGCCAATGGCCCTACTTGCCATAATGATGGCAAGTGCCCTTTTGAGCTGGTTCTACCTTTTTAGCCTTTTTCTTCTTCCCCTTCTGTTGTTCCTTTGACTCCCTCTTAGAACCTTTCTTCGAGGAATCAACTAACAACACCATCCCCTGCTCATGCTTCTCAGAAGGCTCCACAGTCTTCAGCATGTTGAGCAGTACCACAGATGAACCTTCTTGCATCTCAGAGGTGAAGAGGAGCTTGGAGACTTCGAACCTTTCGAATCTCACTTGCTTATCAAACAACTCATAAAGATGAAGGACTACGATATGAGCTTCCATATGCTCATGTTGCTTTCATAGCTTGGGTTCCATCGTGGCTAGCATGATGCAACTTGTCAGTTCAGAATCAGTCACATGTTTCTGATAGACCAACAATTGGTCCGGATTTGCATCGTCACTAGGATGGGTGGGAAGAGGCACTTCGAGGACATACGCAAGCTTTTCACCTTGAGAACAATTCTCAAGTTTCTAAGCAGTCCAAGAAGTTCGACCCAGTCAATTTATTTGAATCCAAAATGGAACATAAATTCAAAGACATCATGATCAATTTTAAAAATATAAAACGAGCATATATGAGAAAATGATTTTAAAATGCATCAATATACATTTATAAATCCCATTCATTTTTTGAATTTTAAAAACCCCAAAATCACTTCGAGAGATCATAGGTCCATCACCGAATGGGCTGATATCCATCATAGATATGAACAACCTTGGAGAGAGTCCAACAAGTCATTCATAACTACGATGGTAGGTATCAAATATACCGATTGCATATCACGTATATGCAACTATCACAATGTGCTATCAACTAATTGAATGTTCACACATACATCGGGTTGTTAACACATTAACAAGTATACATCATATGCATAGCACCCAACTTCACCTCCCTTTACATCGACCTTGGAGAGAGTCCAACAAGCTGATGCTCCAGGTTAAAGCCAACCCATTAATCAAGAAATAGTTTTAATATGGTTAGAGCGCATTCAACCAATTAGCCCGGCTTGGAGAGAGTCCAACAACCAAAGCTAACGATTGACCTCTGACTCTTACCATATTAGTATTAAACTATTCCATGGTTTGAACATGTTCGGGTTCGAGCCGGGCTTGGAGAGAGTCCAACAACCCGAACAAGAAACGGAACTCTGGTTCTAACCATATTAATGGAACGTGTAGACTTTAATATTGAGTTAGGGTTTTTATGTCTCATTCTCTTTGCATGCAAATAACTATTATCTACATGGCATGACATACATGGCATACATCTACATGTCACGACACGCATGGCATAATGATATGCATCTAATGCAATTATATGGCATACAATTATATCATGTACATAATTTCCTTATATGTCATAACTATTTATTGAAATAAAATATGTTTAAGATTTGATTCTCCAAATTAAATCATGATTAAATTAGGAAACAAATTTCCAAATCCAATCACATATTTTATTTGTGGAAATAGTTGATTAAAGAAAGTCAATTTAGGAAACCAATTTCCTAAATCATCAAAGCTACTTATGGAAATAAAATATTTTAAGATTTGATTTCCCAAATCAAATCAAGATTAAATTAGGAAACAAATTTTCAAATCTAATCAAATATTTTATTTATGGAAAATATCAATTTCCATAAATACTTCCAACTTTCCAAAAGTGGAAGATTTCCATAAATACTTCTAGACTTTCCAAAATTGAAAATTTCCATAAATACTTATAACTTTCCAAAAGTAGAAAATTTCCAGAAATATCATTATGACTATCGCAAAACCATTTTACGATTATGTCGAAACACAACCTGGGCTCTGATATCATCTGGTTTCGGCATCATGACAGTGTGTGTTCGAACATGTGCACAACGGAAGGAATAAAAATAATAAATCTACATTTATTACAACACACACATCACACGCATGCATAGTACAACATGTGTAGACATAACCGTAAATTTAAATTTTTTGCAATAAAAGGAAATTTAACTACGTATACCTTTCGTATCACGTGTAGCGGGAACGACATCAACCGGAACGATCCTCGCTAGAATCGTCTCTATCCGTGTCCATGCCGAGTATCTTCGGGATGACTTCACTAAGTCACGAGCCTCGTCTTCGTACGGGTTACTAGCCTCGTGTTGAAGACGATGTGATCGAGAGAAGATCACGATCCGAATCCAAATTCGGATCCAAAGATGAGTCCTCAAAACTCGCTTCTCCGGAGAGGTATTCGTCAACCGTTTGACGAATCCTTCGTCCTCCACCTATGAGGATTACCGGAGATCGAATTCCCGGCATGGCTACCACTGTCGAAGCTCCAAACGTCATCCAAACGACGCTCCGACGAGAGGAAAACAAGCTGTCCAAAAAACTGGACAGCTTTTGGTGGAGGAGTAGGGGCCGGCCAAAGGAAAGGTGGAAGCTCACCTTATTACCGAACCCAAGGGAGATCACCGGAGCTCCTCCGGCAGTAGCTCGACACCGGCAAGTGGAGAAGATGGCAGTAGCTGGTCGCCGGTTGGAGGAGAAGGGGCGGCGGCACTAGGGTTGGCGCCGATTTCTTCAAAGGGGAGAGGTGGGCGGCAACTCTAGTTTAGGGTTTTTGGATTCGGGCTTAACAAACCCTTAAGCCCTCTTTTATAGAGAACTAATTCTCTTAATGGTTATTGGATCATAACCATAAGGCCCATTAACCCGCTCCATTAATATAAGTTAAAATAAACCAAACCATGATGGTTTATTTTAAGTTAAAACGAACCGAACCAACTTTGGTTCATTCGTTTAAAATAAACCAAACCCTTTGGTTTATTCTCCTCAATTGGATTAGAACCAAACCATTTTGGTTCATCCATTATGTCTTCATAAGACACGGCCCATCCACGCTTCCATTGCGACTGAAACAATTTCATGCTCGCTCCATGTTTGGTCCAACCAAACCTAGTTTCTCTCGGTCTGAGAATCCCATTCTCAAGCTCGTTTTAAATCCTTCGGATTACGCTCGTTGTGCGTGTGACCAAATAGGTTCTCGGTTTATGTTGGTTGTCTATAATTAACCATTAATTATAGAATGATCATGAGTGGCACCTAGTAGTACATCATGATCCCCAATTAATCGAAAAGATCAACGGTTGATCCAGAACTATTTCTGAAACCCTTCAACAGCACGAATGAATCGTGCCCCATTCCCTTCACTCATCTTATACCCACTTGGTTCAGGACATGGTCTATAGTGTCAGTCCCCACTAGGCTGACTATGTCACACCAGCCCAAGTATCATTTCCTCGTCCTACGGATTCTAGTTACTGCACATGTATCGAAGAGTACCTTACTCTAAACTTGTAATGCTTTGGCCAAAGACTTTAGTAACAATCCGACGAGAGGCCTTGGGTATACATCTCCTCGCAAGGAGTGTGTTAGGACCCTTGGAATGGCTAGAGGGGGGGGTGAATAGTGTTTCGCCCGTTCGTGAATAGAATTCGATCTCATTCGTGTTTACAATTTTGTTAGCGCAGCAGAATACAGATAATAATAACAATAACGAAATAGACAACAAGCTAACACAATAATATAACGTGGTTCGGAACCGCACGGTTCCTACTCCACGGATCGAGCTCTAAAGAGCCCTAGTGATGCACACGCACTCACTAATGATAAACACTCCTTCTCGACACAAGTCGGAGGCGGAGAAACCCCGTACAAATGTTTACAACAATAAACGAAAGGAATACAAGCAATATACAATGTAAATACGAAGTACAAGTAAAGAAAAGACTTTACAACACTTGTTTTGATTGCTTGAATGCTTGGTTGCTTTCTTGCACTTGGAGACCTGATTTGCACCAACAAATCGCCCCAATAGCCCTTAAGAACCGATACCAAAATCCTCCATCACGAGCTCCTTATAAAGCTGACCATCGATCGCGTGAGACAACGGTGTAATCCACGCTGGAAAAATCCAACGGCTAGGACATCAGTCGACTGATCATGAACATCAGTCGACTGATGAGCCATCACTCGACTGCTCGTCTCAACAGTCGAGTGAGACTCCATTCTATGGCCGAAAATCTGAGCATCAGTCGACTGATCACATGATCGATCCGACGCCTAACGATGGCGATCACCGCTAGGTCACTTCCATGATCAAACCCTAGTTGACTTGATGCATACCGCCACATGGCATCTCCGACCGACACACCTCAACCATGAGGTTTTGACCCAAGTATGGTTCCCTCATACTTGCTAGACCACCCTTAGCCTAGACCTAAGCCTTCTAACTACCTCCATCAACCTCATGCCTCTCGGATCCCTCCAAGTCGTCCATGACTTGTTCATCCATCGTGCTAGCCTTCAGGTGCTTCCATCGGCTATGTCATGCTAACGGTGTCTACACCGCCAAGGCACATTAGACTTACGCCGCCAAGACTCCGCTTGGACTTTACGCCGCCAACCATTGGACTTATGCTGTCAAGACTACTGCTTGGACTTGACGCCGCCAATATCAATCCCCTTGGACTTCTGATGCCAACCCATGTTGGACTTTCCATGCCAAGACCATGCTTGGACTTTCTATGCCAAGACCATGCTTGGACTTTCCCAAATGCCAAGACCATGCTTGGACTTTCCCTTGCTAACCCATGTTGGACTTTTACATTGCCAAGACCATGCTTGGACTTTCCATGCCAAGAACTCAAGACTTGGACTTACCATGACAATTACATTGTCATATGTTTTTGTCGAAACATCAAAACACATCAAAACATCACTCGAGCCAAACTCGAGTCCTGGTCAATGGTGACCTGGGTCGATTGCACCAACAATCTCCCCCTTTTTGATGTTTGACAAAAACCAAACAAATTATTGAGTTAGAACACTAACTCAAATCCCTTACCAATTATCCCAAATTGGTAAATACTCTCCAAATGTTCTCCCCCAAACATTCTCCCCCTTTTTGACTAACATCAAAAAGGTTTTCTCTCTAAGGAGGTCAATGTCTCATATCCCAATGAGATCTTACAATCTCCCCCTTAATCCAAAAATACTTAGGATGCCTACCATCTTCCTAGTGATAAGTCCAATATCACTCAAGAGAGGCAATCCCATTTACTCTCCCAATTTCCAAATTGGGTCTCTCAAAAGTCCCATCAATTTCCCAATTGATGTCCTATTCTCCCAATAACTTCTCCTCTTCAAGGAGAAAAATGCATCCATCATCCCAAGATGGATACCTCCCCCTAAAGGCTTGCTCCCCCTTGACCATTGCACCAACAATGTCCTTGGGCAGTCCCTAAGCCAATAGGAACTCCTAACCATCAAAATTAAGGTTAGAAATTCAACATTGAACTTTCCAACACCTTAACATTGATACAAACCCTAAACACCTCTCCTAATCCATATCCAATGGATTTTCACCCTTCATCATGCTTCCCAAAGCATATCCTAGGGTTAGGAGTGATTAGGGGTCATAATAGTAGCTGAAATCGGGTTAAACAATCTTGTTTTCCCCGAAATCAGGCTACCAGTGATTCGTAAATCACGATCATTTTCCATCACCGATCGCCATTGCCAAAATAGCGATCGATAATCAAAATTTCCGAATTTCAATTATCAGAGTTGAATTTTAGAAAATCATAAATAATTATACATATATCGAAAAATCACGAAATTTGATACGTATAATACTTATGACCAATACAATAGGTGAAAAAATGTTTGAAAAATATTTTACCCATAAAATAAAGAGTTTGATACAAAACTCAAAACCATTGAAATTTTCAATGTTTTGGCCCTATCTTGTATCAACTCTATCAATGATGATTGCTATCAAAAGATAGACTTCATTAAGGTTTTTCAAAAATGATTTTAAAACGTTTTTATCACCTTATTTTGGATCATATTCCTTTGGCTCTATGTATATGACTTGTACACAAGCTTTCCCAATGATCCACAAATATAATTAGATGAGTTTTAGTTCATCTAGATGCAAAAACTATGCACCTTGAACTTAACTCATATCCTAGCATCTCACATGTATCTATGATGTATAAATACACATACATGTCAATTGGATGTAAGATGTGGGTTTTGGTTCTTTTAATCTAGGGTTTCATGCATTTTTCTAAGGCAACCCTACTTGATTCCCTTATAAATGGGACTCCAAGTCATGTCATTGTCCTTAAATCAATTTCAATCAAATTATCTTAAATGCATGAGTGATTATGGCATTAGAGATGATATAGATAAACACATGCTCATAATCATGATGTCATGGCATAATATGGAATCTAAAAACACATGACATTTAATCCTTAATCCTAAACATGTACATGACATATAGAATGATTAAAAATAAGCATGATGTTATGGCATGTTATATGGCAAACAAAGCATGGTATATAAAATATATAGGTATAGTAATACCTAAATTTTAATATTAATTGTCATTTCATATAATTAATTATATTTTTCCATATTTCTATTTTTCTCCCAAGTGTGCCAAAAACCCAAAATGGCACACTAACCTCTAAACCTAAATTGTGCCAATTTTGATCATTTTATCAAACTTCTCAAGTAATATTGGCACATCCTAAGACTTTTAGGATTAAGACTCAAATGTATTTCCAAGGTAACCATAACCTTGAAAATGACCTAACATGCCACCTTTGCCATGGTTGAGTTAACTACCCATCCATTTAAGGTTGGCACACCCTAACCCATCTAGCGTGCATCAATCACGCTCCTAGGAACCCAAAACCGATTTGAGCTCCTAGGGTTAATTAGGTACTCCTTAGGGATAACCTCCCTAGATACCTTCCTAATGACCCTCCTAGGCTTATTAGCCTTGGTCATTTGGGTCTTACCTAGGTTGACTCTAGGGGTAACTCCCCTTGCAACCTTCTTAGTGGCCACCCTAGGTTTCATAGAAACCCTAGCCACTAGGCACAAACCTTGGTCAACTCTAGGGATGACTTCCCTATTGACCTTGGTCTTCCTAGACCTAGTTAGTGTTCCATAGTCAAATGGAACACTGTGATAAGTCATCTTGGACTTAGGTTTGTGACCCAAACCATTCTTGCCCTTGGTTGACTTTTGACTCTTAGGTCCTAGATGTTGACTTTGACTTCTTGACCTAGGAGTTTGACCATTAGACTCTTTAGATTGATTTTGTATCTTATTTAGGGTCTTTTCAAGTTTCTCAAGCCTTGACCTCAAGGCTTGGTTCTCTAATTCTAATTGCCCAATTTTAGAATTTTGATTTAAACCATGAGCATTGGACTTCCTAGGCATATGCCTAGTCCATTTAGGGTTAAGGCCTAGATGTTCTCCTATTTTCCTAATTGATTTCCTAGGTAAGATATTTTTAGGGACATTAGTCCCAAATTTCTCCTTATTCTAAGGTGAACCTTCTTAGCTCCTAAAAAAAATAGTATAGAGGAGTAAGGTAAGTCCATACTGTGCCATTTAACGAGTGATTTGATACTGACTTCGACACCTATCCCAAATAGGGATATAATCAATGTAAGTTCAAAGATGTAGCTAGCAATACGTCCCTACATGTGTAGCTCCTCTTGGGTCTTCTTCTTCCCCTAGGACATTGATTCCTATAATGTCTTTTGCATTGCATTTGAAGCATATGATGTGCTCCTTGCTCTTGATACTTGGGGAACCGCATCCGCTTGACTTTTGTTGACTTTTAGGAGTCGGAGGAGCTTTCTTGACCTTCTTTGGGCACTTACTCTTATAATGCCCAAATTTCCTACCTCAAAACACATAATGTTATTTTTATTTTGAATTGAGGTGTTTGAGTTACCGATGGTGGTGGAGACCGAATTGGACTTTGGGCTTCTTCATCTTGACCGGATGTCGCTTCTTCTTCTCGATGTTCGTATGAAGGTTCTCTCCTCCCCTCAATCCTTGAGGTGGATGCTTCTTCAACTTCTCCACCTCTTCCGAGTTGACTCCTCACTTTCTTGTGAGGATGATGATGATTCTTCTTGGTCTCCTCCTCTTCCAAGTCTTCTTGGATTCGGGGATTGTCGTGGAACTTGATCAACTTGTTCCACAACTCCTTGGCATCCCTATAGCTTCCTAATCTGGACAAAATATCGTTAGGTATCAAATCAATCAACATTTTTGTTACCTTAACGGTTGTCTTGAATTTTCCCTTGCTCTCGGTCCATCTCTTCATCTTGAGGATTTGTTGCTTTTCTCCTCCTGAGCATCAAAACCTATAGTCACGGCAAACCAATTTTCTATATTCGTCATTAGAAAATATAACATCCTACCTTTCCAATACGCAAAATGTTCACGGTTGAAGGAAGGTGGAATGTTGACGTCGTCACCCAATTTTTCATGGAAATCCATATTCTTCCCTCTAGATTCTTGACTCCGGGTTGTTAATCCGTAGAAGAGCCCCGGGCTCTGATACCACATGTTAGGACCCTTGGAATGGCTAGAGGGGGGGGGGGGGGTGAATAGCGTTTCGCCCGTTCGTGAATAGAATTCGATCTCGTTCGTGTCTACAATTTCAAGAAAATGGAATACGATAATGATAACAATAATGAAATAGACAACAAGCAAACACAATGATATAACTTGGTTCGGAACTGCACGGTTCCTACTCCACGGATCGAGCTCTAAAGAGCCCTAGTGATGCACACGCACTCACTAATGATAAACACTCCTTCTCGACACAAGTCGGAGGCGGAGAAACCCCGTACAAATGTTTACAACAATAAAAGAAAGGAATACAAGCAATATACAATGTAAATACGAAGTACAAGTAAAGAAAAGACTTTACAACACTTGTTTTGATTGCTTGAATGCTTGGTTGCTTGCTTGCACTTGGAGACCTGATTTGCACCAACAAATCGCCCCAATAGCCCTCAAGAACCGATACCAAAATCCTCCATCATGACTCCTTATAAAGCTTCAACCTGTGCTGGAAAAGGTCGATCAGTCGACTGATCGGGACAATCAGTCGACTGATAACACTATTGCTGTGAGACAACGGTGTAATTCACACTGGAAAAATCCAACGGCTAGGACATCAATCGACTAATCATGAACATCAGTCGACTGATGAGCCATCACTGATCGCTTGCCTCAATGAGTGAGACTCCATTCTCGTGGTAAAATTCGAGCATCGTGAATCGATTGTTAGTAATATATGAGAGATGTCCTAAGGCAATCACCTTATGTATGAACCATTTATATGATAAATGAAGATTCACTATTTGAGTATACATGTTTTATGTATTTGATTGGATCTTAAACTCATTTACTGAATGTCCACGATACGATTCACAGCATGAGAGAATTTGTGATTGGATCACAACTAGTGAGTATCTCTACATGTGTAATTGTGATGTATCGGAATTATCCCTAGTCGATGAATTGATGGATCTCGACACCATCAATTCTGTTGAGACTAGCACGAGGTATACTTCTTGGTGTATCCAAGCAGCTGATTCTCACTGGCTGGAGACATAGTGATGTCCGGAGTTAATCGTGGATGCTAGTTATGGTAACTAGTTCATTGGAGTGACCAGCCGTAAGACTTCATATGGTTCTCTGCATATATAGATATGTCAATGAAGTTCTTACTGTGGCTTAAGTGCGATGTTCCTTTGACTTGCGGTATTCAAGTCATCTTGATCATGGATACTTATGCTTTGACATCTTAAGCAAACATCTCTAAGGAGATGTGGACCCGGGATGATTGGGTATAAGTCGAAGTGATCGAAGGTGTTTGAATAGCCTATAAAGGATTCACCACTCCTTGCGAGGAGATGTATACTCATGGCCTCTCGTCGGATTGTTACTAAAGTCTTTGGCCAAAGCATTACATGTTTAGAGTAAGGTACTCTTCGATACATGTGGAGTAACTAGAATCCGTAGGACGAGGAAATGATACTTGGGCTAGGTGTGACGTAGTCAGCCTAGTGGGGACTGACACAATAGACCATGTCCTGAACCAAGTGTGTATAAGATGAGTGAAGGGAATGGGGCACGATTCATTCGAGCTACTGAAGGGTTTCAGAAATAGTTCTGGATCAACCGTTGATCTTTTCGATTAATTGGGGATCATGATGTACTACTAGGTGCCACTCATGATCGTTCTATAATTAATGGTTAATTATAGACGACCAACATAAACCGAGAACCTATTTGGTCACACGCACAACGAGTGTAATCCAAAGGATTTAAAACGAGCTTGAGAATGGGATTCTCAGACCGAGAGAAACTATGTTTGGTTGGACCAAACATAAAGCGAGCATGAAATTGTTTCAGTCGCAATGGAAGCGTGGATGGGCAGTGTCTTATGAAGACATAATGGATGGACCAAAATGGTTTGGTTCTAATCCAATGGATGAGAATAAACCAAAGGGTTTGGTTTATATTAAACGAATGAACCAAAGCTTGGTTCGGTTCGTTTTAACTTAAAATAAACCATCATGGTTTGGTTTATTTTAACTTATCCTAATGGAGCGGGTTAACGGGCTTTATGGATATGATCCATTAACCATTAAGAGAATTAGTTCTCTATAAAATAGGGCTTAAACCCTAATCCAAAACCCCTTGTTGGTGATTTGGCGCCCAACTACAAGCTGCCACCGCCCAGCTTTGTGCCGCCGCCCAAGACCCTTGCCGCGTCAAGCTCCAGCGGTGAACCTCCGCCTCCGGTGATCTCCTATAGGTTCGCATCAAGGTGGGCTTTTCTCTCCTTGTTTTGGCCGGCGCTACTCCTTCCACCAAGCTGTCCAGTTTTCTGACAGCTTCTCCTCTCGTCGGAGCGCTGCTTTGGACGACGGTTAGTGCTCGGCGGCTAACTTACGGGATTTGATCTCCGTAATCCTCTGAGGTGGAGGAGGCGATCTGCCAAACGGTTGACGAATACCTCTCCGGAGAAGCGAGTTTTGAGAACTCGTTTTAGGATCCGAATTTGATTCGGATCGTGATCATCTCTCGATCACGCCGCCTTCAACATGAGGCTAGTAACCCGCACGAAGACGGCTCGTGACTTAGCGAAGTCATCCCGAGGAGCTCGGCGTGATACGGATAGAGACGATTCTTACAGGATCGCTCCGCTGATGCCGTTTCCGCTACACGCCATACGGAAGGTATAACGTAGTTTAATTTCCTTTATTGCAAATTTTAATTTACGGTTATGTCTACACTTGTTGTAATAGCATGCGTGTGTTGTGTGTGTTGTAATAAATATAGATTTATTATTTTAATTGCTTCACTGCTCATGTTTACGAAACATGATCGAACACACACACTGCGCGGAAACCCAACAAAGGGTATCGTGAGCCAGTTGTGTTTCACATAATCGTAAAAATGATTTTGCGATAGTCATAATGTATTTCTGGAAATTTTCTAAATTTTGGAAATTTAGAAGTATTTATGGAAATTTTTCAATTTTGGAAAGTCTAGAAGTATTTATGGAAATCTTCCACTTTTGAAAGTTTGAAGTATTTATGGAAATTGATATTTTCCATAAATAAAATATTTGATTAGATTCTGGAAATTTGTTTCCTAATTTAATCATGATTTGATTTGGGAAATCAAATCTTAAAATATTTTATTTCCATAAGTAGTTTTAAAGATTTAGGAAATTGGTTTCCTAAATAGATTTTCCTTAATCAAATAATTCCATGAATAAAATATGTGATTAGATTTGGAAATTTGTTTCCTAATTTAATTATGATTTGATTTGGAGAATCAAATCTTAAACATATTTTATTTCCATAAATAGTTATGACATATAAGGAAATTATATACATGACATAATTGTCTGCCATGTAATTGCATTAGATGCATAACATTATGCCATGCGTGTCGTGACATGTAGATGTATGCCATGTATGTCATGCCATGTAGATAATAGTTATTTGCATGCAAAGAGGATGAGACATAAAAACCCTAATCAATATTAAAGCCTACACCTTCCATTAATATGGTTAGAACCAGAGTTCCGCTTGTTTGGGTTGTTGGACTCTTCCAAGCCCTACTCGAACTGAATATGTTCAAACCATGGAATAGTTTAATACTAATATGGTAAGAGTCAGAGGTCAATCGTTAGCTTTGGTTGTTGGACTCTCTCCAAGCTGGGCTAATTGGTTGAATGCGCTCTAACCATATTAAAACTATGTCCCGATTAATGGGTTGGCTTTAACCTGGAGCATCGGCTTGTTGGACTCTCTCCAAGGTCGATGTAAAGGGAGGTGAAGTTGGGTGCTATGCATATGATGCATACTTGTTAATGTGTTAACAACCCGATGTATGTGTGAACATTCAATTAGTTGATAGCACATTGTGATAGTTGCATATACGGATATGCAATCGGTATAGATGATACCTACCGTCGTAGTTATGAATGGCTTGTTGGACTTTCCAAGGTTGTTCATAACTATGATGGATATCAGCCCATTCGAGATGGACCTACAATCTCCAAGTGATTTTGGGGTTTTTGAAATTCAAAATGAATGGGATTTATAAATGTATATTGATGCATTTTAAAATCATTTTCTCATATATGCTCGCTTTGTATTTCTAGGTCAATAAATTGATCATGACGCTTTGAATTTGGCGCACTATTTTGGATTCAACAAACCGATCGGGCCTAACTTCGGATCGCTTAGAAACTCGAGAATTGTTCTCAAGGCGGAAAAGCTTGCATATGTCCTCAAGAGCCTCTTCCTCGACGGGCCCTAAGGACGATGCAACCTGCATCAAATGTTGGTCTATCGAAGCATGTGGCGATTCTCGAGGGCGAAGTTGCATCATGCTAGCGGCGATGGTACCGAGCCGCAAAAGCAAGATGAGCATATGGATGCTAATACTATGGTCTTCCATCTTCATGAGTTGTTCGATGAGCAAGCGAGATCCGAAGGTTCGAGGTCTCTAGGCTCCTCTTCACCATTTAAGATGCAAGAAGGTTCGTCTGTGAGTATTTGTGCTAAAGATGAACGGTACATCGAGCGGCTAGCTACCCTCGGTTTTGTGATGGATCATGAGTTAAGTATTGACTTAATTCGCATTGTTTGCCCAAGAGTTTCTCAATTTGTGATGAACTATCGGATGAACAAATTGGAATCCACCATTCCCGAGCTCTCAATATGTCAAGACTGTGGAGCCTTCGTGAAGCATGAGGAGAAGGCGGTTCATTAGTTGATTCTCAAAGAAAGGTTCTAAGAGGAAGGCAAAAGAAGAAGAAAGGAAAGAAAAAAGGCAAAGAAGGCGAGAACTAGCAAAAAGGGCACTTGCCATCATTGTGGCAAGGAAGGCCATAGCGAAGAAACTGCAAGATTTATCTTGAGTCCATGAAGAAGAAGAAGGCATCCGATGCCCCATCCTCTTCGTATCTTCGTATTGATTGTCATTCTATTTCCTTAGACACTTGGGTATTGGATACCGGTGTAGCTCACACATATATGTAATGACATACAGGGCTAAGGAATAGAAGAAGACTTGTCGAAGGGGAGTCAAATTTGTAGTTGGAATGGAGCAAAGGTTGTCTGGCCGCCATCGAACTTATTTGTTGAACAAGCTCCCTAGTGGACTAGTCTTAGAATCGACAATTGCTATTATGTTCCTTCTCTAATAAAGAACATTGTTTCTATTTCGCTTAAATAGAAATGGTTTCCATTTAACGCTTAGTAACAATTGTTGTTATATAACTTGAATGGCGATTTTATGGAACCGAACTTTGAGTAATGGCATTTATACGCTTGGACGATCCAAAGGACATTTTCAATATCGGCGAGCAACACGCTGCTCGAAAGGATAATCACATAGACTTATATGTGGCATTGTCGCCTTGGCCATATAAGCAAGAAACGCATGTCCTAATTACACCGATGTGGAATTCGAATCGCTTGAATTGGATTCATACGATACATGAATCATGCTTAAAAGGCAAGATGACTAAGTTACCTTTTACCGAAAAGGTGAACGAGGGAGAGTTACTAGGTCTAGTACATACCGATGTATGTGGACCTATGTCAACTCAAGCATTAGGAGGCTATAGCTACTTCATTACCTTCACCGATGATCACTACCTTGGGTATGTGTTCTTGATGAAACACAAGTCCAAGCCTTTGAAAGGTTCAAAGAATTCAGAATGAAGTAGAGAAACAACATGACAAGAGTATTAAAATACTGATCGGATCGAGGTGGTGAATACTTAAGTCAAGAGTTTCTTGATTATCTAAGAGACAATGGCATATTGTCTCAATGGACTCCGCCTATACACCACAAAGATAATGGTGTATCCGAGAGGCGAATCGACCTTGTTGGACATGGTCAGTCAATGATGAATCATGCAACTCTTCCCAAGTCCTTTGGGGTTATGCACTTCGCATACCGCTTACTTTGTTAAATGTAATGCCTACTAAGGTAGTCTCAACTACTCCATATGAGATATGGAATGGTAAGAAACCTCATGTATCTTACTTGAAGATATGGGGTTGTCTCGCTTATGTGAAGTGGATCAGATCGTATAAATTGGATGCTAAGTCCGATAAATGCTCATTTGTCGATTACCCTAAGGAAACAAGGGGTTACTAATTCTATCATCCCGTGGAACAAAAGGTGTTTGTTTCAAGGCATGTGTTTCTAGAGAAAGAGTTTCTCTTGCAAGAAAACAGTGGGAGTGTCGTCGAGCTTGAGGAGGCTCGAGAGACTCAAATAGACATTGATGAGATACCTGGTGAAGCACAACAGCCGACAACTCATAGTGATGAGCAATCGTCTGGACCTATTGATACACCACATCTTAGTATTTCTGGTTGAATACTCATCATTCCTGAGATTTATGGATTTCTCGTAAGTTAAACGAACGACGTGTTACTCATTGATGATGAGGAGCCTACCAGCTATGAAGAAGTGCCGACAAGTTCAGAAGGGATAAGTGGCTTGGTGCCATGAAGTCGGAAATGGATTCCATGTATGAAAAAACCAAGTTTGAACTTGGTTGACCACCAAGGCATAAAGCCTATAGGGTGCAAGTGGGTTTTCAAGAAGAAAACCGACATGGATGGTAATGTGATTACCTATAAGGCTAGATTGGTGGCGAAAGGATATCGTCAAAAACAAGGTGTTGATTATGACGAAACCTATTCGCCTGTAGCTATGCTTAAATCCATTCGGATGCTCCCGCCATAGCGGCTCATTATGATTATGAGATATGGCGATGGATGTGAAAATAGCTTTCCTTAATGGAAACTCGCCGAGGACGTGTATATGATAACCGAGGGTTTCACATCGGTTGATAAACCAAGGTATGCAAATTGCGACGGTCCATTTATGGATTGAAGCAAGCATCCAGGAGCTGGAATATCCGTTTTGATGAGACAATCAAAAAGTTTGATTTCTCACAAAATCCAGACGAACCTTGTGTGTACAAGAAGGTTAGTGGGAGTGCAGTCGTGTTCCTAGTATTGTATGTCGATGACATATTACTTATAGGAAACGATGTTTCAATCTTACACCGCTAAGGTTTGGTTATCCAAGACATTCTCCATGAAAGACTGGGAGAAGCAACCTACATCCTCGGGATTAAGATCTATAGAGATAGATCAAACGTTGCTTGGTCTTCATAGCACATATATAGACCGAAAAGCAAAGAGGTTTAGCATGTCAATCCAAGAAAGGTTTCTACCCATCGTGCATGGGGTACACCTTTCAAGTCTATGTGTCCGCGCACAGAAGACGAGAGGATTTGCATGAGTAAGATTCCCTATGCATCCGCAATAGGATCTATCATGTATGCTATGTTATGTACGAGGCCCGATGTATCGTATGCTCTGAGTGTCACGAGCAGATACCAATCCGATCCAGGAATGGATCATTGGGCGGCTGTTAAGACGATCCTTAAGTACTTGAGAAGAACTAAGGATGTGTTCCTAATATATGGAGAAGGGGACATAATATATTGCGCAAAGGAAGCGGTTTGGATTAAGAAGTTCATTTGTGAACTTGGTGTGATTCCTGCCATTGTTGAAGCCAATACCGGCTCATCGCGACAACAATGGAGCAATTGACAGAAAGAGCCAAGGTCTCATCAACGATCCAAACATGTGCTTCACGCTATCATCTTATCGAGAGATCATCAAGTAGGGAACGAAATACAAATCGAGAAAATTCTAACCGAAAGGAACTTAGCGGATCCTTGACTAAAGCATTACCTCAAAGTAAGTTTCGAGGGTCATGTTAGAGCTTATGGTATCGATACCGTAGCGATTGGCATTAGGCCAAGTGGAGTCTGTTAGTAATATATGAGAGATGTCCTAAGGCAATCGCTTTATGTATGAACCATTTATATGATAAATGAAGATTCACTATTTGAGTATACATGTTTTATGTATTTGATTGATCTTAAACTCATTTATCAATGTCCACGATACGATTCAAAGATGAGAGAATTTGTGATTGGATCACAACTAGTGAGTATCTCTACATGTGTAATTGTGATGTATCGAATTATCCCTAGTCGATGAATTGATGGATTTGACACCATCAATTTCGCTGAGACTAGCACGAGGTATACCCTTGGTGTATCCAAGCACCGATTCTCACCGGGCCGAGACATAGTGATGTCCGGAGTTAATCGTGGATGCTAGTTATGGTAACTAGTTCATCGAGTGACCACCGTAAGACTTCATATGGTTCTCTCGCATATATAGATATGTCAATGAAGTTCTTACCGTGCTTAAGTGCGATGTTCCTTCGACTTCATGTATTCAAGTCATCTTGATCATGGAGACTTATGCTTTGACATCTTAAGCAAACATCTCTAAGGAGATGTGGACCCGGATGATTGGGTATAAGTCAAGTGATCAAGGTGTTTGAATAGCCTATAAAGGATTCACCACTCTTGCGAGGAGATGTATACCCATGGCCTCTCGCCGGATTGTTACTAAAGTCTTTGGCCAAAGCATTACATGTTTAGAGTAAGGTACTCTTCGATACATGTGGAGTAACTAGAACTGTGAGGACGAGGAAATGATACTGGGCTAGGTGTGACGAGTCACTTAGTGGGGACTGACACTATAGACCATGTCCTAACCAAGTGGGTATAAGATGAGTGAAGGGAATGGGGCACGATTCATTCGAGCCATCAAGGGTTTCGTAAATAGTTCGATCAACCGCTGATCTTTTCGCTAATTGGGGATCATGATGTACTACTAGGTGCCACTCATGATCGCTCTATAATTAATGGTTAATTATAGACGGCCAACATAAACCGAGAACCTATTTGGTCACACGACAACGAGTGTAATCCAAAGGATTTAAACGAGCTTGAGAATGGATTCTCGCATCAGAGAGAAACTATGTTTGGTTGGACCAAACATAAAGCGAGCATGAAATTGTTTCAGTCGCAATGGAAGCGTGGATGGGCAGTGTCTTATGAAGACATAATGGATGGACCAAAATGGTTTGGTTCTAATCCAATGGATGAGAATAAACCAAAGGGTTTGGTTTATATTAAACGAATGAACCAAAGCTTGGTTCAGTTCGTTTTAACTTAAAATAAACCATCATGGTTTGGTTTATTTTAACTTATCCTAATGGAGCGGGTTAACGGGCTTTATGGATATGATCCATTAACCATTAAGAGAATTAGTTCTCTATAAAATAGGGCTTGAACCCTAATCCAAAACCCTAATCTATTTTGGCCGCCCAACCTAGTTGCCGCCCACCCCTTGTTGGTGATTTCGGCGCCCAACTACAAGCTGCCACCGCCCAGCTTTGTGCCGCCATCCAAGACCCTTGCCGGCATCCAAGCTCTAGCCGGTGAACCTCCGGCGACCCTCCGGTGATCTCCTATAGGTTCGGCATCAAGGTGGGCTTTTTCTCTCCTTGTTTTGGCCGGCGCCTACTCCTCCACCAAGCTGTCCAGTTTTCTGGACAGCTTCTCCTCCTCTCGTCGGAGCGTCGTTTGGACGATGGTTAGTGCTCCGACAGCGGTTAACTTACCGGGGATTTGATCTCCGGTAATCCTCTGAGGTGGAGGATGAAGGATTCGTCAAACGGTTGACGAATACCTCTCCGGAGAAGCGAGTTTTAAGAACTCGTTTTAGGATCCGAATTTGGATTCGGATCGTGATCATCTCTCGATCACGTCGTCTTCAACACGAGGCTAGTAACCCGTACGAAGACGAAGCTCGTGACTTAGCGAAGTCATCCCGAGGAGCTCGGCGTGGATACGGATAGAGACGATTCTTACAAGGATCGTTCCGGTTGATGCCGTTCCCGCTACACGTCATACGGAAGGTATAACGTAGTTTAATTTCCTTTTATTGCAAATTTTAATTTACGGTTATGTCTACACTTGTTGTAATAGCATGCGTGTGTTGTGTGTGTTGTAATAAATATAGATTTATTATTTTAATTGCTTCCGCTGTGCTCATGTTTACGAAACATGATCGAACACACACACGCCGCGGTGCCGGAAACCCAACACTGATCACATGATCACCGCCTTAACGGGCAATGATCGCTAGGCCACTTCGCAATCAAACCCTAGTTGACTTGATACGACCGTCGCCACATGACATCAGTCGACTGACACACCTCAACCATGAGGTTTTGACCCAAGTATGGTTCCCTCATACTTGCTAGACCACCCTTAGCCTAGACCTAAGCCTTCTAACTACCTCCATCAGCCTCACACCTCTCGGATCCCTCCAAGTCATCCATGACTTGATCATCCATCGCACTAGCCTTCAGGTGCTTCCATCGGCTATGTCATGCTAACGGTGTCTACACCGCTAAGGCACATTGGACTTACGCCGCCAAGACTCTGCTTGGACTTTACGCCGCCAACCATTGGACTTATACTGCCAAGACTACCGCTTGGACTTTACGCCGCCAATATCAATCCCCTTGGACTTCTAATGCCAACCCATGTTGGACTTTCCATGCCAAGACCATGCTTGGACTTTCTATGCCAAGACCATGCTTGGACTTTCCCAAATGCCAAGACCATGCTTGGACTTTCCCTTGCCAACCCATGTTGGACTTTTACATTGCCAAGACCATGCTTGGACTTTCCATGCCAAGAACTCAAGACTTGGACTTACCATGACAATTACATTGTCATATGTTTTTGTCGAAATATCAAAACACATCAAAACATCACTCGAGCCAAACTCGAGTCCTGGTCAATCGTGACCTGGGCCGATTGCACCAACAGAGTGGTGAATCCTTTATAGGCTATTCAAACACCTTCGATCACTTCGACTTATACCCAATCATCCCGGGTCCACATCTCCAGAGAGATGCTTTCTTAAGATGTCAAAGCATAAGTCTTTATGATCAAGATGACTTGAATACCACAAGTCAAAGGAACATCGCACTTAAGCTATAGTAAGAACTTCATTGACATATCTATATATGCAGAGAACCATATGAAGTCTTACGGCTGGTCACTCTAATGAACTAGTTACCATAACTAGCATCCACGATTAACTCCGGACATCACAATGTCTCCAGCCAGTGAGAATCAGCTGCTTGGATACACCAAGGAGTATACTGCGTCTCGGCGTAATTGATGGTGTCCAAATCCATCAATTCATCGACTAGGGATAATTCCGATACATCACAATTACACATGTAAAGATACTCACTAGTTGTGATCCAATCACAAATTCTCTCATGCTGTGAGTCGTATCATGGACATTCAGTAAATGATTTTAAGATCCAATCAAATACATGAAACCATGTATACTCAAATAGTGAATCTTCATTTATCATATAAATGGTTCATACATAAGGTGATTGCCTTAGGACATCTCTCATATATTACTAACACCACCTAGCAGCAAGGATGGACGTGCTCATTAGACAATTCCAATCTATGAATTCTTCATCTGCATGTGCTGCCATTGACTTCGGAGAAGGAGCAACAGCATATCGAGAGGACCACCATGGAGGGCAGGGAACCCTAGACGAGCAGATCGAGCACTGCGATGCGGTTGGGGACTACGACCAAAGGCCCAACAACCCATACTCCAATACCTACAATCCTAGATGGAGGAATCACCCAAATTTCTCCTATAAGAATAACTTGGGAACCTCCCAACCATCAGGGGGGTATGGGCATCAGCAGGGAAATGGGCAGCAACCACAGAAGTCCAGACTGGAACTGATGATGGAGGACTTCATTGCTACCCAGACTAAGGACAATGAGGAATTTTATCGCCAACATCAGGAATCTAAAGAATCACTCAGAGACTTGAAGGCCACCGTTGACGGCCTTGCAAGTCACACAAGGATGTTGGAGACACAAGTGGCCCAGATAGCCCAATCTGTGTCGCAACCTGTGAAGAGCTCTCCGTTATCACCCGAGCAAAGTCAAGTTAAAGAGGAAGTAGTGGGGCAGAGTAACAAATTCACCAAGGGGTGTGCAGCCATGATTACCACCCTACCTGATCAAGCTGAAATTTAAGATAAGATTCCACTACAACTTGAGGACCCCGGTGAATTTGTTATCCCCTGCTCAATTTATGGGGAGAGCTTCGATGAAGCGCTATGCGACTTGGGGTCATCAGTCAGTGTGATGCCCTATGCAAACTATCTGAAGATGGGATTGAATGAGATCCAACCAGTGAATCTTGGTATTCATATGGGGGATGACTCAGTCAAGGAGCCTGTCGGCTTGCTGGCACATGTGCCTGTGGTAATTGAGGATTTCGTGATACCCATGGACTTCATCATACTGGACACAGAACCGGATCCCCAGAATTCTATCATTCTGGGAAGGCCTTTTCTAGCGACTACAGGGGCATGCATAGATGTGAAGGCACACTAGATCTCCCTGGAGGTAGATGGGGAGATCATCCTCTTCAGCCTTTCGGGGCACAGGGCTCCCTACCTCGACGGCTTCACGTATAGAAGAATGAAGCCAGGGCCACCGGATGAAGATCCTGAGACGGATGAATGGAGGTTCACTGAACCTCCAGAGCCAAGTTGATAGTGGAGTGCGGTTGAGCTAAACGACCTTAAACAAAGTGTTGGATCGAGAAGCATCGCTAGAAGGGGGGTGAATAGTGAGCATAAATCTTTTCGTTCATTCGTTCGATACACGAGTATGCACTGCGGAAAAAAAAGAGACACATTTATTTTTACTTGGTTCACAACCCAGCGGTTGCTACTCCAAGGCCCTAACGGTCCTAGACCATGTACAGAGGACAAAGCACTATAACATCTCCTCCTCGTTGAAGGTAAGAGACAACGATCACAAAACATAAAGTACGAGGATGAGGCAACAAGCCTACCTCACCTCATTACAAATAAAAACAAAGAATACAATAACCAAAATATGTTACTTGTTGCTTCTATCGACGAAGAAGATCAGAACTTGTCGCCGCTGGCCGACGCTATGACTGTTGGAGCTGGCGTTGTAGGAGCACTTGAGAATAAACTTGATCATCTTTGACGCTTGGAATCTTCCCTCCTTTTATAGAGTTTGGCCTCTAAATATGTCTCCTCATCTTCTGAATGCATCACGGTTGTATAAATTTTATCGTGAAGTGGCCGCGTCAAACTTTATCCATTTTGACCTAGCGCAAAGGTTGATTTATCGCCATCAGTCGATTGATGTTTTCCCATCACCGATGATGAGCATCGATCGCCTAATGTCCAAGAATGATCACCCGGCCACTTCCATGCAGTAAGAGGTTAGCTCAGAAAATGATAAATGCGATGATTTTTGACCGTCCGATCTAGACCTAGACCTTCCACAGAAAGTCTTAGTCGGATCGCCGCCTACGGTCGTCACCGTAAAGAGGACACGACCTTACCATCTCTCACTCACACGAGCTTACTTCGATACTTACCTTGTAGCTCTCACTTTCGGCCTTCCACTCGATTTCTTACACTCCCTCCGAAGTCACTCGAGTGTCGCCTGACCACCGCGGCATCCTCCGGGTGTCGCTAGCCTTCAGCTCTAGCTTTAGTACTTTTCTGCACACTCGATTTAGCTCATGAGATAACGATGTAAACTTAACTTTGTGTCTTTGTCATAATCAAAACACAGGTTTGATTATCTGGTGCCCCTGCACCAACAATCTCCCCCTTTTTGATCTATGGCAAACCAACACAAAGTTAAGGGAAATTAAAGCATAAAACAAGTATAGTAGATGATGAATGTCATTCCCAAAAACTCCCCCATAACCAAAACTCCCCCTTAACCCTAGGTGAGTTTTGAAAGAGAAACTTTAATTTTCAAAATTAAATTTTATGTTACTCCCCCTTAACTTTTGCTCTTCTCCCCTTTTTGCCATAAATCAAAAAAGAATGTTGAGGTTTTTGTATAAAATAGGGGTTTTAAAAACAATATCGTATATGCATGCATCTAGATAAATCAAATATGAGTCAAAGCATGCGTCTAGCAGTAGTTAGATAGATTGGTTTGAGGTGTGCCCCTCTGCACCAATAATCTAAAGGTTTGTAATATAACCCTTAGGGTTAGTTTGCTTTCCCCCTTAGTCAAATATATGAAGTATAAGAGATGTAGGGGGCGCTAAACTTTGGCCTAAGAGTTGTTAAGTACAATAGTTGAGAAATTAAGTAGTATTTTGAAGAGGTTATATTTCAAATATCCTTAACATCTCACCCATTCTATGTGTTTCAGAATTTGTTCACCTTATATGTTTTGTGAGATGATTTTAAATTGATTAAATATAGTCAACCTTGAGTTAGATTCAGATTTAACCTTTAGATCATTAAGTAACTTTTCGAGAAACTGGCTTCCAGGTCATGGCGAGGCACAGGGGCCTTCTTTGATTAGAACAACGACCACTTCCTTAGACAAAGCCAAATTCAAGAAAATATCACTTAAGTCACTTAGAGTTACTTCCTGGTCTAAGTAGTTTAGGATACAACGAGGTAGCTTCAGCTAGTTCCACTCGGTCAAGTGCACCAAGCTAGATACGCCTTATCTAGCTCGAATACACGAGACTTTGTGTCCCTAACATACTATCATCTCGCCGCGTCCTGATACTATGGTGTCAAGAGTTGACTAACTTATTTTCCATATCTAGTCGCTCTAAAAATTAAAGTAAAATATGCAATAGTTTTTCTAAGTAAGCGGGTATACTATTTTAGTATTAGCTCCCCCTGGACCATTGAACCAGTATGGTCTATTCAAATAATGAACTTGATCCTGGGGAATCCAAAACTTATTAGTCCTTATGTGTGAGTTCAGTAAAACCTTTGGGACCCATGCTTGGACTCTTTGATGACTACGATTTACGATAGACATATATGATCTATTCGTAGTCTTTGACTTCAATCCGAGTCCGGCTTCGTTGTACACGACTCTTTGGGTTCCAAGTAGTCGGTTAAGGTTCTAAGATTCCAACCTAAACCTTTCTAACCTAACCTCAACCTCTTGAACTCGGTCTTTCAAGAGAGAATTCTCCTCCTCAAGTTTTTCAATTTGGGTTGAGTTTCCCTCTTGAACTTGACTAGTTGAAGAGGTTAGAGTAGCCTCTTGCTTGAGAGTTTCAACCTCCTCAAGTAACGACTCAACCCTAGACTCAGACTTAGTTAATTTCCTAGTAAGCATTTTAATTGTATTGTAAAGCATATGAATTAGTGAGTGACTAACCTTAATTTTCTCTTTTGGTTCGGCTTTGAATTGCTTCTCGAAGTAGTCCTCGAGTTCGGAGTCGGTGTTGTGATTGGATTCGGATTCAAATTCGGACTCGGACTCGAACTCCTCCGGTCTTGCCATGTAAGCTATGTCTTCTCTGTTGTCCCAAGTTGCATGAAAAGCCTTCTTTTGATTTGATTTGAATTGTGCCCTCTTTTGGTTCTTTAGTAGCCTCCTTTCCCTCCGAACGATCTTCCGTACTTCGTTCACTATTGCTTCCACCTCTTCGGATTCAGACTCTGATTCATCTTCAGGTTCGAGTCCATCTTCTTGCCTAGTAGGTGGCTTGCTTCTTTGTCCTGCAAGTAGATCAATACCTCTCTCGTCCTGGACCACATTAGTCTGCTCGTGAAGTTCAAACTCGGAAAATAATTCGTCTAACCTAAGCTTCGAAAAGTCCTTAGAGACCTTGTAGGCATCGACCATGGATGCCCACAAGGTAGTCCTAGAGAAAGCATTTAAAGTATACCTTATAAGGTCCCGATTCTCTATGGCTTGCCCGATTGAGTGAAGACCATTGACGATGTTTTGGATCCACGCATGTAGTTGGGTAGTGGTCTCGCGATCCTGCATCTTTAGATTGTACAATTTATTTAAAAGTAAATCTCTTTTACATACCTTAGCATCGGGCATCCCTTCGTGTAGATCAATCAATTTGTTCCAG
This sequence comes from Wurfbainia villosa, assembly GCA_025175895.1. Taxonomy (NCBI): domain Eukaryota; kingdom Viridiplantae; phylum Streptophyta; class Magnoliopsida; order Zingiberales; family Zingiberaceae; genus Wurfbainia; species Wurfbainia villosa. Next base: position 31,836,948 of record CM045990.1, on the reverse strand, counting down.
AGGTCTTTGGAGCGAATGAATGGTCCGATATGGTTGAGTTTCTCCTTGGACAAGCCGCATTGCAATATTTGGGTTGCTCTTGCATCGGCTTCGATTTGCCTCTTGGTCACATTGGTCCACTTGTTGAAATCCAAGGGCTCTCCTTGATCATTGGTGGATAGAGCAAAGCCGGTTTGGATTATTATCCAAGTCTCGACTTGTATTTTCAAGAAACACTCCATCCGACCTTTCCAATAACAGAAATCATTTCCGTTGAAGAACGGAGGTCGGGTGGTGCTATACTCCTCAATGTGAGCCATTAAGTATCTTGCAAAACACGAATAAAAACCAAATAGAATTCCAAGACTTGGTCTTGGATTAGTAGTGTGAAAAATAATAGGAAATAAATAGAAATAAATAAGAAGAATAAGAAACTAACAAAAAACTAGAAACTTACGACCTTCGATATCCCTGAAAGGGTACTAAACGTTGGTTTTTGGGGCTGGAAAAAGCTTGTTACGAGGGTAAACCCTCATAAGAAATGTATATCTCTCAAAGAGCTTCGATTTGGTAGGTAGATCGTATTGTGAGTCCACTTGTACGAAAAGTTATGATCGTTTTACCGTCGACTACTCCAAAAGGGAATACTTGCAAACACACAACCAAAAGAAGCGTACCAAGACTTCGTCTTGGATTAGTAGTGCGGGAGGAAAAAAAACAAAAAAGAATGCGACTCAAAAAATATGAAAAGAAAACCAAAAAGTGCTAGATTGGTGGTTTCACCAAATCTTAGCGCCCCCGCTCTGATACCAATTGTTGGATCGAGAAGCGTCGCTAGAGGGGGGGGTGAATAGCGAGCATAAATCTTTTCGTTCATTCATTCGATACATGAGTAAGCACAGCATAAAATAAAGAGACACGTTTATTTTACTTGGTTCACAACCTAACGGTTGCTACTCTAAGGCCCTAACGCTCCTAGACTGCGTACGGAGGGCAAAGCACTATAACGTCTCCTCCTCGTTGGAGGTAGGAGACAACGATCACAAAATAGAAAGTACGAGGATGAGGCAACAAGCCTACCTCACCTTGTTATGAATAAAAATAAAGAATACAATAACCAAAATATGTTACTTGTTGCTGCTGCTGACAAAGAAGATCATAACTTGTCATCGTGTCGACGTTATGACGGTTTTGGAGCTTTGGCATTGTAGGAGCACTTGAGAATAAACTTGATCATCTTTGGTGTTGGAATCCTCCCCTCCTTTTATAGAGTTTGGCCTCTGAATATGTCTCCTCATCTTTTGGAATAGATCACGAAGTTGTACAAATTTTATCGTGAAGTGGCCGCATCAAATGTTATCCATTTTGATTTAGCGCAAAGGCTGATTCATCGCCATCAGTCGACTGATGAGCATCAGTCGATTGTCCAATGTCCAAAGAATGACACCACCGACCACTTCCTCAAGAAGAGGTTAGCTCAGAAAATGATAAATATGATGGTTTCTGACCTTCCGATCTTGACCTAGACCTTCCACAGGAAGTCTTAGTCGAATCGCCGCCTACGGTCGTCCCCGTAAAGAGGACACAACCATACCATCTCTCACTCTCATGAGCTTACCTCGATACTTACCTTGTAGCTCTCGCTTCTGGCCTTCCACTTGATTTCTTCGACTCCTCCGTCACTCGAGTGTCGCCGACCACCGCGCTTCCTCCGGTGTCACTAGCCTTCAGCTCCCGCGGCTTCCTCCAGGAGCGACGAACAAGGAGAGTCGATGCCCCTCAAGCTCCGGAGGAGGGTAACGCCCTACCCACTCTTCTTTTTTGTAACAATGAACATATAGATAGATATAATATGCTTTCTACTCGTAAACTCACTGCTACTAGGTACTTAGATGAAGATTTGCTAGAGTCTTTAGGGTTGTTGGGTGATATTCAAGCCCTATTTGCAAAAGTGGGGTGGGAAGAGATGATGGGAATAAGGCACCCAACCTAACCTAGGATAGTTCTAGATTTTTTGAGTTCCTTAGAGGCGGAAATTTTAACGGGTCGAGAGAGCGAAGAGGGTAGGATAACTTTTAGGATTTTTAACATTGAGCACGAATGGACCCTTCACCAATGGAATTCATGTTTTGGCTTGCCATGTGGGGGAGAGAGAAGAATCCCTATTGAGTTTAACTCTCGGATAGTTTGGACTTAGTTGACGGGGGAGCACGCTTATGACCCATCTAGGTCCAAAGCGTCGCACCTCCAAAACCCCATTTTCCAATGCCTCCACCACATCATGGCCAGTACTATATTTGGTCGTGGGGAGAGTGATGGTGTAGTTAGAGCTAGTAAGTTTCTTTGCCTTTGGGACATGCTACAAGAAAGGAGTAGCATCGATGTAGGGTCCCACTTCATCAGACACTTAGTGAAGATGGGTAAAGTAGCACGAGGAGAGATTAATGTGGGAGGCCTACTTACCCACATTTGCCATAGGATGGGGTACGATTACACTACATTAGATAATATAGAGGGGAGCCCTTGGATCGACCTAGTGTAGGGATGTATACTGAAAAGTCTATCTTTTGTATGAACATCTTTATTTTTGAAATAAGAATCACATGATCATTGTTTGCATTTTTATGGTTATGCAATATTGTCTAATACATTACATTGTAGATAACATGGTGTGTGGTGTCACACGGGAGATCATGTTATCGGCTCCTTGTAAAGTATAAGTAAAGCCTCACAACCGAGATGGCTTTGGACAAACCATCGGAATGGTTGTAGTGTGATTTGGTATTGGTTTGTCTTGACCATAGAATCACACTAGTGCACTTTGTGTGTATTGAGCAGGACCGACTTAGAGGTGATTCGATTTATTGTTGACTACATAATCGAATCGGACCTCAGATATTATTTAGTACATGCTCTTAATCCCGATATAATAACGGGCATATATACTTAGTATTCATCTCTTTGATTTACCAATGGGCGAGATTTATAGATTAAATCAATAGGCTCGGTAAGTTGGGAGATGATATTATTTATATGGTGTGTCGTTGATTATAGGATGAAACCGTGTCCTATATATTAGGATGATGATGTCCCCTTGAGGAGCTCATAAGATTCATCATGTAAACCCTGCAGGTGGACTTGGTCCGGCATGATGAAAAGGTTGAGTGGTACTACTCATGGAGTTAGATGTTGATTAATTAATGGTCAGTAAATTAATTAATCGATGGACATTTGAGATCTTAAACACGGAGAGAAAATGTACAAATAATATATGGATCCCATATTAACTTATGGGGGTTGGTGAGGTAGATCAATGATAATCCTCTAGTGGAATGGATAATCATTAATGGATCAGACTTTATGTGGGCTTGATCCATGGGTGGCCAAGATCCAACTCCTCATCATGGTCCCTATTGTATCCAATTAACACCTCATGAAGCTTAGATCCAATCGATAGAAACAAAACTCTAGATCCAAAGGTAGAGATTCAATCTCTAAGATTCGACGGTTGAGATTAAATCTCTAGATCCGATGGTTGAGATTAAATCCCTAGAACCAATGGTGGAGATTAAAACAAGGCTTATCCCTAACTCTATAAAAGGGTGGACAAGGGGTGGCCGGCATGACAATGGAGAGGAAAGGGGCTAGGGTTTTGGGTGGCAAGGGCAAGGGAGACTTAGGGTTTTGGGTGGCCACAATTAAGGAAAGAGTTTTTCTCTTCTTCTTCTTCTTAGGTGGCCGACACCCTTCTTCCCTATTCTCTCCTTGGTTTGGCCGGCGTCTAACATTCTCCCTTTAATCTATGGCTAATGATGGATGGGGATTAGGGCTTGTCCCTTGGGCGGCAACCAAATCCTAATTAGATTAGGATTGGGGTTGGGCGGCTAGGGTTAGGGTTTTGGGATTAGGGTGGGCGGCAACAAGAAGATGAAGCTTCTTTCTTCTTCTTCCTAAGGTTGGCCGGCCACTATCCTTGTTCCCTCTACCTTGGCCGGAGCTCAACCTATTCTCCTTCCTTTCATCCATGGCCGGAAATTAGGAGATCTTAGTTTAGGGCTTGGGCGGCAACAAGGAGAAGGATTGCTTTCCTTTCTCTTCTCCAAGGGTTGGCCGGTGCCCATACCCTCATTGATTCTCCTTAGGCCAGTTTCTATACTCCATGTTCTCTTCCTTGGCCGACGGCAACATCGAGTTTATTGACTTGGTGGCCGGTTCTAGATAGGAAGATGAGTTTTGTTTTATGATCTTCCTTTGTTCGGAGTGAACAAAGAAGGAAGATTGGCGATCTAGGAGCTTCGACTTTTGGAAGATCATCGTCCACACGACGTCCAAATGGAGGAAGGACATACAATAGAAGATCAAGAGCTATAACAAGAGGTATAATCTTGTTTATTTTGATTAGTGTTCTTTTGTATTATGTTTATAATTACTTTTCAATTATATGCATGTATTGTGTGGATGGTTACTTGCTTGTTTTTGTTTTTCAACTATGAGCATGATATAAATCTGTATATGGCTAAATAATACTTGGATCCCGAGCATAAACACAAAAACTGGCAATCCGAACATCGTCTATTCTGCGACTACTCGTAGAATAGAGGATGGTCGCTTGAACAACGAGTTTGTTCAAGTGACCTCTCTAAACGAATAGCACAATGATGACTTGGTTATTAGAGCAATCCCTTTTGTCTAGGATTAATTTTTTTAATCCGGGACATCAATGGGATCGCCATGAACAAACAACCATGGTGTAGTGGGAAGCGTTTCACGGACTCGATAAGCAAAACCCATCACCTAGGACTGTGCATGGCCATGAAAATGATTGTGAGAGAAGGAGACTCCTTATGCTTTATAAGGAAAAATCTGACAGCCCTTAGGCTCCCCGACCCAGATCGTACCACCATCGCTATACGCTACTAATCGGCATTTGGACTCGATAGTGGAGTCCCCTCCACATGAGGGACCATCCACATCGGCACCCATCTCTCCACCTTTATATCACTCTCCCTCTAGTCCACACATGCATAGGAGCCCACCTAGTCCATGCTGACATGAGCCTGCACCTGCACCACCACCTTTTTCTACTTTTGAGCAGGATGCAGGTATGTCGGCCTATGATTTCTAAGAGTTTTGATCACGCCTCGACGATATATACACCGAGCAGGAGACGCAGAGGCAATGATGGGAGGAGCAGAGTGCCTACATGCAGGCTGAGTTCCAGGGTTTCCATGACCACTTCCAGTGGGCTGAGGAGTTCTATGACGAGGCCCGTATATACTTCTAGGAGGAGGTTGTTCATCACCAGGATGAAGCCACCTACCGCAAGGAGATGCAAAGAAGACATGCATGCCTAGCA